>CM039581.1:53412955-54012955 GCA_022457205.1 Saccharum spontaneum | reverse complement strand
ATATATATTTTAATACGATGATGGCAAATATGCAATAAAGTTTTTTTATTTTCTTTTTAATAATGCAAGATGTATGAAATGAATTTAACTAACAAATGTATTTAGATAACTACCATTATTACCTCATGGCAAGGGTGCAGCATTTAAAGTCTACTGAGAGGACTGGGAAGGAGAGAGTAGTTACTTATCGGTTGCATCACCTGATCCTGATAACGGTTCAGATGCCTACCCTTCTTGCAGTGTTGCGAATGTTACCTTCTTCTCCTTCCACATCTTGACTTCTTTTATAAGTTCAGCTTCTTCTTTTAGAGCTAGCTCTTGTCTCTTAGCTTCTTTCTCCCGCTCATTCTAGCGAGGTTCTTTGACTAGCTGATCTTCAATCTTTTCAGCCTCTCCTTTTGGTTCGAGGACTACGTCATTGGATCTCGTAACTCTAGAAAATCTAGCCCATCCATCCTTGAATGAAAGGTGACGGGATTGGTGCCTCCTCCTTGATCGGGACTTCTTCAGCTGTTCATGGTTAGTATAACTATTAAATTGACAGCATACCTTTGGAAGTTAGAAATGGATTTGTCCAGATCTAATGTAGATGACTGCGTCAATGGTGTTGAGGAAAGGTCTCCCTAAGATGATCAGTGTGTCTTCATCTCCCGGTATGTCGAGGACCAGGAAGTCGGTAGGAACATAGTAATCTTGAATTTTTACTAGGACGTCCTTTGCTATGCCTTCAAGCCATCTCAACGACTAATCCGCCATCTACAGCTACATATAGGTCAGGTATAATGGTTCATTACCAAATAAATATTCATATGTTACCTTTGACATTATGTTAGCACTCGATCCAATGTCACAGAAGGTGTTGTGAAAAATCTTTTGGTTGATTGTACATTCAATTGTTGGTACTCTAGGATCATTCTTCTTGACTAGAAATGGCGGTGTGAGCAAATGGTCGCTTTCTGCATTGACTGCATTGATCTTCTGGCACTTGGCTGAGCTTGTTCCTCCTTCGGTTTCTATTGTTCTTTTTCTTGGGTGCTGGTGTTGTTGGCTCTTTAGGTAGGTACAGCATCTGTGGGTGTGCAGGGGAGTGTAGGATGCGTTCCTTGAATGAGAACTTCTCTTTCTTGTCTTTTATGGAAAAGACAATCTTGGCATGCTCTGTATAGATGATATCTTTGGTTGTACATAGGAACGGTCATCCCAAAATGATTGGTGCTCTTTCATCTCCTCCTGCCTCCACTACCACAAAATTCACTAGGACATATGATTGCCCCACATGAACAATAGCTTCTTCCAATACTCCCTTAGGGTAGCAGATGGACTAATCTGCAAGCTATAAACGCATATTTGTGTACAACAAAGGATTACATAATATCTTTTCATAAATTACCTTGGGCATGATGTTGACACTTGCACCGAAGTCATAGATAGCTTCTAGAAAGACATGGCATCCTATAGAGATATGAATGACAGGTCTCCCTGGATCACATTTCTTGTCGGAAAGTGAATAGTCAATCCACTTCACTTCTTCCAGTTGAGTGTAGTAGTTGGCTGCATTATGAATATCGACAAGATTTGCTATTTCTAAATCTTCCGACTGGCCTAGAATTTTACCTTTCTCTAGTGAAGGAATAGCAGCTGCTAGCAGAGCTAATTGTGATTCTAACATTTTATTAAAGCTATGTTGGTTTTTAATAGCAAAAGTAAAGGTATCCATTCTAGAATTTATATTTTCTACAACTTTATCATTAGAGGCTAACTTCTTACTCATTTGATCTAGCAGTTTAGATTGACCAATAAATAAATCTCTCAAAGGTGGTTGATTGTAATTGCTATAATTATTATTACTTTGAAAGTTACCTCGGTAGTTACCTTGATAGTTTGGCCTTTGTTACTGATTCCATTGATTTTGCTGAGGACGATAGTTGTTGTTATTAATGTAGTTTACATCCTCTTGAAATTCTAGGCAGTTGACTCCTAAGTGCCCAACATCTCCATATTCTTCACAAGTCATGCGAGAATCACTGATGTGCATGACTTCCTTCTTCATCGTGTCTCTAGCTTCGAGCTTCTTCATGATGAGGTCTAGCTTCGTAGACACTATGTCGGCTTCCTTGAGCTGATGCATACCTCCTCTCTTGTGAAGTTGAACACGTTCTTCATTCTACCCCTGATTTTTGGCCATCTTCTCAATGAGCGCTGTTGCATCTGTGAGGTTTAGTGACAAGAATGCACCTCTAGCTGCAACATCGACTGATTCAGGAGTACTAGTGAATAGCCTATGGTAGAAGGTCTGCATAAGCAACCACTTCTCCATCCCATGATGAGGACATTCTGATATGTAACCTTGGAAATGCTTTCATGCCTCAGTGATAGATTTATCATGTTGTTACTGAAAGCTTGCAATTTTCCCACGTAGAGCATTGGTCTTGCCTGTAGGAAAGAACTTGGCTAGGAAAGCAGTTGAGCAATAGTCCCACGTAGTGTGACTCTCTTTGTTGGTGTAGAACCATTGCTTAGCTTTCCCCAATAGTGAGAATTGGAAAAGGCGGAGTAGAATAGCATCTCTGGTTACTCCCTTGATCGTGAAGGTGCTGCAGATCTCGAGAAAGTGTTGTAAATGTGCACTTGCATCTTCATGAGCCTTTCCACAAAATTGACTTGCTTGCACCATGGTAATGAGCGTAGGCTTAAGCTCAACTCCATCTTCTCCAACATTGACTTGAGGTCCAGTACAGTTGTTTTCTGTTGTTGGAGCAGAGAATTCATGGAGAGTATTGTTGGCCATTGCTTCAAATTCTAGTGCTAAATTTCTCTTGGCTTGGCTAACTTCTGAATTTTCTACAGAAACCTTCTTGAGCTTGGCTCTAGTCTTCTTTAAGATTGCTTCTAGGTTGTGTAACACCCTAAAATTTTGAAAAGAAGAAAAATAGGAAAATATGTTTTTATATATATTTTTGTGAGCATGCAAACTTAGGATAATAATAATTTTTATAAATTTAAAATTAAATATAAGGGTAGGAACATGATTGAGCATTCATGCTGCTGCATTTGGGATTTTGTAATGAGTGGTTTAAATCAAATTCATTTTGGATTTGAAAATCCTTTGAAAATTTGCTTAGAAAAGTTTGAAAAAGAAAAAAAGAAAGGAAATTTTCTTCTTCGGGCCGCATTCCTCCCGCAGCCCGTGCCCCGGCCTGCTGCGGCGGCCCACTCTTTCTTCCCCCGTGCCCGCCTCTGGTTTTCTTGGGCCGAGCCCAAGCCGCGGCCAGCCGGCCCGTCTTCGCGCGCGCGGCCGTTTCCCGCACCGTGTCGCTGACGCGTTGGTCCCACCGGTCAGCGTCCATTGTCCCTTTCCTTCTTCTTCCTCCAGCTCCTTCCAACCACGAGCACCGCCTTCCTCTCTCTCTCTCTCCAATTCGGTGAATCGAATCCGCATCAAATCTCCCTCCCTTCCTTACTTACCGACGCCTACGGGCTATAAAACGGAGCCCCCGCACCCTTCCGCCCTCATTCCAACCCTTTGGGGCTGCCGTAGCCATCTAGCCTCGCCACCGCAAGCACCACCGCCGCCATCGCCGCCATCCTGAGCTAGCCGCCACTTTCCGGCCGTCCTCCGGTCCTATTTTCGCGCGGGGTGAGTTCGCCGTGAGCTTCTTGATCTCCTGGTGTTTTCCCTTCATCGTTTGGTGGTCGGAGATGCGTTTTGGCGTTTTCCAATGATGGCGCCGCCGTGGGAGCTCGCCAACGGCCGGGAATCGGCCGGAGCGCCGCCGGCATCCCTTCTCTCTCTCCCCGATCCAATCTGGATCGTTGATTTTGAATCCGACGGTTATAATTAGAAGATACCGGTTCATTCGTAATCTTGTAAAAGAGACCCTGAGTTTTTATTATTTCGAACCAGCAGTCCTAAAACGTAAAGCTCCGAGTACGCTTTGATCGGTTGAAAACGTATTTCGTTTCGGTAAATGAAAAATACGTTTTCTGATATTTACAGTTTTGCCACTCAACTTGTTTTAGTCGTAGAATCTCCGTTTTACTCCGATTTGATCCATTCAAATTGCATTAGATTCATATTTGCGAGCTCTACGTGATTATAGAAATGTACAGTAGGTTTGGATTAATTTATTTTCGAGTTTTTATTAAAGTATTTATTTTTCTATAGGAAATCTTCGTAAATTCATAACTTCGTCGTTTTAGCTCCGTTTTTCGTGATCTTCGCGTCTATGTGATCCTAGAGAGTCGTAGATTCGTTTTAAAGACTTTTTATTTTGTTTTCTTACTGATGGTGTACTGTTCTAATTATAGTCTTGTTTGTTTATGCATGATTGCCTCTAGATGTGTGTTGTTGCTGTTGTCGATCGAGTATAGACGGTGAGCAATTTGTTGGGGATCAAGAGCCTTTCTACGAGCAAGATCTTCAGGACCAGTTTGAGCAAGGCAAGTATAGCATGTGATTATCCTTGTTGTCCTATTCACATTATGCAAATAATATCATTTTGCATTTATTCCTTGTTAAGGATGACTTAGTGATTGATCCTACACCTTGATACCTATTACAATGCATTGAGTAGTATGGCTAGTGCTTAAACATGGACTATGATCATGTAAATTGATTTGAGGAATATGCAACAAACAATAAAAGATGATTTTGATTAATGTTTAAAGGGGATTAGAGCATGGGGGTTTCTTTTGATGCTCTAATTACTCTCCATAAGGACTCATCTATAAGCGACAATCCGGGATTTATAGTACAACTGTGGGGGCTATATGGCTTTGGCTTTAGTCATATAGAAGGACCTTTTCTAGCTTGTTAGAGGTAACCTTTTTGGCGTAAGAATGGCTTGACGAATCGGGTATAGAGCGGCCTCTGTCCTTATGTGTATAGGCTGCGGGTTATTGTGCCATTTGGAAGGGGGACTCTACATCTGTTTGCCGAGTGAATCTAATGGCCCTAACTTGTTAGACGAACCTTCGAAAGACTTCATAGTGTTTACCCTGCCTGCTCACCTTGGTAGTGTTTTGGGAGTAATTAACCCGGGCATATGGGTAACACGACTCACAGTGAAAGTGTACAACCTCTGCAGAGTGTAAAACTATTATAACAGCCATGCTCACGGTCACGAGCGGCCTTGGACCCTTATGGAATAGTTGATAATTGTTAATGGTTATGTTTTTGCTATTCATCAATCATTTCACATGGATCATATGTTTATTGTTTATGTTGAGACATTTTGATGCTATTGATATGTTAAAATTATGCTAACTAAAAGCTACATGCTGATAAACCAATGTTATGTCTTTTGAGCCTCATGAACCCCATGTTACACTTGTTGAGTACGAGATGTACTTACGCTTGTTCATTTTTCTTACTTGGATAAAAATCTCGGATGGGTAACAGATGGTGGTAATAGTGACTACTACGCCTACTTCCCTGAAGATTACTAGACTTGCAGTCAACCAGTGAATGTACCTATGATTGGAGCTACCACGAGAGTTTATTATTTTTACTTCCGCTACATTTGTGGTAAGACTATGTGTTTAATATCGTGATGTAATAACATTTGTGATGATACTTCCGTTATAATTTGTTAACTTATGTGTGATTGATCTCTGGGCACACATAAGGGTATGCATTCCATTTGGTCGTTAAATGGGTGTAACAAATTGGTATCAGAGCTCTTGTTGACTGTAGGACGTAAGCCTAGCTAAAAATGGTTGATTTAGTATCATCTTAACACTATTTTTATGCTCACTATCTTGCTCTTGTTATTTGATAAATTTTTATGCTTCTTATGTCTCATTCTATTATGAAATTTTGCCTCTATTCTAACTACATCTATAAATTCTGTAGATGGCCCGTGACCGTAAGACTGCCCGCATCAGCTCTGGAGGATACTACCCACCTTGTGCCCTGCTTGCAACTGAAGAGCCACAAGAGCCAGAACCCCAGGGACAGGAGCAGGCCCCTGAAGCACCAATCCAAGCACCAGCACCTCCCCAGGAAGAGCCCGAGCCTGAAGAAGATCCAGAGATCATCGAGATTGAAAATGATGAAGAGGAAGCTAATGGAGGAGGACAACCCCCGTCTCCACCGCATCATGAAGCTCTTGGAGATATGCCACCTCCTCCAATGGGGTGGACTGTGAGGATCTACCATAGGAATGGAGGGAATGCTGTCTCTCATCTTCGCCTTGTGGGGATGCTCACTGCTTACTTCGCTGATTGGCATCCAGCTATGGAGTACGTCTGCTGGGAGTACACTCATCCACTAGAGGATACGTACTGGAAGGCGAGGGCAAGCATCTTTGCACATAAACAAGACAAGGGGGCGTATCAGCTAGACAGGATGTTCTCTCACGTGGGTCATCGAGCTACTATAGAGGATAGCATTGAAGATGCTGCTTTTGAAGCATGTATGGGTCTCCGCTATCTTCGCTATAACCTTATCAAGCATGACATTCATCGCTACTTTCCTCGTGCACACCCTGACCTTGGATGGGTTATGACAGATCCGGTGCAGCTAGAGCCACTACCTCGGGTGATGGTGAACCTTGTCTATGATATGATGGATAGGAAGCTGCAGTTAGAGGAGATGGTGAAGGCACAAGGGAAGACTATCAAGAGGTGCCAGACAACCATTGATGAACTCCGAGCAAACCAAGGCATGCCCAAGATTTATGAGATATTAGAGCATGAGCCACTTCTTTAGGAAGTAGGAGTCCTTTATGTAATAAAAACGTTCTTAGTAACGTCAGTTGAGTCAGTCGAGTCTGTCGTGTGGTTTGAACTTTGGTGTGCTAGTTGATTTATTATTATGCTTATGTGTGAGTTGGATCTTTGTTTGAGTGTTGGGACTTGTAGGCATGACTACAAGTTCCATTTTTAAGAATAATAAGTTTAATAGTCAAGGGAATAATAGTTGGGTTGGTATTATCATGTTTCTGTCCTTGCTGTTTTCTGGAGCAGTCTGCAATATTTCTGCTATAGTTTAAAAACGGTTCGTACAATATTTATGAAACTTTTATGAGAGAAACTAGACTTAAGCATCTTTCAAATTCCACTGGAATTACCTTTTTAGCTGATCTGGTTCGAGAGATATAATTTTCACAAGTTAAAGTTTCTGCACAGTCTGGAATCTGGAACAGTTTCTGTTACGCCTTATTTTTCATAGACTTAATGACAGAATCTGATCTTGAGGTCTGAATAGAAGTTGTGGATAATTTCATAAGCTTTCCAACCATATAAAGCACGTCTCTTTTGGACGTCTGTAGCTCGAGATATGATTAAAATACTGAACTGTCAATATTGCTACTCGTCCAGAAAACTTTCAGATCTCATTCTTTATCTTATAAGTGGTTGATAACATGGAATTCTTAAAGTTTGCATGTTTATGGGTGGCAGATGGTCGGAAGAAGAAGAGGCAGGGGTCGTGGAAACATTCCCCCAAATCCACCACCACCACCGCCACCAACTATTGAGCAACTGTTGGCAGTGCAGACGCAGTTGATGCAACAACTGGTGCAGAATCAGCAAAATCAGCCAGTTGCTGGGGCTCAACCACGTGATAAGCGTGGTGAATTTTTGAAGGGTCATCCCTCAGTGTTCACACATGCTGTTGATCCTTTGGAAGCCGATGATTGGCTTCGTGCTATGGAGAAGCAACTCAATATTGCACAATGTGATGACCGACAGAAGGTGTTGTTCGCTTCTGGACAACTTCAGGGAGAAGCTCAGGATTGGTGGGAGTCATATGAGTATGGTCGTCCCGCCAATGCTCCTGCAGTAACCTGGCAGGAGTTTAGAGAGAACTTCAGGGCTTACCATATACCTGAAGGAATGATAGAGTTGAAGGCAGAAGAATTCAGGAACCTGACCCAAGGGTCAATGTCTGTAGCTGAATACCGTGACAAGTTTGCTCAATTGTCATGATATGCTCCACATGAGGTGGCCAATGACAATGATAAGCAGCGTCACTTCTTAAAGGGATTATATGATGGACTACAGTTACAGTTGATGTCCAATACCTACCCTAACTTTCAGACGCTTGTGAACCGCGCTATCGTGGTGGATAACAAGCGCAAGGAAATGGATGCTAAGAGGAAAAGGTTACAGGGACAAGCCTCTGGTAGCAACACCCGTCCACGTACTGGCTTTCAGCAGACTAATCAACAGAGGCCTCCTTCTGGACAGTGGAATTATGGTCAGGCCCCTTTCCGTGGACAGTTCCCGCAACGTCCCCCATTCCAGCCGCAGAATAGCAACCAACGTCCTCCACAGCAGAATGGGAATCAAGCACAGCGTCAGGGTCCTTCCAACAACACTTCCACGAAGACTAGTGCTCCCAGTACTCCCAACAGGTGTTTCCGATGTGGGAAAGAAGGTCACCTGTCCTACAATTGCCCTGAGAAGCCCAACCAGCAGACTCCCCAGAGACAGAGCAGCCACCAGAAGCCAGCACCTAACTCTGGAAGGGTGAATCACTTGTCCCAGGAGACCGCAGTGGAGGAGCCGAAGTTATGCTTGGTATGTTCGATGTCCACTCTACTCCTGCCACTGTTCTTTTTTATTCTGGAGCATCACATTCTTTCATATCACAATCATTTGTTAGAATACATAGAATCCATTTGTGTGCCATGAAGAACCCTATCTTAGTAAACTCACTTGGTGGAAGCATGCCAGCATCTTATCGCTGTCTTCCGATTAGTCTCAATTTAAGGGGGGTAGAGTTTACAGTTAGTCCTATAGTATTGAGAACAGCTGAGATTGATCTTATATTGGGAATGGATTGGATGATGCAACAACAAGCAGAGATACAGTGCAAGGGTAAATCAGTTGTACTAACAACACCAAAGGGTGATAGAATCAAGGTTGAGGTAAAAGTGCAGAAATAGGAGACCGCTACAATGAACCAGCTCAATGACGGTGCCAACCAGGAAGATCTAGTTGTGAAGGAGTTTCCCGATGTGTTTCCTGAGGAATTGCTAGGTATGCCACTAGACTGTGACATTGAATTTATTATTGAATTATTACCTAGAACTGCACCCATAGCTAAGCGTCCATATAGAGTGGGAGTAAATGAATTAGAAGAACTTAAGAAACAAATTAAGGAGTTGCAGGATAAGGGTTTTATTCGTCCTAGTTCTTCACCGTGGGGAGCACCAGTGATTTTTGTGGATCAGAAAGATGGAACTTAGAGGATGTGTGTAGATTATCGGTCTCTCAATGAGGTTACTATCAAGAATAAGTACCCATTGCCTAGAATTGATGACCTGTTTGATCAGTTGAGAGGAGCTTGTGTATTCTCCAAGATTGATCTTCGCTCTGGATATCATCAATTGAAGATTCGTGCCAGGGATATACCAAAAACAGCTTTTACCACACGGTATGGGTTATATGAGTATACAGTGATGTCTTTTGGTTTGACTAATGCCCCTGCATACTTCATGTACTTAATGAATAAGGTGTTCATGGAATATCTGGACAAGTTTGTAGTGGTATTCATTGATGATATTCTAGTATTTTCCAAGACTGAGGAAGAACATGCTGAACATTTGAGGTTGGTCTTGCAAAAGCTCATAGAACACCAACTATATGCAAAGAGGAGTAAATGTGAGTTTTGGTTGAAGGAAGTTTCTTTTCTGGGTCACATTGTCTCAAATGGAGGAATATCAGTAGATCCTGGCAAGGTGAAAGATGTATTGAACTGGAAGCCACCCATCAATGTAAGTGAGATCCGTAGCTTCTTGGGATTGGTTGGCTATTATAGGAGATTTATAGAGGGGTTTTCAAAGCTTGCAAAACCAATGACTGCATTATTGGAGAAGAATGCCAAGTTTGTGTGGTCTGAGAAGTGCCAGGCTAATTTTGAGGAATTAAAGAAAAGATTGACTATTGCACCCGTCTTAGTTTTACCAGATCTGAATAAACCTTTCTCTATCTATTGTGATGCATCTCGATTGGGTTTGGGATGTGTTCTGATGCAAGAAGGTAGAGTTGTGGCATATGCATCGAGACAGTTGAGGAAGCATGAGTTGAATTACCCTACTCATGATTTAGAATTAGCTGCAGTGGTTCATGCATTAAAGATATGGAGACATTATTTGATTGGACACAAGAGTGATATATACACTAATCACAAGAGTCTAAAGTATATCTTCACTCAAACAGATCTGAACTTGAGGCAGCGTAGATGGTTGGAGTTGATAAAAGACTATGATCTAGAGGTGCATTATCACCCAGGAAAGGCCAACGTTGTTGCTGATGCTCTTAGTAGGAAAAGCTATGTAAATGAAATACAAGTAATGCCTATGCCAAAAGAATTGTGTGCTGAATACAAGCATCTGAACTTAGGATTTACTACCCATGCAGTGGAATTAGTACTAGAGCCTACTTTGGAGCAAGAAATCCGCAAGGGTCAGCTGAAAGATGAAAAGTTGAGAGAGATAGCTGAAAACATAGCGAAGGGTAAATCTCCAGGATTTCGTAAGGATGATAATGGTACGCTATGGTTTGGAAAAAGGCTGTGTGTGCGTGAGGATAAGGATATCAGAAGGGCAATTCTGCGTGAAGCTCATGAGTCAGCTTATTCTATACATCCGGGGAGTACTAAGATGTATTTGGATCTGAAAGAGAAATATTGGTGGTATGGTTTAAAGAGAGACGTTGCTGAGTATGTTGCTTTGTGTGACACTTGTAAAGGGTGAAAGCTGAACATTAGAGACCTGCAGGATTGTTACAGCCTATGTAGATACCCGAGTGGAAATGGGAAGAGGTTGGTATGGACTTTATAGTTGGGTTGCCACGGACTCAGAGAGGATATGATTCAATTTGGGTGATAGTGGATCGTCTAACTAAGGTTGCTCATTTTCTGCCAGTGAGGACTACATATAGCAGTGCGAAGTTGGCAGAGTTGTATATGGAAAGAATAGTGAGTCTACATGGAGTTCCTAAGAAGATTGTGTCTGATCGAGGTACTCAGTTTACATCTCATAACTGGCAAAAGATACATGAATCACTGGGAACCAAACTGAATTTTAGTACAGCTTACCATCCCCAGACAGATGGTCAAACGGAGAGAATTAATCAGATATTGGAAGATATGTTGAGAGCTTGTGCTTTACAATATGGTACTAGCTGGGATAAGAGCTTGCCTTATGCAAAGTTCTCTTATAATAATAGTTATCAGAAGAGTCTTCAGATGGCACCGTTTGAGGCTCTATATGGACGAAAGTGTAGGACCCCGTTGTTTTGGAATCAGACAGGGGAGAGTCAAGTGTTTGGGTCTGATGTACTAAAGGATGCTGAAAAGGAAGTGAGAATGACTAGAGATAATCTAAAAATAGCATAGTCCCGATAGAAAAGTTATGCTGATACTCGTAGAAGAGAGTTGACTTTTGAGGTAGGGGATTATGTTTACTTGAAAGTGTCTCCCATGAGAACTGTGAAGAGATTTAACATGAAAGGTAAATTGGCACCAAGATATATTGGACCTTTCAAGATTATAGAGAGACGTGGTGAAGTGGCATATCAATTGGAATTGCCCGAGAGTTTGGTAGGTGTACATGATGTGTTCCATGTGTCTCAACTGAAGAAATGTTTGCGAGTACCAGAGGAACAGATTCCATTAGAGGAGCTCACTGTAAAGGAGGATCTTACATATGAAGAGTTCCCGGTTAAAATTTTGGAGACTGTTGACAGAGTCACAAGAAGTCGAACAATCAAAATGTGTAAGGTACAGTGGAATCGGTACACAGCAGAAGAGGCTACTTGGGAGCGAGAAGAGGATCTGAGAAAAACCTACCCGCAATTGTTTGAGTAAGCATCGGTCGAATCTCGGGACGTGATTCATCTTAAGGGGGTAGAATTGTAACACCCTAAAATTTTGAAAAGAAGAAAAATAGGAAAATATGTTTTTTATGTACATTTTTGTGAGCATGCAAACTTAGGATAATAATAATTTTTATAAATTTAAAATTAAATATAAGGGTAGGAACATGATTGAGCATTCATGCTGCTGCATTTGGGATTTTGTAATGAGTGGTTTAAATCAAATTCATTTTGGATTTGAAAATCCTTTGAAAATTTGCTTTGAAAAGTTTGAAAAAGAAAAAAAGAAAGGATTTTTTCTTCTTCGGGCCACATTCCTCCCGTAGCCCGTGCCCCGGCCTGCTGCGGCGGCCCACTCTTTCTTCCCCCACGCCCGCCTCTGATTTTCTTGGACCGAGCCCAAGCCGCGGCCAGCCGGCCCGTCTTCGCGCGCGCGGCCGTTTCCCACACCGTGTCGCTGACGCGTTGGTCCCACTGGTCAGCGTCCGTTGTCCCTTTCCTTCTTCTTCCTCCAGCTCCTTCCAACCACGAGCACCGCCTTCCTCTCTCTCTCCGATTCGGTGAATCGAATCCGCATCAAATCTCCCTCCCTTCCTTACTTACCGACGCCTACGGGCTATAAAACGGAGCCCCCGCACCCTTCCGCCCTCTGGCCAACCCTTTGGGGCTGCCGTAGCCATCTAGCCTCGCCACCGCAAGCACCACCGCCGCCATCACCGCCATCCTGAGCTAGCCACCACTTTCCGGCTGTCCTCCGGTCCTATTTTCGCGCGGGGTGAGTTCGCCGTGAGCTTCTTGATCTCCCGGTGTTTTCCCTTCATCGTTTGGTGGTCGGAGATGTGTTTTGGCGTTTTCTAATTATAGTCTTGTTTGTTTATGCATGATTGCCTCTGGATGTGTGTTGTTGCTGTTGTTGATTGAGAATAGACGGTGAGCAATTCGTTGGGGATCAAGAGCCTTTCTACGAGCAAGATCTTCACGACTAGTTTGAGCAAGGAAAGTATAGCATGGGATTATCCTTGTTGTCCTATTCACATTATGCAAATAATATCATTATGCATCTATTCCTTGTTAAGGATGACTTAGTGATTGATCCTACACCTTGATACCTATTTCAATGCATTGAGTAGTATGGCTAGTGCTTAAACATGGACTATGATCATGTAAATTGATTTGAGAAATATGCAACAAACATTAAAAGATGATTTTGATTAATGTTTAAAGGGGATTAGAGCATGGGGGTTTCTTTTGATGCTCTAATTACTCTCCATAAGGACTCATCTATAAGCGACAATCCGGGATTTACAGTGCAACTGTGGGGGCTATATGGATCTGGCTTTAGTCATATAGAAGGACCTTTTCTAGCTTGTTAGAGGTAACCTTTTTGGCGTAAGAATGGCTTGACGAATCGGGTATAGTGCGGCCTCTGTCCTTATGTGTATAGGCTGCGGGTTATTGTGCCATTTGGAAGGGGGGGCTCTACATCTGTTTGCCGAGTGAATCTAATGGCCCTAACTTGTTAGACGAACCTTCGAAAGACTTCATAGTGTTTACCCTGCCTGCTCACCTTGGTAGTGTTTTGGGAGTAATTAACCCGGGCATATGGGTAACACGACTCACAGTGAAAGTGTACAACCTCTGCAGAGTGTAAAACTGTTATAACAGCCGTGCTCACGGTCACGAGTGGCCTTGGACCCTTATGGAATAGTTGATAATTGTTAATGGTTATGTTTTTGCTATTCATCAATCATTTCACATGGATCATATGTTTATTATTTACATTGAGACATTTTGATGCTATTGATATGTTAAAATTATGCTAACTAAAAGCTACATGCTGATAAACCAATGTTATGTCTTTTGAGCCTCATGAACCCCATGTTACACTTGTTGAGTACGAGATGTACTTACGCTTGTTTATTTTTCTTACTTGGATAAAAATCCCGGATGGGTAACATATGGTGGTAATAGTGACTACTACGCCTACTTTCCTAAAGATTACTAGACTTGCAGTCAACCAGTCAATGTACCTGTGATTGGAGCTACCACGAGAGTTTATTATTTTTACTTCTGCTACATTTGGGTTAAGACTATGTGTTAAATATCGTGATGTAATAACATTTGTGATGATACTTCCGTTATAATTTGTTAACTTATGTGTGATTGATCTCTGGGCACACATAAGGGTATGCATTCCATTTGGTCGTTAAATGGGTGTGACAGGTTGTCTGTGTAATTCTCTAGAAAGTCAAAGCCCATACATTACCCTGCATAAGATAACTAAATAGACAAGAACAAGGGTAAGCCTGTTTGAGTTAGAGGTCAATTGGTTACTTTGATCTTTTTCATAAATATAAGTCATCAATAATTCCTAAGTTTAATACCTTCCCCGGCAATGGCGCCAAAAATTCTTGTTGACATTAATTAACGCAATCGCTAAATAGCAACGGCGCTAAAAAATGTATGGTAATAAATTAACATGTCTCTAAATACTAGTCACCTTTTATATTTACCTATACTTCTTAGCATGGAACTAGGTTGTCATCCCTAGTGAAATAAGCTTAGAAGTATATAAGTGGCACTACGATTTTATATGACTAGGTAGAAATATAAATGATATAAATATATGATCAATTAAGAATAAGAACAACTAAGAACATCTGCAAGCGGACAGATAATTATACCATTGTAGCATTTTAACTAGAGTATTACCAGGTAGTCATTTATAATTTTACCGTTGGGAAGGTCTAGCTAAACTTCTATCTAGAGTATTGATAAACTTTACATTGATGATAAAGGGAGTAAACCACTGTTATGCACTCTTACTCAATAATAGAAATAAGTCACATGATAAAAGATATATATATATATATGATAAGTAACGATCAATCATCATAAATAAATAAGTACATACACTCCGAGCTCCCTAACTATTACTAATAATGCAATCCAATTAGAATATTAGAGGAATAATTCCTAAGTATTCAAGTTACATGTCAAGCTACTACAACTAATAATCATCATCAAGTAATAGTAACGTATGTCCCAACCATAATGGAGCCATGAACAGGAGAAGTTGAGTTCAGAAACCTCTTATATACGAATATACCCTTGACTAGACAATGCTGCTCTACCAATAATCCACTGCATAGGGGGAGGAGTACAGCGGACTCAATGGGCCTATAAAAGTCACACCCATGATCTACCACACGACCCTAAACAACTGGAGGCATCCGCAGATATGCAAAGCATCTAAGCACCATGCTTACATAATGCATACCACTCATCTTATGGCCAAATAGATGAGCACTATATGAACATGTGATTGAACTAAATAGCAACCTAACTATACTAGAATTGAAGTAGATAATGAACGATGCATTCTAGAACGTAATAAAAATGAAGAATAATGTTGACATTGCAATAATTGTGCAAAGACAGAATTACAATAAGAGCGAAGAACTAGAACATTATCAAAACTCCACGCTTGCCAACGATCAGGAATCCAAGCTAGGTTGACTCAGCTTGACTTCCTCTAGACCTGATATAACTATGCTAAAGCTATGAACTAGAGGAACTCTAATGATCTAGGGTTTCTGGCTCCGGATGAACTGATCTTCAAATGACTTGATGCCTTCAGGGGGTCTGCCCTTGTATTTGTACCCCGATAGGACGCACGTGAGCCATTGGATCAAACCGACTTCACATGGGGTTAGGATTGATCCTCAAGGTCGGTAGAAGAATACACCAGAAGCTCATGGAAGGATGGAAAAGGGGGTGGCCGGCCGACCACCCCTTGGCCGACCAGCCCCACCTGGCAGGCACTCAGCCTCCTCTTCGTTCTAGTGTCTTTTGGGGTCTTCTATAATAAACGTCTATTTATCTCCTGGCAAAATTCCAAAAATTCTTTTAATAATTAGGTATCTCTCTCCACTTTTCTGTATAACTCCCTGCAAACATTAAAATTCAACAAAGCTTGTGAAATTCATCAGATAACACCCTTGTCTTCTATGTTTTCATGTATTTTGACAATTCTCTCATGTTTATTTCACTATATATTGTTGACGTTAACGACCGTCAACAAATGCGAACCGCTCTTCTTTTCTTTTAATATTGAATTTAATTTCTCCAGCTCCGACATCGATGTAAGCTTTTGTGGTACTCAGGATTGGTCTCCGAAGGATGAGAGATGTCTTCATGTCTTCCTACATGTCAAGTACTACAAATTCTATAGGAATGAAAACGTTTCAGACTTTTATCGGAATATTCTCCACAATTCCTGTGGGGTAGCAGATCGACTGGTCAGCTAGTTGTGGACACATTGAAGTTGGTGTTAGAGTAGAGTAGTTGAGCTTGTCGAAAACCTTCTTAGGCATGACACTGACACTTGCTCCAAGATCACATAATGCATTCTCAAAATTATGGCTTCCGATTAAACAGTCAATAGTGGGGCATCCTGGATCCTTCTTGATAGGTGATGTGTTGAGGATGGCCGCACTACACTCCTCCGTTAGCTTGATCATTTCCATAGAGGGCAAAGGTCTCTTGTTGTTGAGGATGTCTCGAATATACTTCGCGCATGTAGGTACCTGGATGGCATCAAGCAACGGAATATTGATATATAATTTCTAAATTACCTCTATAAACTTACCGAATTGGTCATCCATTTTGGCCTTTCTATTTCTGTGTGGAAACGGTAGGAGAGTGGTGTCACAAAAATCTTACTATAATTTATATTCTTGTGGTAAAAGTTCATCATCTTCCTTCTCTTCTTCTACCTGCACTATCATCGGTTTCTTACCTGCTCCTTTTGGGTATGGTGGATCACGAGTCAACTTACCACCTCTTGTGGTTATTGCTTTGACCTTTTCATGGTTAGTGGCAATAGGCATAGCAGAAGCTAACTAGGCTAATTACAATTCTATCTTTTTATTGAAAATCATTTGTTCTTTAACAGCGGAAGAAAAACTATCCATTTTAGCACTTATACATTCTAAGATCTTATCATTAAAAGCAAGCCATTTTGCAATGTTATCATTAATTCTAGCTTGTTCTAAGATTAAATCTCTCAAGGATGGTTGTCTGAAATTGGAAGAATTATAATAATTATTACATTGGTACTTACCATGATTGGTTGATTGAGGTTGACTCCATCCTTACTTCTTTTTGCTGTGAAGTGGAGTTGTTGATGATGGTGATTGTTGACGGTCCTTAAGTATCAATTATAACTATCAAATAAATAGAGAAAAGGATTCAAATGAAACCAACACCTAGACTTAGGGTTTTATCTGACAGAATTCCATGAGTTTTGCTGTTTATCTATTTCTGCAAGGGGTTATCAGGAAATACGGAAGAAAGGCCCACATGTCAGATTAATGACGGGATATTAACCGAACACGTAATTATCTTGCATCTAGAAGACTCCAGAAGCCACGGGAACGAACGGGAGGCGTAACAGGGCCGGAGACAGGGCGCCCGCCCTAGTCCCTAGGGCGCCCGCCCCCTCCTGTGGACCAATCAGGCTCCGCCTCGAGGATTATGCTCCACCGACCTAGAGGATCAAGGAAAACCGCACGATCAATGTCGGTTTGATCCAACGGCCCAGATTCATCTGAAAGGGCTATATAAGCAAGTCCCCTGCCCCTGGAGGAGAGGCCCTCGTCTCATACTTCAAACCCTAATTCAAGAGGAGAGCCTCTGATCAAGCCCTAGAGCCACCACATCAACTAGATCTCTAGTTAGCATAGCTACATAGGATTAGAACTAGAAGGAGTCAATCTTCGATTGGTTCCCGGATCTGTCAAGAGGATTCTTGGTAATTCCTCTATTGTTCTTCAATTGTTCATCATTGTTCTTCAATATTATGAATATGACTTTATTCTATTTCAATATATTGGTTATGACTTTGCTCTACTTGATTATATTTGCAATTATATTGTTCTTAGTTTATCATAGTTATATGCTTGGCTTAGTTAGATTGGAATTATATACATGCCTAGGATCGTATAGCGTTTATCCATGTGTACAGTGGGTGAATGATAACTATTGTGTAGACGTGGTGTCTATACCGTATTTATCTGCGATTGCACCCTATATGCCGGATTGTGGGGTAGTTCGCGATAGTGACAGCTTCGTTGATTCTTATATAGTCCCCCTCTCGTGTATAGGGCAGGCAGAGCAACACTATTACAGGGGAGTGATTGCTATGTTCTTCATCTTCCTTGCTAATATTCACTATGCATGGATATAGTCTTTTCTCACCATGATTGCCAAGTATAATTGCACTAACTATGATATGCTAGACTTTATAGTTAATAATAACTTAGGGAATATCTTTGTAGTTCATCCTAATTCCATGCTAATGACTTGCTAGAATATCTGTTGAGGTGCTTATCATTATTATATGTGGCTAGCTGATCAGATTAATTATCTTTGTCACCATTATCACTTTACCTTTACTTAATGTGACATTTATACCTGTATAAAGAGATTGATAAATATTCTCGGTTATACATGCAATGATGTGTACTCAGTTCCATATTCTCATTCCATTATCAACCATGATACTTAGAAATCCCTTCCCAGTGGTAAAAATATAAATAACGATACCTGGAATACTTCCCGGTTAAAATGCTACATCGGTATTAATCTGTGCGCTTGCATATCCCTTTTATTATTTATCTTGATGAGCAAATGCATATTTCAATACCGCGTCTCTCATGTCATGCTGGGGATGACAACTTGGCTTAAGTGGCATGAGGGATAGGTTTGGCATTTTTGGCGCCGTTATCAGAATTAGAAAACTAAGTCTACTTTTGGTAGTGACGTTAAGAATGCCCAACAAGCATTTTTGGCGCCGTTGCCGGGGAAGGTTGATTACTAAGTAGGAATGAATATGGAACTTTGAGTCATCATTTGCATCACTAATCTGATCGAGCTTATCAATTCTCTTATACAGTTTTACCCCTATATTTTGCATTTTGATTATTTATTGCAGGGTGATGCATGAATAGAAGACATCTTCCAGACAACTTTGTTGACGATCCCGAAGCCTTATTCAGAAGAACAAGAGCCAAGCTCAAGAAGACATCGTCAACACTTCAGCACAAAGCTTCATCCAAATCCGAAGACCGCCGAAGTTTCATCCGGAATTTGTCGACTGAATTCGAAGCCATGGCGAACAAGACGATCCACGAGTTCTCAGCTCCCACTACGGACAACATCCGCACTGGACCTGCCGCGGCCATCGACAAGAACTTCGAGCTCAAGCCTGGGCTCATCAACATGGTGCAAGCTAACCAGTTCTGTGGGAAGCCACACGAAGATGCTAGTGCTCATCTTCAACACTTCCTGGAGATCTGCAGCACTTTCACCATGGCTGATGTCCCCAGAGACGCCATACTACTTCGCCTTTTTCCATTCTCACTGTTGGGGAGAGAGAAGCAGTGGTTCTACGCTACAAAGGAGAAGAACATTACGTGGGCACTCTGCTCCACGAACTTTCTGGCTAAGTTCTTTCCCATGGGCAAGACCAATGCTCTCCGTGGGAAGATTACAAGTTTTCAGCAACAACATGATGAATCCGTTCCAGAAGCATGGGAGCGTTTCCAAGACTACATCCTAGAATGTCCCCATCATGGAATGGAAAGCTGGCTACTATTGATGCAGACATTTTATCATGGGCTCATTAACAGTGCCCGTGAAACCATGGATGCTGCAGCTGGAGGAGCATTCCTATCACTCACCATACCTCAAGCCACAACTCTTGTGGAGAAGATGGCATCCAACCAAGGTTGGAATGAAGAAAGAACTCAGACACGCAAGAGAGGTGGAGGTATGCACCAGCTCAAGGAGGTAGACATGCTGTCTGCCAAGCTAGACCTACTCATGAAGAATCTCGATGATCGAGCTGGAGAAAAGAAAGAAGTCATGCACGTCTACGACTCCCACATGACTTGTGAGGAGTGTGGAGGTACTGGACACTCGGGCAATCACTGTCCTGAGTTGCTGGAGGACGTGAACTACATCAACAATAACAACAACTACTACTACAACCGTCCTCAGCAGAATCAAGGTTGGAATCAACAGAGGCCTAACTACTCAGGTAATTACCAAGGTAACAAATCTTTCAATAATAATAATAATTATCCACCTTTGAGAGAGTTAGTGTCCAACCAAGGAAAGCTAATGGATAACCTGTTTAAGAAATTAGCATCTAATGATAAAATACTAGAAAATATAAATAATAGAATGGATAATTTCTCTACTGCCATCAAGAACCAGATTAGCTTTAATAAAATGATTGAATCTCAGTTGAATCAAATAGCTGCTGCTGTTCCTGCTACTAACCCCGGTATACCATCACAACCGGAAGGACTAGAATCTACAAATCTTGTAGACATGTTTGATGCAGGAGATTACTAGAGTAACCCTATCGTGGAAGTAAGTACTGACCGACTGCCGGTCAAGAGAGGCGATCCAGGACGCCCCGTCATCCCGATCTCCATCGGCATGCGAGACTTCCTAGAAGCACTCTGTGACTTTGGCTCCAGCGTCAACATCATGCCCAGGGTACTCTATGAAAAACTCTTTTCACAACCATTATTAGAAACAACCATGTGTTTGCAGCTTGCAGATAGGACACTGAGTTTCCCGAGAGGAATATTGAAGAACATCTGTGTCCGAGTGGGTTCCTCGTACGCTCCAGCAGACTTCGTAGTGATAGAGACCGGTTCTGATGAGAGGGCTCCCGTCATCCTAGGGAGACCATTCCTGAACACCGCGGGAGCTGTCATCTATGCTAGTGCTGCCAAGATCAGTTTCTACATCAAGGGGAGGAAGGAAACGTTTTCCTTCAAGAACAAGACCGCACAAATCCCAGAGCAACCCCAATATGAACCAAGGAAGAGGACCAACAGGAGGAACAAGAGCAAGAAGCAAGTATGGACCGAGACAGCTAAGATGGTCACTGCCATGCACAAAGGACAAGATCGCCAACTCAAGTTACCGTTCTTGCCTAAGAAGGACGACCTAGGTATGCCAAGCATTTATTGCTCCATTAATGGGTCCCACTTCTACAAGACACTTTGCGACACTAGGTCGGGCGTCAACATAATGGCCAAGGTCACCTATGAACTTCTGTTCGGAACCATGCCCTTAAACCCAACATATATTCAGCTCTAGATGGCAGATCAGACATTCCGACAGGTCGAAGGTACAGTAACTGACGTCCCTGTCAAGATAGACGATCACTTTGTCCATACAGACTTTCAGGTTATTGACATAGGAGAAGATGAATATGATCCACCCATCATCCTTGGAAGACCATTCCTAAGTACTGTCAAAGCAATCATTTACATTGGAACTGGACTCTGAGAAGGTACGTCTTTACTTTACTGACCCTAACTATGTATTTGAAGAATCCAAGCAGGTCAGGACAAGAAGAAGGCGGCGTAACCACAATCAGAAGCAACAGGTCATCAAGGACGGATGGGCAGATTATGAAGGAGAAGTGGTAAGATCTGAAGACATACCACTCAACCAACACTGTCCTAAGGAGACCAAAGCACCGAGACAGGTATGGAAAGAAAAGACAGTTGTACATGAAGAGGAGGCGCCGCCGGAACCACCGACTACGCCATCCACCAAGTCCCAGGACGACTAAACGAATAAGAGTCCCGTTCGGAGGACTTAAAAACACCGAACGCCTTGCCAAGAGGTAACTTGGTAGTTATCCTTTCCTTTTTAATTATTTACTTTATCTTAAATAGTTTGCTTAGTTAATCATATTCATACTATCTTAAAAAGAAAATAAAAATATTAAAAACCCTAAAGCCCCATGTGAGTATGCGAGTGACATAAAACCCATAAGTACATTCACTGTGGTGGCATAAAAAAAATATATATATATAATAAATACATAAATATTTTCTTCTGCTTTATAAAAGAAAAAAAACAACATAAAAAAATCAAGGAGGCTCAGCATGATAAAGGCTAGATATTTATGCTAACACTTAATCAGTTCCACAAAGCTTTGTTGTCTATTTGAGCTTCACAGAATTCAAGGAGACTAGCAGACAGAGGACATTCTAATCGCTGTCAGGGTGCTGCCGACTTTCAAATACACCTCCGCCATCTGCTAGCTACATCAGAAGAGATTATGTCAAGATCCAGCTTGGGGGAGAGCACCCCCATTATCTTGCTAAGTATTTCTATCTTTATCTTTATATTTATATATACTTCTACCCTATAAAAATAAAAATATACATAACTATGAAAAAAACCAAATAAAGATTTTGTGCTTATATATATATACCTATATCTTTTGCTTAGTGTGTTTTAATAAATAAATAAAGTGGCTATGCTAAACTGAATCTAGATAATAATAAAACTCTAGCATGGATATGATGAATAGTTGCTTTGCCTAACTTTCAAATTTGAAGTCCTCTCTCTAAGTTTAGACATAACTGTTATCATTTAAAGCTTGCTCTAAACCTGAACTTGTGGGAAGAGAACTTGATCTAAAGTCTAAGTTGTTAATGGATATGATATGGGAAGGTTGAGCTGCTGTTTATCTATTCCTAGAGATGCTAGAATTCTGGAGAATTTTATCTTTGAAAATCTTAAAATGCTACATGATGAGTTCCTGTATGATGAGAGTTTAAGTTCCTACCACAGCCATACATACATGCTTACTAGACTTTAAGCCATACCTTTACTTTTTACTGCTTATGAGCATTAAGTGTAGTCAAGCTGTGTAGACCCTTAGGAGCTTGTCATGCGGTTAAAATCAAGATTCACTTGCACGATCACTCATACATGCTGCTTCTACTCCGGAAGTACGCATCCACATATATCCACTCATTCTCATCTCCAGATCCACATAAAATTATTCTACTCCTAATCCGAGAGAGAATAGCCAAAAATATTTTCCCATTCTTGTTATCCCCTGTGAAATAAATGCTCAAGCTATTTTGGTTACTACCACTTGCTATATTGTTCTAAGGAGATGAGTGCTCTATACGAGGAAATAAAAAGGGCAAGTGCCCGGAACCTCGAAAAGAAAAAGATACGAGGAAATAAAAAGGAGCAAGTGCTCGGAACCTCGATGAAAAAAAGAAGAAAAGTGTGAGAAGAGAGGTAAAAATGGACAAGTGTCCGACAGTAGAATTAGGGGTACAAGATACCCACCTGAGAGGAAAAAAAAGAAAATATAGAGCACCTCATTCTCCTAAAGAGCTTTAAAAGCAAGAAAGGTACGTATCCCCTCAAAAAGAGCAAAAGTAGAATTAGACTTTCATCATTGTTATCATCACTACCACCATACACCATTTATTCGCCACACATGCACATCTTGATTTGACTTATTGGCTTGTTTCTCTGGATCCATGGTTTGACTATGCAATAAATGTCTTGTAAGTATGTATACTTTATCTCCCACCGATGAGCTCTAGATATCAAAAGACTTATTAGAATAGGATGAGAGAGAAGGCAATGTCACTTTGCCTTATACCACAAATACTACATACTTTGCTTGGAGAGAAGGCAGACATCATTACTGCCTTGGTGAGGATCCAGAAATACCACAAAAGAGAGACCTGAGAGAGTCATACAAGGAATCTCTGAGTTTTATTTGAAAATCTGCAAAAAACTCCAAGAGCTATAGCTAATCAAGAATAAGAGACATGGCGTTTGACTAGACTGTTCTATCTTTTAACCGCTCAAGACAAAGGTGACGGTTGCAAGCCCCATGGTGAAAGGTATAATGAGTAAGTTTTAAGTCTTGACAGTTTACTTTAACTCAGAGATGAGACTCTATTTGAAAGCATGTGTACCGTCAAAATTCAAAGGCATTTCATCAACTACTGAGTCTTTCCTTGCTCAGGGACGAGCAAGAGGTAAGCTTGGGGGAGTTTGTTGACGGTCCTTAAGTATCAATTATAACTATCAAATAAATAGAGAAAAGGATCCAAATGAAACCAACACCTAGACTTAGGGTTTTATCTGACAGAATTCCACGAGTTTTGCTGTTTATCTATTTCTGCAGGGGGTTATCAGGAAATACGGAAGAAAGGCCCACATGTCGGATTAATGACGGGATATTAACCGAACACGTAATTATCTTGCATCTAGAAGACTCCAGAAGCCACGGGAACGAACGGGAGGCGTAACAGGGCCGGAGACAGGGTGCCCGCCCTAGTCCCCAGGGCGCCCGCCGCCTCCTGTGGACCAATCAGGCTCCGCCTCGAGGATTATGCTCCACCGACCTAGAGGATCAAGGAAAACCACACGATCAATGTCGGTTTGATCCAACGGCCCAGATTCATCCGAAAGGGCTATATAAGCAAGGCCCCTGCCCCTGGAGGAGAGGCCCTCGTCTCATACTTCAAAACCTAATTCAGGAGGAGAGCCTCTGATCAAGCCCTAGAGCCACCACATCAACTAGATCTCTAGTTAGCATAGCTACATAGGATTAGAACTAGAAGGAGTCAATCTTCGATTGGTTCCCGGATCTGTCAAGAGGATTCTTGGTAATTCCTCTATTGTTCTTCAATTGTTCATCATTGTTCTTCAATATTATGAATATGACTTTATTCTATTTCAATATATTGGTTATGACTTTGCTCTACTTGATTATATTTGCAATTATATTGTTCTTAGTTTATCATAGTTATATGCTTGGCTTAGTTAGATTGGAATTATATACATGCCTAGGATCGTATAGCGTTTATCCATGTGTACAGTGGGTGAATGATAACTATTGTGTAGACGTGGTGTCTATACCGTATTTATCTGCGATTGCACCCTATATGCCGGATTGTGGGGTAGTTCGCGATAGTGACAGCTTCGTTGATTCTTATATAGTCCCCCTCTCGTGTATAGGGCAGGCAGAGCAACACTATTACAGGGGAGTGATTGCTATGTTCTTCATCTTCCTTGCTAATATTCACTATGCATGGATATAGTCTTTTCTCACCATGATTGCCAAGTATAATTGCACTAACTATGATATGCTAGACTTTATAGTTAATAATAACTTAGGGAATATCTTTGTAGTTCATCCTAATTCCATGCTAATGACTTGCTAGAATATCTGTTGAGGTGCTTATCATTATTATATGTGGCTAGCTGATCAGATTAATTATCTTTGTCACCATTATCACTTTACCTTTACTTAATGTGACATTTATACCTGTATAAAGAGATTGATAAATATTCTCGGTTATACATGCAATGATGTGTACTCAGTTCCATATTCTCATTCCATTATCAACCATGATACTTAGAAATCCCTTCCCAGTGGTAAAAATATAAATAACGATACCTGGAATACTTCCCGGTTAAAATGCTACATCGGTATTAATCTGTGCGCTTACAGATCCCTTTTATTATTTATCTTGATGAGCAAATGCATATTTCAATACCGCGTCTCTCATGTCATGCTGGGGATGACAACTTGGCTTAAGTGGCATGAGGGATAGGTTTGGCATTTTTGGCGCCGTTATCAGAATTAGAAAACTAAGTCTACTTTTGGTAGTGACGTTAAGAATGCCCAACAGTCATGATATCTTCTGGTGACTCAGCAAATCAACTCCTAAATTTTCTCCACAACTGCTCTAAGCATTGAATGCCTCTTGAATGGCTTGATGATCTCTCTTGTGATTGTCTCTCTGTTATAGCCAATTCAATAATACATCCATCTTGGTTGACAATGCACATACTTCTTCTAAAACTTCTTCAGTCTTATGGCATGATTGAGTATTACATGACGTCCAGCTTTGATTTGCTGCTATCTTCTCTATAAGAACTTTAGCTTTTCTAGGAGTGAGTGACATAAATGATCCTCCAGCAGTCACATCAAGTTGTTCACATGATTTCTAAATTAATCCATGATAGAACGTTTGTATGAGCAACCATTCTTCCATTCCATGATAAGGACAATCTAAGATATATTCTTGAAAATGCTCCCATGCTTCTAGAATAAGATCACCTTTTTGCTGATGGAAATCTACAATCTTTCCTCTTAAGGTAGTTGTCTTACCTATAGGGAAAAAAATTTCTAGGAAAGCTTTTGAACATCTTGCCCATGTATTGATTTTATCTTTATTGGTATAGAACCACTTCTTTGCTCTTCCCTTCGATGAGAATGAAAACAAATGAAGTAGTATAACATCTTGAGCAATGTCCTTGATGACGATGGTATTACAAATCTCTAGAAAATTCTGCAAATAAGCACTAGCATCTTCATGTGCCTTTCCACTGAATGTATTAGCTTGCATCATATTGATGAGGCTTGGCTTGAGCTCAAATTCATGATTGTTGGTGTCGAGTGTTGGTCCAATGTGAATGTTCTCGGTACTTGGAGCAGAGAATTCACGCAGAGTCTTCTTAGCCATGGCTCCCAAAAACTGATGTTAAGCTTCCTCTTAATTTGGTTGATTCTGATTGATAAAGAATTCTAGATCACAACCAGTCCTACACTTATCCTGCATAACTTACATAAACAAAAACAAATAAGGGTAAGCCTGCTAAAGCAAAGGTTATGGTTTATCTATAAGTATTTATTTTAATTGCCATATTACTCTTCCTTCCCCGACAATGGCGCCAAGAAAGCTTGTCGACATTTCTTACATCACTATGCACTAAGTTGTCATCCCTAGTATGATGCTCAAAATGTTGGTAGTTGTAATTACACTTGAAAACTCTAAATAATATTAAAACATAAGTATCCACAAGCACACAGATAAATCACCTATTATAGCATTCTACCTAGAGTATTCCGAGTATCATTTATTTATTTTAATCCCAAACGAAGGACCGTGAGGCAAATGTTTATATGACTAAATAAATGTGTAGACCTATGATAAACCAACCACTCTTATACTTTAGCAAGGGTAAGTCAAGTAAAAGATAAATAAATGATAAATAAATTCAACATGATAATGGTATTCTAGAGATAGAAAGTAGAGACTCATTAAAAGTAGTATGAATAATCTAGAGATTCGATTAGAGTAAGAATTTCTAAGTTATTCCTAAATACTAAGTCTTGTTGTTCACTCTAGCATATATATCTTCATCTACTAGTAAAACTGAATCAAGGCAAAATTATAAGGAACATCAACTAGGGAGAATCCAAAACATAGTCTTCATCTCCTTCGAGATCGGGCTCCACCAATTAATCTATATATGGGGGATGGACTGCAAAGGACTCAACGCAGCTGTCACCTACGTGATCTACCACCTCCCGGCACATAGCGGGCACTCGTACGGGAATTTCATATCTAAGCACCACGCCTACATAATCAAAGCTACTTAACTCTCGCATGAACTGAATTAAGTACTCTATGAACATATGCAAATGCAAATCATCAAATAATACCATATCCAATATATAACTAGCACAAACTAAGAACATAATAAAGAGAAACATAATATTACAATAGAACAAAGTCATAAATGAGATACAAAGGCAAATTACTGAATCTCTAGACGAACAGATCCGGAATCTTGAGCAAATCGCCCAACTCTACTCTAAACTCTGTAGAAAGCCTATACTAAGAAATTGAAGAACTAGAGCTCTCTCTATCTAATCTCTAGAAACCCTAATATCTAGAGTACTCTTGACTTATGATTAGGTGATGATGTCCTTTAGGAGGGGGGTTTGAGTCTTTATTTATAGCCTTGAGGAAGAACCGTCAACCCTTGGATCAAACTGACTTCACGAACGGTGGAGATGCATCTTAGGAGGAGGTGGTGGAAGTCTCTAGAAGGGCATAGAGGAATCCCTCTATGGGGGGCCAAGTAGCACTAGGGTGGGGCCGGCTAGCCCCACCTGGTAGCTGCCGATCCTTCGCTTCAGTCCTGTGCCTTCTGGTGTCTTATAGAGTCTTCTGGTGCATATTTTGTCGTGGCTAAGTTTCGTGGCCTTTTTGACAATTTAATCCTCTTTTCATTCTCTCTGGAATATCCCTGCCGAAAATAATAATTCACCAAAACTCATGGAAATTGTCAATAATAACACCTAAGTTCCTATTGGTGACCATTTCTATGCATAAAGTTGACGGTTTGTGATGGATGATAACTACCGTCAACACCAAGCACTTTCGAGTTGATGAAAAAGGGATAGACTCGTAGTGCCAAAGGACAAGGAACATAGAAATCAAACCTTAGCCGAAGCCTATTCTTCTAAATTATCCACCATCTAGGTGGTAGTAAAATGTATCAAGATCTGAAGCCTTGCTTCTAGTAGACAAAGATGAAAGAAATCGCCGCTTATGTTGCAAGGTGTGATAACTGTTGTTGAGTCAAAGCGGTTCACATGAAAGCTGGGTTACTTCAACCTTTCTCTATTCTAGGTTGGAAGTGGGAAGAAATTAGTATGGATTTTATTGTTGGTCTACCAACCACTAAGAGGGGTTTTGACTCCATATGGGTAATTGTGGATCATTTGACGAAGTCTGCACACTTCATTCCTGTCAAGACCACTCATCGGCTGCACCAATATGCTGAAATATATTTCCATCAGATCATACATCTCCATGGTGTGCCTAGAACCATCGTATCAGATAGGGGACCGTAGTTTATGGCTTGTTTTTGGGAATACTTGCACAAGGAGTTAGATACCTACTTAGTTAGAAGTTCTGCTTATCATCCTCAAACCTCTGGACAAACTGAATGGGTGAATCAAATACTAGAAGACATGCTGAGAGTTTGTGTGATCTCTTGTAAGGGTTCATGGGAAGTGGTTAACCTTAGCTAAGTTTTCTTACAACAATAGCTATCAAGAAAGCATCAAGATGGCTCCTTTCGAAGCTTTGTATGGTCGCAAGTGCAGAACACCTTTGAACTACATTGAACCTAGGGAAAGGAGATACTATGGTATTGACTTTGTCAAGGAGGTAGAAGAACAAGTCCATACTATCCAAAAGCATATACCCGCCACCCAAGCTCGACAAAAGAGTTATGCTGATAAGAGAAGGAAGCCTATTGAGTTTGAAGTAGGTGATAATGTGTATCTAAAGGTATCACCCATGAAAGGAGTGCAACGGTTTGGTGTTAAACAAAAGCTTGCACCTCAATATGTTGGCCCATACCAAATTATTGAAAAGAGTGGAAGAGTAGCTTACAAGATTCAGTTACCTCCTAAAATGGGAGCTATCTTTCTAGTTTTTCATGTCTCTCAACTTAAGAAATGCCTTCGTATGCCTAAGGAAAGAGTAAAAATTAGAGGTATCAATATAAAATCAGATTTAGCTGATGAAGAGAAGCCAGTGTACGTCTTAGATCGTAAAGATAGAGTAACTCAGAGTCGAGTGATCAAGTTCTACAAAGTAATATGGAGCAATCATAGTGAGCGGGATGCAATGTGGAAAGGGAGGTGTCGACGAGATATGGTCGGTAGTCTACTGAGGGGTATGCCCAAGGTAGTAGATTGTCGGCAGAGAGGTGTGCAAGCTACGAACTAGATGGTGACGCAAGACAAACACAAGGATTTTATCTAGGTTCGGCCGCCGTGAGGGCGTAATACCTACGTCCTGCGTCATATTGTATTGCTGTGTATATTGAGAGAGAGGAGATGTCTTTTGAGGGGTCCCCTGCCTGCCTTATATAGTCTGAGGGCAGGGTTACAAATCTAGAAACTAATCCTGCCCAGTTATAATTGCCATAGCTGGCCGGATAAGGATTCCTATTCTAACCGACCAGGATCTTGCTTGATCTCTAAGTTTGCTTTCCTTCCTTGCGTGGGACGCTGAGCAGATCGACTGGGCCACGCGTCATCTTCTGATGGGCTAGGCCCACTGGTCTGGGCTAGCCCAAGTCTAGCCATAGGGGTATAGGGGTTAATACCCCCACAGCTAGTCCCCGAGCACTATGCATTGTGATACGACACGCCGTCTTGACCTTCTCCGAACAGTGAGGCTTGAGTTCTTGACATCTCCGACCAGTCAAAACACCATCCGAATAGCTGTTGCAGGCGTCTGACCAGCTTGTAATATAGCCAACCACCGTTGTTGCTGGAGAAAGTAGGTTGTCTGAAGAATGTATGGTGCTCTTGAGAAAAAGAAAAAGATTTCCTTCCTGGTTAAGTGTGACCACTTGTATTTCTAAAAAGAAATGTAAGCAGGGTAAACAAAGCGTAGGGGGTCAAAATAAGCATATTCACCGCAAGGTGAAGTGTGCCCACTTAGTCCCTGAGCCTGGTAATAGGTGACGTAGGCACGTGATGCTAGGGTCTAAAATGAACATTCTTGGAAACTTCATACTGAGATGCACCGATAGGTACATCGTACTGATGTAGTCCCCCAGCTTGCTGCAAGGTGAAGTATGAGCCATGTAGAAATGTCTAAAAAAAGCTCTGATCCCTCAACTGTATGCGGGTCAAATTTTACATGTAGCCGAGGAAACCAGACCGCAAGCCGTGGTCGGGAGAGTGGTCGAAACAGTCCCCGAGCACAGAGGAAGTTGCAGTCGATGAGTCCCCGAGCAAAGCAGAGAGTGATCGATGAGTCCACGAGCATGATCGGGGAGTTGATCATGCTCGGGGATTTGAGATAGACTGGAGTCACCAGACCAGTCCCCGAGCGACATATACCTCCAACACCCTTTTCCTCGTCATATTTTGTTTCTCCTTTTTTTTGTTTACACTTGACCCATTATCTCAGAAGTATTCCTGATGTGACGTAGCAGTCATGCTTTGATCTTGTCAATCACACTGTGGGCCGACATCAATCAAGACGTGTCAATATGGGCCCTCCCACATTGTAACCGAGGGAGCGCATTTACTAGCGCGGGTGCCAGTGAAAAAGTGAAAACTGCAGGGAGTGTGCCACGACTCACATGCATGATCTCTAAAAATCTCGGGGAGGTGGTACAACGCGGTTAATGGGATAAATAACAGCTATGCGGCCATTCCTCATTTACACCCAATAGTTGCATTTGCAAACCAATCGCCTTCTTCCTCCAACCCTCATGCCCTATTCTAATTCCACCGCCGCCATTAGCACACCTCACTACCATTAGGAGCGACACACTCTCTGTACACTAGCTGAGCCAAAGCAAAGAGGAGAGAGAGGTAGAAGATGGCCAAGATGGAGGCGGTGAAAAGGGCCGAAGTGATGAAGGAGTGGTGGAAGTCAAAGTCCACCGAATCGACCATCAATGACCTCATTGACCTGGGGGTGCTTCATGACAAGGCGCTCGAAGGTTGGAGAGCGTCAAACTCGGAAAGTTTCCCTGATCCCCAACCCGGTGAGATTGTTGTATTTGAAGACTTCTTCAAGAGGGGATTTGGGGTTCTGATTCATCCTTTCCTCTAAGGGCTATGTCTATACTATGAGACTGGGATTTGCAATCTGCATCCCAACTCAATCCTTCTTGTCTCCACCTTCATCCACCTCAACGAAGCATTTGGTGGGTTTGCTCCGCATTTCGATATTTTTCGTTATCTATTCTATCTGTGGAAGAAGGGGTCGAAGGGGGGATCTCAGATCACCGGCGGAGTGTACCTAACACTCTGTGATGGAATGAAGTCAGAGTACCTTAGCTACCCCTGGAACACCTCTGTCGGTGATTGGTACAAGAAATGGTTTTACATCCGAGAAGAACCCAACACCGCCACTGTTGACGGTAGATAAGTATCATTTTTTAAACGTCAACATAGCATGAAAGAGGACTAAACAATAATTACCACTTAGATATAGGGGGTTTACTGACATAATTCTATGAGTTTTGGTGAATGTCTATTTCTGTAGGGTGTCAGCTGAAAAGAACTAAGGAAGCCGGAGGCGAAACGGGCCCAAAAGTCGGGCGGGCGTATAGAGACAATAGGGCCACGCATAACTTTTCTATAATCTGGAAGATATGAGAAGACTCTAGAAACAAACCAGAGGCAAAACGGGCCCGAAAGCCGGGCGAGCGCCCCACCAGGTAGCCAATCAGAGCAAGCTCCTGGATCATGCCTCCATCGCCTTTGAGGATCAATAATAATCGTAGATCAAGGTCAGTTTGATCCAAGGGCTATGCTGCTTCCTAGAGGGCTCTATAAGCAAGGCCCCTGGCCCTTGGAGGAGGCATCCCTTGAAACCCTAATTCATTATTTCCTATGAGGATTAGCAAGGAGGGGTCCCTTGAACGGATTTTCTCTCTTAGGGCACATATAAGAGAGATTAACTTTGTAGTCTCCATATGAGATTATAGTTCTTCTTCTAGATTAAGAGAGTTAGAGTGGAGGGATGAGTTGGAGGAAGCCTGGCATGTCGTTGTCTCCTCTTCGGCTTGTACTTATGGGATCAAGTCTCCTAACCCGAGGCTTGGTTCTAGGGATCAAGTCTCCTTTGGGTCCGCACGTATTCTCAGCCGCGCATCATCAAGCGGACATGTAAGTAACTATAGACTTCAGTAAACATTAGTAGTAAAGGCAAGTAGTAATATGTAACATCAATTGTGCTTTTATTAAATTATAGCTCGGCATCGACGAAGGTCCCCGAGGAGCTCGCCGCTGGTGGGAAGCCGTCATCAGCCGGCGCGAGAACGACCAGTGAGCAGGCGGTGCCAAGCGTCGACCCAAAGGTGCCAACAATGGTGGAGGCAGCCACCGAGCAGAGGGCATCCGAGCAGGTGCCGACTGAAGCACCAAGCATGGAACACACAGCTCCGGAGGAGAGTCGAGTCCTTGAGCCGATACAAGAAGTACCAGAGCAGTCGGTAGCCACCCCAAGCACATAGGAGGGTGGTCTACCAGACGTCGCGGCTTGGGGGAAAGATCCGATGGTGGTGTCCAGGCCCGAGAGCAGCCAGTGTCAAGAGGAAACCGAAGCTAGCCAACAGCAAGAGGAACCCAGGACTGTTGATGCCGCGGAGTTTAATGACGACGATGTCCTGGAGGAAATTGAAGGGCATCCCTAGGACGGGTGTCAGCATGTGTATGTATGCCGTCAGCATGGGGATCATTTCATCTACCATGAGGAAATCCCCACGGAGGATGAGACAAGGAAGGTTGAGCTAGCCGAAGTCCAGGTAAGGTGCTGTTTTGTACACTCTTAGACCAGTATTGTGATGCATGTGCAAAAACAATGTTGTGGTTGCTTTGTAGGATATCGTGAAGATGGCAAAGTACAATAAGCGGTGCTTTGACCAAATTGAACCAACGTTCAACGAGAATAAAGAGTTGGCAGCCGAGGTGGATCGGTTGCGCGAAAAGCTCAAGGCTACCGAGAAGGAGAAGGCGGAGCTAGAGACATCACAATGCAATGCCATCATCCAGCTCGTCTAGAAAGAGCATGAAAAGATGGGTAAGCTACTCTTGTATTGACCAGCTTGTTTGCAGGCTTGGCAAGTGAAGTAGCTTCCCATTGGGAAGAGAACGCACGCGTGGTCGGAGAGTGCACCTGATTAACAGAAGAGAAAAGCCAACTGGCTCAAGACAACGCGCAGCTCCTAGAGCGCTCCAAAAAAATAACCAAGGAGCTGAAGTTGAAGAACATAGAAAAGCCAACTGGCTCAAGACAACGCGCAGCTCCTAGAGCGCTCCAAAAAAATAACCAAGGAGCTGAAGTTGAAGAACATAGAGCTGAACAGTAAGTATTGGTTGTCTTGATCTTAGGATGTTTCCATATGATACTTTCCTGACCGGACGGCTGCTCTGTAGAACTAAAGGTGAACGCGAAGAAGCACCTCGAAGAGGCTATCAAAGATCGCGACACCTATTCAGCAAAGGCACTGGAGCTCAAGAAGGACCGGGATCTTTGGAAAGGTCGGTGCAACAAAATGGTGGCCGGTATCAAACCAGTATTAGACCTGATCGACCCAGAGCTCCTGGTGCCTGAGGCTAGAGCGTAGCCTCTTGGATTGCTTGACAAGTGCTAGCGTGCCTTGGGATGGCTCCAGTAGTTCTTGAAGGAGGCCGGGGAGTACGCGGGCACCCATGTGCTCAGCATGGTGTGCGCGCACTACCCACTGATCGACTTCAAGCGCTTTGAGCTGGGGTATCCCAAGGAGGTTGGCCCGAAGCAAGTAGATGAATTGAGGATCCAGTTGCTTGACTTGTCGGCTTCAATGATGGGCGACATCAACTTCTGCGGGACATCGTCATCGCCAACACAAGAGCCAACATATTCAAGTCAGCTACCAGGAGCTGCAGTCTCGACCAGCCAATCCCCGACGCTAGACACTTCATCCACGGAGTGACCGGAGGCTGCGGTCTCGACCAGCCAGACCCTGGTGGCACCAACTTCCTTAGCCAAAGAGGCACCGCCATCATCGATCAGTGAAAAGGCGAAGAGCAGCGCCCAGCCTGAGCACCGAGCGCCGACTAGCCATTAGCCTATAGCTGTAGAAAGTAGAATAGTTTTAGTTTATTGTAGACTTGTGCCTCATCAGGCAAGCCTGTAATAATGTACTGTTAAAACAATGTAAGCTTGTTGTGTTTTCGTATGAAAAACGTTTGAAGCTTGTATATTGTGTGGACGATAACTAAGTTAGAACATATAAGTGTTTTGTTTTAGTTGCAGTTGGGAGAGATGTCATTCTGTTGAATCCGTATGGCCCTAGCCAGATCTATGGTCCGAGAGCGAGGCAAGGAGCCTATTCACCCGTAAGAGCACACAGGTCAGACCAAGAAGCGCCCGCTTACCACCCGGAGCGTAGAGAGCAGGTCCCGTGCACGCATGGGGAGGAGTTGGAGACGGGGTTGGCTTCGAGAACTCAAGAGAGAATGGTGGTCTGTCAACTGGTCTATTATAAAATATTGATAAAAAATAGTATCAAACAAACACATTGAATGAAACATAGATGCTTTATTGAAATAATCAAAATACAAGAAGAGTACATATCTTTCTTTTTTAGCACTTCAATTGTAAAAATGCCTGAGCTTATAAATATGCCATGAGTTGGGCAGCTCAGTGCCATCGAGATAAGCCAGCCTGTAGGAAGTAGGCCGTGTAACTTCTATGACCTCGAATGGTCCCTCCCACGGTGATGAAAAGCTTGTGCATGCCATCTTGACTCATCTTCCACTTCAAGACCAGGTCACCGACCATAAAGAACCTTTCTTTGACATTCTTGTTGTAATACTTGCGTAGTATAGCAAGGTACTTGGCAGTACGCACATAGGAATCAAGCCTGCGTTCCTTGGAACAGTTGACCTCAAGTTCTCGTGACTCATTAGACCTGTCGTTGTCAAAGTTCTCAACCCTTGGTGATCAAAAAGCGATATCGGTAGGGAGCACCGCTTCTGCACCGTAGACCATGAAGTAGGGAGAGGCGCCCGTATGGCGACTAGGCTGAGTTCGAAGACCCTAGACCACAGCCGGCAACCCCTTGAGCCATCGGCCAGGCGCTTTGTTGTTTTCTCTGTACAGTCTTTTCTTCAACGCATCAAGGATCATGCCGTTTTCCCTTTCAACCTGTCCATTAGCTCTGGGGTGCTCCACTGACACATACTTTACAACAATGCTCCTTTCATCGCAGAAGTCCCAGAATGCACTGCCAGTGAACTGAGTCTCCAGGTCTGTGATGATACTGTTTGGGAGGCCGAAATGGTGTATGATCTGGTCGAGGAATTCGACCACTTTTTCAGAAGACGCCTTGGTCAAGGGCATATACTCAAACCACTTAGAGAACTTGTCGATCATCTCGAACACGCATTTGAAAATTCCAGGGGTCAGCTTAAAGGGCCTGATCATATCCAGTCCCCATCACGCAAAGGGCCAAAAGGCTAGTATGGTCTAGATCTCATGTGCTGGTACATGTATGCGCTTCGTGAAAAACTGACACCCATCGCAGTGGCGCACCAGCTTCTCTGCATCGGCCACAGCAGACGGCTAGTAGAAACCTGCTCAGAAAGCTTTACTGACTAGTGTTCGAGAGGTGGCGTGATTGTCGCAGGTACCACTGTGAATTTCTTCGAGCAGTTTAATGCCTGCCTCTTGAGTGATACACTTCATCATGACTTCTTCCTTCGCATTCTTGCGCATGAGGATGCCGTCGACCAGTATATACTATTTGCTACGGCGTATAAGGCGCTCATTCTCTGTTCGGTCAGTATAACCGGTTCCATCCTGTAGGTACTTGATAAAGGGTACCATCCAGTCACTATTATCAGTGGTCGAAGGCGAAGTGTGTGTGGTCGAAGAGGATTCCATAGTGATCGGAGAAGGAACCGTAGCCACCAGTTGCTGGTCTAGGGGCTTCTCGACCACATGATCTTCTTCTTCCTTGATTGACGGGTTAACAAGATCTTGGATGAACATGCCATGTGGGACTTTGGCTCCGGATGATCCTAACTTAGACAACTCATCGACTGCTTTGTTTTTATCCTGGACCACATGCGAGTATTCGATGTCGTAGAACTTGCCTTCTAACTTTCTTATTTCCTTGCAGTAAGCATCCATCTTCTCGCTAGTCGTGTCCCAGTATTTATTAAGCTGGTTTATGACTAGAGCCAAATCACCATAGACATACAGGCGCTTGACACCAAGTTTGACCGTGATCCGTATGCCGTGGAGGCAGGTTTCGTATTCTGCAGTATTATTAGACACAGGGAAATAAAGCCTGAGGACGTAGTGGAGTTCGTCTTTATTTGGTGAAATGAAGAGCATGCCTGCTCCTGCGCCATTGATGTTGAGGGAACCATCAAAATACATTTTCCAGTATTTGGATATTCCTTGATCGGGAGGTGTGCTTAGGTCTGTCCATTCAACTATAAAATTGACCAGAGCCTAGCACTTAACAGTCGTACGGCTCTGGAACTCTAGAGAGTAGGGGCATAATTCCATCGCCCATTTTACGATGCGTCCATTAGCATCCTTGTTCCGGATGATGTCCCCAAGCAGAAAACTGGTCTTGATGACCACCTGATATCCGTCGAAGTAGCGTTTCAACTTTTGGGATGTAATGAGGATGCATAGATCAGCTTCTGAATTTGAGGGTACCTGGATTTGGACTCATTGAGTACCTCACTGATGAAGTAAACAGGGCGTCGGACTTTGTAAACGTGGTCGGGTTCCTCACGCTCGACCACGATGACTGTAGAGACCACGCGATCAGTGGCCGCAACATAGAGGAAAAGGACATTGTCTTTCTGAGGAGCGGTAAGGACTGGTGGAGAGGTAAGAAACTTTTTTAGCTGTGTGAAGGCAGCATCTACCTCTTCTAACCAGACAAACATCTCTGATGCCTTAAGCAATTTGAAGAAAGGCAGGCCCTTCTCGCCGAGTCGTGAGATGAAGCGGCTGAGGGCGGCCATATATCTAGTGAGCTTCTGGATATCCTTGATGTTTTTCGGGGGGTACATATCCAGAACAACTTTAACCTTAGTTGGATTGGGGCGTATGCCATCGTGACTGACGATGTTACCTAGCAATATACCAGATGGGATTCCGAAGACACACTTCTTAGGATTAAGTTCCCATTGGTACTCGTTGAGAGCCGTGAAAATCTGCTGGAGATTATTGACCAAGGTATGGGCCTCCCTAGTTTTTACAACCACATCATCAACGTAGGCTTCGATAAGATCATCCTTTATCTCGTTCTGGAGACAGTTCTGGATGGCGCGCTGATATGTGGCCCCCGCGTTCTTGAGCCTGCACGACATTATCGTGTAGCAGTAGGTGCCGAAAGGCATGATAAAAGACATCTTAATTTGGTCGTCTTTATTAAGAGCGATCTGGTGATAACCAGAGTAGCAATCAAGAAAGACAGCAGCTCACAGCCGGATGTTGAGTCAACGACCTCATCTATGCGAGGTAAGCCGAAGGGGTCTTTAGGACAATGTTTGTTGAGATCAGTATAATCAACACACATTTTCCATTCATAATTCTTTTTGCGTACAAGTACCGGGTTGGCTAACCATTCCGGGTGATACACTTCTTTAATAAATCCGGCTGCTAAAAGTCATGTAACTTCTGCCCTAATAACCTCCTTTTTGTCGCGAGCAAACCATTGTAGCTTCTACTTGATAGGCTTGGCGGTCTTTGAGACATTCAAGGAGTGCTCGATCAGGTGCCAAGGTACACTGGGCATGTCTGCAGGTTTCCACGTGAACACACTTACGTTGTCCCTCAGAAACCTGACGAGCGCGTCTTCCTATTTGGGATCCAGATTGGCCCCAATAAGGGCTGTCTTGCTGGAATCGCCGTCGACCAGCTAGATCTCCTTGTGGTCCTTGGACTTGATGCTCTTGCATGGGGCTTGCAGCTCTAGGATCTCTAGGTGGTCGGCGGGAGTTGTGGTGGCATCGACCAAGGTTTGTTCCATGCGGATCGAGAGGTCGATGGCTTCGGCCACTTTGAAGCTTTCCTCTTCACAGGTGTAGGCAGTGTAGACATTGCCTCTGAGAGTGAGGACTCCATGCTCGGTAGGCATCTTGAGTACCAGATATGAGTAGTGCGGCACTACCATGAATTTGGTGAGCGCTGGTCGACCGAGGATGGCATGGTAGGTGCCGTCAAAGTCCATGACCATGAAGTTGACATAGTTAGTGTAGAAGTGTTCTGCAGTCCAAAAACTGCACAGGGAGCGTGATCTGCCCGAGAGGTATAGAACTCTGTCTGGGGAGAACGCGCCAAAACTGTGCCTCATAGGGTTTGAGATTGGCCTGGCTCAGTTTTAGAACAGGCAAGCTGTTGCGAAACAGGATGTTGATGGAATTGCCACCGTCTATGAGGACCCTCTCGAACCGGACGCTGTTGATGCAGGGATCGAGGATGAGGGGAAATCGACCAGGTTCAGGAATTACGGCCCACTGGTCTTTACGGTTGAAGGAGATTTCTCGGTGAGATCAGGTTGGAAACCTGGGATCGGTGATGAAGTCATCGGCGTCGGTGACGCTCATGCATGCCCGTTTGAGCAATTTGCGCTCGCATTTGGACTCTAGAGACACCTTTCCGCCGAAGATGGAGTGGACGGTTTTGGTGGGAGTGACATATTGATGACGAGGATCTCTATCCTATTCATCATCGTCGTCATCACCATCTTGCCATTGTGCGTCATGGTCAGCCCTTGCAGCATCTTTCACTCGTCTCTTTTGTATCTCTCAATACTTTTATATGTTTGCTACAATTATTATGACATTATTATTCATATCATTTATGTTCCTAGTTATCATGTTTATTGTCTACTTTGATTATATGCTTAGTATAGCTACATAATCATCATGTTCAAGTATAAGTTCATATAGCGCTCGCTCTAAAGTATATGGGGTGAGTGGTCGACATTGTGTAAGCGTGGTGCTTATACGTTGTTTGCCTATGGATAGACCCTATATTTCGGGTCATGTAGTAGATCATGGATGTGACACTCTCATTGAGTCCTTTGTAGTCCACTTCCCGAATATAGGTCTACAAGTAGGATCTAGTTGCGAAGGAAGACAAGCTCTATTCTTAATCTTCCTTAGTAATATCCCTTATGCATAGATATGAAGTTGATCTTAGGCATAATTATTAAGTGTAATTGCACTAATCAATGTATGCTTTGACTTGTAATTAAGAATGACTTAGGAATTATTCCTCTAATATTCTACTTAACCATGCTAATGCCATAGAAAGGAGTACTCTGAGTGATCAATAATTAGTTATTATGCACCATTCATATATACATTTACCTCTTGACTTACCCCTGTTGTGAGTAGAATATTGGTTATAGTTTACTTCTCCATCAATAACATAAGTTATCAATACATGCCCTTACTAGACCTTCCCTGTGATAAAAAAATATAAATAACGATACCTGAAATACTCCCGGGTGAAGTGCTACAATGGTGTGTGTGTGTATATATATATATATATACATATATATATATATATTCTTCCTAGTTACATAAAATAATAAAGAACTGCTTAGTATTATCCTAGTGGTAATGCTAAGTAGTACCAACAAACATCTCCGGCATCATCACTAGGGATGACAATCTAGTAAAGTAATGTTAAGAGATGTAGACATACTTTAGGTGGTTACTAAAACAAGTGAAAAGTTAATAAATACCAATAGCAAGTTTTGCTCTAGCTCTATCATGTGATGCAAACCACTTATCCAAGCAATTCTAGCGAATTATAATCTCTATGGCACACAAAGGTCTAGGTTGCTATTTCTACACTAGTGAGCTAGCTAGCACAAGAATCACTACTAATTACTTCTAGCTACTCAACTAAGTAATTCTAGGTCCTGCTCGCTTGAACTTATCAGTCGTACCTTTTCAGCGAAATAACAGTGTTTTTCTCTCATAATAAATTAGCATCAGCCGTTTTTCCAACCAGCTGAATAGGGTCCTAGTTATTTCTACCACTACACAAGTAAACAGAAATGTAAATGCAAGTGATAGAGATAGTTACCACTCCGGGCAAGCAAAGATCAATCAATCAATCAAATATTGAATACCAAGTGATCCAATTGAGACAAATGACACAATAATTTTTCTTGGGAGATCAATCAATCAAATAATGAATACCTTAGAAAATCTGTTAATACATAATAGAGATGTATCTTCACTTACGGTTCATCATAACCATAGTCCTATATTTTGTTTTCTATTGGCGCTTATTTTTGTGTAAACTGTGAGCGGAAAAATCCTTGACGTCCATAAATACCGTTTCGGTATTAGTATTGGTTCGTGCACAAAGCGCACTACACGAGAAAAAATGAAAATAATTTCCGCTTAAAAGCTACACCGTCCAATTCCATGGACACTTTGTTAGTAGTATAGTATACTTGTTCTCACCTTTTCCCTTCTCTTTCCAGCTCAAACCCCATAATAAAGAAGTAAACAAAAGAAAACAGTGACACGCACACCGATTAACTTGCCACTTCGCTGTGCCACGCATTTAATTTGTTAAGGAAAGCGAATCATTCACAAAAGATAACAACAGATCATCGATGGAACAAAAAAAAACACTAGACCAAACTGAACAACTTTCTCCGTCCTATGTTGATTCTCTACACCCGCTGCTCGGTGAGACCTCACGCCGTGCCTCGACGTTGAGGATGAAGAACGCCCCGGTCTCTTTGTCCTCGCCACCTACTTCGGCCAGTTTGGCATCGGCGGCGCTGGCAGTGGAGAACTTGGCGGCGTCGCCCTCGGCCGAGGAACGTTTGAGGAACTCGATGCAGTCCTCCACGGCCTCGTTCCGGATGGAGTCGTCCCGACGGCACGCCGCTGCCACTGCCACGCACGCGTCAGATTCACGGTGCCGGCTGGCATCGCCTGGCGACGGGGCTTTGCTGGACGACTTGCCGCTGCCGCAGCGGCTGGTGCGCTGCGTGGAGGCCCTGGATACGGCGGAAAGCATGATGAGCCGGAGCACGACATCACGAATGCGCTCGAGCAGGGAGACCGACGCTGCCGGACGCGCCGTGGACGCGCGGCAGCCGCCTCCGCGTACCAGCCGTGGCATACACGTCGCCATTGCAGCCTTGATGGCCTTGGCTCTCATGCTCGAGCAGTCAGTGAATTAGACGGCACTCAGTGAAACAGTGAGTGTTAAGTGATGTGTGTGTGTTGGGTTTGGTCCAGGTCTCCAGGATACAGGAGCTTTTAGGGTTTTATATAGGGTAGCTTAGGAGTAATGCCAGCCGTAGTGTACGGGTTCAGTGAACACATAATATTTATTAGCTAGTACCCACATGAACAAATAAATCACGGCATCGTTTGAATGCACATGTATCCACATCAATTCACATATGTTGGAGACAATTGGAGTTGAAATTAGTTTAAATTCTACTTCAATCTACTTTAACACATATGGATTGAGGTAGATATACGTGCATCAAACAAGACCTTAGAAAAAAAAATGAAATCAAACTTCTGTAAATTTGATAACTTCATGACAAAAAATATCAACATCTATGACACAAAATTAATAGGCTACAAAAAAATATTTGATTGTGCATCTGATTATACTAATTTGTACTATGTCATATGGTGAGTCAATTTTGATTCTGAATATGCTTTTTTAGGCCAACTTTACAAAGAAAATAAGGGGGCATATGTTGACAGTCAAAATTGTCTGAAGAAAGCTGATATAGGAAAATTGGCTTAGCCAATTTCCCATGCTAGTTTTGTTAAGTTTGCCAAAAATAAAAAATGGAACTTCACCACTGTGTTCCACTATAAAGATGGTTGAAATGCATAAATAGATCGCCCAATTTATCATCCAGGGAATTACAGCCTTGGGAAGATGCATCCCATGGTTCCAAAACTGGCCAAGCAAATTAGAGTTTAGAGTTGTGTTTTAAAACGTTATGTAAGCGTTTTTTACCACTCACGAGATAAGTGCACCCCCTTGTATATATAACTTTCTATCGCCAATTAAGAAGAGGACAATAATTGCACAAACCAATTATTGTCTTCATTATGTCTTCTCTTTTCCCCTAGATTTCCATCTCCTACTTGCTATTTATCTTTTAATCCAATGACCAAAGATGGTACCCTATAGACTTGCCAGCCAACCTAGGGCAACCTGCTAATATCTATGCATGACAGGATCCCTCGCTCCCAGGTGAAAGTTTTTCTATGATTCTTTTGCTAGTTTGTTCGAAAACTAGCCAAAATGTCGTCGCGTAAACGTGATAGTTATCCTTTGCGAGTTTGTTTGTAAATTTTGTGGTTCTGTCGTCACATAAGCTTGGTGTTAGAAGAGTCAAGGGCCTATTGGACCTTAGCCCGTTAGAGTTAATTAGTCGCTTACTTAGGGGTCAAGTAAGCCTTGCTTGTAAGTCAAAAAATCCTCTCTATATAAGGAGAGCAGATGTATCAATCTAATCAAGCAAGAGATTAGAAGGAAAAACCTTCTCTGTTGCCGGCCGTGGGCGAAGCCCCACGGCCGGTGTTCCCAGCGCCCCTCACAGCCCTAGCCGCCGGTCCTCTGCCTCTCTCGCATAAACAGTACCCCCGCGCACTGTAGCCCATGTGTACTGTAGCAATCTAGCTCCGCCGCCGCTCCTCTCTTCCTCAATCATCTCGATCCCAATAGCCCCACATAACAATCTGGTATCGGAGATGCCAGGTTACGATGAGCCGCTATCGGTCACTTCCTCACCGATGACGCCAGATCAGTTGACCGCGGCCATCACCGATCTCGCCCGTTCCGTCGCCGCCATCCAGTCCTACCTCGGGATACCGCCGCTGCAACCAGCCAGCTGGCCGCTACCGCAATCGGCCGTAGCCTCTCTGCCACTAGTTTTCCCCTATGGGATGCCAGGTTACGACACGACACTGTTGCCGTTCCAGGACATGCAGCCAATGGTGCAGCCAACATTGCAGGCGATAGACATCACGACGGAGCCGGTAGGGAAGATGCTTACCTGCAAGGTGTCTGCGGTGGTGCGGCTACAGGCTGCGGCGCGCGGCCTCCTAGCGCGCCGGCTGCTGCAGGAGATGCGCCTGCACGAGGCGACCTTGGCGACGGTCGACCTCAGCTCAGCGGAGCGCGACCTCGCCCTGTGGGACGGCCACCAGCAACCGCGCCGACCCGCTGCTGTCTTCAGGCGCGACCAAAGTGTTTCTCCCGCGGGCAGCGACCTCCAACTCTGCGGCAGCGGCGGTAAGGGAGTCGCTCCCCTCCTTTTCACCGGCGGGGACGCACTGCCTAGTGCCACCGCATTCCGCCACCGGCCGCCGCGAGGACGTCTCCGCTGGTCGCTATCGCTACTAATTCCAGGTGGCTATACCCGTGCACCCCTCTCGTTCTGGTGGGCTCCATGGGATCCAGGTGGTTACACACGTGTAGGTCCATCACGCGAAGGGTGTCCGCCTTATCTCCAAAAAATCAAAAATAAAGAGTCGCAGTCTATTTTAGGTCAATAAAATAAGCTGAAATGTAAAAGGCTTTGTTTTAGGGGTTAGGTTTCTTGGAAAATCCCAGGGAAATCGTATAAGCTAGTTTCTCTAGGATCACACTATCTCGATGTGTTTACATTTGGTGCACTCTAACATGCACTTTGGATGTGGGACCATACTTGTCTGATAAGAATTATTTTTATTATCACTTCAATGGCAATGGCGTTGCTTCTATAGTCTTGTGCCTACGGTTAGGGGTGAGGGACAGCAATTTCTGGCCGGGTGGAAGTGAAGGTTCTCCACTGCTAGCCACCGACCAAATCGTTAGAGATTTACAGCCTAGACTGTACAGTTAAGGCCAATGGCGCAAGCAGAACGTGCAGGTCAATTAGCTGGAGTGTGTGCATATTAATACTCCCTTGTACTACCCCGAACCCATCTGCATCCAAGCCATCTGTTGCTTGATCAAACGGTCCGAGATCATTTGTCTGGATTCCAAGTGGCTCAACGGAACCAGCCAAGATGTTTGGTACCTGTAAAATGTTGAGAAGCCCCGGCCGGCGCGGCTCAGCATTTCTTTACGGTTCCAAGTCCCTAGGTTTAACCCATCTGCTCAGCACATGCATGCACGGATATAGGACAAAGTTAACCATTCGGATTAACTAGCATTTCATCTGTACACGTATCGCGGCGCGTTAATATCAGACCAATTTATAGTATTTCCTAGCGTTGGGGCCTGGGGGCAGGTAAGTACGTGCACGAGGGATGGATTCTTTGAGTAGCTTTCTGCCGGGCTACGGCCATACAGACGGACGAGTCGCACGCCTAGGGCAGCGTCCTGCCTTTGCGAGACGGCAACTACCATGTAAATAAACTAACAGGAAGGGACACTGCCACGTTTCCCCACGCGCGCGTGACGAGTTTAGATCCTCATATCCTGTACAAGTTTACCACCGACCCTGTATGCTTCAAACCATAGTAAGGAAAAATTGCAGGGAAAAACGTGCGTTAAAAATATATATCAGGAAACATAAAAAATGTAATCAAAACATATATTTGGACAACTTAACATCTGAAACACGGATACACACACTACGGATGTGCCTTGTTTGAAAATTTCTCAAGTAGCCCAAATACGTCTTCAGTTTTGGCTTATATAGTTCCACCTACTAAGATGTAATTTTCACAATGTATTTTCCTAAACTGTAGTGCCATTCTTAGCATTACTGTAAATCACTATTTCTCGGCGCCAAGCAACACAATCTTTTAGATTGTTTTTATGTTTTTATGCTCTCTCGATCCTATCTTCCACGTGTTGTTGCCCAAGTCGCCACCATATACCATTGTCAGTGCCTCATGATAGACTTAATCACGTCACTACACTACAAAACACATAATCTCTATTAGATGTGCATGGACCAGCAAACCCAGGCCCCGACGGCTTCAATGGGCTATTCTTAAGAAAATGCTGGCAATTCATAAAAGGTGACTTCTATGCCCTATGCTCAGATTTCTACATGGGACAGACTAACCTCGAGAGTATCAACACTTCATACATCATTTTAGTCCCCAAAAAGGACAGCCCCGAGACAGTAAATGACTATCGTCCCATCTCGCTCAAGAACATCTCCCTCAAGCTCATCACGAAGCTCCTGGCAGACCGTCTTCAGAAAGTTATTTTGAAAATTGTACACCAGAACCAGTACAGGTTCATTCGCTCCCATACAATCCAAGACTGCCTGGCCTGGAGTTATGAATACATACATCAATGTCATCAGTCGAAGAGAGAAGCCATCATTCTTAAGCTCGACTTTGAGAAAGCATTTGAGGTTGTGGAGCATTCCACCATCATTCAGGTCATGGCACATCTTGGATTCCCAGACCGATGGTTACATTGGGTTCAGCACATCCTATCAACTAGATCATCTGCTATCCTGCTCAATGGTGTGCCCAAAAAATTGTTTAAATGTAGAAGGGGTGTTCGCCAAGAGGATCCTTTGTCCCCTCTCTTGTTTGTGCTAGCAGCTGAGCTGCTACAGATTCTGATCAACAAAGCTGCTGCTATAAATCTACTGAAGCCACCAATACCACAAACAACTACTGACTTTCTGATAGTTTAGTACGCGGACGACACTCTTCTGTTACTACAAGCAGACGCCCGGCAGCTTGTTTTTCTCAAAGCCCTTATGCATAGTTTTGCTAAGTCAACAAGCTTATAGGTCAACTATACAAAGTCCCACATATACCCTATCAATGTCCCCTAAGAGAAGATGGTCATACTTGCTGGGACGTTTGGTTGTGACATTGGATCCATGCCCTTCACATATCTCGATCTACCGATGGGAACCACTAAACCAAGAATAGAAGATCTCACCCCTATTGTTGTGACACTGGATCCATGGCCTTCACATATCTCGATCTACCGATGGGAACCACTAAACCAAGAATAGAAGATCTCACCCCTATTATGGGCAGAGTAGAACGCCGGCTTTCTGGATGCTCTACATGGCTCTCCTACTCAGGAAGATTGCAAATGACAAACTCTTCCATTACCCCAATCACAACATATGCTATGTGCACCATTAAGATGCCAAAAGAGGTCATTGAGAACATTGACCGAGCAAGAAAACAGTGCCTTTAGCGAGGAAACAGTGAGAAAAAGAAGGGAGGAAACCTGGTTGCTTGGCAAACGATTATGACACCAAAAGATAAGGGGGGTCTTGGAATTGTTAACCTAAGACTCCAGAACGATGGTCTACTCATGAAACACTTGAGTAAGTTTTACAACCACGAAGACACTCCATGGGTGCACTTGGTCTGGGATAAATACTACACTAATAAAGTGCCTCATGTAGCAAGAGAAATAGGATCATTTTGGTGGAAAGATGTGTTGCATTTGAATGTTCTCTTCAGATCGGTGACCAAATGTGAGTTGGGTGATGGAGCCTCAGTGTGCTTTTGGGATGATTTATGGTTAGATGATGTTTTGGCTCTCAAATACCCAAGATTGGTCTCATTTGCTAGAAAAGATGGCTTGTCTGTCCTTGAAGTCATGGAGGCTGAGGATCTGGACACCCTCTTCATGTTGCCACTATCCAACCAAGCACTTGAAGAACTAGAGGATCTGCAGGCACAACAACTGGCAGTACCATATGATTCAAATACCAAAGATTAGTGGAAACTGGTATGGGGTTCTAAGTACACATCTCACCGATTTTACTCTCATGCTTTCAGAGACATTGAGACACACCTAGTGTTCAAGATTTTTTGGAAATCAAGGTGCACCCCACGGGTGAAGTTTTTTGCATGGCTCATTTTTGTGGATCACCTAAACACAAAAACCATGCTGCAAAGAAGACACTTAAATATCTAGGGTGGGATCACCTGCGTTCAGTCGGTTAGGTTCAAAGATGACCTGCGGTTATCCTTTTGTGTTTGGCTCGATGCTTTTAGTTAAGCTCTATATGTAAGTATGTTCTTCCTTCTAATTAATGAAAATTCGTAACTAGGGGACCTCCCCTACAGTCTTTTGCGGTAAAAAATGGTATCACTAATATAGAAACGGTTTTTGTGGCCGCTGGGGCTTTTTGTCCACTAATTAATAGTTCATTAAAACCAAGCAGGAGTTGAAACCATCGGTGTAGACTTTCCATTGGCAGTTTGTATAAGGACCTCACCTATCACCTATATAAATATATATATATAAATAAACAGGGGTGCCTTGTAAACAAAACAACTAGTTTGTACTTGCGACATCTTAAGCGAACCACTAGTGTAAAACCATTTAAACTAGTGGTTTTCTTAAACGGACGCTAGTATAAATATTCCTACACCCTTCTTCCTTGAGCAGTGGTATTTAGACCGAGCCACCTTCCATAATTAGTATTCTTAGAGGTCCAAAAATTTCAAAATGCAAGGGGGGATGTGTTTGATCTTCATTTCTTTGAAGGAGGTTGCTTAAGAAGTTTAGTTAATGCCTAACCTATATTTTTTGGATGAATCCTCCACAATTTATGTCCTAAGTTGACCTAGATTAATATGGTTTGTGTATAGAGGGAGAATGCATGGTGTTTGGGATTTTTAGCACCGTATTAACTATAGTTTGTGTCCTAAACTTCTTGTGTGAGGTAGCTTCACATGTTTCTACCATTATAAAACATCGAAGTCATAATTTATGGATCCTAGGACCAACATTCATGAATGAATAGATAATAGATATAGATTTAGATGATGAATTTGTTTATTAAAATAGACTAATTAATTATTCATAGTTATAAGTTAAATTATGCTTTAGTGATTGTAATATCTATTCATATATATATAGAATGTTATATGAGACCACTGAGCGAATATTTTTTCCTATAAATATGCATGTCTCTTTCTTATTTCAATCATTTGAATAATTTAATGAATAAGTCACACCTATATATTAATGCATTATCGGATCTGAATTAATTACTCATTGTGAGTGGATATTTTTAGGTTCAAGATGGAAAGGTCATGGATGTACAATTTATCAAGACTTGATCCATCATACCGGTTGGAGTTTGATAGATTTATTATTGTCACGAAGAGACATGTGTGAAGAGAGAAGATGAAGCACATATATATTTTCGTGCATATACTGTAATAAAACATTGTTGTATTTGCTAACACGGAACATACCATTTTAGTTCTCACTTGGTTCACCGAGGTTTGATGAAGCCACACATGATTTGGGGCAAATATTTAGAGGGTAGTTCTGCATCTTATACAATTGGCAACCCAGACAACACCATTGTTGAGGGATGAAATATGCTTGCCAAAGGACAACACCACTATCTACAAATTGATTATGTTGTGCCAGATGTCACTGATCATTCCTTTGGTAGCGAAGGTGGCGATAAAGAGGTTACCATGTTGATAGTAACAAACAACTGAAGTTCTTCAGGACATTGTTGCAACGTTGTTCAGAGCCTTCAATGATCCTTTCTAAAGTTATGGAGGCCTTGAAGACCGCAATGAAGGAGCCCTACAATGAATCTAAGGATTGTACCAAAGAGTGGACGATATTTTGATTTGTTCTTCAATTGTTGTTGCTGAAGCTCAATACAGTTGGTCTGATGCTAGTTTCAACAAGTTGTTGCATCTTCTAGAAAATCTCCTTATAAAGGAGAACAAAGTGTTCTTCAATTAGGTTGTTGCTGAAGCTCAATACAGTTGGTCTGATGCTAGTTTCAACAAGTTGTTGCATCTTCTAGAAAATCTCCTTATAAAGGAGAACAAAGTGTTCGATTTAATTAGGTTTGCCCCATTTTTATTCAGCCATTAAATCAAAGAATATTCCAAGACTATAGTTAATGCTAACTGTAGTATGCATAGATCCTTTATGCACTATTATTGATGGTGTGATGAGTGTTGAGTGCATGATGACCATTATGTGTTACTAGATCATGATAACTATTATGTGCTAGTGGGCATGATGTCTCAGTGGTTTCCACTGTTTCGCCTTCCCCACGAGGGAGAAGGAAAACAAATGGAGCTTGATGCTACCTGCTTCGACGTCTTTGAGGACTATGGTGTCGCATAGCTCCAGGAAGCGTTGCAAGTGTGCACTTGCATCCTTGCCTGGCAAACCACAGAATTGGTTTGCTTGTACCATCATGATGAGGCCAATTTGAAGCTCAAAGTTTTTGGTGCCCGTGTTGACAGCGGGCCCAACGAGCACATTACAACAGCGGGGGTGGAGTAGTCGCGGAGTGACTTGGCCATGACAGTAGTAGCGGATGGTGCAGGGGTGACTGGTTCAACTGCCAGTGGAGTAGCAGAAGAAGAAGCGGTTGAGACCTGTTCTTCCTTAGGAGTGCCTCCAGATTATTGGTGTAGTTGTTTGGCAGATCAAAACCACTCATACACTATCCTATTTTTATCCACAACAGGAAGAAAACAAGCAGAATTAGACTGCATAAACTATGGCTACCATTACATGCATGTGATCTTTGTTTATGTCATGCTAGATCCTTTAATCTATGCCCTTCCTGGCAATGGCACCAGAAATGCTTGTTGGCATTTCTTAGTGCAATCACCAATTGAGGAGGTTTTATGTCCATCACCTGCAACGACGCTAGAAATGTCTGTTAGTATTTCTTAACACCATTACTAAGATTGAGATAATCTTAGCAACACCACCAAGAAACAGCAACTACGATAGTTTTTAACAATTACAGAGAATATCCACAAGTGCATGGATCTATTGTTGTAGCATTTCACCCGAAAGTATTTAGGGTATCGTTATTTATATTTTTCCAAAGGAGGACAAGGTATTAAGAGTCTAGCATGAGCATGATTAAGATTACATACTTGCATAGTGGACCATAGTTCATGATAGGGGTAAAAACAGTATTCAAGGATAGTGAACACACATCTAGGCCAACCCCAAGGATAAAAGTAAAACAAAGAATAAAAGAATGTTCCTAAGAGGAGCTGGCATGTTCAAATATAGCTATGCAAAGAATAGTTGATGATCATACAACATATATGGTTAAAGCTAGAACTAAGTGTAAGATATGTCGGGAGGCCACTGAATATTGGTCTGCCAGCAATCTCATGTGACAATTTAGACTCCTACACCCTACCCGAACGTGGGGGATTACAAGGGATGGACAGGGCTGTCACCATCTGCTGCCTACCCCTCAACCATGGAGTAGAAAATGCATTCATCTATCTCACCATACCCAATCACCATGCTTGCATATACAATAACTACCCAAATTCCCTGGGTCCCCAACCCTACGGATCGACAGGTAAAGGACTTAGGCACACTCGAAGGCATGATGAACCGCCACCTCAACTTATCCCTAATTCTACTCATGTAAGTTATATGAATGATTAAGCATAAAGTTTTACATGTCGAGTGTTGACGGCCCTTAACACCAACATTATACCTTCAATTAATGCACGGTTGTTGATGGTCCTTAAGTACCAAATATAGTTATCAAATAAATAAAGAAAAGGATCCAAATGCAACCAACACCTAGACCTAGGGTTTTATCTGACAGAATTCCATGAGTTTTGGTGTTTTTCTGTTTCTGCAGGGGGTTATCAGAAAATACGGAGGAAAGGCCCACACGTCGGGTTTACATAGAGATAATAACGTGTTCACCGATTTTCTATCATCTAGAAGACTCCAGAAGCCACGAGATCGAACAGGAGGCCGAACGGGCCCGGAGGCAGAGCGCCCGCCCTGCTCCCTAGGGCGCCCGCCCTGGCCTGAGAGCCAATTAGGCTCCGTCTCGTGGATTATGCTCCACCGACCTAAGGGATCAAGGAAAACCGTGCGATTAATGTCGGTTTGATCCGACGGCCCACGTTCACTTGAGGGGGCTATATAAGCAGGACCCCTGGCCCCTGGAGGAGGCACTCCCTCATTCCCAATTCTTCAAACCCTAATCTCAGGAGGAGAGTCTCTGATCAAGCCCTAGAGCCACCACATCAACTAGATCTCTAGTATAGCATAGCTACATAGGATTAGAACTAGAAGGAGTCAATCTTCGATTGGTTTCCGGATCTGTCAAGAGGATTCTTGGTAATTCCTTTACTATTCTTCATTGTTCATCTTTGTTCTTCAATATTATGAATACAACTTTGTTCTATTTCAATATATTGATTATGACTATGCTCTACTTGTTTATGTTTGCGATTATATTGTTCTTAGTTTATCGTAGTTATACGCTTGGCTTAGTTAGATTGGAATTATATACATGTTTAGGATCGTATAGCGTTTATCCATCGGATCCATGGGTAAATGATAAATATTGTGTAGGCGTGGTGCTTAGACCATATTTATCTGCGATTGCACCTTATATGCCGGATCGTGGGGTGGTCCGCGATGGTGACAGCTTCGTTGGTTCTTATATAGTCCCCCTCCCGTGAGTAAGGCAGGCAGAGCAACATTATTACGGGGGAGTGATTGCTATGTTTCTCATCTTCCTTGATAATATCACTATGCATGGGCGTAGTCCTTTCTCGCAATGATTGCCAAGTGTACTTGCACTAACTATGATATGCTAGACTTTATAGTTAAGAATAACTTAGGAAATATCCTTGTAGTTTGTCCTAATACCATGCTAATGACTTGCTAGAATATCTGTTGAGGTGCTTATCATTATTATATGTGGCTAGCTGATCAGATTAATTATCTTTGTCACCATTCATACTTTATCTATATTTTATGTGACACTTACCCCTGTATGCAAGAGATAGATGAATGCTCTCACTTATACATGCAATGATTGATACTCATTCCTATATTCCATTCCATAATCAACATTGATGTTAGTAATCCCTTCCCAGTGGTAAAAATATAAATAACGATACCTAGAATACTTCCCGGTTAAAATGCTACATCGGTATTAATCTGTGCGCTTGCAGATCTTATTTATTATTTATTTAGAAGAGCAGTTGCATATTTCAATACCGCGTCTCTCATGTCATGCTGGGGATGACAACTTGGCTTAAGTGGCACGAGGGATAGGTTCGGCATTTTTGGCGCCGTTATCAGAATTAGAAAACTAAGTCTACTTTTGGTAATGACGTTAAGAATGCCCAACAAGCATTTTTGGCGCCGTTGCCGGGGAAGGTTGATTTACTAACAAGGAATGAATACAGAATTTGAGTCATCATTCGCATCATTAAGTGATTGAGATCATCAATTCTCCCATATAGATTTACCCCTGTATTTTTCCATTCTTATTGTTTTGCAGGGTGATGTATGAATAGAGGACATCTTCCAGAAAATATTGTTGACAACCCCGAAGCATTAATCAGAAAGGCAAGAGCCAAGCTCAAGAAGTCAACACTTCGACGCAACACTTCATCCAATTCAGAAGACCGCCGAAGTTTCATCCGGAATTTGTCAACAGAGTTCGCAGCCATGGCGAACAAGACGATCCGCGTGTTCTCAGCTCCCACTACGGACAACATCCGCACTGGACCTGCCGCGGCCATCGACAAGAACTTTGAGCTCAAGCCAGGGCTCATCAACATGGTACAAACCAACCAGTTTTGTGGGAAGCCGCACGAAGATGCAAGTGCTCATCTCCATCACTTCCTAGAGATTTGCAGCACATTCACTATATTAGATGTTCCCAGAGACGCCATACTACTTCGCCTTTTCCCATTCTCACTATTGGGGAGAGCGAAGCAGTGGTTCTACGCGACGAAGGATAAGAACACTACGTGGGCACTCTGCTCTATGAACTTTCTGGCTAAGTTCTTTCCCATGGGCAAGACCAATGCTCTCCGTGGGAAGATTACAAGTTTTCAGCAACAACATGATGAATCCGTTCCAGAAGCATGGGAGCGCTTTCAAGATTACATCCTAGAATGTCCCCATCATGGAATGGAGAGCTGGCTACTTATGCAGACTTTCTATCATGGGCTCATCACTAGTGCTCATGAGACCATGGATGCTGCAGCTGGAGGCGCATTTCTATCACTCACCATACCACAAGCTACAGCCCTTGTGGAGAAGATGGCGTCCAACCAAGGTTGGAACGAAGAGAGGATCCAAACACGCAAGAAGGGTGGAGGTATGCACCAGCTCAAGGAGGTAGACATGCTGTCTGCAAAGCTAGACCTACTCATGAAAAAGCTCGATGACAAAGCTGGAGACAAAAGAGAAGTCATGAACGTCTACGACTCTCACATGACTTGTGAGGAATGTGGAGACACTGGACACTCAGGCAATCACTGCCCTGAGATGCTTGAGGATGCAAGGTACATCAACAACAACTACTACTACAACCGTCCTCAACAAAATCAAGGTTGGAATCAACAGAGGCCTAACTACTCAGGTAACTACTCAGGTAATTATCAAGGTAATAACTCTTACAACAACGATAATAATTTTCCACCCCTGAGAGAGTTAGTGTCTAATCAAGGAAAGCTAATGGATAACTTGTCTAAGAAATTGGCATCCAATGATAAAATACTAGAAAACATAAATAATAGAATGGATAATTTCTCTACTGCCATCAAAAACCAAATTAGCTTTAATAAAATGATTGAATCTCAGTTGAATCAAATAGCTGCTGCTGTTCCTGCTACTAACCCCGGTATACCATCACAACCGGAAGGATTAGAATCTGCAAATCTTGTAGACATGTTTGATGCAGGTAACTATTGGAGTAATCTCGCTGTCGGAGTACATAATGACCTTCTGCCAGTCAAGAGAGGCGATCCAGGACGCCCCGTCATCCCGATATCCATCGGCATGGTGGACTTCCCAGAAGCACTCTGTGACTTTGGCTCCAACGTCAACATTATGCCCAGGGTACTCTATGAAAAATTCTTTACATATCCTTTATCAGAAACAACTATGTGTTTGCAGCTTGCAGATCGGCCACTAAGCTTTCCTAAAGGAATATTAAAGAACATGTGTGTCCGAGTTGGTACCTCGTATGCTCCAGCTGACTTCGTGGTGATAGAGACCGGGTCCGATGAGAGGTCACCAGTTATTCTGGGAAGGCCATTCCTGAACACCTTGGGAGCTGTCATCTACGCCAGCGCTGCGAAGATCAACTTCAACATCAAGGGGAGGAAGGAGACGTTTTCCTTCAAGAACAAGATTACACAAATTCCAGAGCAACCCCAACATGAACCAAGGAAGAGGACCAACAGGAGGAACAAGCAGAACAAGAACAACCAAGGATGGACCGAATCAGCTAAGATGATCACTGCAGTTCAAGGAGGTCAAGATGGTCGACTCAAGTCGCCCTTCTTGAACAAGAAGGACGACCCAGGTATGCCAAGCATTGAGTGCTCAATCAATGGATACTCCTTTCAGAAGGCGCTCTGCGACACTGGATCAGGCGTCAACATAATGGCCACAGTCACCTATCAGCTCTTGTACGGAACCATGCCCTTAAAACCAACATACACTCAGCTACAGATGGCAGATCAGACATCCCGAAAGGTCGAAGGTATAGTAACCGATGTCCCTGTTAAAATTAACGATCATTTTGTCCATACAGACTTTCAGGTCATTGACATGTTAGACGACGAGTACGATCCACCCATCATCCTAGGAAGACCGTTCCTAGGCACCATCAAAGCAATCATCTACATTGGAACCGGAGAAGTCCATATGCATTTCCCCTCTGAGAAGGTATGCCGCTACTTTAATGACCCTAACTATATAGTTGAAGATTCTAAGCAGGTCAGGACAAGAAGAAGGCGACGTAACTGTAACCAAAGGAGGCAAACCATCAAGGACGTATGGGCAGACTATGAAGGAGAGGTCATAAGGCCCGAGGATACACAATAGGAGACCGAAGCACCAAGTCGGGTATGGAAAGTGAAGACAGTTACACAAGAAGAGGAGGCGCTGCCGGAACCACCGTCTACGCCACCCAAATCCTAGGACAACTAAGAAGAAAAGAAGTCCTGTTCGGAGGACTTAAAAACACCAAACGCCGTGCCAAACTTGGTAGTTATCATTTTCCCTTTAATTATTGCTCAGTTAATCATGTTCATTCTGTCTAAAAAAATGTGTTGAAAACAGTAAGCCCCATGTGAGTATGCGAGTGACATAAAACCCATAAGTACATTCACTGTGGTGGCATAAAAAAATAATAATAATAATATATATTTTTTCTGTTCTATAAAAATGAAAATAAAAATAGAGAGTGACATTTATCAAGGAAGCTCAAACATGATAAAGGCTAGATATTTATGCTAACGCTTAGTTCCTCGAAGCTTTGTTGTCTATTTGAGCTCCACAGAATTCAGGAAGACTAGCAGACGGAGGATATCCTAATCGTTGTCAGGGTGCTGCCGACATTCAAATACACCTCTGCACCTGCTAGCTATATCAGAAGAAATTACGTCAAGATCCAGCTTGGGGGAGAGCACCCCCATTTATTCCGATAAGTATTTTTATCTACATTTATACCTATGCTTTATTAAAATAAAAAGATGCATAATCATGAAAACCCAAATAAATATTTTGTGTTTATATATATTTGCTTAGTTTAATAAATAAATAAAGTAGCTATGCTAAACTGAATCTTGAAAATAAAACTCTAGCAAGGATATGATGAATAGTTGCTCTGCCTAATTTTCAAATTTATTCTCTCTCTAGTTTAGACATAACTATTATAATTTAAAACTGGCTCTAAACCTGAACTAGTGGGAAGAGAACTTGATCTGAAGTCTAAGTTGTTAACGGATATGATATGGGAAGGTTGAGCTGCTGTTTATCTGTTCCTAGAGATGCTAGAATTCTGGAGAATTTTATCTTTGAAAATCTTTAAAATGTTGCATGATGAGTTCCTGTATGATGAGAGTTTAAATTCCTACCACTGCCATATATACATGCTTGTTAGATTAAGAGCCGCACTTTTACTACTTACTGCTTATGGGCATTCAGTGTGGTCAAGCTGTGTAGACCCTTAGGAACTTGTCATGTGGTTAAAATCAAGATTCACTTGCACGTTCACTCATACATGTTGCTTCTACTCCGGAAGTACGCATCCACATATATCCACTCATTTCCATCTCCAGATTCACCCAAAATTATTCTACTCCTGATCCAGGAGAGAATAGCCAAAAACATTATCCCATTCCTGTTATTCCCTGTGAAGTTAATGCTCAAGTCATTTCTACTACCACTTGCTATATTTTCAAAAGAGGGAGATTGCTCTAAAAAAATATATATATATAAATACGAGGAAATAAAAAGGAGCAAGTGCTCGGAACCTCGAAGAAAGAAAAAGTGAGACGAGAGGTAAAAATGGACAAGTGTCCGACAGTAGAATTAGGGGTACAATATACCCACCTGAGAGAAAAAAAATAGAGCATCTCATTCCCCTCAAAAGTTTTAAAAAGCAAGAAAGGTATGTATTCCCTCAAAAAGAGCATTAGACTTTTGTTATCACCATACACCACTCATTCACCACACATGCACATCTTGATTTGACTTATTGACTTGTTTCTCTGGATCCATGGTTTGACTATGCAATAAATGTTCTATGAGTATGTATACTGTATCTCCCACCTATGAGCTCCAGATATCAAAGCCTTATTAGAGTAGGGTGAGAGAGAAGGCAATGTCACTACGCCTTATACCATAAATACCACATACTTTGAGAGAGAAGGCATATACCATTACTGCCTTGGTAAGGATCCAGAAATACCACAAAAGAGAGACCCGAGAAAGTCATACAAGGAATCTCTGAGTTTTATTTGAAAATTTGCAAAGAACTCCAGAGCTATAGCTGATCAAGAATAAGAGACATGGCGTTTGACTAGACCGTTCTATCTTTTAACCACTCAAGATGCAGGTGACGGTTGCAAGCCCCATGGTGAAAGGTAAAATGAGTAAGTTTTAAGTCTTGACAGTTTACTCTAACTCAGGGATGAGACCTTATTTGAAAGCATATGTACCGTCAACGTTCAAAGGCGTTGCAGCAACTTCTGATCCATAATGAGTCTATCCTTGCTCAGGGACGAGCAAGAGGTAAGCTTGGGGAAGTTTGTTGATGGTCCTTAAGTACCAAATATAGTTATCAAATAAATAAAGAAAAGGATCCAAATGCAACCAACACCTAGACTTAGGGTTTTATCTGACAGAATTCCACGAGTTTTGGTGTTTGTCTGTTTCTGCAGGGAGTTATCAGAAAATACGGAGGAAAGGCCCACACGTCGGGTTTACATAGAGATAATAACGTGTTCACCGATTTTCTATCATCTAGAAGACTCTAGAAGCCACGAGATCGAACGGGAGGCCGAACGGGCCCGGAGGCAGGGCGCCCGCCCTGCTCCCTAGGGCGCCCGCCCTGCCCTGAGAGCCAATCAGGCTCCATCTCGCGGATTATGCTCCACCGACCTAAGGGATCAAGGAAAACCGTGCGATTAATGTCGGTTTGATCCGACGGCCCACGTTCACTTGAGGGGGCTATATAAGCAGGACCCCTAGCCCCTGGAGGAGGCACTCCCTCATTCTCAATTCTTCAAACCCTAATCTCAGGAGGAGAGTCTCTGATCAAGCCCTAGAGCCACCACATCAACTAGATCTCTAGTATAGCATAGCTACATAGGATTAGAACTAGAAGGAGTCAATCTTCGATTGGTTTCCGGATCTGTCAAGAGGATTCTTGGTAATTCCTTTACTGTTCTTCATTGTTCATCTTTGTTCTTCAATATTATGAATACAACTTTGTTCTATTTCAATATATTGATTATGACTACGATCTACTTGTTTATGTTTGCGATTATATTGTTCTTAGTTTATCGTAGTTATACGCTTGGCTTAGTTAGATTGGAATTATATACATGTTTAGGATCGTATAGCGTTTATCCATCGGATCCATGGGTAAATGATAAATATTGTGTAGGCGTGGTGCTTAGACCATATTTATCTGCGATTGCACCTTATATGCCGGATCGTGGGGTGGTCCGCGATGGTGACAGCTTCGTTGGTTCTTATATAGTCCCCCTCCCGTGTGTAAGGCAGGCAGAGCAACATTATTACGGGGGAGTGATTGCTATGTTTCTCATCTTCCTTGATAATATCACTATGCATGGGCGTAGTCCTTTCTCGCAATGATTGCCAAGTGTACTTGCACTAACTATGATATGCTAGACTTTATAGTTAAGAATAACTTAGGAAATATCCTTGTAGTTCGTCCTAATACCATGCTAATGACTTGCTAGAATATCTGTTGAGGTGCTTATCATTGTTATATGTGGCTAGCTGATCAGATTAATTATCTTTGTCACCATTCATACTTTATCTATATTTTATGTGACACTTACCCCTGTATGCAAGAGATAGATGAATGCTCTCACTTATACATGCAATGATTGATACTCATTCCTATATTCCATTCCATAATCAACATTGATGTTAGTAATCCCTTCCCAGTGGTAAAAATATAAATAACGATACCTGGAATACTTCCCGGTTAAAATGCTACATCGGTATTAATCTGTGCGCTTGCAGATCTTATTTATTATTTATTTAGAAGAGCAGTTGCATATTTCAATACCGCGTCTCTCATGTCATGCTGGGGATGACAACTTGGCTTAAGTGGCATGAGGGATAGGTTCGGCATTTTTGGCGCCGTTATCAGAATTAGAAAACTAAGTCTACTTTTGGTAATGACGTTAAGAATGCCCAACAACAGTATAATAGCAAAAGCGTTATTAGTGCATGATTGTAGGACTTTATTCTAACAAGTTCCATGAGTTGTGTTGTTCTCACTTGTTTTGTAGATTATCAATATTTTACAACATAAAAGTATCTCAAGTGAAGAAACAGAGCACACCATTGCGAAGAGCTCATCGAGACAATCGAAACAGACATATCATTTGCTCTATTTGGAGTTCCAGAGAGAAAGTCCCCGATGGATATGACTCGAATGATTCTAGAAGACTCCAGAACCATCACCAAACAAGAGTTTTAGAGACTAACATAACAATTTCCACAGCTTTTGTGAATTGTAAATTTTTAGGGATAAAAACAGAATAAGTCGAGAAGGAGTAGGAGTCAAGAAATCGAACCAAATCAAGTCGGAATTCTGTGAAAATTGACGGGAAGGTTCTACAAGATATGAGAAGACACAGGAACGAAGCAGATGCCCGGAGGCTGACAAGTGGGGCCGGCCGACCCCACTGCTAGGCTGGCCGGCCTCGGCCCACCTCCAAGTGAGACCAGCTTCGCGTGATGGCCTCCATCCGACCTCTATGCCGTATCTCAACCATTGTTTCAAGTCGGTTTGATCCGAGGGCTGCGGTTCACCACACCAGGCTATATAAGCAGGGGCAGACCCCTCCCTTAGGCCATCTCCTTTGCATTAGCGACCTCCAGAGTAAAAGCTAGGGTTTCACCCCTCCATCCAAGTAAAAGTAGAGGTCCCTCTAGATGATCGTCTAGTTCTAGTTCTTCTAGTTCATCTTCTAGTTCTAGTTCTAGTTCTAGTTCATCTAGTTGTAAACTAGAGAAGAGGGAGAGAGAAGAGGAGAGAGCCAAGGAGAAGCCAGATCTGTCGGATCTTCCTGAACATTGTACTTCTACAGCAGCTGGTTCGTCTTTGAGCAATCTCCAGGTTCTTCAATTTTATAATTCCTGAGTTCTTCATTTAATTTCCGTATTTACTTTTAAGTTATTTATTAGATTCCCGCTTGCATCAAGTGCTCTAGTATTTGCAACGCTAGAGTAGTAATTAATAGATTAGGCATGGTGCTTAGTCTTGTGACTCCGTAGAATTGCACCCAGTCCAGCGGATTGTTGTGGTAGCCCTAGGGTAGTGACAGCCCTAATGGCCGACGTATTCCACCATGTTCGGACTAGTGTTTGTAGGACCGTAGTCAGAGCTTCCTAGCCCCATTCTCATCCCTTTCTGTGGTTAGTGTTCTGATGTTCCAAAATAAGTAACCCTAAAGTAAACCCTGATTCCTAAATCTATCTATACAACCCTTAGGAAAATTCCTCTCTCCCCACAAAACATATAGTTATCCCTGGGCGATCTAAACCTCAACTAGTGCACTTAACGTTCCCCGTGGAAAATCGATACCTTAGAATACTCTCGGGTGAAAGCTACATCAGTATCCGTGCGCTTGTGGATTTTTCTGTTTGCGTTTAAAATACCCTACAAGCTTTCTGGCGCCGTTGTCAGGGAACAGTAGTTGTGCTAGTTTCGAGCCAAAGTTTGCCCTTTTCTTTTTCTTTTTACCACCTTTTTATCACCACCATACCATATGGATTCCATGCCTATTCATAAATTATCTGCATCCAAGGGCGAGTTCTTAGAGCCACCACAATCATCGAGGCCAATCACATCTTCTAGCTATGAACTCCGTCCTGGCTTTCTAGCCATGCTTCAGGACCAATCCTTCTTTGGGCTAGAAAATGAAGATCCTTACACCCACCTTAGGGAATTTGAGTTGTTGTGTTCTTACATGACAATTGCTGGCATGACACAAGAGACCCTTAAATGGAAATTGTTTTCGTTCTCCCTTTTGGGTAGAGTGAAACAATGGTATGCTCATTCCATAAGGGGCGTCAATGGAAATTGGGATGAACTTTGAGACAAATTTTGTCATGCTTTCTTCCCTCTTTCTAAAAAAGCAGCCCTTCGTAGAGAAATTCTTAACTTTGAACAAAAAAGAAGGAGACACTAGGAGCAGCTTGGGCTAGATTCATGAGCCTTACTAATTTTGGTCCAACCCTTTCCTTGCCTAAAAACGTCCTTTTAGAACACTTTTATCTAGGACTTAACAAGGAAGCTGCTCTACATCTCGACATCGCTTCGGGAGGTTCATTCTCGCACGACACCATAAATGAGGGGAAAGCCATTCTTGAGAAAATCCTTGAAAACACCCCTTACACTGGCATCTTTGATGAGTTTCCTAAAGAAGAAAAAGAAATCGAGCCCATCCCTGAACCAAAAGATAAGGAATCAATTCCTAGACAAGAAAAGAAAGTTTTGATAGTCAAATCATAATCACTTCAATCCCAAGATTTAGCTATCGGTTCTAAACCATTAATCCCCTAAAATCTTCTAAGGGAAGAAGAAATTCCACCTTTGGAGAGCCCTGATCTTTCTAGTGTTGATTTTAGGGATGGTTTAGACTTCCAGTTTCATAAGAGACCTTCAAGGGAATATAATTCAAATCCTCATGAGAAGGGATCTCTTAGAAAATGTCCGCATTCCCACTGGAAAGAATTCGAGGATGGCATGTCAAGCAATGCCATAGAAGGAGAGCTAAGCCTTAAGGAAAATCCTATCTACTATCCTTATATGCTCACAGGCGACATAAAATCATGGACCCATCTCTAAACCCATCCTTGACTTTGAAAATCCCTTTTATGATTGTTCTTCCTAGTCTTATGTTGATCCTAGAAATCCATAAATACAACCAAACCATAGGAGTCATGAAGACCATGAGGATGACCAAGAGAGGCTACAACAACGGCTAGAATGTGTAGAATGGATGGACAAGGAAGAAGCCTTGAAGGAATCCAACCTTGACATAGCTTTAAATGGTGAGTTTTTAACTCCCTTTGAAGATGAGACTCATCCATCTATGAAAGAGGCCCTAAATGAGACCAACTCAAGAGTCACCAATCTAAGTGAAATTCTGAACATCCAAATTGGGGATGAAGATGACATCAATGAGCATGGGAATTACTCCATAACCATCTCATTAAAGACATGCTCATATGAGACATCTCTCAATTCAATTGGTCTCTCTAACCTCTCCACATTCGAGATTTTCAACCCCCCTTATTCTTTCTATTTACAAAAACTTCAAAGGGTGGTTGTCGATGCATATGTTTATCAAAAATATTGTAGATCTCATTGTGTTGAATCCTGAGATGGGTACATATAAGTTGGTGTTGGAGGGGAAACCACTTCACCAAAACACATCTTGAAGGTTTCCCATGGACAAGCTCAGTGTCCTGAAACAAGCACTTTTTAGATCCTAAAACACGAGTGTTCACCTTTCTGCTACGCTGCCCTTGTGAAACGAGCTTAGGGATTTAATTATGAAAATATTCCTTCAGGTATTCTTGTCACTAACCTTTCTAGGTTTGGAGCAAAAAGATCGAAGGAATAAAAAGCACAAGGCATGTCCAAACAATGATCATGCAACATTGAATTAAATTCATCCAATCTCAATTTTTGCAAAATTCAAGCTTGGGAGGGATAACTTTTTAAGAACATCCCTGCCATGTTGCTATCCTAGTTGTCCCTACCTTTAAGACATGCTTAAATTCCTATACATCAACCATGTTCTCTTTCATCACCAGTTGAGTAAATCTCTATAATTCCTTCATGCCACCTTTATCTACCATAGTATGCTTTGGTTTGGAAGTACTTCATGAGTAGTTCTAAAGGCTTTTAAATTAGGCGTGGTGCTTATGTTAAATAGCCTTCCTTAATCCGATTAGACATGGAGTCTGGTTAAATTATTGAACTAAAAACTGCTTGTGTAGACATTGGTATATTTTGTTGGACTAACCCCTACAGGAAAAACTTTCAAAAGTCAAACTAAAAAGTCCTAAGATGAACTCATATGGAGAGAAAAGAGATACATGAACTTGAACAACCTTGCACAAGAGTAACACAGGTCACGCATCATGGAGAGATCCATGGAACAAGAAGACGAGTGCCACAAGACAAGATCTACAATCAAGCACTCACACGATGGAGGAGGGTGAACAAATCTCCATCAAGCCCCTTCAAGACAAAGGCCATCATGGGGAAATTCTCAAGATAATGAAGTGAGCACAAGGACTGTTAAGAATGTCAAGACCAGGATGATTTTATCACCCATGTCATGGACTTCAACTTTATCTTGTTCACCATTCCTAAGGACACACTTTGAAAAAAACATGAGGCGTTTGTCAACTCCCAAATTCTATAAAGTGAAGGTCCTGAATCTACAAGAACATGCACACTGAGCAAGATGTTGCCAGCTTCCACAATTAATGCTTCACTTCAAACTGCTGGACAAATGAAGAACATGGGTGACACCATATCAAGAGGTGCACACATCAAGGTCGCCACCTTGGAGTCAGATGAGTCACCTAAGGAATAAACATAATGGAAAGTCTTGTTCAGAGGACTTGAAACATTGAACCCTCGCCGGGAGGTAAAATCAGTTGTTATCCATATTTATCTTTTCTACATAATCATTTTTTAGCATATTTACTTTTTTGCTTTAGCATTGCATTATAAAAATAAAATAAAAATATTTTTATGTGCCTCATAAATCCTAAAGCCCCATGTGGATAATTTTGTGGTGTGTAAACCCATAGGAATATTCATTGTGGTGGCATAAAAATAAAAATAAATATGCATGCATTTATCATGTTGCATTTTCTTTTGCATCATAGAAAATATAAAAATACAAAAATATTGAGAAAGAGATCCTACTAAAACTCTACTTAAACAATCTCAAAAGCTTTGGATAACTGAGGCTTAAGTGGCCAACCACTGACGCTTAATCTGTTCCACAAGTTTTGTTGTCTATTTGAATTTCATAGGATTCGAAGAACCAAAAAGAGCTGACAAGCAATTGGATGTTCCATCCACTATTGGAACACTGTCTTATCCATCATCAACATCAATCAATGCTTTGATAGAGGAAGTATAGCTCCACTGCTAGTCTGTTACATCACAAGATCGAACGACTACTTCAACATTCAGCTTGGGGGAGGGCACCTCCATGTATCTAGGTAAGTATCCTTATCCTCTTATGTTTTCTTTTTACATAAATTAATCTAAAAATAAGAAAAAATGTGAGCACATGAAGGTTCACTTTATATATCTATGGAGTTTTCACAGTCTACTTTATTAAGTTGAGTATTTGTTCTATATTGTGTTATTTCATAATAATGTGTGTTAGTTAGAGTGTGTCAAGTTTGCTTGAATTAGTTTGTAAATAAAAAGAACCTGGTCAAATCTCTATGCATGGAAATGATGAATAGTTGCTCTACAGTAATTCCTTTCAAGTGCCTAGTTTTCAACCTTGAACTCTTCCGAGTTTTGGAAATAATTATTTTGACCTAGGATTTACTCTAATCTTGAAACTTGTGGGTTGCAAATGCTTGATCTAAGTCTAGGTGATTGACGGATATGGTATGAGAAGGTCTGAGCTGCTGTTTATCTTGTTTCTAGAGAAACTTGAGTTCTAGAGATTTATCTTTTGAAAAACTTAACATATTCACATGATGAGTTCCTGTATGATGAGGGCTTTAATTCCTACCACAGCCATATATACATGCTTTCTAGAATAGGAAAATCAGCTCATAAGCTGCTTGCTTGTATTGAGTTTGGTCAACCCGTGTGAGACCCTTGTCAAGAGAATGGTCATGCTCCCAAGATTAAGATCACTTACACCCATATATATCCTGCTACTCCTACCTTGGGAGTACGCAAAAACATGCCTTTCCACCCCAAAATCTATCTCCTACCCTAGGAGAGGATCCAAAAAGATTATTAGGTTTCTAAATAAATGCTCCAAGATTATGATTTATCTCTTCTCCAAGTTCATTGTAAGAGGCAGGAGATCCTTTGTAAAAAATAAGAAAGAAAGAAAAAAGAAAAAGAGAGAGAGAAAAAGAGAAGTCTATGATCTCTATGCCTAGAAGTTCATCATTGTCATCAAAGAAAGGAGAAAGAAGATATCCCAAGACCTCCACAACAAAGTTCTTCATAAATTCTTCAGTTGGAGGCAGTCTCTCTAGGAGCAAAGTAGAATTAGGTTAGCCACCCAATATTCCCACACACATGCACATCTTGATCTAAGGGTATGACACTCCCCTCCTCGAATCCTGTTTTGACTGGGCAATACATGCAAGGTATGCTACATTCTTAAGAGAGAAGGCAAAACACCATCATTGCCTTAGAACGGATCCACAAATACCACATATGAGAGACTAGAAAGGGTCATACAAAAAGGAATCTCTGCTTTTATTTTGAAAACTTACAAAAACTCCAAAATGAAGATTGATCGAAGAACTCGAGACGTAGTGCTTGACTTGATTGTTCTGTCTTTCAACTACTCAAGACCCAAGTGAAGGCTAAAAGCTTCATGGTAGAAGGTAATATAAGTAAGTTTGAAAGTCAGAATGGTTTGCTCTAATCCGGAGGAGAATTCTTGTTTGAACGCATGTGTACTTTTGAGGCGTGAAAGCATAGTAGCAACTCCTGATCCATTATTGAGATTAGCTTTACTATGGGACTAGCAAAGGTTAAGCTTGGGGGAGCTTATTGATGGTCCTTAATGCCAACATTATACCTTCAATTAATGCACAATATAATAGCAAAAGCGTTATTAGTGCATGGTTGTAGGACTTTATTTTAACAAGTTCCACGAGTTGTGTTGTCCCACTTGTTTTGCAGATTATCAATATTTTATGACATAAAAGAATCTCAAGTGAAGAAACAGAGTGCACCATTGCGAAGAGCTCGTTGAGACCATCGAAATAGATATATCATTTGCCCTATTTGGAGTTCCAGAGAGAAAGTGCCCGATGGATACGACTCGAAAGATTCTAGAAGACTCTAGAACCATCACCAAACAAGGGTTTTAGGGACTAACATAACAATTTCCATAGCTTTGTGAATTGTGAATTTTTAGGGATAAAAACAGAATAAGCCGAGAAGGAGTAGGAGTCAAGAAACCGAACCAAATCAAGTCAGAATTCTGCGAAAATTGATGGGAAGGTTCTAGAGGACACGAGAAGACACAGGAACAAAGCGGAAGCCCGGAGGCTAACAAGTGGGGCTGGCTAGCCCCACATGTTAGGCTGACCGACCTAGGCCCACCTCCAAGTGAGACCAACTTCACATGACGGCCTCCAACCGACCTCTACGACGCATCTCAACCATTGTTTCAAGTTGGTTTGATCCAAGGGCTGCGGTTCAACCCACCAGGCTATATAAGCAGGGCAGACCCCCTCCCTTAGGCCATCTCCTTCGCATTAGCTACCTCCAGAGAAAATGCTAGGGTTTCACCCCTCCATCCAAGTAGAAGTAGAGATCCCTCTAGATGATCGTCTAGTTCTAGTTCTTCTAATTCATCTTCTAGTTCTAGTTCTAGTTCATCTAGTTGTAAACTAGAGAAGAGGAAGAGAGAAGAGAAGAGAGCCAAGGTGGAGCCAGATCTATCGGATCTTCCTCAACATTGTACTTTTGCAGCTGCCAGTTCGTCTTTGAGCAATCTCCAGGTTCTTTAATTTTATAATTCCTGAGTTCTTCATTTAATTTCTATATTTACTTTTAAGTTATTTATTAGATTCCTGCTTGCATCAAGTGCTCTAGTCTTTGCAATGCTAGAGTAGTAATTAATAGATTAGGCATGGTGCTTAGTCTTGCGATTACCTGGAATTGCACCCAGTCCAGCGGATTGTTGTGGTAGCTCTAGGGTAGTGACAGCCCTAACGGCCGTTGTATTCCACCACGTTTGGACTGGTGTTTGTAGGACCGTAGTTAGAGCTTCCTAGCGCCCTTCTCATCCCTTTCTGTGGTTAGTGTTTTGATGTTCCAAAATAAGTAACCCTAAAAGTAAACCCTGATTCCTAGATCTATCTATAGAACTCTTAGGAAAATTCCTCTCTCCCCACAAAAACATATAGTTATCCCTGGGCGATCTAAACCTTAACTAGTGCACTTCGTGTTCCCCGTGGAAAATCGATACCTTGGAATACTCATAGGTGAAAGCTACATCAGTATCCATGCGCTTGTGTATTTTTCTGTTTGCGTCTAAAATACCCAACATCGAGATCATAACACACAAACTATATACTAGTTCATATATCATGATCATAACACGAGAACTATAGTCTGGTTCATTTGCATTGCTATATAAATAATATAAGAGCAAAACTTTGGAAGAACTCTTCATAGTATTCATACCAAGATATTTCTCTTCTTCCAAGGAGACAAGATCTCCTAGGTAGCTCTTGCTAGCTCTAAGACTACTACTAAGAACTAAAAGAGTACAAGATGTGATGTGAGGTGCTTGGCTCCAAATGAGGTGTGTGTGAGGGAGAGCTCAACCCATCTATTTAAACTAGCTTCAGGTCAGTTTGGTGCATAGTAAAATTGGAAACCTCCCTGAGCCATCTCTGCATACTACCATGCAACCGTCGAAGCAAGGTGAGCCCAAGAGGCAGTGCTAGGGGTGCAGGTGCACCCCTAGTGCGACCGCTCCAGGGCTAGCCCCATCGGCCACCGCCTTGCTCTGGTGGGTTGCTGGCTAGGCCTAGGCTGCTCCCTTGGTGGTGCTCAGCCCAGATGTTGTACGATGATGGGCCTTTGCTTGTCTCCTTGATATAGAATCTACATTATGCTTTCTGGATAGCATATTTTGCTTGGTTTTTGTTTATTTTCAACTTGTATTCAAATGTGTGACCTGCAAAACATGTTTTCTCCAATACAAGTGAATTATGTCAATAGTACATGCATATTTGTCAAAACTATGTTCATTTCTCCCGTTTTGGACTTAAATTGGTAGTTAGAAATGGTCATTAGTGACCGCCAACAAACCAACAAACACAATTTGGTGAAATCGTACACGTTGATCTCAAGTTGGTTCAATCCAAGGGCCTCCATGGAGCTCCCCAAGGATCCATGGGCCCACAAGTCAAAAGGGAAGCATGCAACCGCTATACAACTGACTTAGGATAGCTCCAACCGACACTAGGAAGTCACCACAACTATTGGATGCAATGTCATCATGGAATCCAAGGTCAGCTGATGCCATATGGCATCACTCGACCCCATGAGGCAGCTCTACCGCCTCTCCTCTACCAACGAATGCACCCCCTCTCATATTTACTATAAATAGGGGTGTTTGGCTCATTTGTAAACACACAAGTAGAGTATCAAGTGCAAAAGAGAAGAAAGAGTCACTATTAGTCCTCTAATTAGTTATGCTAGCAGTGGGAGTTAGAGTGAGCTAAGCTCAGCTTAGAGTCTAGAAGCAGTCTTCAGGAGTCTCTAGTGTAGTTCTTGTACTTTCTTGTAAGAATTTATCCATTTCAATATATACTACTTTATATTCAAGCACTCTTTCAGTTCTACTTGCTTCGCATACTATTTCTGAGCTTTAGTTATACTTTGGTTATACTAGTTATATCTTGTTTAGCCTAGTAAATTCCCAATAGTGCGGGATCCTCATCACTAGCTGGTGCTCTAGTCTTTGTGCAAGATTAGAGTAGTATCAAATAGTGTAAGCATGGTGCTTATACTATAGGGTACCTTAGATCGTGGCTAGCTCTCCAGATAGTAAGTGGTAGTCATTGGTAGGTGGTGAAAGCCCTATCCATCCTATGTATTCCACTACAATAGAGTTAGTTTTTGAAGTATACACTACTATAGCAGACCTACCACGGTCGCCCTATAACCCCCATCGCAGTCAATTTTTGGCCTTGGTAGTAAACACTCGATGGTGATAATCAAAGGCATCACGGTCGGCTAACAATCAACTGTGAAGGACCTCAACACCGTCGTATTGGTTTATGATCTGACTGTAATTATGATAATCATTGTTGCCTTGCACCAGGACCCGATTGTGTGCAGTCCGGGTTCATCATCGCTTTTACATCCGATACGTTTGTGTCAAGGTGAATAGCACCATTGTTTGGGTGCCCGAACCGCCTGTGTAATGGTCATGATCACCATCACATTGCACAACATCCTAAATATGCGCAGTGCACGTTCACCGTCACTTTGACATTCAGCACGTCTGTGTTGAGGTGAACATCACCATTGCTTGGGCATATGAACTATCTGTTCAAAGGTCATGGTCACTATTGCCTTGTTGTATGATACGCCTTTAATGATCCTTTAATCTGTGTTGGGTTACTAAGCGATTCAGTGGTGATACACTATTGATCCCTGCCACATCAGACGAATAGTGGCGGTGATACATCAATGGCGCTTACATCCGACGGTGATAGAATTGTACAATGTTACTAATTCAGCTGGGGCTTAATAGCTTATTCAACACAAAGCATATACAGATACAATCATTATTACATCCATACATCATGTCCACAAATAAGAGTACTTTTTATAATAACAATGGATGCTAACATGACAAGTTTGTCAACTGATGTTGCATAATAAAGGTATTGATCTCTATAGACTTACATAACGAAAATGAGGTAAATGTGGTCCTCATATGTGCCACTCCTACTTGCAAGGCAAACTGTAATGAGTGCTTCCTTCAAATTGGTAGCCAATGCACCATGAAAACCCTCTTCTTCCTCCCTTAGCCATTGTAGGAAAATTGTTTAGAAGCACTCAGACTCCACAACATGCACAAAGAAGCAGAATTAATGATATTCAACACACCATTCCTTTAGTTACAAAGCCAAAATTGGCCTATATATAGAATCACTACCTACCTGAACAAAGACATGTCGTAACAACAAAATATAGCATATGCATCTTTATTGCTCTGCTAATGACACCATGAATAAGGGAACACAAGGAAAATAGTGAGGTCCATCTTTCATACATAATAGTTTCCAAGTAGTTCTATGATAGCCGATGACCCAGGCAGGGAGGACATGAACTTTACTACGGTTCATATCATATGCAATCAGTGTTTTGTCCTCCCCAACAAGGAAAATCAATTTCCATTCTAGGTGAACTATAATGACTTTGTATGTCACATTGCAACCCTCGGTACCAATTTCAATATTCTTCTGTCCAAATAGCTCCAGCATGGTCCATTTACTAGTACCATAGTCTTCAAGGATCCAGATTGAAAGCTTATACCTTTTCAAAATATTAGCAGTACATAAACACAACTATTCCTGAGCTTCAGGGATGGAGATTCAATCACCACGTGGCCTATAAATTTTCCTCCATGTATTTCCCTCCATATCAACAGCAACTATCTAGGAGAACTCCAACATGTGCATAGAAACCATTAAGAAACAGACATTTCCCATACTACAATACCCTCGTCCTATTTAGATTCTTTAAAGATCCAAGCTCTAGTTTTAGATGAGTAGATGTTGACACCTAAGTAAGTATCGTTGATCCCATATTCAATCACATGCAAGTGTGAGGAGACTATTGGATTGAACCCCAAGCAAGCTAAACCACAAGAATGGTTGCTACCATGCGGTAGCAACCATTTGTTAGCCACCAGATTGCAGACAACATAGCAAAACCTAGTGCACCAGTAGAGTGTAACAGAACCGACCAAATTATAAGAGCACAAGTATGAAAACAAGCACCGAAGCGCTCAAATTTTCAAACTTGAGCCCATATAATCCCGGTAGTCAATCGAAATCACGAAGGATTTCAAACCAAACTGCTTACAACCAGGATCGCATCATTTAACATACACATCATACGTTACATTTCACAAGTAGTTCCGAAATAAGTTAACACCACGGAGTAGCAATTATTACAAACCGAGTTTGAAAGTAGCGGAAGCATAACACACACTTTAGTTACTTAATTACTGCCAGTTTGGATGATCGACATCCCGCAAAAGCACGAGGAAAGTACATAAAGATGATCACGCCCGTGTGATCTAGTCATCATCACCCGCAGGGTGGAGACACGTCTTGCAGAAGCCCTGATAAAGCATGTCATCTGCAACAGGAGGGAATAAACCCTGAGTACTGGAATGTACTCAGCTAGACTTACCCGTCATAAACCAGAAATAAATAAGACACCAAGGATTATGCAAGGCTTACACAAGAGGCTAGCTGACACCACATTTTGCATAAAGGCATAAGTAGTTGAAACTCTTATAACCTGTACTAGCAGTTATTTTTAGCATTTACCTGTCATCTATCTTAGCACCTGTACTAAAACATGCACTTGATTATCATCAAACAAGTATTCATATTACTTCCATAGCAGGTATAAATTGTGGCAACGTTGTATCATTCACTTAACCATCTGTTCAATTAATGAGATCTACGTTGCCGCTGCTCAAGTCAAGTGCTCACTAACCGGGAGCGACGGCGATTCGAATCGAATTCCTATCCAGCTGGAGGGGTATTTCTAACACTCACCGAGACGTGCCTGGCGAGGGCTGCTCAGGTCATCTTTCGTACAGTTCAGGAATCACGGGTCCGAATGATGTCGCGACCCCAAGGGCGACACTCTGCCAGGTGATAGGGACTCTAACCCCCCCTTGGTCTCACGCCAATGTCCCCAAGCACATCCTTTCTCTCCTCCAAGAAGCAACCTACCATTCGATTCCCGGCCTGAACCATACTACTCGACTTCGCGGTCGGAACGACTTATCCGGCCAACTAAGTGTTAGACTGCGTTCAACATGACTCAAGGACGTACAGCGAATCGGTCCTTAAACGACTCAGACGGGCATGGCTCCACACCCAAGACGTGAAGTGTCTTGCGGATGTACCATCGAACTCCCGCCCGGTCTCAATTTCATTTTAAAGCATGGTTCCATCACGATAGCCATAAGCCACTCGCGACCCAATCCTATCTCTCACGGATGACCGGAAATCACCCGTCTTCTACCGTACTAAGCAGGGCTAAGCATTGACACGTGCCTAAACCTAATATAGGATTAGGGTACAATATCTGGACAAGGACAAGTATAATGCAACAGTTGTTTCCATACAACTCCTACTACTTAATGCAGTAAACAGTTAAAAGTACGCAAGATATCTTTATAAACAATGGGTTCAGCATGCACCGGGGCTTGCCTTTGAGGAAGGTGGAAGGCCTGTGAACCGGGCACTCAGGTAGATCTTCAACGGCGTCTCCTTCGCCGATTGGTTCTGTCTGCTCCTCCGGTTGACTCAGTACTTCCTCTGGAATCGTTTGTTCGAACTCGAGGAGTGTCACCCCCTCCGGTACACCTATTGCATGAGTGCATAATAAATCCCATGAATGCATAATGAAAGATGCAATATGCTCGGAATGAATATGCATTACAACAATTTAGCGCTCTAATCAAATCACTTCAACAGAGTAGGTGCAAATTTCCTCTCCGGTAGAGAAGTACTCACCTAATCTACTTAACCTAAGATAGAGCTGCTCATCCCCAGTTAAGGCCCTAACACCTAACAATTACAAAAGTAACACGCCTTAGGATACCACACCATAACAATTAGCAAAATACCACAGTAAGCATTCTGGACAGCAGCTACTTGTTTTTATCACAACTGGAGATTTACACTTCCAAAAGATATGATCTAGGACAATCTGGAAAGCCTAAGAAATGCTCTACAAGTCATTTTCAGACCTCAACCCCAAACTCGTAAGTTTTCCACGTCAAACTTTACAAGTTCCAGAATCTGTCCTCTCAAAACAGAGAGTAGCAGATTCTGAACTGCCACTTAAAACAACAGTAACTCTCAAACTACAAAGCCAAATGCTCCCAAATTTTGACACAAGCTAGTTCATCAAGTTTACTGTGACTTTGGTATTTACAAGTTTTCCAGCAACCAATTTTATCAAAGGTCAAACTTAGAAATACTACCAGCTGTCCAGAAAACCTAAAATTACAAAGGTTAAATATTTGTTGATGTGACCAAAGTCCCCTAAAACCAAACTAATGTTACTAACAGTTCACATGAGGTATAAAAACACCAGAAAGTAAGGTGGAACCAACTAGAATATTTATTTAACCCCATTTCTTAATTTACTTAATTATTTAGGTGGAATTTTAAACATATATGTAAACTGCTCCTAAAATTCTACAAAAATTACAGGGGACTCTCTGACCCCAAAATAGACCACAGCAAAAATTTGAACAAGTTTTATTCAACGAAACTCTCTATACAAAATTCACAAGCCCAAAAGGCTGATTTCTGCATAATTCATAAATCACATTGAAAAGTATCAAACAACAGATTTCATATTTTTCTTAGACACTCTAGGGTACCAAGACATTCTCCAAAAACTTACAAGAACATTGCACATGTAGAAAAAATATAAAAATTCCTTCAATTATTTCCTAGAATAAAATGATAGCCTTATAACTTGAAAATTACTTAAGCACTGATGCCCAAATTTTTACCAGAGCTAGGGCTAGCATAGATTAACCTACCCACCAAATTTCATGATTTATGGAACACTACAGCTCAGGTTATAAATTAAACAAATTTGCATTCATTCCAAAACACATTTAAAGGATCTAATAAATTCTTACAGAATTTAAACATCTCATGCCAGATCCATATTTTTCTAAAATACTACACATCCAGTAGATTCTAACAAAATTTATCTCATGATTTTTGGATCATTAAAACCCTAGATCCATATTTTTCCAACTTGTACAAAAATCAGTGACAATAATAAAAATGAATTTCACTTCGGACGACTGGGCCGGCCCGGAAACTCGGCCCACAACGCACACGCTCGCGCGCGCGGCCCGCTCAGCGCCCCCGCCCGCGCGCGACGCTGACGGGTGGACCCCCGCGGTCAGCGACCGAAGGCAGGGGAGACGGCGTCCCGCGAGCTCCGGTGAGCTCGAGCTCGCCGGAGAAGGGCTCGCTCGGCCAACCGAACGCTGCCTCGTGCTCTCCGTCACCCGGCGCGTTGATTGGTGCCCGTAGGATGGATGGGGATAGGGTGGAGAGGGCTTGCCACTGCGAGCGGCGGTCGGTGATATCCGGTGGCGGCGCACCGTCGCCGATGAAGATGCACGGTGCGGTCTGGGCTCGGTACGAGCTTCACCGAGGCTAGGCGGTTCCATTTTACTAGGAAGGGAAGATGGAGAGGGACCCGAAGCACCCCGACCACGGTGAGGTCCCATGGCGGGCTCCGGTGACCCCTCGGAGACGGAGAAGACAGCAATGCAGCTCACCTTGGGTCAAATCGCGGGCTTCGGTGGGCCAAGGGGATGGAGGGTGGTGAGGCGGAGGGAATGGCGAGGTCAGGCGGCCGGTGATGCGGCGTAGCTCACGCTCGAGCTCGCCGGAGGAGAAGGGGAATGGCGGCTCGGTTTCGGTGTTCTTGCGACTGGAAGAGAGAGGGGGCGGAGAAATGGAGTGGCGCGTGCGAGAGAGGGGGAGGTGGCCGCTCAGGTTTCACTTGCGCCAGAGCTCGCGACGTGGAGGGGGTCGCAGCACCTGGTCGACACGCGGCGGCGTTCTCCTGCCCGGGCGCCACGACGCGCGGTGTCGCATGCGACTGAAACCGGCTGAAGGGTCAACGATGGTCGACTGACAGGGGGATTTCAACACTGATTATCTTCTAAACTAGCTCGTTTCAGTGGAAACTCAAATTAACAAACTTGTAGACCTATATAAGCTCTACAATTTTGTAATAGGCCTCCAGAGCTGATTCGGTTTGGTTAGTGATATATAGGGACATTAAGTAGTGTTCAGTGAAACTGAAACCGGGTTTCAGTTAATGATGCCGACTGACAGCTCATGTTCATGACACAATATCTCTTGAACCCTTGAGAACCAGGCTTGGGTAATGTTGACAAAGTTGGAGTGCTACATGTGATCTACAAGTTTGTCAATATGAGTGAAGGCTGGTTTGGCCTGGTTTGCAAACTACAAGCTCCTAAAGTAGGCACCAGTGAAACTGTAGGGTCAGATTCCAGACTTAGAAAAATTCTAAGTCCTGGAGTTACACCACTAGCTGACTTGTGGGCCACTTTTGAGCATGTTGTGGTCACTTTCATGAGATGGTCATATTGAGACTTTTGTTCCTCATGAATTTCTTTACAACTTTGCTTAAGGGTGCTCTTCCATGCAAAGTCTCTAAATTAGACTTTCTAATTGGTCAAACTAGAGCCTTCTATGGTCAAATGGGGGTCAAACTTGTCTTGGAGGGCAATTTTGTAATTTTGGTCAACATGAACCTTGATCCAAATGTTACCCTAAGTATAGCTAAGGTGTTGTAGGTCATGATTGACTACTTTACCTTTTTGTTACACCAACTATCAAATACTTTTTGAAGTCAATCAAACAAACCCTAAACAAACACATGAATTGCATTACATGAAATACTAAACATGGATTATGCATGTCATGCTTATGCAAATGCAATGCAATTAAGGACTAAACACTTGAGGTGTTACAGCCCTCCCCCCTTATAAAAATCTCGTCCCGAGATTTGGAAAGCGTACCATTTTTCATAGAATTCCTTATAACCATCCCGCAAATAATCCTCCCGTTCCCACGTAGCATCACTCTCACTTCCCTGATTACTCCACATCACTTTGTACCACTTAACCACTTTACTTCTAGTTACTCGTTCTTGAGTATCGATCACTCGGACGGGCTTTTCCTCATAGGTTAGGTCGGATTCAAGCCTGATATCTCCCAAAGGAACCTGTTCCTCAGGAACTCGAAGACACTTTTTAAGCTGAGACACATGGAAAACGTTGAATATAGCTCTCATTTCAGGAGGCAACTGGATTTTGTATGCAACAGCTCCACTCTTGCCTATGATCTGGAAAGGACCCACGTATCTTGGGGCAAGTTTCCGCTTAACACCAAAACGTTGGACACTCTTCATTGGAGAAACTTTCAAATAGACGAAGTCTCCAACTTCAAATTCGAGTGGTTTTCTACGACGATCAGCATAACTTTTCTGTCTAGCTTGGGCTGCGGCCATGTGCTTTTGGATAGTCCGGACTTGTTCTTCGGCTTCCTGAACAAAATCTATACCATAATACCTTCTTTCACCAGCCTCTACCCAGTTTAACGGAGTTCGGCACTTACGACCGTACAAAGCTTCGAATGGGGCCATCTTAATACTCTCTTGATAACTGTTATTGTACGAGAATTCGGCTAAAGGTAACCATTTTTCCCAAGAACCCTTGGATGAAATGACGCATGCCCGCAACAGATCTTCCAAGATTTGGTTAACTCGTTCCGTCTGACCAGATGTCTGGGGGTGATAAGCAGAGCTTCTCACTAACTTGGTTCCCAGAAGGTGATGCAAATGCTCCCAAAAGCGAGCAGTGAACTGGGGACCACGGTCAGAAACGATCGTACGAGGTATCCCATGAAGCCGGACTATCTGATTGAAGTACAACTCAGCATAGTCAGTAGGACGATAGTCCACTCTCACGGGGATGAAATGAGCTGATTTGGTTAAACGATCAACAATTACCCAGATAGAGTTATGATTTTTGACTGTGGGAGGAAGTGCGACAATGAAATCCATACTAATTTCTTCCCACTTCCAGCCTGGAATAGAAAGTGGCTGAAGCAACCCAGCTTTCATGTGCACAGCTTTCACTCTGCAACAGGTGTCACATCTAGCAACATATGCAGCTATCTCTTTCCGCATCTTGGTCCACCAATAAAGTGGCTTCAAATCATAATACATCTTATTACTACCAGGATGGATGGACAACTTGGAAGAATGTGCTTCGGACAGGATCTGATCTCTAAGCTCTCGGTCCTTAGGTACCACTAACCTATCCTTAAGCCACAGCACACCTTCGTCATCTAACCTGAAATGCTTAGTTTCTTCCTCTTTCATCTTCCGTTTTATGTGAAATATACCCGGATCAGTCTTTTGGAGCTCAATGATTCTATTTCTGAGAGTACCACTGACAGTGATGTTGTACAAGACTGCCGGATGTAACAGGCGGGATCGGTGAAAATCAGTTTCAACTAAGGAATGGCAATGAGACTTACGGCTCAAAGCGTCCGCAACCACGTTTGCCTTGCCTGGGTGATAGTGCACTTGAAGATTATAATCTTTAATCAACTCGAGCCATCTTCTCTGACGCATATTTAGCTCGGGTTGGGTGAAGATGTATTTGAGGCTTTTGTGGTCTGTATAGATATTGCAGACATTGCCCAGCAGATAATGCCGCCATACCTTCAAAGCATGAACAACTGCGGCCAGTTCTAAGTCATGCGTCGGATAATTCACCTCATGTTTCCGAAGTTGCCGTGAAGTATATGCAATTACTCGGCCTTCCTGCATCAAAACACCTCCCAAACCTATGCCTGAGGCATCACAGTAAACATCAAAAGGTTTCTCGATATCCGGTTGTGCCAAAACCGGAGCCGAGGTTAGGAGGGTTCGCAGTTGGTAAAAAGCCGCATCACACTCAGGAGTCCAGACAAACCTGGTGTCTTTTTGCAGCAACCGAGTCATGGGTTTGGCTATTTTTGAGAAATCCGGGATGAAGCGACGATAATAGCCAGCCAACCCAAGAAAACTCCGGACCTCATGAACCGAAGTAGGAGCCTTCCAATTCAATACTTCTTGTACCTTGGTGGGATCCACCATAATACCTCCATCGGACAACACATGCCCAAGAAAAGGTACTTCCCGAAGCCAGAATTCACATTTACTGAACTTCGCATACAGTTTATGCTCACGCAGTCTGCTGAGGACTATACGCAAGTGTTCGGCGTGTTCTTCCTCATTCTCAGAATACACTAAGATGTCATCAATGAACACCACCACAAACTTGTCCAATTCGGGCATAAACACCGAATTCATCAAGCACATGAAGTGTGCTGGGGCATTGGTTAGGCCGAAGGACATAACAAGATACTCATAAAGGCCGTATCTTGTCGAGAAGGCTGTTTTTGGAACATCTTCAGGATGGATTTTAATCTGATGGTACCCAGACCTTAGATCAATCTTAGAAAAGACTTTAGCCTTGGACAACTGATCGAACAAGATATCGATACGTGGCAAGGGATACTTATTTTTGACAGTGACTGCATTCAGAGGTCTATAGTCCACGCACATCCGCAAGGTCTGATCCTTCTTCTTTACAAAGATAGCAGGGCAACCCCACGGAGATGAGCTAGGACGGATCAACCCCTTCTTCAAAAGTTCATTCAATTGCACCTTAAGTTCAGCTAACTCATTTGGAGGCATTCTATAGGGTCTCCTAGAGATGGGTGCAGTGCCAGGCAGCAACTCGATTTTAAATTCCACATCCCGATCCGGAGGGAGTCCTGGCAAATCATCGGGAAAAACGTCCGGAAATTCATTTACTACAGGAATTTCAGCCAACGCTTTTGCTTGCACAGCATGAATTTCCCCCGACAATTCAACTTTTCTGGGAAGTTGGACTAGAAAACCCTTTTGATCTGTAGGATCTCTGAGCATAACTACCCGAGCGGACGTGTCAATGAGTACCCCATTCTGACTCATCCAATTCATGCCCAAGATAACATCTATGTCTAAACCGGGTAAAACCAATAGGGCAAGCGAATAATTTCGCCCTTCTATCTCAAACTTAAGGTTCCCCACTACTTTGTTTGTGGAAATATTCCCACTTGCAGCACTAATGCAATAACCCACACCTTCAACAGTATGCAACTTGTGTGCAAATTTAGATGCAAACTTAGGACTGATAAAGGAATGCGAAGCACCTGAATCAAAAAGTACCACTGCGGGGTGTTGGTCAACTAGGAACTTACCAGCCGTGACCACCTCACCATATGGAATTTCTTCAATGCTGTTATAATGAGCGTGTCCCTGACGACCACCTTGGTTGACATTTTTCTTAGGGTACGGACAGTTCTGGCCCAATGGTCTGGCTTGTTGCAATTCCAGCAAGGCATATTGCTAGGAGGAACACTAGAGCTGCTCTGTCCAGAAGTCCCCTTTGGCAGAGCTACAGTATAAGCCTTACGGAACCCAGTTTTTGCAGCAGGCTTTTTCTGTGGCGGAAGGAACTTCGTATTCTGAGCAGGCGGGCGCGGAGAAGACCTTGGTGCAGCTGAGGCCCTTGACTGAGAAGCACTTGCCTCAAGGGCCCTTTTACGGCTCTTAGAGGCAGAATAAATAGCATTGTTGTTCTCCTGGGTCAAAGCATCGCTGATGAAATCATTGAAAGTGGTACACTTGCTAGTGCCCATAGTCTTCATTAGCTTTGGGCCGAGGCCCCTTTTGAAACTAGCAATCTTTTTGGCATCAGTATCCACAAACTCCGTGGCATACCTTGCCAAGTTGTTGAAAGACTGCAAGTACTCAGTCAAGCTCTTGTTTCCCTGCGACAGCCTCATAAACTCCGTGTGCTTGATTGCCATAAGACCTGGAGGGATGTAGTTTCCCCGGAAGGCCGCCTTGAACTGATCCCAAGCAATCGGAACATTGGCAGGCAGTGTGGAACGATAGTGACTCCACCAGATGCCCGCTGGACCATGCAACTGATGGGAAGCATACTCAGTTTTCAGCTCATCAGTCAGGCGTAGCAGACGAAACTTTTGTTCAATGGTATTCAACCACTCATCAGCCTGCAGTGGTTCTTCCGCTTCCTTAAAAAGCGGGGGCTTTGTATCCAGGAAGTCCTTGAAATCACTGTACTGGTTTGGCTCTGGGCCCTGACGACCATGCCGAGCCTCTCGATTAGCCAGTTGGCGCATGGCGTCGGCCAACATACGCTGCCCCTCAACCACTGATTGCATTAACTCGGCCGGAGTAGGTGGTGGCGGAGGGGGCGGCTGGTCCTCCTCCTCATTTCCACGACCCCGACGTAGATTGTACGACATCTGCAAAATGCATAGCCAATGAGCACTGACGATGTGGGAAATTTGTAGATGAATTATTGCGAAATGTCAAACTGTCTTCAAGAATAGAATTCTCATAATAATTAAGGCACAATAATTCATCACAACCGCACAATCCATTCAAGCGCATCAATTGCCGAACTCGTACTTGGTAATCCATCAAGACGTTCTTTGATAAAGGCTCACTCACAGGGAGCACAACGGTTATCGGATCGTTTACGTTGCTATCTACGTGATTTTTGACCTTTCGCACGGTACTTGGATTCGACCTCAAGATTTCCAATTGACTGTGAAAGACTACTTCAGACTGACCACAAAGAGACTTCTCAATGGAGAGTTCTATGGTGGATCAGGACTAGCCACTTCGATACCTGCGCGTGCCAAGCAGCACAACCTTATGTCGCGCGCCATAGGAGGCCCTCGGTTTCGTCGCGGCACCGAAGGGAGCTAATCATGACACCATCATCGAACACAACACAATAAGACATCCCATTGCGATCGAAATTAACAGGTTCAAACTACATTCAGGAAACATACGGTTCAACCTTACATCCCAACGTCAAATTATTACAAGGCCTCACTCCTACACAGGGAGGCGCAAAAGACGATCCTAACATTAAAGGTACGTGATGACTACTCTAAGCATCATCCTCCGAGTCCGTGTCAAGGATCTCCCCGCCGTCCTCAGCACTGACAGGCTCTAACTCTTCGTCTTCTTCTTCTTCTGGCTCTTCCTCTGGTGCTTCTGCAGGTGGAGCATCTTGTGGTCCATCGACCTCCACTTCATCATCATCCTCAGCCATGAAGATTCCTGAACCCATCTCCTCATCTACGTTGTTGTTCCTAGGTAGCAGAGGATTAAGCTGGTTGTTCAGGCGGTGCACTTCTTCATGAAGGTTGTCATTGTATTCTTCAGCATTCTCTAACTGTTGTTCGAGCTCAAACTGACGAGCCCTCAGAACGTTCTCCTCGTGCCAGGCTTCATCCCTCTGTTCCATCGCACGGACCAACATACGTTGACAGTTGCGATTTGCCACTGTCAACCTCTGGACTGCAAGCGTTTCTTGATCTCGATCATGAATCACTTGCTCCAGTTGTTGCCGTGCTGCATCCCTAGCAGCAGTCACCTCTGCCAGCTCAGCCCGTAACCTATCCACCTCGGAGGGCTCAGGACGGGGCTCGCGTGGAGCTAACTGGTGGCGAGGGACCCTTCCACCAGTTGACTTACGGGCTGTCATCCTGGTACGTGCCATCTGTATCAACAAGATGTGACTTAAAGTGAGAATCATTTAGGGGATACGAAATTTAATTTAGTCGGGACTAGTTAAATTTTTAAGGAGGGAGTAAATGACATGTATGATATAATTAAACATGATGCATGCACGTTCCGTACGTCCTCTCACCTTAGCAGAAAACTAAAGTGCTAACGCTAAGCGGTGGCATACATACGTTCTCTCATATAAGCGAAACTATCGGTCTACACGTTACGCTGTTAGTGTACCTGCAGAAAAATTCCATTGCAGCCCAACAATTCCCAAATAACATACAAGAAAGCAGTAAACTAAATATTTTCCATATACACATCCCCAGATGTATATATTTCAGTATCAAAGCTACCCGATTGATAGACGCCCACAATTAAGTGCTTTTACATAGTTACATGGTTTAAACATGTAAGTATGTAAGTCACCAAAACTACTCTCCCCTAGACCACCGGTTGGACGATCATGCTCTCACAACTCACACTTACCAGAGCGTCGAGGTAATTGATCCATACATTACCACCCAAGTGGATGGCATCCATACAATATCACGCCGTATGGACGACGAAACAGAAACAAACAAGGCCCCCAAGTTAGTCTTTATAATAAGCCACCTAAGAGTCCTTATTTGGGCTAAGGGATGTGATCACTGGCATACCTATAAAAATAATTTTGAGTTTAACCCTTTTCGCAAACAAATACTTTTGTTTTTAATTACTCGTAAGATATGTTTAATGTTGAATTATGCTCCGGTACCAGCTGTAACAGAACCGACCAAATTATAAGAGCACAAGTATGAAAACAAGCACCGAAGCGCTCAAATTTTCAAACTTGAGCCCATATAATCCCGGTAGTCAATCGAAATCACGAAGGATTTCAAACCAAACTACTTACAACCAGGATCGCATCATTCAACATACACATCATACGTTACATTTCACAAGTAGTTCCGAAATAAGTTAACACCACGGAGTAGCAATTATTACAAACCGAGTTTGAAAGTAGCGGAAGCATAACACACACTTTAGTTACTTAATTACTGCCAGTTTGGATGATCGACATCCCGCAAAAGCACGAGGAAAGTACATAAAGATGATCACGCCCGTGTGATCTAGTCATCATCACCCGCAGGGTGGAGACACGTCTTGCAGAAGCCCTGATAAAGCATGTCATCTGCAACAGGAGGGAATAAACCCTGAGTACTGGAATGTACTCAGCTAGACTTACCCGTCATAAACCAGAAATAAATAAGACACCAAGGATTATGCAAGGCTTACACAAGAGGCTAGCTGACACCACATTTTGCATAAAGGCATAAGTAGTTGAAACTCTTATAACCTGTACTAGCAGTTATTTTTAGCATTTATCTGTCATCTATCTTAGCACCTGTACTAAAACATGCACTTGATTATCATCAAACAAGTATTCATATTACTTCCATAGCAGGTATAAATTGTGGCAACGTTGTATCATTCACTTAACCATCTGTTCAATTAATGAGATCTACGTTGCCGCTGCTCAAGTCAAGTGCTCACTAACCGGGAGCGACGGCGATTCGAATCGAATTCCTATCCGGCTGGAGGGGTATTTCTAACACTCATCGAGACGCGCCTGGCGAGGGCTGCTCAGGTCATCTTTCGTATAGTTCAGAAATCGCGGGTCCGAATGATGTCGCGACCCTAAGGGCGACACTCTGCCAGGTGATAGGGACTCTAACCCCCCCTTGGTCTCACGCCAATGTCCCCAAGCACATCCTTTCTCTCCTCCAAGAAGCAACCTACCATTCGATTCCCGGCCTGAACCATACTACTCGACTTCGCGGTCGGAACGACTTATCCAGCCAACTAAGTGTTAGACTGCGTTCAACATGACTCAAGGACGTACAGCGAATCGGTCCTTAAACGACTCAGACGGGCATGGCTCCACACCCAAGACGTGAAGTGTCTTGCGGATGTACCATCGAACTCCCGCCCGGTCTCAATTTCATTTTAAAGCATGGTTCCATCACGATAGCCATAAGCCACTCGCGACCCAATCCTATCTCTCGCGGATGACCGGAAATCACCCGTCTTCTACCGTACTAAGCAGGGCTAAGCATTGACACGTGCCTAAACCTAATATAGGATTAGGGTACAATATCTGGACAAGGACAGGTATAATGCAACAGTTGTTTCCATACAACTCCTACTACTTAATGCAGTAAACAGTTAAAAGTACGCAAGATATCTTTATAAACAATGGGTTCAGCATGTACCGGGGCTTGCCTTTGAGGAAGGTGGAAGGCCTGTGATCCGGGCACTCAGGTAGATCTTCAACGGCGTCTCCTTCGCCGATTGGTTCTGTCTGCTCCTCCGGTTGACTCAGTACTTCCTCTGGAATCGTTTGTTCGAACTCGAGGAGTGTCACCCCCTCCGGTACACCTATTGCATGAGTGCATAATAAATCCCATGAATGCATAATGAAAGATGCAATATGCTCGGAATGAATATGCATTACAACAATTTAGCGCTCTAATCAAATCACTTCAACAGAGTAGGTGCAAATTTCCTCTCCGGTAGAGAAGTACTCACCTAATCTACTTAACCTAAGATAGAGCTGCTCATCCCTAGTTAAGGCCCTAACACCTAACAATTACAAAAGTAACACGCCTTAGGATACCACACCATAACAATTAGCAAAATACCACAGTAAGCATTCTGGACAGCAGCTACTTGTTTTTATCACAACTGGAGATTTACACTTCCAAAAGATATGATCTAGGACAATCTGGAAAGCCTAAGAAATGCTCTACAAGTCATTTTCAGACCTCAACCCCAAACTCGTAAGTTTTCCACGTCAAACTTTACAAGTTCCAGAATCTGTCCTCTCAAAACAGAGAGTAGCAGATTCTGAACTGCCACTTAAAACAACAGTAACTCTCAAACTACAAAGCCAAATGCTCCCAAATTTTGACACAAGCTAGTTCATCAAGTTTACTGTGACTTTGGTATTTACAAGTTTTCCAGCAACCAATTTTATCAAAGGTCAAACTTAGAAATACTACCAGCTGTCCAGAAAACCTAAAATTACAAAGGTTAAATATTTGTTGATGTGACCAAAGTCCCCTAAAACCAAACTAATGTTACTAACAGTTCACATGAGGTATAAAAACACCAGAAAGTAAGGTGGAACCAACTAGAATATTTATTTAACCCCATTTCTTAATTTACTTAATTATTTAGGTGGAATTTTAAACATACATGTAAACTGCTCCTAAAATTCTACAAAAATTACAGGGGACTCTCTGACCCCAAAATAGACCACAGCAAAAATTTGAACAAGTTTTATTCAACAAAACTCTCTATACAAAATTCACAAGCCCAAAAGGCTGATTTCTGCATAATTCATAAATCACATTGAAAAGTATCAAACAACAGATTTCATATTTTTCTTAGACACTCTAGGGTACCAAGACATTCTCCAAAAACTTACAAGAACATTGCACATGTAGAAAAAATATAAAAATTCCTTCAATTATTTCCTAGAATAAAATGATAGCCTTATAACTTGAAAATTACTTAAGCACTGATGCCCAAATTTTTACCAGAGCTAGGGCTAGCATAGATTAACCTACCCACCAAATTTCATGATTTATGGAACACTACAGCTCAGGTTATAAATTAAACAAATTTGCATTCATTCCAAAACACATTTAAAGGATCTAATAAATTCTTACAGAATTTAAACATCTCATGCCAGATCCATATTTTTCTAAAATACTACACATCCAGTAGATTCTAACAAAATTTATCTCATGATTTTTGGATCATTAAAACCCTAGATCCATATTTTTCCAACTTGTACAAAAATCAGTGACAAAATAATAAAAATGAATTTCACTTCGGACGACTGGGCCGGCCCGGAAACTCGGCCCACAACGCACACGCTCGCGCGCGCGGCCCGCTCAGCGCCCCCGCCCGCGCGCGACGCTGACGGGTGGACCCCCGCGGTCAGCGACCGAAGGCAGGGGAGACGGCGTCCCGCGAGCTCCGGTGAGCTCGAGCTCGCCGGAGAAGGGCTCGCTCGGCCAACCGAACGCTGCCTCGTGCTCTCCGTCACCCGGCGCGTTGATTGGTGCCCGTAGGATGGATGGGGATGGGGTGGAGAGGGCTTGCCACTGCGAGCGGCGGTCGGTGATATCCGGTGGCGGCGCACCGTCGCCGGTGAAGATGCACGGTGCGGTCTGGGCTCGGTATGAGCTTCACCGAGGCTAGGCGGTTCCATTTTACTAGGAAGGGAAGATGGAGAGGGACCCGAAGCACCCCGACCACGGTGAGGTCCCATGGCGGGCTCCGGCGACCCCTCGGAGACGGAGAAGACAGCAATGCAGCTCACCTTGGGTCAAATCGCGGGCTTCGGTGGGCCAAGGGGATGGAGGGTGGTGAGGCGGAGGGAATGGCGAGGTCAGGCGGCCGGTGATGCGGCGTAGGTCATGCTCGAGCTCGCCGGAGGAGAAGGGGAATGGTGGCTCGGTTTCGGTGTTCTTGCGACTGGAAGAGAGAGGGGGCGGAGAAATGGAGTGGCGCGTGCGAGAGAGGGGGAGGTGGCCGCTCAGGTTTCACTTGCGCCAGAGCTCGCGACGTGGAGGGGGTCGCAGCACCTGGTCGACACACGGCGGCGTTCTCCTGCCCGGGCGCCACGACGCGCGGTGTCGCATGCGACTGAAACCGGCTGAAGGGTCAACGATGGTCGACTGACAGGGGGATTTCAACACTGATTATCTTCTAAACTAGCTCGTTTCAGTGGAAACTCAAATTAACAAACTTGTAGACCTATATAAGCTCTACAATTTTGTAATAGGCCTCCAGAGCTGATTCGGTTTGGTTAGTGATATATAGGGACATTAAGTAGTGTTCAGTGAAACTGAAACCGGGTTTCAGTTAATGATGCCGACTGACAGCTCATGTTCATGACACAATATCTCTTGAACCCTTGAGAACCAGGCTTGGGTAATGTTGACAAAGTTGGAGTGCTACATGTGATCTACAAGTTTGTCAATATGAGTGAAGGCTGGTTTGGCCTGGTTTGCAAACTACAAGCTCCTAAAGTAGGCACCAGTGAAACTGTAGGGTCAGATTCCAGACTTAGAAAAATTCTAAGTCCTGGAGTTACACCACTAGCTGACTTGTGGGCCACTTTTGAGCATGTTGTGGTCACTTTCATGAGATGGTCATATTGAGACTTTTGTTCCTCATGAATTTCTTTACAACTTTGCTTAAGGGTGCTCTTCCATGCAAAGTCTCTAAATTAGACTTTCTAATTGGTCAAACTAGAGCCTTCTATGGTCAAATGGGGGTCAAACTTGTCTTGGAGGGCAATTTTGTAATTTTGGTCAACATGAACCTTGATCCAAATGTTACCCTAAGTATAGCTAAGGTGTTGTAGGTCATGATTGACTACTTTACCTTTTTGTTACACCAACTATCAAATACTTTTTGAAGTCAATCAAACAAACCCTAAACAAACACATGAATTGCATTACATGAAATACTAAACATGGATTATGCATGTCATGCTTATGCAAATGCAATGCAATTAAGGACTAAACACTTGAGGTGTTACATAGAGGATGAGCTTGTGGGAGCAATCTGAGACATCCTAAATGGGGAAGGGTGAAAAGGACAAGGAGGTGTATTCACCAATGACGCTGGTGAAGTTGCGCTTGCCTTTCTAGCTACAATAGAAGAATCTGGCAAGAATCTAGGGCAGCTCCTTACGGTACTCGAATTCTAAGATCAGTGTTGGTATAAATTAATGCACACAAATAAATCCACAAGCGCACGGATACCGCTATAGCTTTCATCCAGAAGTATTCCATGTATCGTATCCACAGGAAAACATGTGAAACTAACTATGGTCTAACTTAACTAAGGATAAGTCATAGGATAAAATATGTATAGAATAAGTATTGATCAATGATAAATTACTCAGAGTACTCCTTTCTATGGCATTAGCATGTTTAAGTAGAATATTAGAGGGATAATTCCTAAGTCATTCTTAATTACAAGTCAAAGCATACATTGATTAGTGCAATTACACCTAGTAGTCATAGCTAAGATCATCTTTATATCTACACATAAGGGATATTACTAAGGAAGATTAAGAACAGAGCATGTTCTTCCTTCGTAACCAAACCCTACGTGTGATAAAACCGCCCAATTTATACAAGCTCAAGTACAACTATCCCCGTTTAACACGTTGACGCGCACATACTTTCACTTATATAAACCCAGTAGTCTGCTGAGTGTCACGAAAGACCTCGGTAAATCAACTTCACAACCAAGACTGTAATAGATTAAGAAAATACACATTACATACATGGAGTTGTAGCAGAAATAATATTTACAAAGAGTTCACGAATCAATGTACAAGTTTGATTTTCAAAACCGATTAGTGAAAAAACATAGCTTTCAATTGATTACAATAATATAAGTTCCATAAACATTGCTAGCATAAGTGACATCCTTTGACAAAAGCATAAGATGAGAACACTATATAGAATTGCCAAGCCTACCAGCGGTTAGCCACCATCTTTAGCAGGCCAAGAACTGCACCTGCAACATGGTGGGATAAACCCTGAGTACGAGGGGTACTTAGCTAGACTTACCCGTCATAAACCAAAAATAATATGACACCAAGGAGTATGCAAAGGCTTTATCCGTGGAGCTAGCTGTAACACCCCAGGTGTTATCTTGGCTAGTTTAGGCACTAACCTTGCATAGCTTAGCATGATCCACTCCTATCATGAACCTAGCATCTTGTTGATCAAGCTCAAGTGATGAAACATTCATTTTGGACTAGTGAACACCTCTGTTCACTATTGAAACATAAGCTTGTACTTAAGTGTTGTTATGCATGGTATGCTTTGACCATGTGTCCTCTATACAAGTACTTGTTGTACATGTTGGTAAACATCTTTGTAATGGGTGATCATCATGTAAGAAGACCCTGAAACAGGAAACATAATGATAAAACATATGTAACAACCATTGTTATTTTATGCTTCCATTATGTGTTAATTAGGGATCTTGTGTAAATGGTACTTGTGATGGTCTAACATGTGCTCTAGCACCTTCACTATGCTTAGGGTACCTATTGGAGCAATGTTCATGTTGACCATATTGCCTAATTAAGCTTCTAATCATCAGTTTGACCTAATTTGACCCTAGGAGCTCTTTTGCTTCCCTATTTAAAAAGTGCTTCAAGATGAGTTTGCATGTTGATGCACTTTTAAACAAAAGTGTAGCAAAATTGTTGTGGAACAAAAGTCCTTTAATGAGCATCTCATGAAAATGGCTGGAAAATGCTCAGATGGGGCCCTCAAGTCAGGATTTCATACTGTTTCCACACTTAGAAAATATTTCAAGTCTGAACTAACATTTCAGTTTCATGTGTACTACTTTGGAGCATTGTATCTCTCAAACTAAGCAGAACCAGCTCAGGATTGTATTGGCAACTTTGTGGATCTCATGTAGCTCTACACTTTTGTAAATCACACCTTGGCTAAATCGAAACGGATTGAGAACTATAGGAACGAGAAGGGGGCAGATTCAGTCGGTTGGAGAGGGACTGAATCGTTCTTCAGTTTGAAACGGAGCTGAGCTCGTGGCCGACCGGTTTCAAGCCGCTTGCGCCATGTGGCGTCGGTACGTCGGCGGGAGGCCACGATGCTTGGCTAGGGGCGCGTTAAGACGACGCCAACCCGCTGCTCTGCCCCATTCACCTCTCCTTTCCCCTCTTGCTCATGCCGAAAAGGAGAAGCTCACCGTCGTGCCACCGCGAGCTCCGGTGAGCTCATGCGCGTGAACCACTGTGCCTCAACCCACCCAACTCCACCTAAAGCTCCGCATTGCTCTGCCCTTCATCGACATCGCCTTGCGTTGGGGGAAAAGTCAAGCCTTAAGGAGTAGTTCTCGATTTCCTCTTCACTGGTGCTCGGTCCGCCATGAACGGAGTTTGAACTCCGCGCGGCCAACCTCACAAGATCTCCCTCTCCTACAGCTTGTTCCTGTTTCCGAGTCGCATTAGGGTGTAGATCATGAAACCCTAGTGAATCGAAGCTCTACTGAGTTCATCGCATCGGAACGGGCCTCGACGCCGCGCGGGTCCGCTATTGCCGCCCAAGAGCTCGAGTCCAATCTCTCCATGCCCATGCATTCTTTCGTAAATTCGATCGATGTCTAGGGTTTCTGGGTTAGTCTCCTTGTTGTGTGCTTGATGGAACCACCAGCCGGAGTTTCACCGGAGCGGAACGCTGCGGCCCCGCCGCCGTCGGCAATGCCCCCCATGGAGCCGCCGCACACGTGGTTAGCAGGCCATCGACCACCTCGGACCGCACTATGGACGCCTATGGACGCGCCTCGCCACCCTGGAGCTTTTCCACCACTTCCCCGCGGCCACCGACGACCTCACCGGCCGGATATGGCCAGCGGCAAACCTCCTCTATTTCCGGTGAACGGAGGAAGCCGGCATCCTCTCTCCCTGTCTCTCTGTGGGTCTTTGACAGGCAGGCCCAACAGAATAGTGGGTCCCTCGCGTCAGTTAAGTAGTGTTTGGTTAGGGGTACAGATCCCATTACGCCTATCAATTTCAATAGGGTTTGTTTTAAGTCCGATTTGAATTTCAGATTTTGAGTAAATCTTCTAAATTTCATATCTCATGCTAGAAAAATCCAAAAATGGCAAATGTGGACTTTTAGGAAACCTTGAGAAGAGATCTATGCAGTAGAGTCATAAAATCCTATATGTTTGTAGATATTTTTCTGATGTCTTTATTTAAGCCCTAAAAATGCTCCAAAAATGCTTATAAACTTGACCAGAGCCATATCTAGAGTTTTAGATATCCAAAAATAGTGATTCTTGTTTTGTTAATTTTGGGATGACATGTACTTGCTAGGAAAAATATTAAACACCCTAGTTGTTCACTGTTTTCTTAAGATTTTGATTTGACCTTGTTAAATAAGGAAAGCTACATTATATTGCTTGTCATTTTTATATCTTGAGTTGTGATGCTCCAAATGATGTAAAATGTTTATGGTAGTCTTGTCATGATATGTATGTACTGTGGTATAAATTTCTTGGTCACTACTTATTGGATGATCTAGTTATTGATTTAACTTTTTTATAGCTTGATAAATAGCTTATAAATAATATAGAAATGATAAAATAGAAAATATTGCTCCATTACCTTAGTATGATATTTATCTATCAGATTGATTCATAATATGGCCTTGTGTTCACAGAAAATATTGAGTGTTAAGTTTAACTTGCTCTCACATGATTTACTTCAATAGCTATTTGTCTTTTTCATAGAGGTTGATATACTTGTCCAAATGGATTGAAATTTTGACAGTAGATTTTTGAGAGCATATGTAGGCCATTGTAATTTTGGTAGAATTTATTGAGCATTTTTGTAGGTGTTCATAATTCCACCTAATTATCTAAATAAATTAAGAAAATGTATTAAAATAATTTATTTAGTAATTGACACTATGTTTTCTGGTGTTCATTAGTCATGTATGAAATGTTGGTAAAATTGGTTTTATCCAATTATATGTTTGCAACATAAGTTAATAATTATTTCTTGCAAATGAGGTTTCTGAACAGATTTGAGAATATTGTTAATTACCCTATGCAAATGATGTTTTCATGTCTTGTGTGCTATAACAAAGTTGTTGCGAATTTCATGATCTAGCTGCTGTTAAATTTTGGTGGCATTTGGCCATATGGTTTAGAAACTACAGCTGTTCTAATTTGGGTTCAGATTTATGTTGCTCTCTGTCCTTCCAGGATAGATTCTGTACCTTCTGTATTTCGACCTTGTAAATGTTAGAATCAGGTTTAGATGTTTATAAATGAAATGTGGACAATTTCATAAGCTTTCTAGGATGTCTTCTTGCAAGTCATTTGGAATTGTAGAACTTCAGATATGATTGATTTACTCAGCTACTGCATGTATGTCCAGAATTGTTGAAAATACATGATTGCTTGGTTACTTTGCTTGCGTATTGCTAAGTGATTCATGTCTTTGGTGATTAAGCTAGTACACCTGAGACTTTGTAAATCTTATGTCATGCTTAGTATTGCTTTCTTTGCAATTTTTGCATGTTTGTTTGTGTAAGGTTACTTAAGTAATGTGATGTGCTTACGTGTCTTTACTATAACCTTATACTTGCCTTGATTAACGTGTGATGCATCATCTATTGTATTTCCTTGTATTCATGCACTTGCATCTTGCATTTCATTTAGGTACGCTAGCTGAAAAACATGAAGGACGTGATGTGGCGTTGGAGCCAAACCCGAAGACGGTGTTTGGTGGATCCAAACCCGAAGATAGAAGGACCGGACAAGTGGTAGATTGGAGGATGCTCGCCAAGCGAGTTTCATCTGACAAACTCTGACTTGAGTCGGACCCTAGGCAAGCCCCAGAGCATTATAAGCCTCCTATCTTCAAAGCAATTAATTATATATATATGTTATAAGTATTGTTGAATTAAGTGGTAGGAGTTGGTTGGAAACCCTTGCTGCATTATATCATTCCTTATCCAGATATATGAATCCCTGAATCCTACATAGACTAGGATCGAGTAGATGCTTAGCCCTGCTTTAAGCGGTAGAAGTCAGGTGATTTCCTGTCACCTGCGAGATGTAAGGATATTCATATATGGCACGGTTGGCTATATTTGCTATCGTGGAATGGAACCATGTGTTAATAAAATGAAATGAGACCGGGCGGGATGACGATAGTGAAGTAACAAGGCATGGAGGTCTTGGGTGTGGATCTATCCCCGTCTGAGTCATTTAAGGACCGATTCGCTGTACGTCCTTGAGTCATGTTGAACGCAGTCTAACACTTAGTTGGCCGGATAAGTCGTTCCGACCGCGAAGTCGAGTAATATGGTTCAGGCCGGGAATCGAATGGTAGGTTGCATCTTGGAGGAGAGAAAGGATGTGCTTGGGGACATGGGCGTGAGACCAAGGGGGGTTAGAGTCCCTATCACCTGGCAGAGTGTCGCCCTTGGGGACGCGACATCATTCGGACCCGCGATTCCTGAACTGTACGAAAGGTGACCTGAGCAGCCCTCGCCAGGCGTGACTCGGTGAGTGTTAGAAATACCCCTCCAGCTGGATAGGAATTCGATTCAAATCGCCGTCGCTCCCGGTTAGTGAGCATTTGACTTGAGCAGCGTGTCACACCCGGTTCTCTAAAGAACAAAACCAGGCTAATCATATGTGTGCCCAGGAAGTCCACACATATGCTAGAATGAAAAAGTATCAGAAACAATGTTATTATATAATGTATACATAGCTATATTAACACTTACATCAGAGTATCGCGGAACGGTGACTAAACTTTAGGCTCCATTCTTCTCAGGGACGGCTGACTGGGGGTAACATATGCCTAGCACCTCTACTAGTCTTCTGGAAACTCCACTACACCTTTGTCCTTCTTCCGAGTAGCATCTTACTACACACTGGAGTGTGGGGGAAATAGCAAGAGTGAGTCCATGTCGAACTCAACAAATATAACCCGGGGTTCATGAGGCTCAAAAAGGCTAGACACTGTTTGACTGCGTTTAGCTTTTAATCATCATATAATTAGCAATTGAGTAGCATTAAGATAATCCACTTCCCATTAATGAACCAATGATCAATTGTAATAAGAATAATGAATAGCATTAACATGAGCATAATAATAATCAACAGTAATTAAGCATGATATAACAATGGTGATCATCTATTCTGTAAGAATCCCCAAGGCCGCTCGTATCCGTGAGCACGGCTAGTATACCAGTTTTTAACTCTGCGCAGAGGTGTACACTTTCACTGTGAGTCATGATTTCCATATGCTAAGGGGTCATGAATCCCTAAGCACAAGAAACCATATAAAGCCATTCAAAAGTTCGTCTAACAAGTTAGGGCCATTAGATTCACTCGGCAGGCAGATGTAGAACCCCCCTTCCCTGTGGCACAACAACCGCAGCCTATACACACTAGGCCAGGGGCTCGCACTACACCCAACGTGGCAAGCCATTCTTACGCCATTTAAGGTAACCACTAACAAGCTAGAAAAGGTCTCTTGAACAACTAGAGCCAGAGCCATATAGCCCTCACAGCTGTACTGTCAATCCCAGTTATCACTTACAGGTAAGTCCTTACGGAGAGTAACTAGAGCATCAAAATAACCCACATGCTCTAGCCCCCTTTCAACAGTAATAAAATCATCTTAATTGGTTGATTGCATAATCCATTAGTCAAATTACAAGATCATTGTTCATAATTAAGCGCTAGCAGTAGCTACCCAAATGCATAACCCATAGGTGACAAGGAAACAAGATATCAATAACTAAGTTATAATCTCTAAGGTTGTCAAGGTAGACACATGCATATGATATTGATTATAGTGAATAGGTAACAAGGATGGTCCCATGTTATACTTGCCTTGATCAAAGCTTTCCTCATGATCTGCTGGTCTGGCTTAAAATAATACTCCTGATCATCAAGAAACTGCTCACCGTCTATACTCGATCACCAAGCATCAACACACAATCATCCGAGCAATCATACACGAAGCAAACAAAGAGACATAATTAAAACAGTACACCAACAGTAGTAAAACAGTATAAAAAGTTTGTAAAACTCTTCTACACGTTACTACGATCACACAGACGTAAAGATCACGAAATTCGGATCTAAAACGTGAAAGTTATGAATTTTCTAAGATTTCCTATAGATAAATAATTACTTTAATATAAACTCGAAAATTAAATTTTCCAAACCTACTGTACAACTACACTATCATGTAGAGCTTGCAAATACAAACCTAACGCAACTTGAACGGGCCAAATCGGAGTTAAAACGTGGAAGATATGGCCTAAACAAAATTGTATGTATATATGTATTTCTATTGTATTTCGGGATTTGTTTTTCTTAAGGAAAACGGCAATAAAGTGTGGGTGATGTCGGGATGATGTCATCATGCTAACAAGAGTTCAATGGCCATGATTTGCATCTATTAAACAATTTATAAATAAAAACGCATTAATGTGAATATTAATCGAGTTAACATTTTAAGAAAGTGCCGACGCATGAACCTATGTTATTTTAAATTTAAAGGAGCATGTCATAAACATGAACAAGATTAATACTAAGGCATCCTTAGCAAAGAGACACATGCATAGTGATTTAAGTGCTTTAAAAGTGATTAGTATTAATTCATATTAGTCATAAAATATTTAATTTCAAAAGTCAAATTAAAGCTAATCATATTTTGTTATATATTATCACATAATTTATTATGCTGTTAAACTTTATCTTTGCAAAATAAAAAAAAACATCTTAGAGCTTCTAAACGAGTTTTTATTTAACCACGTTTAACCTAAACAAATTATGATGAAACTCATTTAATATGAAATTAATCAAGTTAACAGTCAATTACAAAAGATCAATATTGTCCTATTTTACTTTTATTTAAAAATGTGTTTGCATAAACATTAATCAATTTAATATTTTTAAATTATAAAGTTCACAAGTATAGCATATGAAGACGTCGGTACTAGTACATAGATTAAGTCAAAAATCTAATATAATTTGAATGGATTAAAACGGAGTTAGAACGACTAAACAGCACACGATTCAGATGGTACGGATTTTTGGAACGATAGAATGAATAGAACAAATAGATGAGCTTAGCTGCTGAACGTGCACCTTCTTCTTGTGTTGTAGGTACGGAACGAACATGACCCTGGCCAATTGGAGCTCCGGCCCTAGGAACCTTGTACCGAACAGGCAAGGCGAGGTGGGGCTGGCTCGGCTGCTAGGTTGGCAGGGCGGCTTCTGACCGAGCTGCCACGCACGCGTATGCGGGCGGTGCACGGCAGTGTCGCGCAGGGTAGGCCTGAGAAAGAAGCTTGCGCCGTCCATGGAGAACCACGCCAGAAAACCACGTCGGAAAAGAGAAAAGCAAGGGAATTAGTCATACGATGATGGATTTGCGAAAAGGAGATATGCCGGTGAAGAGGATGACGAGACAAACCTCGGAGTGGAAGCGGAATTCGCCGGAGATGTCCGAGGTGGCCGGAAAAGCTCGCCGAACTTTCGTCGGAAGTTCGCCGGAACGCAAGCTGTAGATGAAGAACTTCGGCGAGGGGTGGAGGGAGCTACGAGCGACGACTCGCGATAAGAGTTGTACTTCTGAAACCAGGGCGTCGAGGGCTACGCCGGCATATATATAGTCGTAAGGTTTGGAAACTTTTTGGACTTTCCTAATTTCGGGATTATTTTAATTCCACGAATAAAAATAATTCTAGAAAATATAGAATTACCTTTTAAGCCGCGAAAAATAACTCGGAGCTCAGAAAAATCACAGGAAAAATCCTGGAGACACTTGGAAAGATAAGGAACTCAACCAAATGAGTTTGGACTCATGAAAAGATGGATGAAGAGATCAAGGAAAAAGATTAAGCTCACGAAAATTGAAATTTTAAATCCAGAAAATGCCAAAATGTTTTCCGATGAGAAGTAAATGTCGTCCTATGGTATTTTGAAAATAATAGCACTCACCAACACCAAAGACAAACATCACACAAACACCACATTATCGAATTAATATGAAAAAGTTTAAAACCACAATTTTCTATATTTAAATTAGCGGCAACTTAACTTATCTAATTAATTTATTCAAACATTGAAATCACTTATTTTATTTAGTGTTTTTCATGCACAACCCAAAATAGAAAATTTTGGGTGTGACACAGCGGCAACGTAGATTCCATTAAATTAAATGGATGGTTAATTGGATAACGATGGAAAGGTTGCCTCAATTTATACCTGCTATGGTTATTATTGTTTGCTCCTAATAAAGTGAGTGCTCTAGTACAGGTTCTAATATAGATGACAGGTTAATGATAATTAACTTGATGCTTAAGCATTAATGATTACTTATCTATATTAAGCTTTTATGCAAAATGTTGTCAAGCTAGCCCACTTCATATCAGCCTTGCATGATCCTTGGTGTCACTTTATTTCTGGTTTATGACGGGTAAGTCTAGCTGAGTACCTTCTCGTACTCAGGGTTTTATCCCCACTTGTTGCAGGTTGTGAAGTATCATGGCTACTGCAAGAGTTGGTTGGCTCCTGCCTTAGAGGCGGAGTGTGATCACGGGCATGATCCTTCTGAGTTATCTTCTCTCTAATGCTTTTTGTGGGAAGTCGACCTTTGTACTGGCATGTATCTTAATTAATGGTGTTGTTAGTTTCAAATTACTTTGCTTCCGCTACTTTTGAACTTAGGTTGTAATAACTATGTTGAACTCCGATGTATATTCAATTACTTGCGAAATGGTTGTAACATATGACTTGTTATGTTGAATCACTACGATCTTAGCTGGTATGTTGGTTGGTTTGAAATCCCTCATGATTTCATTGGACTACCGGAGTTATATGGGCTCAAGTGCGAGAATTTGATCGCTTCGGTGATTGTTTTTGTACTTGTGCTCTTATAATTTAGATGGTTCCGTTACAGCTGGTATCGGAGCAAGATTCAACATTAAACTTGTCAAATGTGTATTTAAAACAAAGGATTTATTTTATAAAATCAGTTTTATCAACTTATAGCTATATATAGGTTTGTGAAAACTGAATTTGAAATCTAAGTATGCCAGTGGTCAATTTCCTTATGCCCATATAAGAATTATTAGGTGGCTTATATAAGTACTAACTTGGGGGTTTTTAATTTTGCATCTACGCCCAGGCCAAGGTATGTATGTGTGATAACTCTCCCACACTATGCTACCCGGTGTGTCAGATTAGAGGTAGCCTTCATATATGAAATAGCCATATATGTCGTTAGTTTACTTTTATGCAACATCGCACCTATGCTCAGGTAAGTGTGAGTTGTGAGAGCATGACCGTACAAACTGCGGTCTAGGGGACAGCTAGTTTTCGTTACTGGATTATTTACATGTTACACACATGTATATATGAAGGTACTTAATTGTGGGTGATTGATGATTCGGGTAGTTTTGGTGCTACATATATATACGGGGGTATATGTATATGGGAGTACTTAGAAGTTTACTTTCTTGCTTTCATTGTGTGCTATATTTGGGGAAATGTTGGGCTACAATGAAACTTTTCTGCAGGTACGCTAACCACGAATGCGTAAGTCGAATGTAGCTGACGACTAGCTATATATCGAGAGAGTGCATGTTATGCCACCGACATAGAACGTGATCGCCACCTTAGGTTGGCAATCTTGTGAGGACGAATAGGACGAAGCATGCATATTCATGATTGTTGCCTTATACATGGCTATGTTCCTCTCACCTTTCTTCAAATGATAAGTAACTTGTGATCAACGTAGTACACTATCTTTCTTGTGTGAAGCTAAACAAGAATGCTTTACTCCATGTTGCTTGAGAAAAGTGTGTGCTTAGTCTTGCTAGAAATAAGTGTGGTTATATGCTTGAAACGACAGATGTACTCTAGCTTAGCCTAGTGGTGGATATGTTGTTCACCTAAGTGTTTGCAATTGCTCTAGACCTCACTTAAGTAATTGTGATTCTTATTAATGAATTAAATTGGTTGGTCTAAGGTAATAATGTTTAGAGCTACTAGAATGACAAGTTTGTGTGCTCTCTTGTTAAGTAGAACAAAGGCAAGCTTTGTTTTGCTTGTTGGACTTTGGCTGCTAGAAAGATTCTGTTGTAGTGATGTTTTTGTGGTCATAATGGTGTTTTCTGTAGTTATGGAGAATACCAAAGTTGTAGCTAACTTACTTATTTGGCTTGTTCTAAAATTTCATGACCCTAGGCCTTATGGTTTGGGAGTTATGACCTTTAGAAGTTTGCTATCAAGTTTTGTTTATGCTTTGAATAGATCTGAATGTTAGGTTTGTTTGACCTATGTGCATAAGGAATCATGTCTTTGAGGTATTAGAAGAAGTGTAGTACTTTTTCTAAGCTTCCCAAAATGTCCTATAGCACTGATTTTGGTGGTCTAAATCTCTAGTTATGAGCTTGCAAAGGGAAATGACAGAATCTGTCCAAATCTGGGCAGAGATGTCTTCTTTATCTTGTTTGGCCTTGTTAGCTATAGAATCATCTTAATATGATAATAATAAAGTTATAGACAACTTAATAAGATTTACATAAAGTGAAGGCTCAGCCTTTTGGTGTCCCTAGAACTCCAGTTATGCATTTTTGAAGTTCTTGTCAGTTTTCTGTCCATATTGGTACAGATTTGAAACATTAGCATTTTTTGTCATGTTAATCTATGAATTAGCTATTGGTATGAGTAACTAAAGTGTAGTCATCTTCCTAAAGCTTTATAGAAAGTCTAGGATCACCTTTGTGGGATGTCTGCAGCCTCAGTTAGGGTTGAAACAAGTAACTACTGCGCTGCTGTCCACATTCTATGTATATGCTAAGTTACCCACCTTAGCTAGCGTTGTTTTGAGCTAAACTTGTAGTTAGTTCATGCTTGAGATAAATGCTTATTTTGGGTGAGCCTGTGCCTTGTATTGGTTGCTTAAGCCCATCCGTTTAAATTTTCTCAAATGATTGCTTGATTGTGATGTTGTATGTATGCTTGTTATCTAGGTAGTGCCCTAGTTGTCACCTCGTTTGTCCTCAGTGAGCATACGAGGGTCGCATAGCTTTATCCTAGAACAACATTCATGTTATGTAATTGTATAGTTGTTGTCTTCAATTAGGTTTTCTCTCTTACGAGCCTGAGCGTGTAGACTTGGTGTTAGCCCTTGAATGTTGTATTCATGCCTTTGCTTGACCGAAAGTCTAAAGTTTAGTTATCCTATATGTTTGCATAAGTCGTGAACGTTTTGTGTGTGTGCATCTACTTGACCTAAAAAGCCTAAGCTTGTTTCATTATATGTTGCTTATGCCGTAGACGCCCATACCCTTTGGGGAACACCCTTGTCGACTGACCAACCAAGTTAACTTCCATCAACGCTAGCCTTTGACCATGGTTCGTACGTTGCCAGTTGTGGAGACCGTACCCAAATCCATGTTGGACCTTCCGGTTGCCTCTCCTAAAGGTTAGCTAGTGTGATGCAACGTCTCTCTGCTATGGCCTCAAAATTGTTTGTTTGCAAATTCGTGCATCTACCTTATCAACTCAATTTATGACTACATATCGGTTTTGTCCTTGAAGTTTGCTTAATCCATCTCCAACCTTCCCAAGTCTCGAGATGTTTATCAGTCTTGATCTCATGTTGTTGCCCAACATGAATGAATCTCCTGTCAATCTTTTATCTGGTACTCCCCTCGGTGGACACAAGTCGTACATAGAATTTAAGCAAGATTCTCTTGCTCAGTTATCCTTGGTAAATGCACGATGTTCTCTTGTGCTATATTGTGATCTTCGGATCATTTTCGTGTTGATTCTAAACCTTGTGACTACCTTTGCTTGCTATCCCTCCTTGTATGGCGCTTGCTCTTACAGCCCATTGGTGCCACTTGAAATTTCACTTTCGTTGTGTGTTTAGTAATGGTGTTATGAGTAGTCGCTGATGGTGCTGCGATGAAACCAAGGGCCTCCTGTGGCTGCAGACACATGGCTGGCTGCTTGGCACGCGCTGGTATCACGGTTTCTAGTCATGATCCATTATCAAACGATAGACGATGTGTTATCTTCTCATGTTCCTTTTCTTGGTTATCTCTATAATTGTATCGTAAGATCCATATCTTAGACCAAAAGTAGTGGAGCTTCCTTCTAAAGTTGCTAAGAGGAAAATCTTTGAAGAACAGGTCACCGACATAAACATTAATAGACTGCAATAGGTGGTAGACAAGTGACTCTACGTAGTTATTCCAGTATTGACAACTCAATCTAGTGAGCAACGTATCTCATCTCTGTTAGATAAAAAGGACACACAACAATTAATGTTGGACAAGTTATCTATGGGATGAGAATCGATTGTCGCATTGTGCATATGACCAGAGCTATCCAAGTCGCAATCTTGGGTGCATAATGACCATACAATCGGAATCAACCATCTCTAGAATAACTTCGTATTTGCTAACTTCGATGGCAACCATCTGTTCTGCATCAACCACAGTTGTTGTGGTCAAGAGTGAAGATTTGGAACTTTTTAGGGTTGAGAGACAACTGATTAGTTACCAATAGGAAGGCTAATCTCCAGATAGGTAACGACTCTTTGGTAGCTACGAAAGCTATGTCTTACAGAGCAATAACCAACAAGAAGTTAATCCACTAGCCAACAACTTGAGTGATATTCTATCTTCTAGAGCCATTGTGATCAAGTCAATTCCGTCTTGGACAATCACACAGATAGTGCAAGGTGTTCAATCAGCTGCGGGAAGAATTAGAGAAAGCATGCTCTAGTTTCGATCAACATCCTTGTGCCTTAGGTGCCACAAACGGTTTGTTCATAACTCTATTGGTCGAAGTGTTGAGAAATATTCAGAAACGGTTTCTTATTCTTGTAGGAATGTCATCCAGGCAGAGTATGCGTTTTGCCTTGCAAAAGTAACCTGCAAGTTCAAAGCGTGTGCATCATCGGATTGGTATGGAAAGTAATGGTCGAAATCTGCTGCTGGATGGCCCTTTTGAGGTTCCAAAGATACTAGTTTACACCCTTTCGTTTGCTTCTGCTTTCTCGTATCAACAATGTACGAGCAGCTTTGGTGTTCTACAAATCAACTTATATCATCGCAAATCAAAAGCAATTTGAAAAGTGTCAAACAACGGATTTCTCATCTTAGAGTTGCTGTTTGATCCTAAAGAGGAAGCCTCACGGTAAAAAGTTAGCCTGACAAAGCTAGTTTCACTATGTTGCAAGTCAAACTCAACTTACTGTGCAACTGCCTCACGAAGGGGATTGTACTCAACTTGCTCGGTAGTGAGTTAATTACTGAAGTTGGTAAATACTTGCAATTTTTGTTGTCTACCAGACCTTGCTATATCCTTCTTTAGCAATAATTGCTAATACTCACTGATCTTTGGTACCTTAAGGTGTTCTTACCCAAGAGGCTGATTCAACCCAGATAACGGTTGTCTTTGGATAAAAGAATCTTCTTAGGTAACATTTGATAGAAATACGAAGCCGACAGCATCAACTATCACATCCACTGATCCCTCAACGGACATAGATAATACAGTGTTGTCGTCAGAGAAATTGAACTGCACACATGGAACCACAAGTAGTTTTACATTAGTTGGTGTCTAAATGATTGAACATTTACGACCAACATAGACCCTGTCTATTGGTTAGTCAGTATCCTATAACCTCAGAGTATATTTGTCATCTATGATCTCACCCTTTTGGAAGGTTGTGCTCAAGCCATTTTGGTAGAGGACTGCTTTTCAAACTTTGTGAACATAGAGTCGTTTTAACGAGTATACTTCTGAAGATTTTGGGCTAATGTAAAGTTCATATGGACTATGTTGTGTTCACTAAAGAATCAGATACTTGTTAGTGGTTCGCTCATGGACCAAACGATCTCCGTACCTTGAGAATGCAGTACTGTGTTATCTGGGATTCCTCCCAAAGTAATAATGCTTCATGGAAGTCAATAAAGGAAATTCTTCAGACAAATTTTACCATGAAGAGTAAGTATCAGAAAGTGTCTTTGGTCAAATTGTTCCCCGATGTTGAAGCTTTTTAGCTGAATGCTATAGCAAATGTTGGGAACTAGATAACGTGCCTCTCTTCCTTAAAATGTCTTCCATTCCGAATCTCGGGACGCGATTCTTTTAAGGGGGAGGGCTGTAACACCCCAGGTGTTATCTTGGCTAGTTTAGGCACTAACCTTGCATAGCTTAGCATGATCCACTCCTATCATGAACCTAGCATCTTGTTGATCAAGCTCAAGTGATGAAACATTCATTTTGGACTAGTGAACACCTCTGTTCACTATTGAAACATAAGCTTGTACTTAAGTGTTGTTATGCATGGTATGCTTTGACCATGTGTCCTCTATACAAGTACTTGTTGTACATGTTGGTAAACATCTTTGTAATGGGTGATCATCATGTAAGAAGACCCTGAAACAGGAAACATAATGATAAAACATATGTAACAATCATTGTTATTTTATGCTTCCATTATGTGTTAATTAGGGATCTTGTGTAAATGATACTTGTGATGGTCTAACATGTGCTCTAGCACCTTCACTATGCTTAGGGTACCTATTGGAGCAATGTTCATGTTGACCATATTGCCTAATTAAGCTTCTAATCATCAGTTTGACCTAATTTGACCCTAGGAGCTCTTTTGCTTCCCTATTTAAAAAGTGCTTCAAGATGAGTTTGCATGTTGATGCACTTTTAAACAAAAGTGTAGCAAAATTGTTGTGGAACAAAAGTCCTTTAATGAGCATCTCATGAAAATGGCTGGAAAATGCTCAGATGGGGCCCTCAAGTCAGGATTTCATACTGTTTCCACACTTAGAAAATATTCCAAGTCTGAACTAACATTTCAGTTTCATGTGCACTACTTAGAAAACATTTTAGTTTCAGTCGGTTGGAGAGGGACTGAATCATTCTTTAGTTTGAAACGGAGCTGAAGGCCGACCGGTTTCAGGCCGCTTGCGCCGCGTGGCGTCGGTACGTCGGCGGGAGGCCACGACGCCTGGCCAGGGGCGCGTTAAGATGACGCCAACCCGCTGCTCTGCCCCATTCACTTCTCCTTTCCCTTCTTGCTCACGCCGAAGCAGAGAAGCTCACTGTCGCGCCGCCGCGAGCTCCGGTGAGCTCATGCGCGTGAACCACCGTGCCTCAGCCCACCCAACTCCACCTAAAGCTCCGCATTGCTCTGCTCTTCATCGACATCGCCTTGCGTTGGGGGAAAAGTCAAGCCTTAGGGAGCAGTTCTCGATTTCCTCTTCACTGGTGCTCGGTCCGCCATGAACGGAGTTCGAACTCCACACGGCCAGCCTCACCAGATCTCCCTCTCCTACAGCTTGTTCCTGTTTCCAAGTCGCATTAGGGTGTAGATCATGAAACCCTAGCGAATCGAAGCTCTACTGAGTTCATCGCATCGGAACGGGCCTCGACACCGCACGCGTCCGCCATTGCCACCCAAGAGCTCGAGTCCAATCTCTCCATGCCCATGCATTCTTTGGTAAATTCGATCGATGTCTAGGGTTTTTGGGTTAGTCTTCTTGTTGTGTGCTTGATGGAACCGCCAGCCGGAGTTTCACCGGAGCGGAACGCTGCGGCCCCGCCGCCATCAGCAATGCCCCCATGGAGCCGCTGCGCACGTGGTCAGCAGGCCACCGACCACCTCAGACCGCACTACGGACGCCTATGGACGCGCCTCGCCACCCTGGAGCTTTTCCACCACTTCCCCACGGCCGCCGACGACCTCACCGGCCGGATATGGCCGGCGGCAAACCTCCTCTGTTTCTGGTGAACGGAGGAAGCCGACATCCTCTCTCCCTGTCTCTCTGTGGGTCTTTGACAGGCGGGCCTGACAGAACAGTGGGTCCCTCGCGTCACTTAAGTAGTGTTTGGTTTGGGGTACAGATCCGGGTACGCCTAGCAATTTCAATAGGGTTTGTTTTAAGTCCGATTTGAATTTCAGATTTTGAGTAAATCTTCTAAATTTCATATCTCATGCTAGAAAAATCCAAAAATGGCAAATGTGTACTTTTTGGAAACCTTGAGAAGAGATCTATGCAGTAGAGTCATAAAATCCTATATGTTTGTAGATATTTTTCTGATGTCTTTATTTAAGCCCTAAAAATGCTCCAAAATGCTTATAAACTTGACCAGAGCCATATCTAGAGTTTTAGATATCCAAAAATAGTGATTCTTGTTTTGTTAATTTTGGGATGACATGTACTTGCTAGAAAAAATATTAAACACCCTAGTTGTTCACTGTTTTCTTAAGATTTTGATTTGACCTTGTTAAATAAGGAAAGCTACATTATATTGCTTGTCATTTTTATATCTTGAGTTGTGATGCTCCAAATGATGTAAAATTTTTATGGTAGTCTTGTCATGATATGTATGTACTGTGGTATAAATTTCTTGGTCACCACTTATTGGATGATCTAGTTATTGATTTAACTTGTTTACAGCTTGATAAATAGCTTATAAATAATATAGAAATGATACATGATTGCTTGGTTACCTTGCTTGCGTATTGCTAAGTGATTCATGTCTTTGGTGATTAAGCTAGTACACCTGAGACTTTGTAAATCTTATGTCATGCTTGGTATTGCTTTCTTTGCTATTTTTGCATGTTTGTTTGCGTAAGGTTACTTAAGTAATGTGATGTGCTTACGTGTCTTTACTATAACCTTATACTTGCCTTGATTAACGTGTGATGCATCATCTATTGCATTTCCTTGTATTCATGCACTTGCATCTTGCATTTCATTTAGGTATGCTAGCTAAAAAACGTGAAGGACGTGATGTGGCGTTGGAGCCAAACCCGAAGACGGTGTTTGGTAGATCCAAACCCGAAGATAGAAGGACCGGACAAGTGGTAGATTGGAGGATGCTCGCCAAGCGAGTTTCATTTGACAAACTCTGACTTGAGTCGGACCCCAGGCAAGCCCCGGAGCATTATAAGCCTCCTATCTTCAAAGCAAATAATTATATATATGTTATAAGTATTGTTGAATTAAGTGGTAGGAGTTGGTTGGAAACCCTTGCTGTTATATCATTCCTTGTCCAGATATATGAATCCCTGAATCCTACATAGACTAGGATCAAGTAGATGCTTAGCCCTGCTTTAAGCGGTAGAAGTCAGGTGATTTCCTGTCACCTGCGAGATGTAGGGATATTCATATATGGCACGGTTGGCTGTATTTGCTATCGTGGAATGGAACCATGTGTTAATAAAATGAAATGAGACCGGGTAGGATGACGATAGTGAAGTAACAAGGCATGGAGGTCTTGGGTGTGGATCTATCCCCGTCTGAGTCATTTAAGGACCGATTCGCTGTACGTCCTTGAGTCATGTTGAATGCAGTCTAACACTTAGTTGGCCGGATAAGTCGTTCCGACCGCGAAGTCGAGTAATATGGTTCAGGCCGGGAATCGAATGGTAGGTTGCATCTTGGAGGAGAGAAAGGATGTGCTTGGGGACATGGGGTGAGACCAAGGGGGGTTAGAGTCCCTATCACCTAGCAGAGTGTCGCCCTTGGGGACGCGACATCATTCGGACCCGCGATTCCTGAACTGTACGAAAGGTGACCTGAGCAGCCCTTGCCAGGCGTGACTCGGTGAGTGTTAGAAATACCCCTCCAGCTGGATAGGAATTCGATTCGAATCGCCGTCGCTCCCGGTTAGTGAGCACTTGACTTGAGCAGCGGCAACGTAAATTCCATTAAATTAAACGGATGGTTAATTGGATAACGATGGAAAGGTTGCCTCAATTTATACCTGCTATGGTTATTATTGTTTGCTCCTAATAAAGTGAGTGCTCTAGTACAGGTTCTAATATAGATGACAGGTTAATGATAATTAACTTGATGCTTAAGCATTAATGATTACTTATCTATATTAAGCTTTTATGCAAAATGTTGTCAAGCTAGCCCATTTCATATCAGCCTTGCATGATCCTTGGTGTCACTTTATTTCTGGTTTATGACGGGTAAGTCTAGCTGAGTACCTTCTCGTACTCAGGGTTTTATCCCCACTTGTTGCAGGTTGTGAAGTATCATAGCTACTGTAAGAGTTGGTTGGCTCCTGCCTTAGAGGCAGAGTGTGATCACGGGCATGATCCTTCTGAGTTATCTTCTCTCTAATGCTTTTTGTGGGAAGTCGACCTTCGTACTGACATGTATCTTAATTAATGGTGTTGTTAGTTTCAATTTACTTTGCTTCCGCTACTTTTGAACTTAGGTTGTAATAACTATGTTGAACTCCGATGTATATTCAATTACTTGCGAAATGGTTGTAACATATGACTTGTTATGTTGAATCACTACGATCTTGGCTGGTATGTTGGTTGGTTTGAAATCCCTCATGATTTCATTGGACTACCGAAGTTATATGGGCTCAAGTGCGAGAATTTGATCACTTTGGTGATTGATTTTGTACTTGTGCTCTTATAATTTGGACGGTCGCGTTACACTAGCTTGACAACATTTTGCATAAAAATCTTAAGTACAAACTTAGATATATAATATCTTTAGCATCAAATTATACATATTCAACTAAGCATCCCTAGATTAGCACCTGTACTAGTGCAATCACTTGATTAAGCAAAACAAGCATTAGTAACCATATCTAGTGTACTAATTTGAGAATCATCATAACCATCAAGTTCATCAAATATTACTATGGTGCCAAAGCTAGTTGAGTTTCTCACTACCTAAAAGAGACGGCGATTCGAATCGATTACATCCAGCTAGGGATTTATTCCTAACACAAACCAAGGCAACCAAACAACTATTACCTTAGATCATCTTTGGTACAACTCAGGAACCAACTTCACGAGTCTAATCAGTGCCACACTCTCAGAGATTCTACCAATCTGCCAAGAAGATCAGGCCCAGCCTACCGTTGGACTCACGCCATTGGCTTTCCACACATCTTTACTTCCTCCAAAGTGCGCACTCTTATAGAACGGTTTCGGCCTGAGTTGAGCCACTTGGCTTCGTGGTTGGAATGACTTATCCAGCTAGCTAAGTGATTAGGCATATGTTTAATCTCCATAGAAATGCTGACAATGGTACGGTCCTTAATCGACACAGACGAAATCACTATAAGTTACAACACCATCAACATATAAGATTCTGCCCGATCACCATTTATAACATCATCACATGGTTATTTCCACGATAGCAAATATAGCCAACCGTGACCAATTATCCACCTATATCTCGCACGTGACAGAAATCACCTGACTTCTACTAGTCTAAGAATGGCTAAGCGTAGAACGTCTTACTTAAACTACTAAGGGTTCAGGTATTGATATGTAGTGGACAAGGTAGGAAATTATGCATCAAGTGTTTTCATCCAACTCCTACAACCTAATGCATCAAACATATACAACTCAATTTGATATTTATAAAAGAACATAGGAGGCCTAGAGTGCTTTGGGGCTTGCGTGTGATCTGACGCAAAGTTAGTTTAGTTAGCTTGCACCGTCTTGGAAAACATCTCCCCTCTAGGCATGCACTCCAGGGCCCTTCCATCTTCGGAATAGATTCACCAAACAACATCTCTGGGTTTAGTTCCAACATCACGTCCTTCACGTGGTGCATCTAGCATACCTAGATGAGATGCAAAATGCAAGTGCATGCATGCGAAGAGTGGTAATACGAGATGCATTACATAAGAGCATTCAAGACAAGCACAAGATTATGCAAGACATAGGCACCTAGAGTTATTTTAACTAAACATCCTCCAAGCGCAACAAGTGGATATAGCCAGCATATCAAGAATGACATACCCTATTAAATTGAATTCAACTATTGCAAGCATTTATCAATCAAGAACTAACTAACAAGTTTAGCCAAACAAGAGTAGGCTAGAGCAATCAACTTAGCATGTGCCCAGAATCTGGACAACAGCATAGAAGGCACTTGTTTCAACCATAACCGGAGTTATAAGCATCAAACAAAGGTGATCCTAGACTTTCTAGAAAGATTAACAAATTGTCTACAACTTTGTCATTATCACCTCAAGATGATTCCATAGCTAACAAGGTTAAACAACACAATAAGGACAACTTTGTCCCGACTTAGGGCAGAATCTGTCTTCTCATTTTGAAAGCTATAACTGGAGATTTAGACCACCAAAAGGTGTGATCTTTAATAATTTGGAAAGCTTATAAAAAGCACTATAACTCTCCTATTATCACTAATACATTATTTTATGTTTAAATAAGTCAACCAAAACCATCATTCAAATCTGACAATGAACTTTCCAGAAGCATAACTCCAAAACCATCAGGCCTATGGTCATGAAAATTTAACACAAGCTAGATTATTGAGTTAGCTATAGTTTGGTATCCATCTGATCTATAGAAAACACCATTACTATCATGAAAATAGTTGCAGAACTAGAACTATACATGCAGCCCAATAGCAGAGGCATAATGCATTCACCTATCATTTTGTTGCAACAGATTAACATGTTCTGGACACACATGCTACTCCAATAGCTTTTAATCATATTCAAACAATCATATCATATAGCAATAGCTATTAGAAGCATCATATGACAATAAATACATATATTTATTAACAAACTTTCATCCTCTATTTATATAATGCATATATATTACTTTTAGCACTATATGGGAATAACTAGTTTGGGGCTGAGATTTTTATGAGGGGTAGATGTTATCAAAACATGGCTACTGCATAAATTCCACAAGCTCAAGTTTCATAATGTAATTACTATGAAAAAGACAAATCTTAATTGCAATTAAGCATGTGAGAGCAAGATAAATCTAAAGATCAACATTTTCTATAAACACATGGCCATATTAAGTGTTCTTAGGTCACAACATCATCATGCAAAGGCAAAGGAACCATTTCACATTTTTTTGCATATACAAATTATTTATAAACCATTTAAAACCATTTATCAAGCTGTAAGCAAGTTAAATTAATAACTCACTCATATTGCATCCAATAAGCATGAACTTTTTACCATAGCACACACATAGCATCAGTAGAATACCATAAAATTTTTACAGCAACTGGAGCACCACAACTTTAGTTATGAATTTCCTCCTAGAAAACCCTAATTACCATACATAAATAAAATCAGCAAAAACCTTCTACTAACACATATCATATTATGACTCTACTATGTAGATCTACTCACAAGGATTCAAAAAAGTCTTCATTTGCTATTTTTAGATTTTTCTATGATTTACTATGATTTATTGAAGTTTCAACCGATTTATAGCAAAAGGAAAAAGAAAAACACTTTTGCCTCGGGACCCTGAACTTTCCACAAACAAAGATTCTAGTAAATAGGTCCCTACAAGCACTATTCATATGAGTCACAGGTTTCACAACTAGACCCGAAAACAAGTTTCTATTTGCATTTCACTCCCTCATCTTCTTCATCATGACGCACAACAGAGATGACGGAGAGGGCCGAGCTGCTTCCGGCCGGCGTGGAGGTCGTTGACGGTGAGGAGGCGGCACCAGGGCCAACTCGAGAGGGCCGCCCGGCCTAACTGTGGCCAGCTATGGCTCGTGCCCGGCCAGCCAGTGCCAGCTCCGATCTAGCCATGGCCCCTGGCAATGGCCTGGCGGCTGCGTCCGCACGGCAGCCCCTGCAGGCGGTCTTGGCGACTGCAGCTGCCAGAGAAGTGGCTGGGAGGCACGGCATGGAGGTGGTGGGGGCTGGAGATGAGGCACGAGCAGCGGCAAAGCGATGGAAGCGGTGCTTGGCTGCCATGGCGGCGAGAGGGCGAGGGACAAAGAGTGAGAATGAGAGGCGCGAGTGAGCAAGAGGGAGCAGAGAGCGCCGGTTTCCTTTTCTTGAGCACGGCAAGGTGGCGAGCTGGCCGTCATGCAAGCAGTGAGGGCGAGCGAGGGTGCCATGTGGCCTGCAGTGCCTACACACGGTCGGCCGAGCTCCACTTCGAAGTCAACTATGAAGCTAACAATACCACCTCAAAAATACACTTAAACATCAATCGTCCTCCCTTCGTAACTCCTAATCCGTTTAGTTTTGGCACAACCTGTAGTAACCAAAGTTTTAGAGCTATGCGATATCTCCAACTTTGCTTAAAGTGTCAAAGTCCGATTTGGCCTGGTTGGAGAGCTATGAGGCTCCAAAGTGGGGTACACGAAACTGAAAACTGAATTTTAGTTTCAAGCTGACTGAAATTGTGTTATTTTCCACTCTCTAATTCCCAAACTAAGCAATGAAATGCGAAACCAATTGCACCATGTTGTAGAACTATAAGAGGACTACAACTTTGCTTAAAGGACCTAGCATTGGTGTGGCTTTGTTTGAAAGATATACATTCCCAAAGGACGGTACATGAAAACTAAAATCACGAATTCGGTTATGTGCTGATTTCCATAACATTGTGCTGTTTTCGAAACTGACTTTGGAGACTCAAATGTGGTCCAAAATTGATGGCACTTGTTTTATTGTTTTCTTCACATATGGTACTTCAACTCATATTAAGGAACCCAATTGAGCTGCCATACAAATTTGGAAGATAAAATGCCACAAAGAAGTCAACTCACTATTGCCAATCAGGGACTTGGAAGAATTTAAGAGGGGCCAAAACAGCACTGCATTCAAACTTACAACCACTGTTTGAGCCACTTAGAAGTTGAATCAGGTCTTGGTCCAAGGTGGAGTAGGGGGCAAGGAATCGCCATGTCATTGATCCATGTCAACTCCCTCGATCACTGTTAGATGAACCGACCTTAAACTGCCTTAGAATCAATGGTGTAGATCGTAGGAAGGAGTACGAGGCGGCGGAGGGTGATTGGTGGGCCCAAGGGGCTGAGCGGGTGGGGTCGGCCAGCCCTACTTGGTAGCTTCTCGGGCCCTGCCTCGGTGTATTGCCTTATAGTGCCTTCTAGGACCTTCCCACGTTAGTGCCACCGCAGATAAGCGTGATTTACTTTGACAAATAGGTCCCCCTTGATGGTTTTCTGATTAAATCCTCCTACAGTCACCGATTCACCAACACTCATGGAATTTATTAGTCTAAACCCCTATTCCTATGTTTGGTGATGGAATTAAGTATAAATACAAGTTATGTTGATGATTTATAATTGGTGTTAATGACCATCAACAATCATGCAGTTCTAGGAGCGACAAACACACTTGTCGCTGCACAAGGAGCGGGCACTGAGGCGGCCGAGGATGAGTGATACATCCAGCCTAGGTGGGGTTGGCCGAGGCCCAATAAATTAAGGTTGCCCGGACCCCAACAGTTCTTATGGACACCCACTCGGGAAAAGGCCCAATGCCCCTAAAGGACTAGTCCGATAGGGGAAGGGTGACTCTCTCTTTTAAGGTGGCTTCCTCCTCCCAAGCTAAGCAAGGTGGGATTATTCAGAGGCTCACACGGTCGCTGCTCGACTACAACTAGGCCACTTGGCCTTTTTTGTTGCGTCTTTGCCAGCGGGTAATAGTGGAGGATATCCTCATCATTCCCACCCCCTTAAACAAGGGCCCAGCTCTGATACCAAATGATACATCCGGCCCAGGTGGGGTTGGCCGAGGCCCAATAAATTAAGGTTGCTCGGACCCCAACAGTTCTTATGCACACCCACTCGGGGAAAGGCCCAATGCCTCTAAAAGACTAGTCCGATAGGGGAAGGGTGACTCTCTCTTTTAAGGTGGCTTCCTCCTCCCAAGCTAAGCAAGGTGGGATTATTCAGAGGCTCACATGGTCGCTGCCCGACTACAACTAGGCCACTTGGCCTTTTTTGTTGCGTCTTTGCCAGCGGGTAATAATGGAGGATGTCCTCATCAATGAGACCAAGGTTTGTGAGGACGGCCACTTTGTTCCTCTTGATGGAGGCCTCCTCCATCTTCACTAGGATCTGGTGGACCAAGTTCGGTGATGGAAGTGATGGCGCTATCGCCTGAATAAGAGAAGAAGCGCCTGCGGAGATGTGTTTGTGAGCTCATTAATAATCATATGGAAGCTTGATCAATACATAGATGAGTGAACAAGCAAATAAAAATCCAAGAAAGATGGATAAGGGAAGTGTGAAAGCATTACCATTGCCTTTGGATCCTATGGCATTGAGCTCGAGCGGCTACGATGGTGATGAGTACCAGCCTGGTCACTAATGGATCCATGCAGTCTCCCTATCGGTGAGGCGTACCGGCACGGAGCACTAGCTTATTGGCAGTAAGTGGTAGATTGCACGCCGCTGAGTAGGCACGGTCGTGCAGTTTAGCACTAGAGAGCAGGAGCGGCGATGATGAATGGCAGCACTAAGGAGGAGAATGACATGGTGGGGAGCGTCCTTTGTAAGCAACTGTATCAGCCATGTGAATGGAAACTTCTGCAAAACTTTGTAAATATGTGTGGGAGTGATGCGTGGGCTTGGAAATTGATGAAAGTCTACAAGCGATAGTGAAGGCTACTGGCGATGGTGATTGGGTCCTATGAAGATGTTAGGCACACAAATGGAACATTCCAGTCATCAGTAAACAGAGATGTCCAAATTCAAAGTAACTACTAAATATTATGAGCATTTTGTACAGGATGGAGAGGCAGGTTACAATCGAACTATTGATGGGGAGCATTACAAATGATGTCCTCTACATCCACGGCAACCAAGATGCCATCAGCCATGGTGGAGAATTCACCAACCATCTTCTCGCTCTAGTCGAAGGTCAACTCTAGCGGGAACCTCAGCTCTAGCCCGCTCAGGTCCTCACCTAGCCAAAGCTGGGTGGTGGCTAGGGCTACAGTGGCCAGTAGGCGAACACAGTGGTTGGCCACCCCATGGCCTGCACTGGCACGACATGGAGACGCTCCACTAGGGTTGCCCCCGTAGGTGCAAGCATTCAGAAGGTGTTTCCTGCTGCCCCATTGAGGGTCGAGAAGTGGTCGTTGCTAACCGCCACCATCCAAGAGGAGATACGAGCATTGTCCTTAGCGACCAGGCAAAGGTGGATCACCTCCACCGCCTCGCCCTGCATAGTGATCAACGGCTCCTAGACGGCTGAAAAAGGAAACAAGAAAACGCTACAACTAAAGACATGATGACTGTTGACGGTCCTTAAGTATCAATTATAACTATCAAATAAATAGAGAAAAGGATCCAAATGAAACCAACACCTAGACTTAGGGTTTTATCTGACAGAATTCCACGAGTTTTGCTGTTTATCTATTTCTGCAGGGGGTTATCAGGAAATACAGAAGAAAGGCCCACATGTCGGATTAATGACGGGATATTAACCGAACACGTAATTATCTTACATCTAGAAGAGTCCATAAGCCACGAGAACGAACAGGAGGCGTAACGGAGCCGGACACAGGGCGCCCGCCCTGGTCCTTAGGGCGCCCGCCCTGGCCCCGGAGCCAATCAGGCTCCGCCTCGAGGATTATGCTCCACCGACCTAGAGGATCAAGGAAAACCGTCCGTTCAATGTCGGTTTGATCCGACGGCCCAGATTCATCCGAAAGGGCTATATAAGCAAGGCCCCTGCCCCTGGAGGAGAGGCCCTCGTCTCATACTTCAAACCCTAATTCAGTAGGAGAGCCTCTGATCAAGCCCTAGAGCCACCACATCAACTAGATCTCTAGTTAGCATAGCTACATAGGATTAGAACTAGAAGGAGTCAATCTTCGATTGGTTCCCGGATCTGTCAAGAGGATTCTTGGTAATTCATCTATTGTTCTTCAATTGTTCATCCTTGTTCTTCAATATTATGAATATGACTTTGTTCTATTTCAATATATTGGTTATGACTTTGCTCTACTTGATTATATTTGCAATTATATTGTTCTTAGTTTATCATAGTTATATGCTTGGCTTAGTTAGATTGGAATTATATACATGCCTAGGATCGTATAGCGTTTATCCATGTGCAGTGGGTGAATGATAATTATTGTGTAGACGTGGTGTCTATACCGTATTTATCTGCGATTGCACCCTATATGCCGGATTGTGGGGTAGTTCGTGATAGTGACAGCTTCGTTGATTCTTATATAGTCCCCCTCTCATGTATAGGGCAGGTAGAGCAACACTATTACAGGGGAGTGATTGCTATGTTCTTCATCTTCCTTGCTAATATTCACTATGCATGGATATAGTCTTTTCTCACCATGATTGCCAAGTATAATTGCACTAACTATGATATGCTAGACTTTATAGTTAATAATAACTTAGGGAATATCTTTGTAGTTCATCCTAATTCCATGCTAATGACTTGCTAGAATATCTATTGAGGTGCTTATCATTATTATATGTGGCTAGCTGATCAGATTAATTATCTTTGTCACCATTATCACTTTACCTTTACTTAATGTGACATTTATACCTGTATAAAGAGAGATTGATAAATACTCTCGGTTATACATGCAATGATGTGTACTCAGTTCCATATTCTCATTCCATTATCAACCATGATACTTAGAAATCCCTTCCCAGTGGTAAAAATATAAATAACGATACCTGGAATACTTCCCGGTTAAAATGCTACATCGGTATTAATCTGTGCGCTTGCAGATCCCTTTTATTATTTATCTTGATGAGCAAATGCATATTTCAATACCGCGTCTCTCATGTCATGCTGGGGATGACAACTTGGCTTAAGTGGCATGAGGGATAGGTTTGGCATTTTTGGCGCCGTTATCAGAATTAGAAAACTAAGTCTACTTTTGGTAGTGACGTTAAGAATGCCCAACAAGCAGTTTTGGCGCCGTTGCCGGGGAAGGTTGATTACTAAGTAGGAATGAATACAGAACTTTGAGTCATCATTTGCGTCACTAATCTGATCGAGCTTATCAATTCTCTTATACAGTTTTACCCCTGTATTTTCCATTTTGATTATTTATTGCAGGGTGATGCATGAATAGAAGACATCTTCCAGACAACTTTTTTGACGATCCCGAAGCCTTATTCAGAAGAACAAGAGCCAAGCTCAAGAAGACATCGTCAACACTTCAGCACAAAGCTTCATCCAAATCCGAAGACCGCCGAAGTTTCATCCGGAATTTGTCGACTGAATTCGAAGCCATGGCGAACAAGTCGATCCGCGAGTTCTCAGCTCCCACTACGGACAACATCCGCACTGGACCTGCTGGGGAGATCGACCGCAACTTCGAGCTCAAGCCTGGGCTCATCAACATGGTGCAAGCTAACCAGTTCTGTGGGAAGCCACATGAAGATGCTAGTGCTCATCTTCAACACTTCCTGGAGATCTACAGCACTTCCGGGAGAGCGAAGCAGTGGTTCTACGCTACAAAGGAGAAGAACACTACGTGGGCACTCTGCTCCACGAACTTTCTGGCCAAATTCTTTCCCATGGGCAAGACCAATGCTCTCCGTGGGAAGATTACAAGTTTTCAGCATGATGAATCCGTTCCAGAAGCATGGGAGCGTTTCCAAGACTACATCCTAGAATGTCCCCATCATGGAATGGAAAAGCTGGCTACTGATGCAGACATTTTATCATGGGCTCATTAACAGTGCCCGTGAACCCATGGATGCTGCAGCTGGAGGAGCATTCCTATCACTCCCACCATACCTCAAGCCACAGCTCTTGTGGAGAAGATGGCATCCAAACCAAGGTTGGAATTGAAGAAAGAACTCAGACACGCAAGAGAGGTGGAGGTATGCACCAGCTCAAGGAGGTAGACATGCTGTCTGCCAAGCTAGACCTACTCATGAAGAAGCTCGATGATCGAGCTGGAGAAAAGAAAGAAGTCATGCACGTCATGCACGTTACGACTCCCACATGACTTGTGAGGAGTGTGGAGGTACTGGACACTCGGGCAATCACTGTCCTGAGTTGCTGGAGGACGTGAACTACTCAACAATAACAACAACAACTACTACACCGTCCTCAGCAGAATCAAGGTTGGAATCAACAGAGGCCTAACTACTCAGGTAATTACCAAGGTAACAATTCTTTCAATAATAATAATAATAATTATCCACCTTTGAGAGAGTTAGTATCCAACCAAGAAAAGCTAATGGATAACCTGTCTAAGAAATTAGCATCTAATGATAAAATACTAGAAAATATAAATAATAGAATGGATAATTTCTCTACTGCCATCAAGAACCAGATTAGCTTTAATAAAATGATTGAATCTCAGTTGAATCAAATAGCTGCTGCTGTTCCTGCTACTAACCCCGGTATACCATCACAACCGGAAGGACTAGATTCTGCAAATCTTGTAGACATGTTTGATGTAGGAGATTACTGGAGTAACCCTATCGTGGAAGTAAGTACTGACCGTCTGCCGGTCAAGAGAGGCGATCCAGGACGCCCCGTCATCCCGATCTCCATCGGCATGCGAGGACCTTCCCAGAAGCACTCTGTGACTTTGGCTCCAGCGTCAACATCATGCCCAGGGTACTCTATGAAAAACTCTTTTCACAACCATTATTAGAAACAACCATGTGTTTGCAGCTTGCAGATAGGACACTGAGTTTCCTGAGAGGAATATTGAAGAACATCTGTGTCCGAGTGGGTTCCTCGTACGCTCTAGCAGACTTCGTAGTGATAGAGACTGGTTCTGATGAGAGGGCTCCCGTCATCCTAGGCAGACCATTCCTGAACACCGCGGGAGCTGTCATCTATGCTAGTGCTGCCAAGATCAGTTTCTACATCAAGGGGAGGAAGGAAACGTTTTCCTTCAAGAACAAGACCGCACAAATCCCAGAGCAACCCCAATATGAACCAAGGAAGAGGACCAACACGAGGAACAAGAGCAAGAAGCAAGTATGGACCAAGACAGCTAAGATGGTCACTGCCGTGCACAAAGGTCAAGATCGCCAACTCAAGTCACCGTTCTTGCCTAAGAAGGACGACCCAGGTATGCCAAGCATTTATTGCTCCATTAATGGGTCCCACTTCTACAAGACACTTTGCGACACTGGGACGGGCGTCAACATAATGGCCAAGGTCACCTATGAACTTCTGTTTGGAACCATGCCCTTAAACCCAACATATATTCAACTCCAGATGGCAGATCAGACATTCCGACAGGTCGAAGGTACAGTAACTAACGTCCCTGTCAAGATAGACGATCACTTTGTCCATACAGACTTTCAGGTTATTGACATGGGAGAAGATGAATACGATCCACCCATCATCCTTGGAAGACCATTCCTTAGTACTGTCAAAGCAATCATTTACATTGGAACTGGAGAAGTCCACATGCACTTCCCCTCTGAGAAGGTACGTCTTTACTTTACTGACCCTAACTATGTATTTGAAGAATCCAAGCAGGTCAGGACAAGAAGAAGGCGGCGTAACCACAATCAGAAGCAACAGGTCATCAAGGACGGATGGGCAGATTATGAAGGAGAAGTGGTAAGATCTGAAGACATACCACTCAACCAACACTGTCTTGAGGAGACCAAAGCACCGAGACAGGTATGGAAAGAAAAGACAGTTGTACATGAAGAGGAGGCGCCGCCGAAAACACCGACTACGCCATCCACCGAGTCCCAGGACGACTGAACGAATAAGAGTCCCGTTCGGAGGACTTAAAAACACCGAACGCCTTGCCAAGAGGTAACTTGGTAGTTATCCTATTCCTTTCAATTATTTACTTTATCTTAAATAGTTTGCTTAGTTAATCATATTCATACTATCTTAAAAAGAAAATAAAAATGTTAAAAACCCTAAAGCCCCATGTGAGTATGCGAGTGGCATAAAACCCATAAGTACATTCACTGTGGTGGCATAAAAAATATATATATAATAAATACATAAATATTTTCTTCTGCTTTATAAAAAAAACAACACAAAAAAATCAAGGAGGCTCAGCATGATAAAGGCTAGATATTTATGCTAACACTTAATCAGTTCCACAAAGCTTTGTTTGAGCTTCACAGAATTCAAGGAGACTATCAGACGGAGGACATTCTAATCGCTGTCAGGGTGCTGCCGACTTTCAAATACATCTCCGCCATCTGCTAGCTACATCAGAAGAGATTATGTCAAGATCCAGCTTGGGGGAGAGCACCTCCATTATCTTGCTAAGTATTTCTATCTTTATCTTTATATTTATATATACTTCTACCCTATAAAAATAAAAATATACATAACTATGAAAAAAAACCAAATAAAGATTTTGTGCTTATATATATACCTATATCTTTTGCTTAGTGTGTTTTAATAAATAAATAAAGTGGCTATGCTAAACTGAATCTAAATAATAATAAAACTCTAGCATGGATATGATGAATAGTTGCTTTGCCTAACTTTCAAATTTGAAGTCCTCTCTCTAAGTTTAGACATAACTGTTATCATTTAAAGCTTGCTCTAAACTTGAACTTGTGGGAAGAGAACTTGATCTAAAGTCTAAGTTGTTAACGGATATGATATGGGAAGGTTGAGCTGCTGTTTATCTATTCCTAGAGATGCTAGAATTCTGGAGAATTTTATCTTTGAAAATCTTAAAATGCTACATGATGAGTTCCTGTATGATGAGAGTTTAAGTTCCTACCACAGCCATACATACATGCTTGCTAGACTTTAAGCCATACCTTTACTTTTTACTGCTTATGAGCATTGAGTGTAGTCAAGCTGTGTAGACCCTTAGGAGCTTGTCATGCGGTTAAAATCAAGATTCACTTGCACGATCACTCATACATGCTGCTCCGGAAGTACGCATCCACATATATCCACTCATTCTCATCTCCAGATCCACATAAAATTATTCTACTCCTAATTCGGGAGAGAATAGCCAAAAATATTTTCCCATTCTTGTTATCCCCTGTGAAATAAATGCTCAAGCTATTTTGGTTACTACCACTTGCTATATTGTTCTAAGGAGATGAGTGCTCTATACGAGGAAATAAAAAGGGGCAAGTGCCCGGAACCTCGAAAAGAAAAAGATACGAGGAAATAAAAAGGAGCAAGTGCTCGGAACCTCGATGAAAAAAAAGAGAAAAAGTGTGAGAAGAGAGGTAAAAATGGACAAGTGTCCGACAGTAGAATTAGGGGTACAAGATACCCACCTGAGAGGAAAAAAAAAGAGAAAATATAGAGCACCTCATTCTCCTCAAGAGCTTTAAAAGCAAGAAAGGTACGTATCCCCTCAAAAAGAGCAAAAGTAGAATTAGACTTTCATCATTGTTATCATCACTACCACCATACACCATTTATTCGCCACACATGCACATCTTGATTTGACTTATTGGCTTGTTTCTCTGGATCCATGGTTTGACTATGCAATAAATGTCTTGTAAGTATGTATACTTTATCTCCCACCGATGAGCTCCAGATATCAAAAGCCTTATTAGAATATGATGAGAGAGAAGGCAATGTCACTCTGCCTTATACCACAAATACTACATACTTTGCTTTGAGAGAAGGCAGACATCATTACTGCCTTGGTGAGGATCCAGAAATGCCACAAAAGAGAGACCTGAGAGAGTCATACAAGGAATCTCTGAGTTTTATTTGAAAATCTGCAAAAAACTCCAAGAGCTATAGCTAATCAAGAATAAGAGACATGGCGCTTGACTAGACTGTTCTATCTTTTAACCGCTCAAGACAAAGGTGACGGTTGCAAGCCCCATGGTGAAAGGTATAATGAGTAAGTTTTAAGTCTTGACAGTTTACTTTAACTCAGAGATGAGACTCTATTTGAAAGCATGTGTACCGTCAAAATTCAAAGGCATTTCAGCAACTACTGAGTCTCTCTTTGCTCAGGGACGAGCAAGAGGTAAGCTTGGGGGAGGTTGTTGACGGTCCTTAAGTATCAATTATAATTATCAAATAAATAGAGAAAATGATCCAAATGAAACCAACACCTAGACTTAGGGTTCTATCTGACAGAATTCCACGAGTTTTGCTGTTTATCTATTTCTGCAGGGGGTTATCAAGAAATACGGAAGAAAGGCCCACATGTCGGATTAATGACGGGATATTAACCGAACACGTAATTATCTTACATCTAGAAGAGTCCAGAAGCCACGAGAACGAACGGGAGGCGTAACGGAGCCGGACACAGGGCGCCCTCCCTGGTCCTTAGGGCGCCCGCCCTGGCCCCGGAGCCAATCAGGCTCCGCCTCGAGGATTATGCTCCACCGACCTAGAGGATCAAGGAAAACCGTCCGTTCAATGTCGGTTTGATCCGACGGCCCAGATTCATCCGAAAGGGCTATATAAGCAAGGCCCCTGCCCCTGGAGGAGAGGCCCTCGTCTCATACTTCAAACCCTAATTCAGGAGGAGAGCCTCTGATCAAGCCCTAGAGCCACCACATCAACTAGATCTCTAGTTAGCATAGCTACATAGGATTAGAACTAGAAGGAGTCAATCTTCGATTGGTTCCCGGATCTGTCAAGAGGATTCTTGGTAATTCCTCTATTGTTCTTCAATTGTTCATCGTTGTTCTTCAATATTATGAATATGACTTTGTTCTATTTCAATATATTGGTTATGACTTTGCTCTACTTGATTATATTTGCAATTATATTGTTCTTAGTTTATCATAGTTATATGCTTGGCTTAGTTAGATTGGAATTATATACATGCCTAGGATCGTATAGCATTTATCCATGTGTACAGTGGGTGAATGATAATTATTGTGTAGACGTGGTGTCTATACCGTATTTATCTGCGATTGCACCCTATATGCCGGATTGTGGGGTAGTTCGCGATAGTGACAGCTTCGTTGATTCTTATATAGTCCCTCTCTCGTGTATAGGGCAGGCAGAGCAACACTATTACAGGGGAGTGATTGCTATGTTCTTCATCTTCCTTGCTAATATTCACTATGCATGGATATAGTCTTTTCTCACCATGATTGCCAAGTATAATTGCACTAACTATGATATGCTAGACTTTATAGTTAATAATAACTTAGGGAATATCTTTGTAGTTCATCCTAATTCCATGCTAATGACTTGCTAGAATATCTGTTGAGGTGCTTATCATTATTATATGTGGCTAGCTGATCAGATTAATTATCTTTGTCACCATTATCACTTTACCTTTACTTAATGTGACATTTATACCTGTATAAAGAGAGATTGATAAATACTCTCGGTTATACATGCAATGATGTGTACTCAGTTCCATATTCTCATTCCATTATCAACCATGATACTTAGAAATCCCTTCCCAGTGGTAAAAATATAAATAACGATACCTGGAATACTTCCTGGTTAAAATGCTACATCGGTATTAATCTGTGCGCTTGCAGATCCCTTTTATTATTTATCTTGATGAGCAAATGCATATTTCAATACCGCGTCTCTCATGTCATGCTGGGGATGACAACTTGGCTTAAGTGGCATGAGGGATAGGTTTGGCATTTTTGGCGCCGTTATCAGAATTAGAAAACTAAGTCTACTTTTGGTAGTGACGTTAAGAATGCCCAACAATGACGCACAAAGTGAAAGAGCAAGAACATATCGTGTTGAATGCCTTAACAGCATGGCGCATCTTGGCCTCGATGACTGTAGCCTCTACCACAGTTGTTTCACTTTGATATGGCAAGGCAGAGGCATAGCCGCTTTGCCTCCTAGCTCTCCTCACGGAGGATGGAGGTAGCCACATCTAGCTGCTACATCAACATGCAGACATCTGACTCCTCGTTGCTTGGGGAGTCAACAAAGGAGGAGCTAGATAGAAGCGGGGATTGTATGCTGGTTGTGGCACCGCCAAGCTATCGTAGCCTTGCACGAATGTAGGGATGAGCTATGACCACCTCTCCTCTGATGAGTCTTCCCTTGGGTGCTTCTGCTAGTCCACTATTAGATCTGATCTGGAAGATGGGGTGTGGAGGCAAAGCATTGGACAAAGAAGATAGAACGAGAAGGAAGGTAAGTGTAATGAGTTTAGAAAAGAATCATACTTGCTTCCCCACCCTAGCCTCTGCTTTTATAGAAGGATAGGTGAGCTAGGCGCCTGTTGGAGTTCCATTCAATTGCACCGAGTGGCTCCCATGATCTTAGTGGAGCACGCTTCTCCTAGCAGAAGCAATGGTGATGTAACGTGATATTGGTAGTTGGGCAGAGAAAATTGACTCGACCATGTGGCTTGGCCCTCTAGCGCTGACCATGTAGTTTGGGGGAGACAAACCGCTAGACTATTTAACACAAGGTCCCCCTACGCCGTTGGATTCAAACCTCCTCTACGCTTGCCTTCTCATACCCTTAGATACGAACTGCATCTGCATGTACTCTTAGAAATCGCAATGTCTGTGGCTTTTGCCAGGCATGCATGGACGGAGGATGAATCTTTGCTAGAAGCCAAGCACGCATGGATGGAGGAATCGTAGGATGAATTTGAGTGTGCATTGATGGATACATCAGAGGATGAAGCTAGCCTAATAGCGTCAATGAAGATTTGTTCAATCCCTTTGGATATGGTGATGTGTGGGTGCTTAGCCTCTTCCAGAAGAGTTACTAGAGATGAACGTTGTGCTAATGGAGCTCAGTCTAGGCACTGTTAGCAGGCTGTAGGAGGAAAGAGTACCCAATTATCTCTATATTTTCCACCTACTAGTCGATAACTTGGTCAAACCATCAGGCACCCTGAAGGCCGCCCCCAAGGAGGTGGCTGATAAGAAGGGAGTCTAAGTCCAGACATGCAATTATCTTAATTATGTTATTGTAATTATTATGGCAGTAAGAATTTGCTTAATTATCATGCCTATCATTGCTTTATTATCATTTTAGTTTTCTTATGATGTGTGCACCCGTAACTGTATCGACGCATGGACCTCTTCGTTCTCCTCTTTGTTTCTTTGTTAGTTCCATTTTCTTGTGGGGGGAACCATCGCCGAGGCGTCATCAGGTACGAGATAACAAAGCCGTATCATACGGTGATTCCTAGATACAAAAACCACTCCACCGGCGGCAAGGACTAGCCACGGGACCTGGAGACCAAGAACAATGCAACACCTCGCAAAACTTCACCCTTAGTGAGGTGCTCTACCTTCCTTCTTGCAACCCTCAATGATTAAGGGATGCAGATCTACTTCTTGACCATGAGAGCTACAAGATGGAATATAAAGCACCCAATTTTGAAGCAGGAGCACCTCGCAAACTTGAACCCAGCACCATCTAAGTAAGGTGCTTTATCTCATGTTTGTGTAGCCAAGGCAAAAACTATGATACTTAAAAATGGAGGTAGTAACAAGCATCATGGACAATTAGTTATTAATTATTTTTTAAGGCAAAAACTGTATATAAACAACATAGTAACTAGCATCATAGCCACATGAGGACAAATTTTCATTGATAACTTTAGTTACATTCCACAGTTGTACAATAACAAAGACCTATCAAAGACTACAAGGTGTACAATAACAAAGACCTCGCAAAACTTCCATCAGCATCTCAGTGAGGTGTTTTATCTTCCTTATTGCACCTCTTAGTGTTGAGAGGAAAGCAATGGAAAAGTGGAAGAGAAGCACCGCCATCGTCATTGCCGCTCTAGAGGAAGGAGGAATGCCAGGGTGCTGCAACACTGATGAACCAGCACTAGCAGCGACCCTCCTTAATCACAAAACTTCCAATAGCACCTAGATCGAGTAACCCCTGCTGCACCTAGATGCCAGTTGTACCAAATCTTGAAGGCCTTCTCCCAATGCCTCTGTTGCCACTAGAGGAATTGGACAAGGAGTGCCATGGCGATGAAGAAAAAAGATGGTTGGCTCAAGAGCTTTGTTGATCTATATGTATTCTAAAGGGTTCAAGGAGGAAGAGTGTGTGCATTGCCCAAGAGGTGCATCTAGAGCCTGATTAAATAGGCCAATCTTGAAGATGTAGAAGCATAAAGGAGTAGTTTAGATACATGATCTAGGCATGCACATCAAAGAAGAAGAGGTATGACATTTCCCGGTGGAAGTGGTGATAGGGTGATGGAAGTTGGGACATTCAACACTAAAGCTAAATTTATAGCTGGTAGACCAAATGGTCGTGTATGACTGGCAGCCAAAACACGTATCTCAGTCAACTCGGTGTTCCAAAGAATGGTGGAATTCAACCCCACTAGCACTGTCGTATCGATGGATCAACTATCAATGCTAGAAGTTTCATGTGCTGGTTTGATTCCTTTCTAGGCCTCGCTATCAATCCAACCGACGATAGAAGTATCGCACCATCACTTCTGTCTTCTACGGCAGTGAAACTGGAGATAGTGATCACTCAATTGTAGTAGTGATAGGGCCATAAAGGCGATTCGTGAGTTATCCTCCCCATCAACTGCTAACGTGGCCACAAGTCCTAATATCATCAATAGAGACATAGACTCCAAACTTAAGGCGCTGATCACAATGGTGCAAGCAAGCCCATTTGGTGGCAAGCCTTATGAGGATGCTAATGCACATCTCCATAATTTCCTTGCAAATTTTGGCCCTTTTCAAATACCAACACATTCAAACTTTGAGCCACTATTTGACTATGTTAGTCGCTGATCTAGCTCTTGGTCCTTGAACAAAGTTTTGTTGCCAACAGTCTAAACTACAAACTTTATTTAAGGTTAAACCTCAATAAGGTATAGAACCTATAGTTCTATGCTGGTCAACACTAGAACAAGAAAAATAAGGTTTTGGGTTGCTCCAACACTTAAAAGTATAATTGGGCTAGATCATGAACATAAACCCTAGTCCAATTTTGATTCTATGTTGTTCTAGGTTGTTTAGGTGATCAAACAAACAAACACTTGTATTAGCACACATGAACATCTAGTGTCACATATAGAAACAAAGCATCACATAGAGTAAACATATAAGCAAGTGAAAGAATTTTCTTATGCCCATGAACATGAATTAATGAATGATGCTCATGCTCATGTGTAACACCCTAAAGTTTGCTCTTTTCAAAATAGATGCAAAGTAATTTAATTTTGTATTCTGGTGCTCATGAAAACATAGGAAAATAATATTTTTCACTAAAATAAAATTTATCATAGGGTTTAGCAACATTGTGTGTATACATGCCGATGCATATGATTTGATGTGATGTTTGCTTATTGTTTCTTTGTGTGTTGAGAGTGAATAAAATCTTTAAAATGCATTAAGTAGGTCGATCTTCCTTATTCGGCACGCCTTTATTTTTGTCTACAATCAAATTCCTTGTCTCTCAGCTCAAGTTTTCATTGGGAGTTTCCTAAAATATTTTCTTTGTAACCCAAATCACTCCTTTTAGTAATCAACCTCTACAAACTTCTCGGGAATTTTTCTGACTTTTTCTCTAGCTTGTTTCCACTTGTCTGTGAGCATAATATAATTTTAGATGCTCTAAAATATCTTATTTGGGTTCCTCATGTTCCATAATGTCTCTGAAAAATTTCCCTGAATTTTCGGAGCTTTTAGAGTATTTTTCGCGGCTTAAATAATAATTTTGGACTTTTCTAGAATTATTTATCCACAAAAATAATTAATTCCAAAAATAATAAATTTCTTATTTTTTTCCAACGCTCAAAACCCATGTGCAATAATCTTAATAAATCTCAACGGCCTATACATTTATTTACTAATGGACTTAAATGATTACTTAAGCCTATTAGCGGAGGTGCTTATTGCAACTTCAATTACCACCATATCGCTAGTTGACATGGAGGTGGAGAGTTTTCCTCCCTATATATACGTACCTACCCCTTGGGTAAACCACACCAAAACTACCGTAGAGGAGCCCCTAGTTTGGGAAATCTCTCGTGTAGTAAATTATATTTTCTCCTTCTTCTTTTGCCGCCGTCCGACGAAGCCACCAGGCTGCCTAGCTGTTGACGATCCTTAAGTATCAAATTTAATTGTCAACTAAACATGGAAAAGGATCAATATGCACTAGACATCTAGAATTAGGGTTTTATCTGACAGAATTCCACGAGTTTTGGTGTTTGTCTATTTCTGCAGGGGGTTATCAGAAAATACGGAGAGAAGGCCCACACGTCGGGTTTACATAGAGATATTAACATGTGCGCTAATTTTCTATCATCTAGAAGACTCCAGAAGACACGTGAACGAACGGGAGGCCGAACGGGGCCCAGCCTAGGGCGCCCGCCCTAGGGTTTGGGGCGGCCGCCCTACTCCCGTGGCCAATCAGCGTCAACTTCGCGGATTATGCTCCACCGACCTAAAGGATCAAGGAAAACCGTGCGATTAATGTCGGTTTGATCTGACGGCCCACGATCATTTGAGGGGGCTATATAAGCAGGGCCTCTCCACCCCAAGGGAGGAGGAGAAATCATTATTAGAGGAAGCCATCAAGTTTAGGGTTTAGAAACTCTCTCTCCCGCAGAGAATTAGATTTAGCTACTCCCAATTCTTTCAAGTTTTATAGGATTGATTAAATAGAATTAGAGAAGTAGGGCCTAGCGCTCTGGATTTTGGATCTTCGTCAATAAAGATTGGTATTATTTCATATCTTTCTCTACGACTTTATTCTAATTGCATTATGTCTTTATTTATTATGTTCCTAGTTTGCTCTAGTTTTATAAGTGATATAGTTATGATTGATGATGAGTTCATGCATGAGTTTGCAAAGCGCTTAGCTCTTTTCACGTGGGAGTTAAGTGGTAGATCACATGTAGGCGTGGTGCTTAGATGTTATTTACCTGCAAATGTATCCTATTGGCCGGGTCGTGTGGTAGTTCGCAATGGTGACACCTTCGTTGATTCTTATATAGTCCACCCTCCGTTGATAGGACAGGCAGAATTTGTATTGCGGAGTAAGTCTTGCTATGTTCTGATTTACTTTAGCAATGTTCCTTATACATGAATGAAGAGTCTTTTGTGTTATATATGATCTTGTAGATGCTTAGAGTAGATTATGACTTAGTAAATAGTAGATACTTAGAATCCATTCTCTTGCTAGTCCGACGTCACCTTACATTTATGTGGAGTAGTCTATTTCTAATCGCTGTGTTATTTACCCATGAGCTTATATTTCATTATATCTTTATTATTATGGCTTACCCCCTGCCAAAGCAAGTGACTGTGTGACGAGTTTCTCAGTAGTAATCATGTTCTTGCAAGTTTATCTCTAGTCTATGCCTTGATAGATTTTACCCCTGTTTTCGCTTTCGCCGTTCTCTTAAGCAAAATTATAAATAACGATACCTGGAATACTTATCCTGGTGAAATGCTACAATGAGGTATTTTATCTGTGCGCTTGCGGATAGAATAGATTATTTTCTAGAGAGCCTTTATGTTTATAAATACCTTAGTACGCTCTAGCACCATGCTAGGGATGACAACCTAGTATTCAAGTGGTGTTAGCTAGTGTCAACAAGCATTTCTAGCGTCGTTGCCGGGGAACAGTAAGGAAAGTCAGGAAGTCGGTCAAGGTTATTCAAATAAAATTTTAGACTAGACTATTGAGAAATAATTGCATAACAGCTACTATATAAATGAGAAATCATAGCAAGGCACCTCTGCTTTGGCAGTTTCACCCTGTTGTTTTCCTATGTTTATATTTTTTTACAGGGTATATCAGGATTGACTTTGGTGAATTAAATTCTTCATCATCAGAACCAAAGCAATTAAGGAAGAAGAAGCTAGCTACCAATTGTTGAAGTGATGGCACAGAAGACCTTACAGGAATTTTCTGCCCCAAGTCTTGAGAACATTCTTACTGGTCCAAGATTTGAAGTAGAAGAAGGAGTACCTGAGTTCGAGCTCAAGTCAAACCTCATCAACTTGGTGCAAGCTACACAATTCAGTGGGAAGGCACACGAAGATGCTAGTGCACATTTGCAGAACTTCTTGGAGATTGGAAGCACAATTAGCATCAACGGAGTTGACAAAGACGTCATACTACTTCGCCTCTTTCCATTTTCACTAGAAGGGAAGGCGAGGAAGTGGTTCTACACCAATCAAGCAAACATCAAAAATTGGATGAACCTGTCAGATGCCTTTCTATCAAAGTTTTTCCTTGTAGGCATAACAGCTACCTTAAGAGGAAATATTGTCAGTTTCCAACAGCAGAAGACAGAAACCATTCCAGAAGCATGGGAGCGTTTTCAAGGATACATATCAAATTGTCCTCACCATAGAATGGCCAAATGGTTACTTATGCAGACCTTTTATCATGGATTAACCCAAAAGTCTCATGAGTGCCTAGATGCATCTGCTGAAGGATCATTCTTGGAGTTTACAATTGGAAAAGCAGAGACACTTTTGGATAAGATAGCAGAAAACCAAAGCTGGTTCCAAGACAAGACTCAACATTGTCATCAAACTGAAGAAATGCCAGAAGAAGTAAAAGCACTATCAACTAAGATGGAAGATTTGCTCCATTGGATTGACCACAGGGCCAAGTTCAAAGAAGATCAAAAGGCTATAGAGACAGTATACAAATATCAAACCACCTCAAGTCAACCCAATAGCAAAGGTATGAATTCAGGTAATATTCTCAAACAACCTTCATTAAAGGAGATAATTGCTCAACAAACTAAAACTAATGATGAAGTCAAACAAAGGCTAGATACAAATGAATCATTTTTAAAAGATATACACAATAAAATGGATTTTCTATTAACTGCCTTTGATGAGCAAAACACTCTTAATAAGAGGGTAGAGCTTAAGCTAGCTGCTGTCTTGCCTGTTGCCTCTAACCTTGAGCAGGTAAAGAACATAACTACTAGAGGAGGGAGATCTACCAGAGATCCCCCACACCCAAGAGAGAAGCAAAAAACACCAGCTCCAGTGCAACCAGCAATGATAGAAGAAGAGAGACCAGTTGAAGCAGAAGATCTGCTACAACCATCAAGAACTGGAGAAATAAGGAAAGATTTTCACGACACCAACTATTTGCCATTTCCCAGAAGAAACAGAGGACTACAGTCGGATGAGTAGTTTGGTAAGTTTGTAGAGGTCATTCAAAAGTTATATGTCAACATACCTCTACTTGATGCCATACAGGTACCCACATATGCGAAGTACATTAGAGATATTCTTAACGAAAAGAGGCCACTGCCCACCACTGAGGTAATCAAGCTGACAGAAGAATGTAGTGCGGCCATCCTCAACCAACCACTAAGGAAGAAGAAAGATCCAGGATGTCCTACCATTGATTGCTCAATCGGAGACCAGCACTTTAACAATGCACTTTGTGATCTCGGAGCAAGTGTCAGTGTGATGCCAACATCAGTCTACAAGGAGCTTGAACACACAACCCTAGAACCAACATCAATGTGCCTACAACTAGCAGATCAATCAGTTCGACACCCGATGGGCATCGTAGAAAATATCCCAGTCAGAATAAGAGATTTCCTTGTGCCAGTAGACTTCGTGGTACTGGACATGAACCCCGACTCAAAAGTGTCCATCATCCTTGGAAGGCCATTTCTGAGCACCGCCAATGCCCACATTGATGTCAGTAAGGGAGAAATCAAGTTCAGCATAAACGGACAAGAAGAACACTTCACATTCAAGCCCAGACCAGAGAGAGACTCTACAGTGGAGGAGGTTCACGAAGAGAAACCACTGGAGACACCATCTCCAGAGGAAGGCAATTCAGAAGTTTAAAAAGATTTGGAGGTCCAGCTTGGGGGACCTAAAATTCCCAAACCCTCGCCGGGAGGTAATTCGGTATTTATCCACATCATTTAATTTTTTGCATAATTAATTCTTGCATTAGTCATACTCATCCATAACATTATTATAAAAATCAAAAGTCCCATATAAATAATATTTGTGGTGTGTAAAAACCCATAATTATTAATTATTGTGGAGGCACAAAAATATTTTTCCATGATCATTTTTTAGTTTCAATTCTCATAATTTTTCCTGCATTATATTTATTTATAGCAATCTTCTAGAAGCATGACCCACATCCTTTGGTCCCATATGTCATACACTACACCTCACATACATCATAACACATAATTTCACCCACCAACTCATCTCCACTCAACCAGACAACTTCCACCGACCAACCACCACCTATGCAGCATTATTTGGCGTAGGAGTAAGCATGTGAGGGAGTGGGAAAGTTTCAGCCACAGAGGGCACTCAAGTGGGGCGCCCACCCTGTTGGCCAGGGCGCCCGCCCTGCCCCCAGCTCCAACTATAAAAGGCCACCTCTCTACCTCATTCTCATCCCACACACATTCCAGAAAACATATGCAAGCTTGAGCTCTCGACTTTCAGAAGAAGTGATCTAGTGGGAGAGTGAGAAGGAGAGTGGAAAGGGAAAGAAAGAGTGGAAGAGAGTTTGGAAAATTTTTGAGATAGAGAGTGAGATCACCTAGTAATTAGTGTTCCCGCTGTCCCAAGCGGAATTAAAAGTTGTTTAGGGGGAAGTGCTGCTAAAATTTATAATTCTCTCGGACGACTAACCCCTGGACGACTGACTTCTCGGACAGCTAACCACTAACATATTTTTCTCACATATTTCCACGAGTTTCTATTTGTCCCTATTATTCTACAGGATGTTTAAGAAAGTAAAGAGCGCGGCCAAGTCTCTCAGGAGTGGTACGAGGAGTTCGTCTCGACTCTCCTCACGCCAGTCGGAGATGAGTGTCGATTCGGCACCTCCGCAGGCTCCATCGTCTTCATCGGGTACACCAAACAAGGTCCTACTCAAGACAGGAGACCTTGGGCTCAGGAATCGCAGGGAGAAGGAGATTCTCCAGCAGTTGAAAAACAAGACATTCATTCACACTCCCACCATCGATTTCGCCTTACTCCAAGAGACAGGTATGGCTGCTGAATTTGACTTAATTTTTCAAATGATAGGATGGACGGACTTTTGGAATATCACTGAGCATGGTTCCCGTCTCCTTACTATTGAATTTCTTTGCACGTTACAATATTGTGAGGGGGAATTTCTTTTCGGATGTTCAAGCAGGACATTATGCTGTCCTGGAGAGAGCTGAGTAATCACCTCGGTTTTCCTCCACGGAGCATTCTGGACCTTGACTCCGGCTTGCCCAATTTTGAGAAACATTAGTTTTGGAGAGAAATCTCTAGGGACGAACTCTTTTACCAACCCCGAACCAGCGACATGGAGCATCCTACACTCCGAATGTTCCACAAATGGCTCGGGTACAATCTTTTCTTTCGTGATGACTTGAGAAAGGTGCGTGTGGGAGATCTACAACTCATTTATGCCGCCATAAACAAAATCCAAGTTTCACCTGTTACTTTTTTAGTTACCCATTGGCTTGGCACACCTACTCTTCAGGGACCTGTCGGGTGTACTTCACTCATAACTCGTTTAGCCGTTAGCCTTAAGTTGTTAGAAAATTCATCGTTAGAATTCATTGAGGAACCTAGATTTTATCACGGCTACGACACTTTTAGATACGCACGGATGTTAAAAAGGGAAGCGGGGATAATGTACATGCTGTATGACAACAACACCAAGGTTCGGTTACCTAACCCGGACCTTGGCATATATTCTGTTCGAAATTATTTGATTGAGACTGCAGCACCGGTGAACAGGAGAGCTCCACAGCGCGCGGCATCCGCAAGGATGGCCACCCATCAGGAACATACATGGCAAGGAGCTGATCCCGGGCCAGAAGAGGCAGCACATCTGCACTATAATGATTACAACCCTAGAGTTCTTTGGGACCTATGGGCGCGACACGTCCAGCCAGAAGAACCACCACAAGAGACATGGCCGGAGGGACAATATCACCAGTGGGAGAACCCGCCTTTTACAAGAAGGTACTCCATTGACCCATATGGAGCTTTAGGGTCTAGGCCCCAGCCCCAGTTTGATACAAGAAGATACTCCGATGCCTCCTACGCCTTCTCGGGGGACTACTACCAAGAGACTGCCGCCTTCTACACCCGCACCGACAACACTCTCCTCGACATCCGCACTACGCAAGCAGAGCACGGAAGACTCCTAGAGGAGCAACAAAAATGGAACCAGGAGCAAGCCACTAGAGTGCAAGCAATAAGGGAAGACACCACAACCTTGAACAACAACGTCACAACCATGCTGCGCTACTTCAACATTGAGTGAAGAGAGCCACGACAACAACCAGCTTGGGGGAGTTCCTCCCCAGTTACCGAGTGAGTTTTAATTGTTTTTCCTATTTACTTTTTAGTTTTTCTTTTTTTGTTTTAGATATTTATATCTTAAAAAAACTTAGAAAACCCAATAAATATTTTCTTTCTTAATCTACTGCATTCCTAAAAAATGAAAACCAAATAAAAAGAGTGTGAAGATAAGTGTGCTTTATTTTCCTGTTTAGTTCAATCTCTAGACATAAATGAAGAAAATCCAAAAATATGTATGATGGAAATGATGAACAGTTGCTCTGTTTACTTACCTTCAAGTGCCTAGCTTTTATATTAAGAGTTCTCCCAAGACTTGCTAAAATCTGAAATTTACTATCTGTGGGAACATGAGCCTAAAACTAAAGTCCAGGTAAAAGATAAGACATGATATAAAGTTTGAGCTGCTGTTTATCTTGTTCTTACAACACTAATTTCTGGAAATTTATTTTGAAAAAAACCTGCAAATCACATGATGAGTTCCTAGCATAACATTCTTACCACAGCCATACTTGCTATAATTGCTGTATCTTTCGAGTTTCATTGAGCTGTGTAGATCCTTAGGAGCTTTTCATGTGGTTAAATCAAGATACTCACTTGCACACATCTATTACACCAATCATTAAAAATCTGTTAAAAATATTGTTATCACTCACTGTCCCAAAGTATTGTTATTCTCTCTCTCCTAAAAGATCAAATGCAGAAAGAGACATGGGCTATGCAAAAATATGCGAGGAAATAAAAAGGGGCAAGTGCCCGGAACCTCAAAAAAGAAAAGAAAAAGAGTGAGACGAGAGGTAAAAATGGACAAGTGTCCGACAGTAGAATTAGGGGTACAAAGATACCCACCTGAGCGGAAAAAATGGACAAGTGTCCGACAGTAGAATTAGGGGTATTTACTACCCACCTGAAAAAAAGAAGAAAAAAGAGATAGCCCATGTTCTCTCCCAATAAAAGATCAAGAGAGGAGGAGAGATAACAATATGAGGAACAGTGAGCGATAAGTTTTATCATCACCATCACTATTATTTACTCCACCACACATGCACATCTTGATTTAATTGTATGTTGAGTTCCTTTGGATCCGCAGTTCGATTAAACATATGTATGGGCTGTTGAAGTCAATCATGTCTAGGAACTCTGAGCTTTATTTTGAAAACTTATGCAAAACTCCAGAACAAAGGTGAGGTATAGACAAGAGGAATAGTGCTTGGCTTAATTATTTTGTCTTTCAATTACCTAAGGCTTAAGTACAGGTGCTAATCCCTAAGACACTTCACTCTAATCTGGGAGAATTTTATATGAAAGCATGTGTGCCTGTCAGGAAAGAAAACATCAAAGCAACTCCTGATCCATCTGAGTTTTAGTTGTTTGCTCAGGGACGAGCAAAGGGAAAGCTTGGGGGAGTTTGTTGACGATCCTTAAGTATCAAATTTAATTGTCAACTAAACATGGAAAAGGATCAATATGCACTAGACATCTAGAATTAGGGTTTTATCTGACAGAATTCCACGAGTTTTGGTGTTTGTCTATTTCTGCAGGGGGTTATCAGAAAATACGGAGAGAAGGCCCACACGTCGGGTTTACATAGAGATATTAACATGTGCGCTAATTTTCTATCATCTAGAAGACTCCAGAAGACACGTGAACGAACGGGAGGCCGAACGGGGCCCAGCCCAGGGCGCCCGCCCTAGGGTTTGGGGCGGCCGCCCTACTCCCGTGGCCAATAAGCGTCAACTTCGCGGATTATGCTCCACCGACATAAAGGATCAAGGAAAACCGTGCGATTAATGTCGGTTTGATCCGACGGCCCACGATCATTTGAGGGGGCTATATAAGCAGGGCCTCTCCACCCCAGGGGAGGAGGAGAAATCATTATCAGAGGAAGCCATCAAGTTTAGGGTTTAGAAACTCTCTCTCCCGCAGAGAATTAGATTTAGCTACTCCCAATTCTTTCAAGTTTTATAGGATTGATTAGATAGAATTAGAGAAGTAGGGCCTAGCGCTCTGGATTTCGGATCTTCGTCAATAAAGATTGGTATTATTTCACCCCAAAATTTCTGATTTTGGGTTGTGCATAGAAAACACTAATTAAAATAAATGTTTTAATATTCAGATAAAATTTCCTAAGTTTAGTTTATGATAGCATCAATTAGTTACAAAAAAATAAGAATCTTTAAATTTTTCTATACTAATTTGACGGGCTATTGTTTGATGTGATGTTTGCTCGTTAACTCTTGTATGTTGAGAGCGAGCAAAGTCTTTAAAAATATGTCTAGTAGGTCGATCTTTCTTCTCCGGCACGCCTTTATCTTTTTCCGCAATCAATATTCCTTGTTTCTCATCTTAAGTTCTCGTTGGGAGTTTTCTAAAATCTTTTCTTTATAACGTAAATTATTCCTTTCAGTTCCTCATGTGTTAACCAATCTCAGTGAACTCTTCGGGAATTGTTCTGCCTTTTTCTAGAGCTAGTTCACGCTTTTCTGTGAGCATAATCTAATTTTTAGATGCTCTAAAATATCTTGTCATGAGCTTCAAATACTTTATTTGGGTTCCTCATGTTCCATAATGTCTCTGGAAAATTTCCCCGAATTTTCGGAGCTTTCGGAGTATTTTTCGCGGCTTAAATAATAATTCTGGACTTTTCTAGAATTATTTTGTCCACGAAAATAATTAATTCCGAAAATAATAAATATCTCATTTTCCACCGAAGCCCGTGTGCAATAATCTTAAAGGCCCATACATTTATTTACTAATGGGCTTTAGTAATTAATTAGGCCTATTAGTAAAGTCGGAGGGTGCAACATCAATTAGTACCATATTGCTAGTTGATGTGAAGGCGAAGAGTTTTCTCCCTATATATACGTACCTACCCCATGAGCAAAGCACACCAAAAACTACCGTAGAGAAGCCCCTAGTTTGGTAAATCTCTCGTGTAGTAAATCATATTTTTCTCATCCTTCTCTCGCCGTCGCTGTTGCCGTCGCTGTCGCCGTCGTTGCCGCGCTGCCCAGCCCGTCCATACTCTGCTCGGCAACATGTAAGTCCGCCGCCGTTCTTAGCCCTAGCTTTATCCCAGCGCCGCTGCCGCTCACTCGTTTTGGATCTCGTCGGTGAGAAGCTGGAGCCGCGCCTCGCCGATCCCTATCGTCCCCATCGCCGCTGCTCAGACCTCGCCGATGAGCAGAGCAAAAGCCGTCGCCACACTGGAACGTGTCCACGTGAGGGACATGCTTGCCGCTAGCTGCTTTCTTTTGGGCAGGCCGAGCGCCACCTGTCGGCCATCATCGCGTGAAGCATCGGCACCATCTGCATGACTGCTATCTCGGATCTGTCATTGAAGGAGTCGCTTGTGAAACTCGATCTTGCCGGTCTCTGCTTCAACCCGACATCGTTGTTTCTCGTTTGATGTTGGTAAGAAACACCCGCACGATGACGTCGTTTAATTAAAGGTCAGCTACGTCTCCTTGTCCATTATTTTTATTGATTAAATGCTATGCCATCGTCATGCATAGGACATCTTCCCAAATAATTTATCTATCTCCCATGCAAATAGACCGTTCGTTGTTTCCACCCTTATAAATCTCTCCAACTTGTAATTCATATCCTTCTTGTCTTAACTCTGTTTCGCCTCGCGTGGCCGCGTTTGGTTGGCAGAGCGCATCCGTTCGCCGCTGCTGTTGATGCCGTCCTCTGCTCCACCTACTCCAGCAGCAGTGTCATTTAGCCATGAAGTTCAGACAGCAAAGACTCTGCGTTCCTATCTTCTTCATGCTTGTAAGATCGATCAAATCCACAGGTGCCACGTCTGATCAGCACAGAACTCCAACTAAAATCACCGTTGCATGTGAGTTGCTATCACCTTGCATTTTAGGTCCCTCTTTCCCTGTAAACCATTCATTGTTCTTCGTGTCTTTTGGAGTTTACAATCTGACATGCATCTGTTAGCTTTATTTTCTCACGAGCTAATGTCTTCACTATATCGGTATAATTATATATCTACGGTTTAAGTAGTTAAATCTTATACCACCGTTTCATAGTGTATTATCCGTTTTAGTTTGTTTCTTTTGGGTTAACTTTGTGCGGACACGACCTACGTGTTAGAATCGACATTCATCATGTCATGTGTTTATAGCTTTTGTAAATAATTTAAATATTGAATTGTTTAATGTTAAGGCAAACTAGTTGTTTTTTTAAAAGTAAAAGGAACATAGGACAGAATTGATCTTTCATGAGTAAATGCTAACAAAAATATGTTTCTAAATTATAAGTTGCTTAGTTCAAACAAGTTTCATATATGTGATAATATTTATAAGATATAACATGATTAGCTATAAAAACTAAATATGTTTGATTAATCTGAATTAATACTATTCGCAAAGTTTTTCTTAATTAAAATAAATCAAGCTCGTAGTTGTTTCCTTTATAATATAAAAACTCTCGATAGTATTATTGTTTAGCATGTTTTAATTTATGCGTTCAAATAATATATTAATCTATATGCAATTAGTTTTCCAATTAATAGCAACGTAAACATGTTTATAAATTATAATTTGCTTAGTTTAACAACATGTCATATACAATTCGATTAGATGCTCTCACATGTCAATTTGCATTTGTAAATTAAAGTTATCGGTATAAATATAATGTTGAACTATTTGTAATAAATAAAATATAACTAGTTTTAACCCCGTGTTTTCAAACCGAAATATATAACTTCTCTGATCTAAATTACTTACCTCACATGATTATTAAAATAAATCAAGCATGTAGGATTTTCTAATATAAACTCTCGGTTGTCGTTTCTTTTTAATCGTAGCTCCGTTCTCGGCGTTTCTTGTGTTCTCATGACCATAGTAACTAGCTCTCTTGTAGTACGTCGTTTTAACTTGTGTGGTGTATTGTTCTTAGTTTTCTATGTTTGCTTCTTGCATGTTTTCCTATGTGTGATGTTTGCTACAAGTAGAATGAAAACCCTCTGTGAGCACTAAAGATCAGAAGGTGATGACCAGAAGCAAAGTATGAGGAAAATGTGGGCAAGAGTAAAAGGCAAGTATAGCATGGGATCATCCTTGTTTCCTATTCACCTTTAATACACTTAATTCATGTGCATGTGTCTACCTTGTTACCCTTAAGGATATCCTAGCTTTTGTATCTTGTACCTTGACACCGGTGGAACATTGCATTGGGTAGTATTTATGCTAGTGCTCAAGATAAATAACCATGATCTGTAACTTGACTAATGGTATATGCAATAAACGTTTAAAAGATGCTTTATAGCAACATGACTCAAGAGGGCTAGAGCATTGGGCTGTTTTTATGGTGCTCTAGTTTCTCTCCTTAAGGACTTATCTGTAAGCGAACATCCGGGACTTACAGTACAGCTGTGAGGGCTACATGGCTCTGGCTTTAGTCATATAAGAGGACCTTTTCTAGCTTGTTAGTGGTTACCTTTAAGGCACAAGAGGGGTTGTGTTCCGGGTTGGGTGTAGTGCGGCTCCTGTCCTTATGAGTATAGGCTGCGTGTCATTGTGCCATACGGAAGGGGGCTCTATATTTGCAGGCCACAGAAACCTAGCGGCCCTAACTTGTTAGATGAACCTTTGAAAGACTTCATAGTGAACCCTGCCAACCTTCCTTGGTAGTGGGTCAAGAGGCTGATCACCTCGGGCGAAAGGGTAAATCACGACTCACAGTGAAAGTGTACAACCTCTGCAGAGTGTAAAACTGTTATAACAGCCGTGCTCACGGTCACGAGCGGCCTTAGACCCTTACAGAATAAATGATGAACACTAGTGATAATGTTAATATGGATGATATTGATGCTCATTAATGATTATTATTTCTTGCTATACATTACTCTCGTTTACATGATCATGAGGTTATTTGGGTAAACTTGTTGCTACTCAACTGCTAAAAAGATGACTCACTAAAAGCTATTGCAGTAAACCCGTGTCAAACCTTTTGAGCCTCATGAACCCCATGTTATATTTGCTGAGTTCGACATGGACTCACCCTTGCTATTTCCCCACACTCCAGTGTGTAGTGAGGTGCTGCTTAGAAGAAGGATGAAAGTGTAGTGGAGTTCCTAGAAGTCTGTTAGAAGTGCTTGGCATACGGAGCCACCAGTCAGCCATCCCTGAGAAGAATGGAGCCTGAAGTTTAGTCAACATTCCACGATACTCTGATAGTTTTAAGTGTTAATATAGTAAGTATTCCGCTTCATATAAACATTGTTTTGATATCTCCATTCTGTTGTTGTATGTGTGGACTTCCTGGGCACACATATGACGAGCCTGATTTTGTTCTTTGCAAAACCGGGTGTGACAGAGTGGTATTAGAGCGGTGTTGACTGTAGGACGTATGCCAAGTAGCACTGGACGTATTCTAAAACTTATTTTTACTATAAAACTATTATCTCATCCCTTGACTCATTGATTTTGACTATTTCCTATTCCTTGTCCTGTTGTATCCCTTCCTTGATAGCTTCCTTTGAGCTATTATTTCTTACTCCCTTGGTTTTTGATTTGTGTTGTTTTTACCAAAAGTTTTATGATCTTACCTTGTTCAAAAGTTCGATGGCCTTTCATCATCTCCAATGTGCCATTAGGATGATCACCATTGTTGAAGAAGCACGTGTAGTTCCGATGATGTGATTGGTGCTTTGTTTTGCCTGATGTGTGCTTGTCTTGTTTGATGTGATGCCTGTGTGTCATCTTTGTTCTTGTGTTCCAAAGGAGGCCCGAAATCATCTTGAGAATTAGCTCAATCTATGTTAAAGTGGGGTAGTATCCTCTCTTGTCCTACCTAACCTTTGATCAATCCTAATTCTTATTGTCTTTTCCATATATCATCCTTGCTTATTCTTGGTTTCTATGCTTTATCCTTTATCTTAACCTAAGGAAGGATCAACACATGAAGGACTCATCAATAGTAGTAAGCCTTAAAGAAAGTGTTGCCTTCAATGACATCACCAGGTGGAACAAGATCTTTGTTAAGTGGGGTAGCATCCGCCACTATCATTAATCTCTATATTATATCTCGACAAAGGTCTTAGAACAACCTTAATAATCAACTTTATCTTTCTTCTTAGTCTCTCCGAATATCGGGACGAGATTCATGTTAAGTGGGGTAGAATTGTCACACCCCAAAATTTCTGATTTTGGGTTGTGCATAGAAAACACTAATTAAAATAAATGTTTTAATATTCAGATAAAATTTCCTAAGTTTAGTTTATGATAGCATCAATTAGTTACAAAAAAAATAAGAATCTTTAAATTTTTCTATACTAATTTGACGGGCTATTGTTTGATGTGATGTTTGCTCGTTAACTCTTGTGTGTTGAGAGCGAGCAAAGTCTTTAAAAATGTGTCTAGTAGGTCGATCTTTCTTCTCCGGCACGCCTTTATCTTTTTCCGCAATCAATATTCCTTGTTTCTCATCTTAAGTTCTCGTTGGGAGTTTTCTAAAATCTTTTCTTTATAACGTAAATTATTCCTTTCAGTTCCTCATGTGTTAACCAATCTCAGTGAACTCTTCGGGAATTGTTCTGCCTTTTTCTAGAGCTAGTTCACGCTTTTCTGTGAGCATAATCTAATTTTTAGATGCTCTAAAATATCTTGTCATGAGCTTCAAATACTTTATTTGGGTTCCTCATGTTCCATAATGTCTCTGGAAAATTTCCCCGAATTTTCGGAGCTTTCGGAGTATTTTTCGCGGCTTAAATAATAATTCTGGACTTTTCTAGAATTATTTTATCCACAAAAATAATTAATTCTAAAAATAATAAATATCTCATTTTCCACCGAAGCCCGTGTGCAATAATCTTAAAGGCCCATACATTTATTTACTAATGGGCTTTAGTAATTAATTAGGCCTATTAGTAAAGTCGGAGGGTGCAACATCAATTAGTACCATATTGCTAGTTGATGTGAAGGTGAGGAGTTTTCTCCCTATATATACGTACCTACCCCATGAGCAAAGCACACCAAAAACTACCGTAGAGGAACCCCTAGTTTGGGAAATCTCTCGTGTAGTAAATCATATTTTTCTCATCCTTCTCTCGCCGTCGCTGTTGCCGTCGCTGTCGCCGTCGTTGCTGCGCTGCCCAGCCCGTCCATACTCTGCTCGGCAACATGTAAGTCCGCCGCCGTTCTTAGCCCTAGCTTTATCCCAGCGCCGCTGCCGCTCACTCGTTTTGGATCTCGTCGGTGAGAAGCTGGAGCCGCGCCTCGCCGATCCCTATCGTCCCCATCGCCGCTGCTCAGACCTCGCCGATGAGCAGAGCAAAAGCCGTCGCCACACTGGAACGTGTCCACGTGAGGGACATGCTTGCCGCTAGCTGCTTTCTTTTGGGCAGGCCGAGCGCCACCCGTCGGCCATCATCGCGTGAAGCATCGGCACCATCTGCATGACTGCTATCTCGGATCTGTCATTGAAGGAGTCGCTTGTGAAACCCGATCTTGCCGGTCTCTGCTTCAACCCGACATCGTTGTTTCTCGTTTGATGTTGGTAAGAAACACCCGCACGATGACGTCGTTTAATTAAAGGTCAGCTACGTCTCCTTGTCCATTATTTTTATTGATTAAATGCTATGCCATCGTCATGCATAGGACATCTTCCCAAATAATTTATCTATCTATCTCCCATGCAAATAGACTGTTCGTTGTTTCCACCCTTATAAATCTCTCCAACTTGTAATTCATATCCTTCTTGTCTTAACTCTGTTTCGCCTCGCGTGGCCACGTTTGGTTGGCAGAGCGCATCCGTTCGCCGCTGCTGTTGATGCCGTCCTCTGCTCCACCTACTCCAGCAGCAGTGTCATTTAGCCATGAAGTTCAGACAGCAAAGACTCTGCGTTCCTATCTTCTTCATGCTTGTAAGATCGATCAAATCCACAGGTGCCACGTCTGATCAGCACAGAACTCCAACTAAAATCACCGTTGCATGTGAGTTGCTATCACCTTGCATTTTAGGTCCCTCTTTTCCTGTAAACCATTCATTGTTCTTCGTGTCTTTTGGAGTTTACAATCTGACATGCATCTGTTAGCTTTACTTTCTCATGAGCTAATGTCTTCACCATATCGGTATAATTATATATCTACGGTTTAAGTAGTTAAATCTTATACCACCATTTCATAGTGTATTATCCGTTTTAGTTTGTTTCTTTTGGGTTAACTTTGTGCGGACACGACCTACGTGTTAGAATCGACATTCATCATGTCATGTGTTTATAGCTTTTGTAAATAATTTAAATATTGAATTGTTTAATGTTAAGGCAAACTAGTTGTTTTTTTAAAAGTAAAAGGAACATAGGACAGAATTGATCTTTCATGAGTAAATGCTAACAAAAATATGTTTCTAAATTATAAGTTGCTTAGTTCAAACAAGTTTCATATATGTGATAATATTTATAAGATATAACATGATTAGCTATAAAAACTAAATATGTTTGATTAATATGAATTAATACTATTCGCAAAGTTTTTCTTAATTAAAATAAATCAAGCTCGTAGTTGTTTCCTTTATAATATAAAAACTCTCGATAGTATTATTGTTTAGCATGTTTTAATTTATGCGTTCAAATAATATATTAATCTATATGCAATTAGTTTTCCAATTAATAGCAACGTAAACATGTTTATAAATTATAATTTGCTTAGTTTAACAACATGTCATATACAATTCGATTAGATGCTCTCACATGTCAATTTGCATTTGTAAATTAAAGTTATCGGTATAAATATAATGTTGAACTATTTGTAATAAATAAAATATAACTAGTTTTAACCCCATGTTTTCAAACCGAAATATATAACTTCTCTGATCTAAATTACTTACCTCACATGATTATTAAAATAAATCAAGCATGTAGGATTTTCTAATATAAACTCTCGGTTGTTGTTTCTTTTTAATCGTAGCTCCGTTCTCGGCGTTTCTTGTGTTCTCATGACCATAGTAACTAGCTCTCTTGTAGTACGTCGTTTTAACTTGTGTGGTGTATTGTTCTTAGTTTTCTATGTTTGCTTCTTGCATGTTTTCCTATGTGTGATGTTTGCTACAAGTAGAATGAAAACCCTCTGTGAGCACTAAAGATCAGAAGGTGATGACCAGAAGCAAAGTATGAGGAAAATGTGGGCAAGAGTAAAAGGCAAGTATAGCATGGGATCATCCTTGTTTCCTATTCACCTTTAATACACTTAATTCATGTGCATGTGTCTACCTTGTTACCCTTAAGGATATCCTAGCTTTTGTATCTTGTACCTTGACACCGGTGGAACATTGCATTGGGTAGTATTTATGCTAGTGCTCAAGATAAATAACCATGATCTGTAACTTGACTAATGGTATATGCAATAAACGTTTAAAAGATGCTTTATAGCAACATGACTCAAGAGGGCTAGAGCATTGGGCTATTTTTATGGTGCTCTAGTTTCTCTCCTTGAGGACTTATCTGCAAGCGAACATCCGGGACTTACAGTACAACTGTGAGGGCTACATGGCTCTGGCTTTAGTCATATAAGAGGACCTTTTCTAGCTTGTTAGTGGTTACCTTTAAGGCGCAAGAGGGGTTGTGTTCCGGGTTGGGTGTAGTGCGGCTCCTGTCCTTATGAGTATAGGCTGCGTGTCATTGTGCCATACGGAAGGAGGCTCTACATTTGCAGGCCACAGAAACCTAGCGGCCCTAACTTGTTAGACGAACCTTTGAAAGACTTCATAGTGAACCCTGCCAACCTTCCTTGGTAGTGGGTCAAGAGGCTGATCACCTCGGGCGAAAGGGTAAATCACGACTCACAGTGAAAGTGTACAACCTCTGCAGAGTGTAAAACTGTTATAACAGCCGTGCTCACGGTCACGAGCGGCCTTGGACCCTTACAGAATAAATGATGAACACTGGTGATAATGTTAATATGGATGATATTGATGCTCATTAATGATTATTATTTCTTGCTATACATTACTCTTGTTTACATGATCATGAGGTTATTTGGGTAAACTTGTTGCTACTCAACTGCTAAAAAGATGACTCACTAAAAGCTATTGCAGTAAACCCGTGTCAAACCTTTTGAGCCTCATGAACCCCGTGTTATATTTGCTGAGTTCGACATGGACTCACCCTTGCTATTTCCCCACACTCCAGTGTGTAGTGAGGTGCTGCTTAGAAGAAGGATGAAAGTATAGTGGAGTTCCCAGAAGTCTGTTAGAAGTGCTTGGCATACGGAGCTACCAGTCAGCCGTCCCTGAGAAGAATGGAGCCTGAAGTTTAGTCAACGTTCCGCGATACTCTGATAGTTGTAAGTGTTAATATAGTAAGTATTCCGCTTCATATAAACATTGTTTTGATATCTCCATTCTGTTGTTGTATGTGTGGACTTCCTGGGCACACATATGACGAGCCTGGTTTTGTTCTTTGCAAAACCGGGTAACACCCGAAATATTGCTTATTTGGAAATAGATCTAAAATGATTTAATTATGTATTTTTGTGCTCTTGAAAACATAGGAAAATAAAATTTTTTGTTGAATTAAAATTTATCTTAGGATGTAGCAACATTGTTATGCATACATGCTGATGCATTTGTGTTTTTGTATTGTTTGGTTTTGACCGAAGATCAAAATGAATTCAAGTTGTGTTTTTTAAAAAATGCATTTAGGTCGATTTTCCTTCTCCGATATACATATATTATTTTTATACAATCAAATTCCTTGTTTCTCATCCGTCAATCAACCTCTACAAACTTCTCGGGAATTTTTCTGACTTTTTCTGTAGCTTGTTTCCACTTATCTGTGAGCATAATCTAATTTTTAGATGCTCCAAAATTACTTTTTAGTGATCTCCAAATACTTTATTTGGGTTCCTCATGTTCCATAATGTCTCTGGAAAATTTTCCTGAATTTTCGGAGCTTTCGGAGTATTTTTCGCGGCTTAAATAATAATTCTTGACTTTTCTGAAATTATTTTATCCATGAAAATAATTAATTCCGAAAATAATAAATCTCTCATTTTTTTTCCAATGCTCAAAGCCCATGTGCAATAATCCTAATAAATCTCAAAGGCCCATACATTTATTTACTAATTGGCTTAAATGATTACTTAGGCCTATTAGCGAAGGTGGATGGTGCAACGTCAATTAGCACCATATCGCTAGTTGACATGGAGGTAGAGAGTTTTCCTCCCTATATATACATACCTACTCCATGGGCAAAGCACACCAAAAACTACCGTAGAGGAGCCCCTAGTTTGGGAAATCTCTCGTGTAGTAAATTATATTTTCTTCTCCTTCTCTTGTCGCCGTCCGACGAAGCCACCAGGTGTTCTACTCCAAGAAGAAGAAGAGGTATTTACTTGAATTCCACCGTGTAGATCACATTAAAAACCAGATTTTGATTTATTTTCGAAACTAGGTATTTACAAAACTGCCACTATCTTGTTTAGGCCATATCTTCTACGTTTTAACTCCGATTTGACCCGTTCAAGTTGCGTTAGGTTCATAATTTCATACTCTACATGTTAGTACTACTGTTTAGTAGGTTTTTCACTTTTAAATTTTGAGTTTAGATTTAATCTATTACTTTAATAAAGTAAATCTCGTTTAAATCATAACTTGGACTCACCCTTGCTATTTCCCCATGTTATGCCTCTTGAGCCTCATGAACCCCATGTTATGCTTGTTGAGTTCGACATGGACTCACCCTTGCTATTTCCCCCACATCTCAGGAAGGGTACCAGACTACTAGGTTCTGGAATTGTTAGGCTTGTGATCAACCAGTCAGTTTGATCCTGGAGTGAAGGTTACACCCGGTGTTCGGAGTTATCTTGCTGTTGTGTTGCTCTCTAAGGTTATATCTTATACTATTGCGTTATGTTTATTAAGCATTTGTCTCTTGATATTACACCTATCTACAGCTATATGTGAGATTTGACCTCTTTATTTCACATATAGTGTATATCTGGTTTTGTCCTTAAAACTGGGTGTGACAGAGTGGTATCGGAGCAATGCTGACTGTAGGACGCAAGCCTAGTTAGAACTGGACGTTTAGCATGTTTCCCTCCTTGCCTAGTTCTTGCTTTCTCTTCAACCTTGTTATTTTCTAAAATTAATAGTCCATTTGGCCTTTGCTCTGTTGCAAAATTTTGTCTCCATTCTAACTCTTCTTTCTCTATCTAAGTAGATGGTTCGCAACGAGAAAATCACTAGCGTCAGGTTTAAAAGGCCATGCCTCACTCAAGGGATGATGGGACCACGGGAAGCTCTGCCTACTATATCAGAGTCTCGACACACGGGTTGGCGAAAGGAGTATCACACTACGACCTTTAGCGGCGAATCCTTCTTCCACCCTGGACTTATGCGTATATTGCATGACTACTACTTTGATCAACAACCCAAGGTGGAATACAAGTGTACTAGGTGGATTCAACCCAAGTATGAGAGTCATTGGAACACAGAAGTACACATCACAAGATGGAATTAGTTTACTGGTTCACATGCGGTGGAATCCATTCACTCGTCTCCTGTTGATCGCTTTGATATGCACGCAAGTATATCTGATGTTGCCCATCAAGCTCTTTTGGCATATCATGGAAAACACTATGAAGAGATGAAGGATGACAAGCAAAAATATCTTCCTTGTCGCCCACCAAGGAGTTTGCAATCTGTGATGGCTGACCCTTCTTCAGAGCCAAGTGAACAACTAAGGGAGATGGCCTGGACTATTCAAGTATTGCATCAAAAGTTGGAAGACAGTCAACTGGAGTTGGCAGAAGTAAGGCAATACTATGAGGAGGCCCTTGATGAGATTGATGATTGGAGAAGTCGTGCTGGACTACCTAAGATCAATGAAGTGGAAGACGTATCCCATTCATCTCCATGTAAGAGATGCTACCCCAGATGCCACTGCAGTCACACCATCCTTAAGAAATAGGAATTGTGTTCCCTTGTGTAATAAAACGTTAGTGACGAAAGATGAGTCTTATCGAGTTTTGTGGTTTCGTGTGAACTCTTGTGTGACAAGTTGAGTTGTTATTATGCTTAAGTGTGAGTTGGTTTTTCTTTGTAATGAGTGCTGGAGCTTTGTGGGCTTGTCTACAAAAGTTCCTAGTTAAAAATACTAAGTTTAAGTGTGATAAATAAATAGTTTAGTTGGGTTAACCTTTTCTCTCTGTTCTGTCCTTTCTGGAGCGGTCTGCATTTCCTTTTATGCTCGAAATTAACTGTTCAGTGAAAAATTCTGAAAATTTTATGAGAGTAACTATACCCACGTACCTTTCCAATGCCTCTGGAATCACCTTTTTATCTGATCTGGTTCGAGAGATATAACTGTTACAACTTGAAGTTACTGCACAGTCTAGAAATCTGGAACAGTTTCTGTGGCATACTGTTTTTCGACCAAGTTGACTGCAGAATCTGGAGGAATGTTCTATAATAAAGTTGTAGAGAATTTTATAAGCTTTCCAACGGTATAAATTACAGCTTCATTGGATTTACAGAACGAGAGTTATAGCTGTTTTACTGCACTGCTGATTTTTTGCTCGCGAGAAATTTCAGATTTCTTGTTCTTACCCATACACAAGAGTATCATTGGGATGATAGAATGCCTTGAAGCTAGTTAGCTCATCTATAATGAGGTGCAAGATACCCTTTTGGTGCCCCTTAGTTTAATTTTCTTAAGGGGGGTAGCCAAAATAAAGAAGGTTTAGTGTGTTCTAGTGCCTCACTTGGAAGTATTGGTTAATCCTCATGATTGAGATGTCACTCTCAAACACAAGTGTCCTCTGCTCGAGGTTGATAATTTGGATCATCTATGAAGAGCTTGGGTAATTATTAGGATTGGTCTTCACTTTGAGTTGTCGTCAGTTGGGAGTTCAACCTTCAACATACCTAAGGTAAATTGGCATGGATAACGTAGGAGGTGACATTGGAAATCTATAGTTGGTTCTACAGAGATTTAGGAAACCTCACTGCTATACCAATCATGGCTAGTAAGTTTTGGATAGGTTATCTCTAACGGTGGAATTATGAAGAAGAACACAAGAATTGATGCGTTGAGTTAGAACCCCCAAGGATGCATGTGTGACTTAGAGTTACTTTGGGATAGTGTGGGTTTATTAGAGGATCATTGGAGGTATTACAATGATGGACAAACATCTTGTCAAGACTTGGGATGTGCTCTATGCAAGAAAAGAGGTAGCTTATGCATTAAGTCAACTAAGTGAGTTGGACCACCTGACACATGATATGGAGATATCCACCGTGGAACATGATATGCTCTCTTCTTGGACATAAGAGAGATATCTACATGGAACGTTAGAGTATAGAAGGTATTTACACTAAGTTGGGGTTGAGTTGGTGACGTTATCATTGGATTTGAGTTGATTAAGACATGGAAAGTGCTATCATTTGGAGAAGCAAAAGTCTTGCTGATGCCCTTAGCAAGGGAGAGTGTGCTAAGAAGATTTGGACGACACCAGAGACTAAGCATTGTTCTTAAGTGTTTAACAACTTAACCTGGACATGAATGGACATATGTTTTCAAGATTGGTGGTAAAACCTACTTCGAACAAAGAAAGTAAGGAGTCTTCATTGAAAGATGATTGTACGAAGTAGGAGGTTGGATAGTATGGGTTAGAAAGGGATATAGTCGAACATGATGCAAGTTATTGCGTTGCAGTTTGGATCTGTGGGGACAAGAGTCTATCATACAAAGTGATCACAAGGCTATCTTTGTGAGAAGTGTAAAGAATGCTAAGTTTGTGTGATCTGATAGTGTCAGGCTAATTTTGAGGAACTGAAGAAGAGATTAACTACAGCCCCGGTGTTGGTTTTGCCAAATTTGAGTAAGAACTTCTCTATCTATTGGGATGCATCTCGTTTGGGTCTTGGTTGTGTGCTTATGCAAGAAGGCAAAGTAGTGGCCTATGCATCTCGATAGTTGAGGAAGCATGAGTTAAATTACCCTACTCATGACTTAGAGTTAGCAGCAGTGGTGCATGCTTTGAAAATATGGAGGCATTATTTGATTGGGCATAAGAGTGATATTTACACTGATCATAAGAGCTTGAAGTATATTTTCACCCAGTCAGATCTAAACTTGAGACAACGTCGATGGGTAGAGTTGATTAAGGATTATGATTTGGAGGTACATTACCATCCAGGCAAGGCTAATGTTGTTGCTGATGCTCTTAGTAGAAAGAGCTATGCTAATGAGGTACAAGTAATGCCCATGTCAAATGAGTTGTGTGCTGAGATTGAGCATTTAAACTTGGGTATTGCCATTAATGCAGTGGAATTGGTGATAGAGCCTGTATTGGAGCAACAGATACGCAAGGGTCAGTTGATAGATGACAAAATGGAGGAGATAGTGGAGAATATATCGAAAGGTAAGGCACCTGGATTCCGTTTGGATGATAAAGGAACTCTATGGTTTGGGAAACAATTATGTGTGCCTGAGGACAAAGTTATAAGAGAAGCAATTCTACGTGAAGCTCATGAGTCCACTTACTCTATTCATTCTGGAAGTACTAAGATGTATATGGATTTGAGAGAGATATTGGTGGCATGGTTTGAAAAGAGATGTTGCAGAGTATGTTGCACTATGTGATACGTGTCAGAGGGTTAAAGCTGAACATCAGAGACCTGCAGGATTGTTGCAACCGATGCAAATACCTGAGTGGAAGTGGGAAGAAGTTGGCATGGACTTCATAGTGGGGTTACCATGCACTCAGAGAGATTTTGATTCAATATGGGTTATGGTGGATCGTTTGACTAAAGTTGCTCATTTTATACCAGTCAAAACAACATATTCCAGTGCAAAGTTGGCTGAACTGTATTTGGAAAGAATAGTAAGTTTGCACGGAGTTCCAAAGAAGACCGTGTCAGATCGAGGTACTCAGTTTACATCATATTACTGGCAGAAAGTACAAGAGTCATTAGGGACTAAGCTGAATTTTAGCACAGCATATCATCCTCAGACGGATGGGCAAACCGAAAGGATTAATCAGATATTGGAAGATATGTTGAGAGCATGTGCTTTGCAGTATGGTACTAGTTGGGTTAAGAGTTTGCCATATGCAGAGTTTTCCTACAATAATAGTTATCAGAAAAGTTTACATATGGCACCTTTTGAAGCTTTGTATGGTAGGAAGTGTAGAACTCCGTTGTTCTAGAATCAGACAGGAGAAAGTCAAGTGTTCGGTCCCGATGTGCATAGGAATGCTGAGAAACAAGTAAGAATGATCAGAAACAATTTGAAAGCAGCTCAGTCACGACAGAAAAGTTATGTCGATACTCGACGGAGAGAAATGACTTTTGAAGTAGGAGATTATGTCTATCTAAAAGTGTCACCTATGAGAGGTATGAAAAGGTTCAACCGGAAAGGAAAGTTAGCACCGAGGTATGTCGGTCCTTTTAAGATCTTAGAGAGACGTGGTGAAGTGGTATATCAATTGGAATTGCCTGAGAGCTTAACAGGTGTGCATGATGTGTTCCATGTGTCTTAGTTAAAGAAATGTTTGCGTGTACCGGAAGAACAAATACCATTGGAAGAACTCACCGTTAAGGAAAATCTCACTTATGAGGAGTATCCAGTAAAAATCTTGGAGACAGTAGAACGAGTTACTAGGAGCCGAGTTATAAAGATGTGTAAAGTTCAGTGGAGCCGATATTCGGAAGCAGAGTCTACATGGGAAAGAGAGGAAGATTTAAGAAAAGCATACCCACAGTTATTTGAGTAAGTATCGTCCGAATCTTGGGACGAGATTCATTTTAAGGGAGGTAGAATTGTAACACCCGAAAAATTGCTTATTTGGAAATAGATCTAAAATGATTTAATTATGTATTTTTGTGCTCATGAAAACATAGGAAAATAAATTTTTTTGTTGAATTAAAATTTATCATAGGATGTAGCAACATTGTTGTGCATACATGCTGATGCATTTGTGTTTTTGTATTGTTTGGTTTTGACCGAAGATCAAAATGAATTCAAGTTGTTTTTTTTAAAAAATGCATTTAGGTCGATTTTCCTTCTCCGATATACATATATTATTTTTATACAATCAAATTCCTTGTTTCTCATCCGTCAATCAACCTCTACAAACTTCTCGAGAATTTTTTCGACTTTTTCTGTAGCTTGTTTCCACTTATCTGTGAGCATAATCTAATTTTTAGATGCTCCAAAATTACTTTTTAGTGATCTCCAAATACTTTATTTGGGTTCCTCATGTTCCATAATGTCTCTAGAAAATTTTCCTGAATTTTCGGAGCTTTCGAAGTATTTTTCGCGGCTTAAATAATAATTCTGGACTTTTCTGAAATTATTTTATCCATGAAAATAATTAATTCTGAAAATAATAAATCTCTTATTTTTTTCCCAACGCTCAAAGCCCATGTGCAATAATCCTAATAAATCTCAAAGGCCCATACATTTATTTACTAATGGGCTTAAATGATTACTTAGGCCTATTAGCGAAGGTGGATGGTGCAACGTCAATTAGCACCATATCGCTAGTTGACATGGAGGTAGAGAGTTTTTCTCCCTATATATACATACCTACTCCATGGGCAAAGTACACCAAAAACTACCGTAGAGGAGCCCCTAGTTTGGGAAATCTCTCGTGTAGTAAATTATATTTTCTTCTCCTTCTCTTGTCGCCGTCCGATGAAGCCACCAGGTGTTCTACTCCAAGAAGAAGAAGAGGTATTTACTTGAATTCCACCGTGTAGATCACATTAAAAACCAGATTTTGATTTATTTTCGAAACTAGGTATTTACAAAACTGCCACTATCTTGTTTAGGCCATATCTTCTACGTTTTAACTCCGATTTGACCCGTTCAAGTTGCGTTAGGTTCATAATTTCATACTCTACATGTTAGTACTACTGTTTAGTAGGTTTTTCACTTTTAAATTTTGAGGTTAGATTTAATCTATTACTTTAATAAAGTAAATCTCGTTTAAATCATAACTTTTCCATTTTAGCTCCGATTTATGTGCAATTCGCGTCTGTGTGATCCTAGTGCGATGTAGATTCGTTTTAAAAACTTTTTATCTTATTTTACTACTGTTGGTGTACTGTTCTAATTGTAGCTTTGTTTTCTTTGCATGATTGCTCTCGGATGATTGTTGTGGTTGTGTTAATCGAGAGTAGACGGTGAGCAGTTCGTTGGTGATCAAGAGTACTATTACGAATCGGATCAACAGGATCAGCTAGATCAAGGCAAGTATAGCATGGGATTATCCTTGTTACCTACTCACTTTAATTCACTTAAATCATGCTGCATGTGTCTCCTTGTTAAGGATGCCTTAGGATTGATCTTGTTCCTTGAATCCTATGGTTATTGGCATTGGGTAGTGGCTAGTGCTCACATAAACAATGATCTTGTAATTTGACTAATGACATATGCAATAACTCTAAAAGATGCTTTTTAGCAACAGTGAACAAGAGGGCTAGAGTTTTCTCTAGATTCCTCTCCGTAAGGACTTATCTGTAAGCGAACATCCGGGACTTACAGTACAGCTGTGAGGGCTACATGGCTCTGGCTTTAGTCATATAAGAGGACCTTTTCTAGCTTGTTAGTGGTTACCTTTATGGCGCAAAAGGGGTTGTGTTCCGGGTTGGGTGTAGTGCGGCTCCTGTCCCTATGAGTATAGGCTGCGTGTTATTGTGCCATACGGAAGGGGGGCTCTACATTTGCAGGCCACAGAAACCTAGCGGCCCTAACTTGTTAGACGAACCTTGGAAAGACTTCATAGTGAAACTTGATTGTCCAATGGGGAGTCATGACCTCGGGCTTTTGGGGATCACGACTCACAGTGAAAGTGTACAACCTCTGCAGAGTGTAAAACTGGTATATCAGCCGTGCTCACGGACACGAGCGGCCTTGGACCCTTACGGAATAGAGATCACTATTAATTTACTTGTTCTTGCTATTCATTATTCTCTTTATATGATCATGTGTTTATTATGGGAACATCACCTATTTGATGCTACTCAATTGCTTAAAATATGATCAACTAAAAGCTACATGTAGTTGAACCCGTGTCATGCCTCTTGAGCCTCATGAACCCCATGTTATGCTTGTTGAGTTAGACATGGACTCACCCTTGCTATTTCCCCCACATCTCAGGAAGGGTACCAGACTACTAGGTTCTGGAATTGTTAGGCTTGTGATCAACCAGTCAGTTTGATCCTGGAGTGAAGGTTACACCCGGTGTTCGGAGTTATCTTGCTGCTGTGTTGCTCTCTAAGGTTATATCTTATACTATTGCGTTATGTTTATTAAGCATTTGTCTCTTGATATTACACCTATCTGCAGCTATATGTGAGATTTGACCTCTTTATTTCACATATAGTGTATATCTGGTTTTGTCCTTAAAACTGGGTGTGACATTTCATATCTTTCTCTACGACTTTATTCTAATTGCATTATGTCTTTATTTATTATGTTCCTAGTTTGCTCTAGTTTTATAAGTGATATAGTTATGATTGATGATGAGTTCATGCATGAGTTTGCAAAGCGCTTAGCTCTTTTCACGTGGGAGTTAAGTGGTAGATCACATGTAGGTGTGGTGCTTAGATGTTATTTACCTGCAAATGTATCCTATTGGCCGGGTCGTGTGGTAGTTCGCGATGGTGACAGCTTCGTTGATTCTTATATAGTCCACCCTCCGTTGATAGGACAGGCAGAATTTGTATTGCGGAGTAAGTCTTGCTATGTTCTGATTTACTTTAGCAATGTTCCTTATACATGAATGAAGAGTCTTTTGTGTTATATATGATCTTGTAGATGCTTAGAGTAGATTATGACTTAGTAAATAGTAGATACTTAGAATCCATTCTCTTGCTAGTCCAACGTCACCTTACATTTATGTGGAGTAGTCTATTTCTAATCGCTGTGTTATTTACCCATGAGCTTATATTTCATTATCTTTATTATTATGGCTTACCCCCTGCCAAAGCAAGTGACTGTGTGACGAGTTTCTCAGTAGTAATCATGTTCTTGCAAGTTTATCTCTAGTCTATGCATTGATAGATTTTACCCCTGTTTTCGCTTTCGTCGTTCTCTTAAGCAAAATTATAAATAACGATACCTGGAATACTTATCCTGGTGAAATGCTACAATGAGGTATTTTATCTGTGTGCTTGCGGATAGAATAGATTATTTTCTAGAGAGCCTTTATGTTTATAAATACCTTAGTACGCTCTAGCACCATGCTAGGGATGACAACCTAGTATTCAAGTGGTGTTAGCTAGTGTCAACACTAGCACAAGCCGAAACTTCTACCATGGTTGCTCGTGAGCATACGTTCTACTCTAAGAAGAAGTAGAGGTATTTACTTGAATTCCACCGTCTAGATCACATTAAAAACCAGATTTTGATTTATTTTCGAAATTAAAATTCTAGGAATTTACAAAACTGCCACTATCTTGTTTAGGCCATATCTTCTACGTTTTAACTCCGTTTTGACCCGTTCAAATTGCGTAAGATTTGTAATTTCATAATCTACATGTTAGTGCTACTGTTGGTTAGGTTTTTCACCTTTAAGATTCGATGTTAGATTTAATCTATTGTTTTACTAAAGAAAATCTCGTTTTATTCATAACTTATTTGTTTTAATTCCGAATTAGTCCATTCAAATTGCAATGGATTTATAACAACATGAACTACGTATTAGTATTATTGTATTCTTTATCAAAATCTCTAGAATTTCATAGTTTAGATCTAACTTGGTTAATAACTGTGCAACTAGATTTATAAATAAAATATTATTGATTTCCCCTTTAGTTTTCTAAATTTAAATGTAATTTAGCCTAAGTCACTTTTGAATATCTATAAAAAGTATTTTATCCTATATATATGATTTTATATAGTTAAAACAAATGAGACCTATAATTTTCTGTTTTATACAACAAAATCTTTCGGTGTATGTATTTCTTTCACCGTAGCTCCGATTAGCGTGTTTTTCGTGTTTATGTGTTCGTAGCAACGCGTAGGTTAGTTTACAAATTTCTTTAATTGTTTGGTGTACTGTTCTAATTATTATTCATTGTTTGCTTCATATGATTGCTCGATGCGTGTGTGGTGATTTATTGATCAAGTCCAGTCGGTGAGATTTACGTGGATATTCAAGAAGCTATTAATTGAAGATTTGGATCAGAGAAAGGATCTCAATTTAAGGCAAGTATAGCATGGGATCATCCTTGTTTCCTATTCACCTTTAATACACTTAATTCATGTGCATGTGTCTACCTTGTTACCACTAAGGATATCCTAGTTTTTGTATCTTGTACCTTGACACCCATGGGACATTGCATTGGGTAGTATTATGCTAGTGCTCAAGATAAATAACCATGATATGTAACTTAACTAATGCTATATGCAATAAACGTTTAAAAGATGCTTTATAGAAACATAGCTCAAGAGGGCTAGAGCATATTTGGTTGTTTTTATGATGCTTTAGTTTCTCTTCTTAAGGACTTATCTGTAAGCGAATATCCGGGATTTACAGTACAACTGTGAGGGCTATATGGCTCTGGCTTTAGTCATACAGAAGGACCTTTTCTAGCTTGTTAGAGGTTACCCATGTGGCGCAAATGGGGAAAAGCAGACTGTGGATCCCTGCGTGGTTGTATCACACAGACTAACTGATGAAACCTAGCGGCCCTAACCTGTTAGACGAACCTTTGAAAGACTTCATAGTGAACCCTGCCGACCTTCCTTGGAAGTGGGTCAAGAGATTAGGTACCTCGGGCGAAAGGGTAAATCATGACTCACAGTGAAAGTGTACAACCTCTGCAGAGTGTAAAACTGTTATAACAACCGTGCTCACGATCACGAGTGGCCTTGGACCCTTACAGAATAAATGATGACACTAATAATAATGATAATACTGATGATATTGATGCTCACTAATGATTATTGTTTCTTGCTATACATTATTCTCGTTTACATGATCATGAGGTTATTTGGGCTTATGTTAAACTTGTTGCTACTCAATTGCTAAAAGATGACTCACTAAAAGCTATTGCAGTAAACCCGTGTCAAATCTTTTGAGCCTCATGAACCCCATGTTATATTTGCTGAGTTCGACATGGACTCACTCTTGCTATTTCCCACACCTCAGGATAGTGTCTGGAGTTTTTAGGCTTGTGATCAACCCGCCAGTTTGTTCCTAGAGTGAAGTCTACACCCGGTGTTCGAAGTTGTCTTTCCATTGTGTTGTTCTTTAAGGTATATCTTATACTATTGCATTATGTTTATTAAGCAATTGTCTCTTGATATTACACTTATCTGCGGCTATATGTGAGATTTGACTTCTTTATTTCACATATAGTGTATGTCTGGTTTTGTCCTTAAAACCGGGTGTGACATCATGCAAATGCAGAATAATGCAATCTTAACACCTAGGTTGTTACAGGAAGTATCTAAGGGGTATTGAGCACAAGATTGATCTAGAACAAATTAGAGTAAAGGGAAAACTTGACAGTTGAATACCACCTAGTGCGTATATTATTGAACTCTTCAAAGTGAGTCATTAAGAGAAATATCAAATATGTTAAGGTTCATTGGACTAATCAGTTAGAGAGAGAAGCAACTTGGGAACTCGAACAACAAATATGCAAGAACTATCAAGAACTCTACGAGACCTGTGAGTTGACTTAAAGTTCTCTTTTGGTCATTCATACAGTTTATTGTTGCTGACGGTCATTAAACTCTAAATTTAACCATCATTTATTGAATGAAAAGACACGAAATGAATCATGAACTATAGCTGCTGATGGTCATTAAACTCTAAATTTAACCATCATTTATTGCATGAAAAGATATGAAATGAATCATGAACTATAGCTATAGGGTTTGACTCTAACAAGTTCCACGAGTTTTGGAGTTTCCACTGTCTTGCAGGAATATTTATTTTTTCACCAAATAGAAGTGTCTCAAATGATGAATTGTAGTACACCATTGCGTAAAGCTCGTCACGCTGATTGAAACAAATATATTACTTGCTATATTTGGAGCCTGGAATAAAAAGATATGACTTCGCAAATAAAAGAAAAACTCCACATCATGAGCTACAGGATTAATTGGGCCTAAATCAGAATTAGGCCCATATGGCCGGAATCATAGGGGAATGTTCTTTTGTGATCCCATGGTAGTTCCTTGGCCTCTACTCTACCTCAGGCCTATATAAGGCGCCCCCACCCCCACCAGGAGGCCATCTCTCATTCAGATCAAGGCACAACACTAGGAGAATTAGGGCTAGACTCTCCAATATAGTAGATTAGTTCTAGTTGAGAGTTAGGGAGAGTCAAGCTACGCTTAGGTTCTAGAGAATTCTTTGAAGATCTGGTATATCTTTGTATCTTATCTTTGTAAGACTTATACTTTAATATATTTATCTTCTCTATTTACTTTTATGCCTTTCATGTGATTGTGTCACACCCATTTATCGACCAAATGGAATGCATACCCTTATATGCGCCCAGAGATCAATCACACATAAGTTCACAAATTATAACAGAAGTATCATCGCAAATGTTATTACAGCACGATATTTAAACACATAGTCTTAACACAAATGTAGCGGAAGTATAAATAAAAATCTCTCGTGGTAGCTCCAGTCACAGGTACATTGACTAGTTGACAGTGTTGACGGTCCTTAAGTATCAATTATAACTATCAAATAAATAGAGAAAAGGATCCAAATGAAACCAACACCTAGACTTAGGGTTTTATCTGACAGAATTCCATGAGTTTTGCTGTTTATCTATTTCTGCAGGGGGTTATTAGGAAATACGGAAGAAAGGCCCACATGTCGGATTAATGACGGGATATTAACCGAACACGTAATTATCTTACATCTAGAAGAGTCCAGAAGCCACGAGAACGAACGGGAGGCGTAACAGAGCCGGGGACAGGGCGCCCGCCCTAGTCCCTAGGGCGCCCGCGCTGCTGGCTCAGCCAATCAGGCTCCGCCTCGAGGATTATGCTCCACCGACCTAGAGGATCAAGGAAAACCGCACGATCAATGTCGGTTTGATCCAACGGCCCAGATTCATCCGAAAGGGCTATATAAGCAAGGCCCCTGCCCCTAGAGGAGAGGCCCTCGTCTCATACTTCAAACCCTAATTCAGGAGGAGAGCCTCTGATCAAGCCCTAGAGCCACCACATCAACTAGATCTCTAGTTAGCATAGTTACATAGGATTAGAACTAGAAGGAGTCAATCTTCGATTGGTTCCCGGATCTGTCAAGAGGATTCTTGGTAATTCCTCTATTGTTCTTCAATTGTTCATCATTGTTCTTCAATATTATGAATATGACTTTGTTCTATTTCAATATATTGGTTATGACTTTGCTCTACTTGATTATATTTGCAATTATATTGTTCTTAGTTTATCATAGTTATATGCTTGGCTTAGTTAGATTGGAATTATATACATGCCTAGGATCGTATAGCGTTTATCCATGTGTACAGTGGGTGAATGATAATTATTGTGTATACGTGGTGTCTATACCGTATTTATCTGCGATTGCACCCTATATGCCGGATTGTGGGGTAGTTCGCGATAGTGACAGCTTCGTTGATTCTTATATAGTCCCCCTCTCGTGTATAGGGCAGGCAGAGCAACACTATTACAGGGGAGTGATTGCTATGTTCTTCATCTTCCGTGCTAATATTCACTATGCATGGATATAGTCTTTTCTCACCATGATTGCCAAGTATAATTGCACTAACTATGATATGCTAGACTTTATAGTTAATAATAACTTAGGGAATATCTTTGTAGTTCATCCTAATTCCATGCTAATGACTTGCTAGAATATCTGTTGATGTGCTTATCATTATTATATGTGGCTAGCTGATCAGATTAATTATCTTTGTCACCATTATCACTTTACCTTTACTTAATGTGACATTTATACCTGTATAAAGAGAGATTGATAAATACTCTCGGTTATACATGCAATGATGTGTACTCAGTTCCATATTCTCATTCCATTATCAACCATGATACTTAGAAATCCCTTCCCAGTGGTAAAAATATAAATAACGACACCTGGAATACTTCCCGGTTAAAATGCTACATCGGTATTAATCTGTGCGCTTGCAAATCCCTTTTATTATTTATCTTGATGAGCAAATGCATATTTCAATACCGCGTCTCTCATGTCATGCTAGGGATGACAACTTGGCTTAAGTGGCATGAGGGATAGGTTTGGCATTTTTGGCGCCGTTATCAGAATTAGAAAACTAAGTCTACTTTTGGTAGTGACGTTAAGAATGCTCAACAAGCATTTTTGGCGCCGTTGCCGGGGAAGGTTGATTACTAAGTAGGAATGAATACGGAACTTTGAGTCATCATTTGCATCACTAATCTGATCGAGCTTATCAATTCTCTTATACAGTTTTACCCCTGTATTTTCCATTTTGATTATTTATTGCAGGGTGATGCATGAATAGAAGACATCTTCCAGACAACTTTGTTGACGATCCCGAAGCCTTATTCAGAAGAACAAGAGCCAAGCTCAAGAAGACATCGTCAACACTTCAGCACAAAGCTTCATCCAAATCCGAAGACCGCCGAATTTCATCCGGAATTTGTCGACTGAATTCGAAGCCATGGCGAACAAGTCGATCCGCGAGTTCTCAGCTCCCACTACGGACAACATCCGCACTGGACCTGCTGGGGAGATCGACCGCAACTTCGAGCTCAAGCCTGGGCTCATCAACATGGTGCAAGCTAACCAGTTCTGTGGGAAGCCACATGAAGACGCTAGTGCTCATCTTCAACACTTCCTGGAGATCTGCAGCACTTTCACCATGGCTGAAGTCCCCAGAGACGCCATACTACTTCGCCTTTTCCCATTCTCACTGTTGGGAGACTGAAGCAGTGGTTCTACGCTACAAAGGAGAAGAACACTACGTGGGCACTCTGCTCCACGAACTTTCTGGCCAAATTCTTTCCCATGGGCAAGACCAATGCTCTCCATGGGAAGATTACAAGTTTTCAGCAACAACATGATGAATCCGTTCCAGAAGCATGGGAGCGTTTCCAAGACTACATCCTAGAATGTCCCCATCATGGAATGGAAAGCTGGCTACTGATGCAGACATTTTATCATGGGCTCATTAACAGTGCCCGTGAAACCATGGATGCTGCAGCTGGAGGAGCATTCCTATCACTCACCATACCTCAAGCCACAGCTCTTGTGGAGAAGATGGCATCCAACCAAGGTTGGAATGAAGAAAGAACTCAGACACGCAAGAGAGGTGGAGGTATGCACCAGCTTAAGGAGGTAGACATGCTGTCTGCCAAGCTAGACCTACTCATGAAGAAGCTCGATGATCGAGCTGGAGAAAAGAAAGAAGTCATGCACGTCTACGACTCCCACATGACTTGTGAGGAGTGTGGAGGTACTGGACACTCGGGCAATCACTGTCCTGAGTTGCTGGAGGACGTGAACTACATCAACAATAACAACAACAACTACTACAACTGTCCTCAGCAGAATCAAGGTTGGAATCAACAGAGGCCTAACTACTCAGGTAATTACCAAGGTAACAATTCTTTCAATAATAATAATAATTATCCACCTTTGAGAGAGTTAGTATCCAACCAAGGAAAGCTAATGGATAACCTGTCTAAGAAATTGGCATCTAATGATAAAATACTAGAAAATATAAATAATAGAATGGATAATTTCTCTACTGCCATCAAGAACCAGATTAGCTTTAATAAAATGATTGAATCTCAGTTGAATCAAATAGCTGCTGCTGTTCCTGCTACTAACCCCGGTATACCATCACAACCGGAAGGACTAGATTCTGCAAATCTTGTAGACATGTTTGATGCAGGAGATTACTGGAGTAACCCTATCGTGGAAGTAAGTACTGACCGTCTGCCGGTCAAGAGAGGCGATCTAGGACGCCCCATCATCCCGATCTCCATCGGCATGCGAGACTTCCCAGAAGCACTCTGTGACTTTGGCTCCAGCGTCAACATCATGCCCAGGGTACTCTATGAAAAACTCTTTTCACAACCATTATTAGAAACAACCATGTGTTTGCAGCTTGCAGATAGGACACTGAGTTTCCCGAGAGGAATATTGAAGAACATCTGTGTCTGAGTGGGTTCTTCGTACGCTCCAGCAGACTTCGTAGTGATAGAGACCGGTTCTGATGAGAGGGCTCCCGTCATCCTAGGGAGACCATTCCTGAACACTGCGGGAGCTGTCATCTATGCTAGTGCTGCCAAGATCAGTTTCTACATCAAGGGGAGGAAGGAAACATTTTCCTTCAAGAACAAGACCGCACAAATCCCAGAGCAACCCCAATATGAACCAAGGAAGAGGACCAACACGAGGAACAAGAGCAAGAAGCAAGTATGGACCAAGACAGCTAAGATGGTCACTGCCGTGCACAAAGGTCAAGATCGCCAACTCAAGTCACCGTTCTTGCCTAAGAAGGACGACCCAGGTATGCCAAGCATTTATTGCTCCATTAATGGGTCCCACTTCTACAAGACACTTTGCGACACTGGGTCGGGCGTCAACATAATGGCCAAGGTCACCTATGAACTTCTGTTCGGAACCATGCCCTTAAACCCAACATATATTCAGCTCCAGATGGCAGATCAGACATTCCGACAGGTCGAAGGTACAGTAACTGACGTCCCTGTCAAGATAGACGATCACTTTGTCCATACAGACTTTCAGGTTATTGACATGGGAGAAGATGAATACGATCCACCCATCATCCTTGGAAGACCATTCCTTAGTACTGTCAAAGCAATCATTTACATTGGAACTGGAGAAGTCCACATGCACTTCCCCTCTGAGAAGGTACGTCTTTACTTTACTGACCCTAACTATGTATTTGAAGAATCCAAGCAGGTCAGGACAAGAAGAAGGCGGCGTAACCACAATCAGAAGCAACAGGTCATCAAGGACGGATGAGCAGATTATGAAGGAGAAGTGGTAAGATCTGAAGACATACCACTCAACCAACACTGTCCTGAGGAGACCAAAGCACCGAGACAGGTATGGAAAGAAAAGACAGTTGTACATGAAGAGGAGGCGCCGCCGGAACCACCGACTACGCCATCCACCAAGTCCCAGGACGACTGAACGAATAAGAGTCCCGTTCGGAGGACTTAAAAACACCAAACGCCTTGCCAAGAGGTAACTTGGTAGTTATCCTTTCCTTTTTAATTATTTACTTTATCTTAAATAGTTTGCTTAGTTAATCATATTCATACTATCTTAAAAATAAAATAAAAATGTTAAAAATCCTAAAGCCCCATGTGAGTATGTGAGTGGCATAAAACCCATAAGTACATTCACTGTGGTGGCATAAAAAATATATATATATATAATAAATACATAAATATTTTCTTCTGCTTTATAAAAGAAAAAAAACAACATAAAAAAATCAAGGAGGCTCAGCATGATAAAGGCTAGATATTTATGCTAACACTTAATCAGTTCCACAAAGCTTTGTTGTCTATTTGAGCTTCACAAAATTCAAGGAGACTAGCAGACGGAGGACATTCTAATCGCTGTCAGGGTGCTGCCGACTTTCAAATACACCTCCGCCATCTGCTAGCTACATCAGAAGAGATTATGTCAAGATCCAGCTTGGGGGAGAGCACCCCCATTATCTTGCTAAGTATTTCTATCTTTATCTTTATATTTATATATACTTCTACCCTATAAAAATAAAAATATACATAACTATGAAAAAAAAAACCAAATAAAGATTTTGTGCTTATATATATATACCTATATCTTTTGCTTAGTGTGCTTTAATAAATAAATAAAGTGGCTATGCTAAACTGAATCTAGATAATAATAAAATTCTAGCATGGATATGATGAATAGTTGCTTTGCCTAACTTTCAAATTTGAAGTCCTCTCTCTAAGTTTAGACATAACTGTTATCATTTAAAGCTTGCTCTAAACCTAAACTTGTGGGAAGAGAACTTGATCTAAAGTCTAAGTTGTTAACGGATATGATATGGGAAGGTTGAGCTGCTGTTTATCTATTCCTAGAGATGCTAGAATTCTGGAGAATTTTATCTTTGAAAATCTTAAAATGCTACATGATGAGTTCCTGTATGATGAGAGTTTAAGTTCCTACCACAGCCATACATACATGCTTGCTAGACTTTAAGCCATACCTTTACTTTTTACTGCTTATGAGCATTAAGTGTAGTCAAGCTGTGTAGACCCTTAGGAGCTTGTCATGCGGTTAAAATCAAGATTCACTTGCACGATCACTCATACATGCTGCTTCTACTCCGGAAGTACGCATCCACATATATCCACTCATTCTCATCTCCAGATCCACATAAAATTATTCTACTCCTAATCCGGGAGAGAATAGCCAAAAATATTTTCCCATTCTTGTTATCCCCTGTGAAATAAATGCTCAAGCTATTTTGGTTACTACCACTTGCTATATTGTTCTAAGGAGATGAGTGCTCTATACGAGGAAATAAAAAGGGGCAAGTGCCCGGAACCTCGAAAAGAAAAAGATACGAGGAAATAAAAAGGAGCAAGTGCTCGGAACCTCGATGAAAAAAAAGAAAAAGTGTGAGAAGAGAGGTAAAAATGGACAAGTGTCCGACAGTAGAATTAGGGGTACAAGATACCCACCTGAGAGGAAAAAAAAGAAAATATAGAGCACCTCATTCTCCTCAAGAGCTTTAAAAGCAAGAAAGGTACGTATCCCCTCAAAAAGAGCAAAAGTAGAATTAGACTTTCATCATTGTTATCATCACTACCACCATACACCATTTATTCGCCACACATGCACATCTTGATTTGACTTATTGGCTTGTTTCTCTGGATCCATGGTTTGACTATGCAATAAATGTCTTGTAAGTATGTATACTTTATCTCCCACCGATGAGCTCCAGATATCAAAAGCCTTATTAGAATAGGATGAGTGAGAAAGCAATGTCACTCTGCCTTATACCACAAATACTACATACTTTGCTTTGAGAGAAGGCAGACATCATTACTGCCTTGGTGAGGATCCAGAAATACCACAAAAGAGAGACCTGAGAGAGTCATACAAGGAATCTCTAAGTTTTATTTGAAAATCTGCAAAAAACTCCATGAGCTATAGCTAATCAAGAATAAGAGACATGGCGCTTGACTAGACTGTTCTATCTTTTAACCGCTCAAGACAAAGGTGACGGTTGCAAGCCCCATGGTGAAAGGTATAATGAGTAAGTTTTAAGTCTTGACAGTTTACTTTAACTCAGAGATGAGACTCTATTTGAAAGCATGTGTACCGTCAAAATTCAAAGGCATTTCAGCAACTACTGAGTCTCTCCTTGCTCAGGGACGAGCAAGAGGTAAGCTTGGGGGAGTTTGTTGACGGTCCTTAAGTATCAATTATAACTATCAAATAAATAGAGAAAAGGATCCAAATGAAACCAACACCTAGACTTAGGGTTTTATCTGACAGAATTCCACGAGTTTTGCTGTTTATCTATTTCTGCAGGGGGTTATCAGGAAATACGGAAGAAAGGCCCACATGTCAGATTAATGAGGGGATATTAACCGAACACGTAATTATCTTACATCTAGAAGAGTCCATAAGCCACGAGAACGAACGGGAGGCGTAACAGAGCCGGGGACATGGTGCCCGCCCTAGTCCATAGGGCGCCCGCCCTGTTGGCTCAGCCAATCAGGCTCCGCCTCGAGGATTATGCTCCACCGACCTAGAGGATCAAGGAAAACCGCACGATCAATGTCGGTTTGATCCAACGGCCCAGATTCATCCGAAAGGGCTATATAAGCAAGGCCCCTGCCCCTGGAGGAGAGGCCCTCGTCTCATACTTCAAACCCTAATTCAGGAGGAGAGCCTCTGATCAAGCCCTAGAGCCACCACATCAACTAAATCTCTAGTTAGCATAGCTACATAGGATTAGAACTAGAAGGAGTCAATCTTCGATTGGTTCCCGGATCTATCAAGAGGATTCTTGGTAATTCCTCTATTGTTCTTCAATTGTTCATCATTGTTCTTCAATATTATGAATATGACTTTGTTCTATTTCAATATATTGGTTATGACTTTGCTCTACTTGATTATATTTGCAATTATATTGTTCTTAGTTTATCATAGTTATATGCTTGGCTTAGTTAGATTGGAATTATATACATGCCTAGGATCGTATAGCGTTTATCCATGTGTACAGTGGGTGAATGATAATTATTGTGTAGACGTGGTGTCTTTACCGTATTTATCTGCGATTGCACCCTATATGCCGGATTGTGGGGTAGTTCGCGATAGTGACAGCTTCGTTGATTCTTATATAGTCCCCCTCTCGTGTATAGGGCAGGCAGAGCAACACTATTATAGGGGAGTGATTGCTATGTTCTTCATCTTCCATGCTAATATTCACTATGCATGGATATAGTCTTTTCTCACCATGATTGCCAAGTATAATTGCACTAACTATGATATGCTAGACTTTATAGTTAATAATAACTTAGGGAATATCTTTGTAGTTCATCCTAATTCCATGCTAATGACTTGCTAGAATATCTGTTGAGGTGCTTATCATTATTATATGTGGCTAGCTGATCAGATTAATTATCTTTGTCACCATTATCACTTTACCTTTACTTAATGTGACATTTATACCTGTATAAAGAGAGATTGATAAATACTCTCGGTTATACATGCAATGATGTGTACTCAGTTCCATATTCTCATTCCATTATCAACCATGATACTTAGAAATCCCTTCCCAGTGGTAAAAATATAAATAACGATACCTGGAATACTTCCCGGTTAAAATGCTACATCGGTATTAATCTGTGCGCTTGCAGATCCCTTTTATTATTTATCTTGATGAGCAAATGCATATTTCAATACCGCGTCTCTCATGTCATGCTGGGGATGACAACTTGGCTTAAGTGGCATGAGGGATAGGTTTGGCATTTTTGGCGCCGTTATCAGAATTAGAAAACTAAGTCTACTTTTGGTAGTGACGTTAAGAATGCACAACACACAGCAAGACTAGTAATCTTCAGGGAAGTAGGCGTAGTAGTCACTATTACCTCCATCTGTTACCCATCCGAGATTTTTATCCAAGTAAGAAAATAAACAAGCGTAAGTACATCTCGTACTCAACAAGTGTAACATGGGGTTCATGAGGCTCAAAAAGGCATAATCATTGGTTTATCAGCATGTAGCTTTTAGTTAACATGATTTTAGCAAATCAATAGCATCAAAAGGTCTCAATGTAAACAATAAACATATGATCCATGTGAAATGATTAATGAATAGCAAAAACATAACCATTAACAATTATCAGCTATTCCATAAGGGTCCAAGGCCACTCGTGACCGTGAGCACGGCTGTTATAACAGTTTTACACTCTGCAGAGGTTGTACACTTTCACTGTGAGTCGTGTTACCCAAATGCCCGGGTTAATTACTCCCAAAACACTACCAAGGTGAGCAGGCAGGGTAAACACTATGAAGTCTTTCGAAGGTTCGTCTAACAAGTTAGGGCCATTAGATTCACTCGGCAAACAGATGTAGAGCCCCCCTTCCAAATGGTACAATAACCCGCAGCCTATACACATAAGGACAGAGGCCGCACTATACCCGATTCGTCAAGCCGTTCTTACGCCAAAAAGGTTACCTCTAACAAGCTAGAAAAGGTCCTTCTATATGACTAAAGCCAGAGCCATATAGCCCCCACAGTTGTACTGTAAATCCCGGATTGTCGCTTATAGATGAGTCCTTATGGAGAGCAATTAGAGCATCAAAAGTAACCCCCATGCTTTAATCCCCTTTAAACATTAATCAAAACCATCTTTTAATGTTTGTTGCATATTCCTCTAATCAATTTATATGATCATAGTCCATGTTTAAGCACTAGCCATACTACTCGATGCATCACAATAGGTACCAAGGTATAGGATCAATCACTAAGTCATCCTTAACAAGGAATAAATGCATAATGATATTAATTGCATAAGGTGAATAGGACAACAAGGATAATCCCATGCTATACTTGCCTTGCTCAAACTGGTCCTGAAGATCTTGCTCGTAGTAAGGCTCTTGATCTCCAACGAATTGCTCACCGTCTATACTCGATCAACCAATATCAACAACACACATCCAGAGGCAATCATGCATAGACAAACAAGGCTATAATTAGAACAATACACCAACAGTAAGAAAATAAGATAAAAAGTCTTTAAAATGAATCTACAACTCGCTAGGATCACACAGACGCGAAGATCACGAAAAACGGAGCTAAAACGACAAAGTTATGAATTTCCAAAGATTTCCTATAGAAAAATAAATAATTTAATTAAAACTCGAAAATAAATTAATCCAAACCTACTGTACAGTTGTATAATTACATAGAGCTCGCAAATATGAATCTAACGCAATTTGAATGGACCAAATCGGAGTTAAAACGAAGATTCTACAACTAAAACAAATTGAATGGCAAAACTGTAAATATCAGAAAACATATTTTTCTTTTTCCGAAACGAATTACGTTTTCATTTAATAAAAACGTATTTTCCAGATTACGCTTTGGACCGCGGGTTCGAAAAGACAAAAACTCAGGGACTCTTTAGCAAAAACGTCAGCCGAAACGGTATCTTTTAATCTCAGCCGTTAGATTCGATTTGGACGGTGCGGATTGGATCGGAGGAGAGAGGGAAAGAACAGCCGGCGGCCACAGTGACCCTGGCGGCGGCGCCATGGCCGAATGGAGCCCGAGCTCGCCGGAGCTAGTGAAGACGACCATCCCGAGCACCATTCGCCAAACCGAAAACACCAAAAGAGAGAGCGCATCCTCGCGACCTTACCCCACGCGAGAACGAAGCTAGAGAGCAACCGGAGGGCGGCGGCTAGCTCGGCAAGGCGGCGGTGGAACTCGAACTCGCAGTGAGCTATCCCTAGGCCACCACGGGAACTACAACTAGGCAAGATGGGTTGCGGGGGGTGGCGCGGCTCCGTTTTTATACCCCGATAGCACCGCTATAGAAGGAAAGAGGGAGATTGGGAAATCGATTCGGATCGGGGAAGAGAGGGAAGGCGGTGCGGAGCCGGAGGAAGAAGAAAGGAAGGTAGAAGGAGACGCTGACAGGCGGGACCCACATGTCGGCGACTCGGAGGGAAAACGGGGCGGCGGCTGGCTTAGCGGGCCGCGGCTGCTGAGCTTGGGCTCAGCCCAGGAGGAGAAGGCCGGCCGGGAGAGAGAGAAGAGTAGGCCACGGGCGCTGGGCTGTGAAGAGAAACGGCCCGAGAGCAGAAAGAGAAGAAGAAATCCTTTTCCAATTTTTTCAAATTCATTTTTCAAATGATTTTCAAATCAAATTTGAATTTGATTTAAACCACTCAATACAAAATTCTAAATGCAGCAGCATGAATGCTCAATCATGTTTCTACCCTTATATTTGTTTTTAAATTTATAAAAATTATTCTTATTCTAAATTTGCATGCTTCACAAAAATAAATATAAAAATCACATTTTTCCTATTTTTCTTCTCTTCAAATTTTTAGGGTGTTACAATTCTACCCCCCTTAAAATGAATCTCGTCCCGACATTCGACCGATGCTTACTCAAACAGTTGCGGGTAGGTTTTTCTCAGATCCTTTTCTCGTTCCCAAGTAGCTTCTTCTGCGGTGTACCAATTCCACTATACTTTACACATTTTGATTGTTCTACTTCTTGTGACTCTGTCCGCAGTCTCCAAAATTTTAACCGAAAACTCCTCATATGTGAGATCCTCCTTAACCGTGAGTTCCTCTATCGGAATCTATTCTTCTAGTACTCGTAAACATTTCTTCAATTGAGACACATGGAACACATCATGTACACCTGCCAAACTTTCAAATAATTCCAACTGATATGCCACTTCACCACGTCTTTCTATAATCTTGAAAGGTCCAATATATCTTGGTGCCAATTTACCCTTCATGTTGAACCTCTTTACACTCCTCATGGGTGACACTTTTAAGTAGACATAATCCCCTACCTCAAAAGTCAACTCCCTTCTGCGAGTATCAGCATAACTTTTCTGTCTGGACTGTGCTATTTTTAGATTATCTCTAATCATTCTCACTTTCTTTTCAGCATCCTTTAATACATCAGGCCCAAACACTTGACTCTCCCCTGTCTGATTCCAGAACAACGGGGTCCTACACTTTCGTCCATACAGAGCCTCAAACGGTGCCATTTGAAGACTCTTCTGATAACTATTGTTATAAGAGAACTCTGCGTATGGCAAACTCTTATCCCAGCTAGTACCATATTGCAAAGCACAAGCTCTCAACATATCTTCCAATATCTGATTAGTTCTCTCTGTTTGACCATCTGTCTGGGGATGATAAGCTGTACTAAAATTTAGTTTGGTCCCCAATGATTCATGTATCTTTTGCCAATAATGAGATGTAAACTGAGTACCTCGATCAGACACAATCTTCTTAGGAACTCCATGTAGACTCACTATTCTTTCCATATACAACTCTACCAACTTCGCACTGCTATATGTAGTCTTCACAGGCAGAAAATGAGCAACCTTAGTCAGACGATCCACTATCACCCAAATTGAATCATGTCCTCTTTGAGTCCGTGGTAACCCAACTATAAAGTCCATACCAACCTCTTCCCATTTCCACTCGGGTATCTGCATAGGCTGTAACAATCCTGCAGGTCTCTGATGTTCCGCTTTCACCCTTTGACAAGTGTCACACAAAGCAACATACTCAGCTACGTCTCTCTTTAAACCATACCACCAATATTTCTCTTTCAGATCTAAGTACATCTTAGTACTCCCCGGATGTATGGAATAAGCTGACTCATGAGCTTCACGCAGAATTGCCATTCTGATATCCTTATCTTCGGGCACACACAGCCATTTCCCAAACCATAGTGTACCATTTTCATTCTTACGGAATCCTAGAGATTTACCTTTCACTATATTTTCAGCTATCTCTCTCAACTTTTCATCCTTCTGCTGACCTTTACGGATTTCTTGCTCCAGAGTAGGCTCTAATACTAGTTCCACTGCATTGGTAGTAAATCCTAAGTTCAGATGCTTGCACTCAGCACACAATTCTTTTGGCATAGGCATTACTTGTATTTCATTTGCATAACTTTTCCTACTAAGAGCATCAGCAACAACGTTGGCCTTTCCCGGATGATAATGCACCTCTAGATCATAGTCTTTTATCAACTCCAACCATCTACGCTGCCTCAAGTTCAGATCCGTTTGAGTGACGATATACCTTAGACTCTTGTGATCAGTGTATATATCACTCTTGTGTCCAATCAAATAATGTCTCCATATCTTTAATGCATGAACTACTGCAGCTAATTCCAAATCATGAGTAGGGTAATTTAACTCATGCTTCCTCAATTGCCTCGATGCATATGCCACAACTCTACCTTCTTGCATCAGAACACATCCCAAACCCAATCGAGATGCATCACAATAGAAAGAGAAAGGTTTATTCAGATCTGGCAAAACTAAGACGGGTGCAGTAGTCAATCTTTTCTTTAATTCCTCAAAATTAGCCTGACACTTCTCGGACCACACAAACTTGGCATTCTTCTCCAACAATGCAGTCATTGGTTTTGCAAGCTTTGAAAATCCCTCTATAAATCTCCTATAATATTCAGCCAATCCTAAGAAGCTACGGATCTCACTCACATTGATGGGTGGTTTCTAGTTCAATATATCTTTCACCTTGCCAGGATCTACTGATATTCCTCCATTTGAAACAATGTGACCCAGAAAAGAAACTTCCTTCAGCCAAAACTCACATTTACTCCTTTTTGCATATAGTTGGTATTCTCTGAGCTTCTGCAAGACCAACCTCAAATGTTCAGCATGTTCTTCCTCCGTCTTGGAAAACACTAGTATATCATCAATGAATACCACTACAAACTTGTCCAGATATTCCATGAACACCTTATTCATTAAATACATGAAGTATGTAGGAGCATTAGTCAAACCAAAGGACATCACTGTATACTCATATAACCCATACCGTGTGGTAAATGCTGTCTTGGGTATATCCCTGGCACGAATCTTCAATTGATGATATCCAGAGCGAAGATCAATCTTGGAGAATACACGAGCTCCTCTCAACTGATCAAACAGGTCATCAATTCTAGGCAATGGGTACTTGTTCTTAATAGTAACCTCATTAAGAGACCGATAATCTACACACATCCTCTGAGTTCCATCTTTCTTATCCACAAAAATCACTGGTGCTCCCCATGGTGAAGAACTAGGACGAATAAAACCCTTATCCTGCAACTCCTTAATTTGTTTCTTAAGTTCTTCTAATTCATTTACTCCCATTCTATATGGACGCTTAGCTATAGGTGCAGTTCCAGGTAATAATTCAATAATAAATTCAATGTCACGGTCTGGTGGCATACCTGGCAAATCCTCCGGAAACACATCTGGGAACTCCTCCACAACTGGATCTTCCTGGTTGGCACCATCATTGAGCTGGTTCACTATAGCGGTCTCTTGTTTTTGCACTTTTACTTCAACCCTGATTCTATCACCCTTTGGTGTTGTCAGCACAACTGATTTATCCTTACACTGAATCTCTGCTTGTTGTTGCATCATCCAATCCATTCCCAATATAAGATCAATCCCAGCTGTTCTCAATACTATAGGGCTAACTGTAAACTCTACCCCCCTTAAGTTGAGACTAATTGGAAGATAACGATAAGATGCTGGCATGCTTCCACCAGGTGAGTTTACTAAGATAGGGTTCTTCATGGCACACAAATGGATTCTATGTATTCTAACAAATGATTGTGATATGAAAGAATGTGATGCTCCAGAATAAAAAAGAACAGTGGCGGGAGTAGAGTGGACATCGAACGTACCAAGCATAACTTCTGGCTCCTCCACTGCAGTTTCCTGGGACAAGTGATTCACCCTTCCCGAGTTAGGTGCGGGCTTCTGGTGGCTGCTCTGTCTCTGGGGAGTCTGCTGGTTAGGCTTCTCCGGGCAATTGTAAGACAAGTGACCTTCTTTTCCACATCGGAAACACCTGTTGGGAGTATTGGGAGCACTAGTCTTTGCAGGAGTGTTGTTGGAAGGACCTTGACGCTGCGCTTGATTCCCATTCTGCTGCGGTGGACGTTGGTTGCTATTCTGTAGCTGGAATGGGGGACGTTGCGGGAACTATCCACGGAATGGGGCCTGACCACGATTCCACTGTCCAGAAGGAGGCCTCTGCTGAGTATTCTGTTGAAAGCCAGTACACGGACGAGTGTTGCTATTGGAGGCTTGTCCCTGTAACCTCTTCCTCTTTGCATCCATTTCCTTGCGCTTGTTATCCACCACGATAGCACGGTTCACAAGCGTCTTAAAGTTAGGGTAGGTATTGGACATCAACTGCAACTGTAGTCCATCATATAATCCCTTCAAGAAGCGGCGCTGCTTATCATTGTCATTGGCCGCCTCATGTGGAGCATATCGTGACAATTGAGCAAACTTGTCACGGTACTCAGCTACAGTCATTGACCCTTGGGTCACGTTCCTGAATTCCTCCGCCTTCAGCTCTATCATTCCTTCAGGTATATGGTAAGCCCTGAAGTTCTCTCTAAACTCCTGCCAGGTGACTGCAGGAGCATTGGCAGGACGACCATACTCATATGACTCCCACCAATCCTGAGCTTCTCCCTGAAGTTGCCCAGAAGCGAACAACACCTTCTGTCGGTCATCACATTGTGCAATAGTGAGTTGTTTCTCCACAACACGAAGCCAATCATCGGCCTCCAAAGGATCAGCAGCATGTGTGAACACTGGGGGACGACCCTTCAAAAATTCACCATGCTTATCACGTGGTTGAGCCCCAGCAACTGGCTAATTTTGCTGATTCTGCACTAGTTGTTGCATCAACTGCGTCTGTACTGCCAACAGCTGCTCGATAGTTGGTGGTGGTGGTGGTGGTGGATTTGGGGGAATGTTTCCACGACCTCTGCCTATGGTGGTGGATTTGGGGGAATGTTTCCACGACCTCTGCCTCTTCCTCTTCCGGCCATCTGCCACCCATAAACATGCAAACTTTAAGAATTCCAGGTTATCAACCACTTATAAGATTAAGAATGAGATCTGAAAGTTTTCTGGACGAGTAGCAATATTGACAGTTCAGTATTTCAATCATATCTCGAGCTACAGAAGTCCAAAAGAGGCGTGCTTTATATGGTTGGAAAGCTTATGAAATTATCCACAATTTCTATGCAGACCTCAAGACCAGATTCTGTCGTTAAGTCTATGAAAAATAAGGCGTAACAGAAACAGTTCCAGATTCCAGACTGTGCAGAAACTTTAACTTGTGAAAATTATATCTCTCGAACCAGATCAGATAAAAAGGTGATTCCAGTGGCATTTGAAAGATGCTTGAGTCTAGTTTCTCTCATAAAAATTTCATAAATGTTGCACGAACCGTTTTTAAACTATATCAGAAACATTGGAGACTGCTCCAGAAAACAGCAAGGACAGAAACGAGATAATATCAAACCCAACTATTATTCCTTGACTATTAAACTTGTTATTCTTAAGAATGAAACTTGTAGACATGCCTACAAGTCCCAACACTCAAACAAAGATCCAACTCACACATAAGCATAATAATAAAGCAACTAGCACACCAAGGTTCAAACCACACGACAGACTCAACTGACTCAACTGACGTTACTAAGAACATTCTTATTACATAAAGGACTCCTACTTCCTAAGGAAGTGGCTCATGCTCTAATGTCTCATAGATCTTGGGCATGCCTTGGTTTGCTCGGAGCTCATCAATGGTTGCTTGGCACCTCTTGATAGTCTTCCCTTGTGCCCACACCATCTCTTCTAGCTGCAGCTTCCTGTCCATCATATCATAGACAAGGTTCACCATCACCCGAGGTAGTGGCTCTAGCTGCACTGGATCTATCATAGCCCATCCAAGTTCAGGGTGTGCACGAGGAAAGAAGTGATGAATGTCATGCTTCATAAGGTTAAAGCGAAGATAGTGGAGACCCATACATGCTTCAAAAGCAGCATCTTCAATGCTATCCTCTATAGTAGCTCGATGTCCCACGTGAGAGAACATCCTGTCCAGCTGATACGCCCCCTTGTCTTGCTTGTGTGCAAAGATGTTTGCCCTTGCCTTCTAGTACGTGTCCTCCAGTGGATGAGTGTACTCCCAGCAGACGTACTCCACAGCTGGATGCCAATCAGCGAAGTAAGCAGTGAGCATCCCCACCAGGCGAAGATGAGAGACAACATTCCCTCCATTCCTGTGGTAGATCCTCACAGTCCACCCCATTAGAGGAGGTGGCATATCTTCAGGAGCTTCATGTGGTGGAGGCGAGGGTTGTACTCCTCCATTAGCTTCCTCTTCACCATCTTCAATCTCGACGATTTCTGGATCTTCTTCAGGCTCAGGCTCTTCCTGGGGAGGTGCTGGTGCTTGGACTGGTGCTACAGGGGTCTGCTCCTGTTCCTGAGGTTCTGGCTCTTGTGGCTCTTCAGTTGCATGCAGGGCACGAGGTGGATAGTATCCTCCAGAGCTGATGCGGGCAGTCTTACGGTCACGGGCCATCTACAGAATTTTTAGATGAAGTTAGAATAGAGGCAAAATTTTGTAATAGAATGATACATAAGAAGCATAAAAATTTATCAAATAACAAGAGCAAGATAGTGAGCATAAAAATAGTGTAAAGATGATACTAAATCGACCATTTCTAGCTAGGCTTGCGTCCTACAGTCAACAAGAGCTCTGATACCAATTTGTCACACCCATTTATCGACCAAATGGAATGCATACCCTTATGTGCGCCCAGAGATCAATCACACATAAGTTCACAAATTATAACAGAAGTATCATGTCACACCCGGTTTTCTAAAGAACAAAACCAGGCTAATCATATGTGTGCCCAGGAAGTCCACACATATGCCAGAATGAAAAAGTATCAGAAACAATGTTATTATATAACGTATACATAGCTATATTAACACTTACATCAGAGTATCGCGGAACGGTGACTAAACTTCAGGCTCCATTCTTTTCAGGGACGGCTGACTGGGGGTAACATATGCCTAGCACTTCTACTAGTCTTCCGAAAACTCCACTACACCTTTGTCCTTCGTCCGAGTAGCATCTTACTACACACTGGAGTGTGGGGGAAATAGCAAGAGTGAGTCCATGTCGAACTCAACAAGTATAACACAGGGTTCATGAGGCTCAAAAAGGCTAGACACTGTTTGACTGCGTTTAGCTTTTAATCATCATATAATTAGCAATTGAGTAGCATCAAGGTATTCCAATTCCCATTAATGAACCAATGATCAATTGTAATAAGGATAATGAATAGCATTAACATGAGCATAACAATAATCAACAGTAATTAAGCATGATATAACAATGGTGATCATCTATTCTGTAAGAATACCCAAGGCCGCTCGTATCCGTGAGCACGGCTAGTATACCAGTTTATTAAACTCTGCGCAGAGGTGTACACTTTCACTGTGAGTCATGATTTCCAAATGCATGGGTTTGCAAGGCCCAAAACATCGGAAACCATATAAAGCCATTCAAAAGTTCGTCTAACAAGTTAGGGCCATTAGATTCACTCGGCAGGCAGATGTAGAACCCCCCTTCCCTGTGGCACAACAACCGCAGCCTATACACACTAGGCCAGGGGCTCGCACTACACCCAACGTGGCAAGCCATTCTTACGCCATTTAAGGTAACCACTAACAAGCTAGAAAAGGTCTCTTGAACAACTAAAGCCAGAGCCATATAGCCCTCACAGTTGTACTGTCAATCCCGGTTAATGCTTACAGATAAGTCCTTATGGAGAGAAACCAGAGCAACAATATAACCCCTTGCTCTAGCCCCCTTTTCAACAGTAATAAAATCATCTTAATGGTTGGTTGCTTAATCCATTAATCAAATTACAAGATCATTGTTCATAATTAAGCACTAGCAATAGCTACCCAAATGCACAACCCATAGGTGACAAGGAAACAAGATATCAATAGCTAAGTTATAATCTCTATGGTTGTCAAGGAAGACACATGCATATGTATGATAATTTCAGTGAATAGGACAACAAGGATAGTCCCATGTTATACTTGCCTTGATCAAAGTTCTCCGGTAGATACTGCTGGTCCGGCTCAAAATAATACTCCTAATCGTCGTAGTACTGCTCACCGTCTAAATTCGATCACCAAGCATCAACGTACAAACATTCCGAGCAAACATACACGAAGCAAACAAAAGATACAATTAGAACAGTACACCAACAGTAGAAAAACATTTAGAAAAGCTTACAAAACTATTCTACACGTTGCTACGATCACACAGACGTAAAGATCACAAAAATCGGACTTAAAACGTGAAAGTTATGAATTTTCTAAGATTTCCTATAGATAAATAATTATTTTAATATAAACTCGAAAATTAAACTTTTCAAACCTACTGTACAGCTACACTAACATATAGAGCTTGCAAATACGAACCTAACGCAACTTGAACGGGTCAAATCGGAGTTAAAACGTGGAAGATATGGCCTAAACAAAATTGTATGTATATATGTATTTCTATTGTATTTCGGGATTTGTTTTACTAAAGAAAAACGGCCACAAAACTTATGCATGATGTCATCAAGCTAGCAAATTGGATGGGAACCTGCATTGTGCTTGCAACGTAACTAAAAAGACCAAGTTTACACTTGCATAACTCTCAATTGTTGGGCACAGGTCCGCATATAAGTAGACTACAGCAGGATAAAGAATGTCATGGCACCGAAGACTAGGTACCAGGAGTGCAGAAGTTGATGTAGGGAATCGCGCAGCAGATGCCGGGGCCCTCATATAACTTCTCCATCAGTCCAGACTTCATATCAATCGTGAAGAGCCCACCTTGCACTGCCACGAAAGCGACACAAACATTTTCCACAAAGCCAACCAGATAATACGTGAGGTCAAGCAAATCAACAAGCGGGAACAGCATGTCAGTGGTCGGGGTGGCGTACTCCTCGGATGTTGCCTCGTACGGCACGTTCAGATCGTGCACGGGCGGTGTCGTGCCGGTGGTGCCTCCGGCGGACGCGGCAGCAGCCTTGGTTCGGTCTATGTTCCCCGAGATCGCGCCACAGTGCAGCACCATGGCGACTCCGGCGAGGTTCGCTCGCCGTCCCGACGACGACGTGGCGGCGGCGACCACGGAGGGCAGCAGCACCAGCGGCTTGTTGCTAGGAACGGCACCACGCGTGCGTCGGCACTTGACTGGTGGAAGAGATGCTTGGATACATCGAGGCGGTGCAGCGAGGTCGGTGGGGAACCCTAGGTGGAGGAGGATCTCGCCGAGGAGGTTGTCGTCGCCGAGCACCAATGAGATCGCGGCCGCGGACGACAACAGCGACGGCGGCGGCAATAACGGCGGCGGCGATAACAGCGGCGGCGGCGGCAATAGCGGCGAAAAACAGGGCTAGCAGGCAGGCCGGACATATATATGGGGAGGAAAACTCTCCACCTTCACGTCAACTAGCGATATGGTGCTAATTGACATTGCACCCTCCATCTTTACTAATAGGCCTAATTAATTATTAAAGCCCATTAGTAAATAAATGAATGGACATTTAGGATTATTGCACACAGGCTTTGGTGAAAAATAAGATATTTATTATTTTCGGAATTAATTAATTTCGTGGATAAAATAATTCTAGAAAAGTCCAGAATTATTATTTAAGCCGCGAAAAATACTCCGAAAACTCCGATAATTCGAGGGAATTTCCTAGAGACATTATGGAACATGAGGAACCCAAATAAAGTATTTGGAGCTTATGAAAAGATGGATGAAGAGATCAAGGAAAAAGATTAAGCTCACGGAAATTGGAATTTTGGATCCAGAAAATACCAAAAAGTTTTCCGATGAGAAGTAAACGTCGTCCTACGGTATTTTGAAAATAATAGCACTCACCAACACCAAAGACAAGCATCACACAAACACCACATTATTAAATTAATATGAAAAAGTTTAAAACCACAATTTTCTATATTTAATTAGCAACAACTTAACTTATCTAATAAATTTATTCAAATATTGAAATCATTTATTTTATTTAGTATTTTTCATGCACAACCCAAAATAGAAAATTTTGGGTGTGACAATTCTACCCCACTTAACAGGAATCTCGTCCCGAGATTTGGAGAGACTAGGGAGAAAGATAAAGTTGATTTGCAAATCTTCACGCTTCTCTGATCAACTCTTATCCAATGATAATGCCACAAGCTCATAACCAACTTTGTAAAGGTATCCTTTAGGCACTTACGATCCTTGTAGATGGTTCCAACAGGTTACCCACTCTGAGAAAAGATACTTGGGCTCGATAATGACTTTGCAACCATGTAGATAGCTGATGCTTCCAGATGACGAAACAGAACATATAAACCTCCATCTTGTATCGTCTTTAGTTTGAAAACCCCTCTAAGGAAAAGATCAATTGGAGAACACCAATGGATAGATTGCATTTGCTTCTGAGTGATAACTACCATCATGTCCTTCTACCATCTCAAAGAGACTTATGAGCATATCCAAGATCAAGTAACGTGCACTTCCTCGCGAGCAGAAAAATAGCAGTACAGAAATATAGTTATAACTCAAGTTCTACGAATCCAATGATATTGTAGCTTATACCGTTGAAAAGCTTATCAAATTTACTACAACTTTCTTATAGAACACTTCTCCAGATTCTGCAGTTAAGGTAGTCGAAAACTGTGCACAACAGAAACTATTCCAGGTTGCTGACAGCACAAATGCGTCGCCTTGTGATTTTCATAATTCCCAAACCATAATAGCTATCAGGGCGGTTCTTATGGTCAGAGAAAGATATTGAAGTCTACTATTGTCCAGAATTTATGCATGATTTTTGGGCTTCCAAAAATAGAGATATAAGCTAAAGAAGACAGACTGCTCTAAAAAGACAGGATAAGATAAAAATAAGATTCAGAGCGATTAGAGAGATAGATAACACTAATCTTCAAGTCTTCATGCTTCTTTGCTTTGCGTTGATGAGATATAAGACATGGATCAAGGATAGCCAAAAGATGACAAGAAAGATAAGGTTTGATCTTCAGTTCTTCGTACCTCGTCGCTTGAGATTGTTGATGGTAGCGGACACTACCCCACTTAACAAAGATTTTATTCCACCTAGCAATGTCATTGAAGGCAACACGTTGCAATTCATAAAAATCTTGATCAGGATCAAACTGATGATGATACCACAGGTTCAAAACCAACATAGCGAAGATATCCCTCAGATTCTTGTGATCCACGTAGATGTCGCACTTATAATCCCAATAAATGCCACACTTACAGCCTTAAGAGCTTTCCACATTCAACTCTCTTGAGCTCTTCTTCATAGTAACTCCACTAGAGAATACCTATCCAAGTAGAAAACTCACTTCACTTAAAACTTACTAGACATACTTGATATGGGGCTGATGTCATCTAAGTTTCGATGAAACTAACTATAGACTTCCAACATCTCCTTCCTATGTCGTCCATGCTAACTTGTATAGAGTATGTTGAATTGAATGTTGAACTCCCAACTGATGATAGCTTAAAGTGAAGACCAGTCCTAACGAATACCCGAGCTTCTTGTAAATGATCCAACAAAGCACTGATCTCAAGCAAACAACACTAGCACATGAGTAGACTTCCAATCATATAGATAACCACTTCTTCCAAGTGAAGCACTAGGACATACGAAACCTTCATCTTGCAACACTCACAACTTTGCTACCCCTCTTAAGAAAAAGAAACTAGGGAACACCAAAGTAACTTGCATCTCCTTTGATACTAGATAACCATAATCATCTCTAATGTAAGATTCCAAGACAAATCAATGAGATTCAAAGATATCCAATGATATATTCACTTATACAAGATAAGGAAGTAATGCAGAAAATTTCTGGGCGAATTCCAATTTTAACAGTTCAGTAAATCTGGCATAACTCGAGCTACAAAGATCCAAAGGAAGTGATCTTTACATGGTTGGAAAGCTTATGAAATTATCTACAACTTTTATTCACAACACTTTTCCAGATTCTGTCCATAAGTTAGTCAAAAACTGAACTTAACCAAAACTGTTTCAGGATTCCAGACTGCGCAGTGACCCCAACTTGGAACAGGTATATCTCTTAGCTCATAATAGATAATAAGGTAAGTCCAGTGGGTTTGGAAAGATACAGAAGTCTAGTTACTCCCAGTAAAATTTCATAAATTTCTCATGTCCATATCTTGAGATATAACAGAAACATTGCTGACTGCTATAGAAATCAGCATGCGGAGTATTACGTAAAACCTACCCCACTTATCATGGATCGAACTACTCCTTAAGACTTATATCTTCTGAGCCAGCATTTAAACATGAGAACAAGGCAACACACAAGCAACACATCAAGCAAAACAAACACACATCATGCAAAACAAAGCACCAATCACATCATCGGTACTACACGGGCTTCTTCAACAATGGTGGTCATCCTAAATGGCAAATTATAGATGATGAAAGGCCATCGAATCTTTGAACCAGGTAAGATCAGAAAACTTTTAGTAAAAACAACATAAAACAAAATCCAATGGAGTAAGAAATAATAGCTCAAAGGAAGCTATCAAGGAGGAGATACAATAGGACAAGGAAGAGGAAATAGTCAAAATCAATGAGTCAAGGAATGACAAAATAGTTTTATAGTAAAATGAGTTTTAGAATACGTCCAGTGCTACTTGGCATACGTCCTACAGTCAACACCGCTCTGATACCACTCTGTCACACCCGGTTTTCTAAAGAACAAAACCAGGCTAATCATATGTGTGCCCAGGAAGTCCACACATATGCCAGAATGAAAAAGTATCAGAAACAATGTTATTATATAACGTATACATAGCTATATTAACACTTACATCAGAGTATCGCGGAACGGTGACTAAACTTCAGGCTCCATTCTTTTCAGGGACGGCTGACTGGGGGTAACATATGCCTAGCACTTCTACTAGTCTTCCGAAAACTCCACTACACCTTTGTCCTTCGTCCGAGTAGCATCTTACTACACACTGGAGTGTGGGGGAAATAGCAAGAGTGAGTCCATGTCGAACTCAACAAGTATAACACAGGGTTCATGAGGCTCAAAAAGGCTAGACACTGTTTGACTGCGTTTAGCTTTTAATCATCATATAATTAGCAATTGAGTAGCATCAAGGTATTCCAATTCCCATTAATGAACCAATGATCAATTGTAATAAGGATAATGAATAGCATTAACATGAGCATAACAATAATCAACAGTAATTAAGCATGATATAACAATGGTGATCATCTATTCTGTAAGAATACCCAAGGCCGCTCGTATCCGTGAGCACGGCTAGTATACCAGTTTATTAAACTCTGCGCAGAGGTGTACACTTTCACTGTGAGTCATGATTTCCAAATGCATGGGTTTGCAAGGCCCAAAACATCGGAAACCATATAAAGCCATTCAAAAGTTCGTCTAACAAGTTAGGGCCATTAGATTCACTCGGCAGGCAGATGTAGAACCCCCCTTCCCTGTGGCACAACAACCGCAGCCTATACACACTAGGCCAGGGGCTCGCACTACACCCAACGTGGCAAGCCATTCTTACGCCATTTAAGGTAACCACTAACAAGCTAGAAAAGGTCTCTTGAACAACTAAAGCCAGAGCCATATAGCCCTCACAGTTGTACTGTCAATCCCGGTTAATGCTTACAGATAAGTCCTTATGGAGAGAAACCAGAGCAACAATATAACCCCTTGCTCTAGCCCCCTTTTCAACAGTAATAAAATCATCTTAATGGTTGGTTGCTTAATCCATTAATCAAATTACAAGATCATTGTTCATAATTAAGCACTAGCAATAGCTACCCAAATGCACAACCCATAGGTGACAAGGAAACAAGATATCAATAGCTAAGTTATAATCTCTATGGTTGTCAAGGAAGACACATGCATATGTATGATAATTTCAGTGAATAGGACAACAAGGATAGTCCCATGTTATACTTGCCTTGATCAAAGTTCTCCGGTAGATACTGCTGGTCCGGCTCAAAATAATACTCCTAATCGTCGTAGTACTGCTCACCGTCTAAATTCGATCACCAAGCATCAACGTACAAACATTCCGAGCAAACATACACGAAGCAAACAAAAGATACAATTAGAACAGTACACCAACAGTAGAAAAACATTTAGAAAAGCTTACAAAACTATTCTACACGTTGCTACGATCACACAGACGTAAAGATCACAAAAATCGGACTTAAAACGTGAAAGTTATGAATTTTCTAAGATTTCCTATAGATAAATAATTATTTTAATATAAACTCGAAAATTAAACTTTTCAAACCTACTGTACAGCTACACTAACATATAGAGCTTGCAAATACGAACCTAACGCAACTTGAACGGGTCAAATCGGAGTTAAAACGTGGAAGATATGGCCTAAACAAAATTGTATGTATATATGTATTTCTATTGTATTTCGGGATTTGTTTTACTAAAGAAAAACGGCCACAAAACTTATGCATGATGTCATCAAGCTAGCAAATTGGATGGGAACCTGCATTGTGCTTGCAACGTAACTAAAAAGACCAAGTTTACACTTGCATAACTCTCAATTGTTGGGCACAGGTCCGCATATAAGTAGACTACAGCAGGATAAAGAATGTCATGGCACCGAAGACTAGGTACCAGGAGTGCAGAAGTTGATGTAGGGAATCGCGCAGCAGATGCCGGGGCCCTCATATAACTTCTCCATCAGTCCAGACTTCATATCAATCGTGAAGAGCCCACCTTGCACTGCCACGAAAGCGACACAAACATTTTCCACAAAGCCAACCAGATAATACGTGAGGTCAAGCAAATCAACAAGCGGGAACAGCATGTCAGTGGTCGGGGTGGCGTACTCCTCGGATGTTGCCTCGTACGGCACGTTCAGATCGTGCACGGGCGGTGTCGTGCCGGTGGTGCCTCCGGCGGACGCGGCAGCAGCCTTGGTTCGGTCTATGTTCCCCGAGATCGCGCCACAGTGCAGCACCATGGCGACTCCGGCGAGGTTCGCTCGCCGTCCCGACGACGACGTGGCGGCGGCGACCACGGAGGGCAGCAGCACCAGCGGCTTGTTGCTAGGAACGGCACCACGCGTGCGTCGGCACTTGACTGGTGGAAGAGATGCTTGGATACATCGAGGCGGTGCAGCGAGGTCGGTGGGGAACCCTAGGTGGAGGAGGATCTCGCCGAGGAGGTTGTCGTCGCCGAGCACCAATGAGATCGCGGCCGCGGACGACAACAGCGACGGCGGCGGCAATAACGGCGGCGGCGATAACAGCGGCGGCGGCGGCAATAGCGGCGAAAAACAGGGCTAGCAGGCAGGCCGGACATATATATGGGGAGGAAAACTCTCCACCTTCACGTCAACTAGCGATATGGTGCTAATTGACATTGCACCCTCCATCTTTACTAATAGGCCTAATTAATTATTAAAGCCCATTAGTAAATAAATGAATGGACATTTAGGATTATTGCACACAGGCTTTGGTGAAAAATAAGATATTTATTATTTTCGGAATTAATTAATTTCGTGGATAAAATAATTCTAGAAAAGTCCAGAATTATTATTTAAGCCGCGAAAAATACTCCGAAAACTCCGATAATTCGAGGGAATTTCCTAGAGACATTATGGAACATGAGGAACCCAAATAAAGTATTTGGAGCTTATGAAAAGATGGATGAAGAGATCAAGGAAAAAGATTAAGCTCACGGAAATTGGAATTTTGGATCCAGAAAATACCAAAAAGTTTTCCGATGAGAAGTAAACGTCGTCCTACGGTATTTTGAAAATAATAGCACTCACCAACACCAAAGACAAGCATCACACAAACACCACACTATTAAATTAATATGAAAAAGTTTAAAACCACAATTTTCTATATTTAATTAGCAACAACTTAACTTATCTAATAAATTTATTCAAATATTGAAATCATTTATTTTATTTAGTATTTTTCATGCACAACCCAAAATAGAAAATTTTGGGTGTGACATATCATCACAAATGTTATTACAGCACGATATTTAAACACATAGTCTTAACACAAATGTAGCGGAAGTATAAATAAAAATCTCTCGTGGTAGCTCCAGTCACAGGTACATTGACTGGTTGACAGCAAGACTAGTAATCTTCAGGGAAGTAGGCGTAGTAGTCACTATTACCTCCATCTGTTACCCATCCGGGATTTTTATCCAAGTAAGAAAATAAACAAGCGTAAGTACATCTCGTACTCAACAAGTGTAACATGGGGTTCATGAGGCTCAAAAAGGCATAATCATTGGTTTATCAGCATGTAGCTTTTAGTTAACATGATTTTAGCAAATCAATAGCATCAAAAGGTCTCAATGTAAACAATAAACATATGATCCATGTGAAATGATTAATGAATAGCAAAAACATAACCATTAACAATTATCAGCTATTCCATAAGGGTCCAAGGCCACTCGTGACCGTGAGCACGGCTGTTATAACAGTTTTACACTCTGCAGAGGTTGTACACTTCCACTGTGAGTCGTGTTACCCAAATGCCCGGGTCAATTACTCCTAAAACACTACCAAGGTGAGCAGGCAGGGTAAACACTATGAAGTCTTTCGAAGGTTCGTCTAACAAGTTAGGGCCATTAGATTCACTCGGCAAACAGATGTAGAGCCCCCCTTCCAAATGGCACAATAACCCGATTCGTCAAGCCGTTCTTATGCCAAAAAGGTTACCTCTAACAAGCTAGAAAAGGTCCTTCTATATGACTAAAGCCAGAGCCATATAGCCCCCACAGTTGTACTGTAAATCCTGGATTGTCGCTTATAGATGAGTCCTTATGGAGAGCAATTAGAGCATCAAAAGTAACCCCCATGCTCTAATCCCCTTTAAACATTAATCAAAACCATCTGTTAATGTTTGTTGCATATTCCTCTAATCAATTTACATGATCATAGTCCATGTTTAAGCACTAGCCATACTACTCGATGCATCACAATAGGTACCAAGGTATAGGATCAATCACTAAGTCATACTTAACAAGGAATAAATGCATAATGATATTAATTGCATAAGGTGAATAGGACAACAAGGATAATCCCATGCTATACTTGCCTTGCTCAAACTGGTCCTAAAGATCTTGCTCGTAGTAAGGCTCTTGATCTCCAACGAATTGCTCATCGTCTATACTCGATCAACCAATATCAACAACACACATCCAGAGGCAATCATGCATAGACAAACAAGGCTATAATTAGAACAATACACCAACAGTAATAAAATAAGATAAAAAGTCTTTAAAACGAATCTACAACTCGCTAGGATCACACAGACGCGAAGATCACGAAAAACGGAGCTAAAACAACAAAGTTATGAATTTCCAAAGATTTCCTATAGAAAAATAAATACTTTAATTAAAACTCGAAAATAAATTAATCCAAACCTACTGTACAGTTGTATAATTATATAGAGCTCGCAAATATGAATCTAACGCAATTTGAATGGACCAAATCGGAGTTAAAACGAAGATTCTACAACTAAAACAAATTGAATGGCAAAACTGTAAATATTAGAAAACGTATTTTTCTTTTTCCGAAACGAATTACGTTTTCATTTAATAAAAACGTATTTTCCATATTACGCTTTGGACCGCGGGTTCGAAAAGACAAAAACTCAGGGACTCTTTAGCAAAAACGTCAGCCGAAACGGTATCTTTTAATCTCAGCCGTTAGATTCGATTTGGACGGTGCGGATTGGATGGGAGGAGAGAGGGAAAGAACGGCCGGCGGCCACAGTGACCCTGGCGGTGGCGCCATGGCCGGATGGAGCCCGAGCTCGCCGGAGCTAGTGAAGACGACCATCCCGAGCACCATTCGCCAAACCGAAAACACCAAAAGAGAGAGCGCATCCTCGCGACCTTACCCCACGCGAGAACGAAGCTGGAGAGCAACCGGAGGGCGGCGGCTAGCTCGGCAAGGCGGCGGTGGAACTCGAACTCGCAGTGAGCTATCCCTAGGCCACCACGGGAACTACAACTAGGCAAGATGGGTTGCGGGGGGTGGCGCGGCTCCGTTTTTATACCCCGATAGCACCGCTATAGAAGGAAAGAGGGAGATTGGGAAATCGATTCGGATCGGGGAAGAGAGGGAAAGCGGTGCGGAGCCGGAGGAAGAAGAAAGGAAGGTAGAAGGAGACGCTGACAGGCGGGACCCACATGTCGGTGACTCGGAGGGAAAACAGGGCGGCGGCTGGCTTAGCGGGCCGCGGCTGCTGAGCTTGGGCTCGGCCCAGGAGGAGAAGGCCGGCCGGGAGAGAGAGAAGAGTGGGCCGCGGGCGCTGGGCTGTGAAGAGAAACGGCCCGAGAGCAGAAAGAGAAGAAGAAATCCTTTTCCAATTTTTTCAAATTCATTTTTCAAATGATTTTCAAATCAAATTTGAATTTGATTTAAACCACTCAATACAAAATTCTAAATGTAGCAGCATGAATGCTCAATCATGTTTCTACCCTTATATTTGTTTTTAAATTTATAAAAATTATTCTTATTCTAAATTTGCATGCTTCACAAAAATAAATATAAAAATCACATTTTTTCCTATTTTTCTTCTCTTCAAATTTTTAGGGTGTTACAGATTGGTTAGTATAGTTGTTATACCCTGGCATGGGATCTCCACTCGCATCGAGTGCTTTAGTTATTAATTGTGATTAGAGTAGTAATCAATAGTATAGACATGGTGTCTAGACTAAAGGTTACCTGAGATTGCACCCAACCTCACGAATAGTTATGGTAGCCCCAGGTGGTGACAACCCTTATATTGTCGACGTATTCCACCACGTTCAGGTTGATGTTTGTAGGACCGTAGTCAGATCTTCCTTGCCCCTTTCTCCTCCCTTTCTATGGCTAGTGTTCTGATGTCCCAAAGTGCTATTGTGTGATTGCTATATCTACCAATGCTTCAGTTATCATAGAACCAAAGTAATAGAGAAGTATATAGGAACCTTGAACTCTCCTGTGTCCTCTCAATTTAGCTAATATGCTATTTTAGCATGGAATTCTCCTATGTGTGTGTCGTTATGCACAACTCCTATCATTTATCATTTACCCCTACTTTAGTCTAGTTGGTGTATTAAGTTAGTAGATACATGATGGTGAATTATCAGTCTCTTTAACCATTGCTTCCCTATGGATAAATACGATAATTTGGAATACTCCCAAGTAAAAGCTATAACGGTATTTGTGTGCTTGCAGAATTTTCTATGTGCGTTAATAAAAACCAACAAGCTTTTTGGTGCTATTGCTGGGGAAGCAATTGGTGTAAAGATTTTGATATTGATCTTGATGTCTGCCAATGTAGTGTACCACTAGCTTTAGTAGGATGACCCCTATTCTGTTGAATTGTGGAATAGATAGGACATCAGATGCCATTTTGACCTTTCGACAAACCTCCACAAGAAAAGGTGAGAGAACATGAAGAACCCTGGGTGTCTGAACATTTATAATCCATAAATTCTAGAACCCTATCATCTCACAGGTTTATATATACATATATATATACTATTCTAACCATGTGTAGATTGGAGAAAAGGTCGTCATCTTAAGAATTCAAAGCACATCTCAAGTGACGAACATAGATGCTGCACTACTCACGAATTCCATCTTATGAGTCATGGTAAGTGCGATCAAGAAAGGTGAGATAGTCTTGCTCATGGACTTTAAACTTTTTGAGTAGTTATCTTTTAATTCTTGCATTCCACTACATGTTTACCTTGAATAATACACGCATCTACTCCGTTTAGTTTAAGTTTTCTCACATCAAAATCCACAGCATATTTAGTTCCTTGCATTCATTCATGTCGATTGCATTTTATTTAAAAAATAAAAAATATATATAACTCACCATGATCATGCTTATTCATCTCTATTTGAATAAATCTTTGAAATACTTTCATGCTACCTTTATTTGCTATAGTATGTTTAAGGTTTGGAGTATGTTCATACATATTTTAAATTAAGCATGGTGCTTAGTTTAGAAGTGCTAATCTTACTTTCAAAGGCTTTTTGGATTAAGCGTGGTGCTTAGGTTAAAATGCTTTCCTAGATTAAATTAGACATGGTTCTAATTTGATTTTTGAACCAAGAAGATATTGGTTACTTTGTTGGACTAACCCCTGTAGAAAACTCTCAACTTGAATATGGGTAAGTCTTGAGATGAATTCACATTAGAGATGAATCAAGACACATGATGAATTTAAACAACTTTGTGCAAAAGGAGGCACAACTCATTCTTCATGGAAGGAAGAAATGTAAGTATCAAAATTCATCTATTCTATCTTTTGTTGCAAGTTATCTTTGCCTTGAACCATGCTAGAATGCAGCAAACACACAAAACATGATAAAACAAAATCTATGCTAAAGTAATCTAAAAAAATCATTATCATAGATGAAAAATCATGCAGATATGGACAACAACCCGTATTTCAAACTTGTTGTATTCCCTCGGGTATGTGTCCTTTAACATATTGTAGGAACGAATGAATTCACGCTGTGCCTATTCATGGTTTGGCATGAACCTGCCAAACCACCACTTTAGTGATGGAACTGTCACACCCGGTTCTCTAAAGAACAAAACCAGGCTAACCATATGTGTGCCCAGGAAGTCCACACATATGTCAGAATGAAAAAGTATCAGAAACAATGTTATTAAATAACGAATACATAGCTATATTAACACTTACATCAGAGTATCATGGAACGGTGACTAAACTTCAGGCTCCATTCTTCTCAGGGACGGCTGACTGGGGGCTCCATATGCCAAGCACTTCAAATAGACTTCTAAATACTCCATTACATCTTTATCCTTCTTCTGAGCAGCACCTCACTACACACTGAGGTGTGGGGGAAATAGCAAGAGTGAGTCCATGTCGAACTCAACAAGTATAACACAGGGTTCATGAGGCACAAAAGGCTAGACACTGTTCGACTGCATTTAGCTTTTATTCATCATGTAATTAGCAATTGAGCAGCATCAAGGTATCCAATTCCCATTAATGAACCAATGATCATTTGTAATAAGGATAATGAATAGCATTAACATAGCATGATAATAACAACAACAATATTAAGCATGATATATCAATGGTGATCATTTATTCTGTAAGAATACCCAAGGCCGCTCGTATCCGTGAGCACGGCTAGTATACCAGTTTATTAAACTCTGCGCAGAGGTGTACACTTTCACTGTGAGTCATGACTTCCAAATGCATGGGTTTGCAAGGCCCAAACATCGGAAACCATATAAAGCCATTCAAAAGTTCGTCTAGCAAGTTAGGGCCATTAGATTCACTCGGCAGGCAGATGTAGAACCCCCCTTCCCTGTGGCACAACAACCGCAGCCTATACACACTAGGCCAGGGGCTCGCACTACACCCAACGTGGCAAGCCATTCTTACGCCATTTAAGGTAACCACTAACAAGCTAGAAAAGGTCTCTTGAACAACTAAAGCTAGAGCCATATAGCCCTCACAGTTGTACTGTCAATCCCGGTTAATGCTTACAGATAAGTCCTTATGGAGAGAAACCAGAGCATCAAAATAACCCACATGCTCTAGCCCCCTTTCAACAGTAATAAAATCTTCTTAATTGGTTGATTGCATAATCCATTAGTCAAATTACAAGATCATTGTTCATAATTAAGCGCTAGCAATAGCTACCCAAATGCATAACCCATAGGTGACAAGGAAACAAGATATCAATAACTAAGTTATAATCTCTAAGGTTGTCAAGGTAGACACATGCATATGATATTGATTATAGTGAATAGGTAACAAGGATAGTCCCATGTTATACTTGCCTTGATCAAAGCTTTCCTCATGATCTGCTGGTCCGGCTCAAAATAATACTCCTAATCGTCGTAGTACTGCTCACCGTCTAAATTCGATCACCAAGCATCAACATACAAGCATTCCGAGCAAACATACACGAAGCAAACAAAAGATACAATTAGAACAGTACACCAACAGTAGAAAAACATTTAGGAAAACTTACAAAACTATTCTACACGTTACTACGATCACACAGACGTAAAGATCATGAAATTCGGATCTAAAACGTGAAAGTTATGAATTTTCTAAGATTTCCTATAGATAAATAATTATTTTAATATAAACTCGAAAATTAAACTTTTCAAACCTACTGTACAGCTACACTAACATATAGGGCTTGCAAATACAAACCTAACGCAACTTGAACGGGTCAAATCGGAGTTAAAACGTGGAAGATATGGCCTAAACAAGATTGTATGTATATATGTATTTCTATTGTATTTCGGGATTTGTTTTTCTTAAAGAAAGCGGCCACAAAACTTATGCGTGATGTCATCAAGCTAGCAAATTGGATGGGAACCTGCATTGTGCTTGCACATACGTAGACCTAACAGCTTGTATGGCACTATGGCTCGATGAAATAAATAAATAATGAATGGATCAAACTATTCACTTATTGCAAAACAACAAGAACGGATTTAAACCGGGATTGCTTTTAATTGGAAAACTATTAAATAAATATATTAATCTAATTACTATTTAAATTAATAAATTCATAATCAAATGACATGATAAACATCGTTACTAATACATAGTTTACGTCGACACAAACACGACACGACGCGAATGGAATTATAACCCTTAGTTATTTTCTAATTATCAGCGGTTAAATAATTATTAATCAAAAAGTTTCTAAATCAATAAATTTATAATTATGAGACATGACCAACGTTGGTACTACCGCGTAGAGCGCGATGACACGAAACTAACGCAACTGGAACTACTCAAATCGGAGTTAAAACAACGAAACAGCGGACAATCTACGATCGGTGGCAACTCTGTAATTACCTCGTCTTGCACCTCTATCCATCTTCGTGGAACACAGAGCCGTGGCCATGGTGACGATCCAGACGGCGAAGAAGAAGAAGATGAAGGCGCGCATGGAGCACATCAAGGACAGGAAGGCCTGCGCGATGAGGAAGGTGAAGAGCATGTTGGAGCTGACGGCGAACGAGAACCCCGCCGTGCGCGTCTCCAGCGGGAACGTCTCCGACGGGATGAGCCACCCGAGGGGGCCCCACGACCATGCGAAGCTGGACACGTAGACGCAAATGAGCACCACGATGGCCACCGCCCACGACCGGCTCGGCTCGTTGTCGGTCCGCACGTGCACCAGCATGATCCCGCCCACGGCCGTCTGCGCCACCAGCATCTGCACGCACGCCTCCAGGAGGAGCTTCCGCCGGCCGACCTTGTCGACGAGGATGATGGACACGATGGTGGACACCACGTTGACTTGCCTGATAAGCTATAGCTGAAAGTATTGTTGACTGATTTGCTGTGAGAGAGAAATACTGTACTATGGTGAGGCTGATAAATTCAAGCGACCGGGCTGACAGCTGCTCTTAATAATCTCATCTCCCTTTGCTAGTTAGTTGCTCCCAATTTTCACAGGGAACACGAGACAAAAGCCACACTTGACATCACTACTGCATTGCTGTTGCACGGCGTTGGAGGCTGGACTGGCTTCGTCTACAGTAGCAGCTTTGTTTTGCATATTGGTTTTGTGTGTCTGATCTCTGATGAAAAAAATTAGGACGCGACAGCAGGAAGTAAACCTGTGCAGTTGTAACCTTTGCAAGCTTCCGCATGGTTGGGCAGGCTCGGTTGACTGACTTATTACTTGGGCCCGGTCCAACAGGCTGTCGGTGGCGTGCGAAGGGAAGACGGAAGAGGGCAGGCGTGGTTGCCACTGTAATGCAATTGGCGCGCGTGTATGTAGGTGGTGCGGTGCCGGTCTACCGGAGGCCGGAACAAGCCCTACTTAGGGACAGGGTTAGGCAATAATCGTCCAGGAGTCAGGACAGGACAGGACAGGACAGGAGAGAGTCCTACTTGCTGCCGACTCTCCTTGGAGCAGGACTCCAAGTGGTTGGTCAACCGCGTCATCGGTTGAAGAAGACGACAAATTCCGTTCGGCCGGGCGCCGGGGCAGAGCGGCGACGGCGAGGGAACTAGGGCAACGGTGCGGCGCAGCGGCGGCGGCGACAACAACGGCGGCGGCGGCAACAGCGGCGGCGGCGACAACAACGGCGACGGCGGCGACAGCGGCGGTGGGCGGCGACAGCGGCGGCGGAAAACAGGGCTAGTAGGCAGGCCGGACATATATATAGGGAGGAAAACTTTCCACCTCCATGTCAACTAGCGATATGGTGCTAATTGACGTTGCACCCTCCATCTTTACTAATAGGCCTAATTAATTATTAAAGCCCATTAGTAAATAAATGAATGGACATTTAGGATTACTGCACACAAGCTTTGGTGGAAGATAAGATATTTATTATTTTCGGAATTAATTAATTTCGTGGATAAAATAATTCTAGAAAAGTCCAGAATTATTATTTAAGCCGCGAAAAATACTCCGAAAGCACCGAAAATTCGAGGGAATTTTCTAGAGACATTAAGGAACATAAGGAACCCAAATAAAGTATTTGGAGCTTATGAAAAGATGGATGAAGAGATCAAAGAAAAAGATTAAGCTCACGGAAATTGGAATTTTGGATCCAGAAAATACCAAAGAGTTTTCCGATGAGAAGTAAACGTCGTCCTACGGTATTTTGAAAATAATAGCACTCACCAACACCAAAGACAAGCATCACACAAACACCACATTATTAAATTAATATGTAAAATTTTAAAACCACAATTTTCTATATTTAATTAGCAACAACTTAACTTATCTAATAAATTTATTCAGATATTGAAATAATTTATTTTATTTAGCGTTTTTCCCGCACAACCCAAAATAGAAAATTTTGGGTGTGACAATTCTACCCCACTTAACAGGAATCTCGTCCCGAGATTTGAAGAGACTAGGGAGAAGGATAAAATTGATCTGCAAGTCTTCACTCTTCTCTGATCAATTCTTATCTAATGATGATGATGCCACAAGCTCAAATCCAACTTTGTAAATATCTCCTTTAGACCCTTACGATCCTTATAGATGGTTCTAACAGGTTACCAACCCTGAGAAGAGATACCTACGCTCGATAATGACTTTGCAACCATGTAGATAGCTGTTGCTTCCAGATGACGAAAATAGAACGTATAAATCCTCCATCATGTATCGTCTTTTAGTTCGGCAAACCCCTTAAGAAGAGATCAATTGGAGAACACCAATGGATATATTGCATTTGTTTCTGATTGATAACTACCATCATGTCCTTCTGACATCCTAAAGAAATTCATGAGCATATGCAAGAACAAGTAATCCTGCACTTCCTCGCGAGCAGAAAAACGGCAGTGCAGAAATACAGTTATAACTTGAGTTCTACAAATCCAATGATATGGTAGCTTATACCGTTGGAAAGCTTATCAAATTTACTACAACTTTCTTATAGAACACTTCTCCAGATTCTGCAGTTAAGGTGGTTGAAAACTGTGCACAACAGAAACTATTCCAGGTTGCTGACAGCACAGATGCGTCGCCTTGTGATTTTCATAACTCCCAAACCATAATAGCTATCAGGGTGGTTCTTACGGTCAGAGAAAGATATTGAAGTCTACTAGTGTCCAGAATTTATCCATGATTTTTGAACTTCCAAAAATAGAGATATAAGCTATGGAAGACAGACTGCACTAAAAAGACAGGATAAGATAAAAATGAGATTCAGAGAGATTAGAGAGATAGATAACACTAATCTCCAAGTCTTCATGCTTCTTTGCTTTGTGTTGATGAGATATAAGACATGGATCGAGGATAGCCAAAAGATGACAAGAAAGATAAGGTTTGATCTTCAGTTCTTCGTACCTCGTCGCTTGAGATTGATGATGGTAGCGGACACTACCCCACTTAACAAAGATTTTGTTCCACCTAGCAATGTCATTGAAGGCAACACTTTGCAATTCATAAAAATCTTGATCAGGATCAAACTGATGATGATACCACAGGTTCAAAACCAACATAGCGAAGATATCCCTCAGATTCTTGTGATCCACGTAGATGTCGCTCTTATAATCCCAATAAATGCCACACTTACAGCCTTAAGAGCTTTCCACATTCAACTCTCTTGAGCTCTTCTTCATAGTATCTCCACTAGAGAATACCTATCCAAGTAGAAAACTCACTTCACTTAAAACTTACTAAACATACTTGATATGGGGGTGATGTCATCTAAGTTTCCATGAAACTAACTATAGACTTCCAACATCTCCTTTCTATGTCGTCCATGCTAACTTGTATAAAGTATGTTGAATTGAATGTTGAACTCCCAACTGAAAATAGTTTGAAGTGATGACCAGTCCTGACGAATACTCGAGCTTCTTGTAGATGATCCAACAAAGCACTAATCCCAAGCAAACAACACTAGCACATGAGTAGACTTCCAATTATAGAGATAACCACTTCTTCCAAGTGAAGCAATAGGACATACGAAACCTTCATCTTGCAACACTCACAACTTTGCTACCCCTCTTAAGAAAAAGAAACTAGGGGACACCAAAGTAACTTGCATCTCCTTTTATACTAGATAACCATAATCATCTCTAATGTAAGATTCCAAGGCAAATCAATGAGATTCAAAGATATCCAATGATATATTCACTTATACAAGATAAGGAAGTAATGCAGAAAATTTCTGGGCGAATTCCAATTTTAGCAGTTCAGTAAATCTGGCATAACTCGAGCTACAAAGATCCAAATGAAGTGATCTTCACATGGTTGGAAAGCTTACAAAATTATCTACGACTTTTATTCTCAACACTTTTCCAGATTCTGTCAATAAGTTAGTCAAAAACTGAACTTAACCGAAACTGTTTCAGGATTCCAGACTGCGCAGTAACCTCAACTTAGAACAGGTATATCTCTTAGCTCAAAATAGATAAAAAGATAAGTCCAGTGGGTTTAGAAAGATACAGAAGTCTAGTTATTCCCAGTAAAATTTCATAAATTTCTCATGTCCATATCTTGAGATATAATAGAAACATTGCAGACTGCTATAGAAATCAGCATGCGGAGTATTACGTAAAACCTACCCCACTTATCATGGATCGAGCTACTCCTCAAGACTTATCTCTTCTGAGCTACCTTTGAAACACAAGAACAAGGAAACACACAAGCAACACATCAAGCAAAACAAGCACACATCACATCATCGGTACTACACGTGCTTCTTCAACAATGGTGGTCATCCTTTGGGAAGATTATGGATGATAAAAGGCCATCGAACTTTAGAACAAGATGAGATCAGAAAACTTTTAGTAAAAACAATCATAAAACAAAATTCCAATGGAGTAAGAAATAATAGCTCAAAGGAAGCTATCAAGGAGGAGATAGAATAGGACAAGGAAGAGGAAATAGTCAAAATCAATGAGTCAAGGGATGACAAAATAGTTTTATAGTAAAATGAGTTTTAGAATACGTCCAGTGCTACTTGGCATACGTCCTACAGTCAACACCGCTCTGATACCACTCTGTCACACCCGGTTCTCTAAAGAACAAAACCAGGCTAACCATATGTGTGCCCAGGAAGTCCACACATATGTCAGAATGAAAAAGTATCAGAAACAATGTTATTAAATAACGAATACATAGCTATATTAACACTTACATCAGAGTATCGCGGAACGGTGACTAAACTTCAGGCTCCATTCTTCTCAGGGACGGCTGACTGGGGGCTCCATATGCCAAGCACTTCAAATAGACTTCTAAATACTCCATTACATCTTTATCCTTCTTCTGAGCAGCACCTCACTACACACTGAGGTGTGGGGGAAATAGCAAGAGTGAGTCCATGTCGAACTCAACAAGTATAACACAGGGTTCATGAGGCACAAAAGGCTAGACACTGTTCGACTGCATTTAGCTTTTATTCATCATGTAATTAGCAATTGAGCAGCATCAAGGTATCCAATTCCCATTAATGAACCAATGATCATTTGTAATAAGGATAATGAATAGCATTAACATGGCATGATAATAACAACAACAATATTAAGCATGATATATCAATGGTGATCATTTATTCTGTAAGAATACCCAAGGCCGCTCGTATCCGTGAGCACGGCTAGTATACCAGTTTATTAAACTCTGCGCAGAGGTGTACACTTTCACTGTGAGTCATGACTTCCAAATGCATGGGTTTGCAAGGCCCAAAACATCGGAAACCATATAAAGCCATTCAAAAGTTCGTCTAGCAAGTTAGGGCCATTAGATTCACTCGGCAGGCAGATGTAGAACCCCCCTTCCCTGTGGCACAACAACCGCAGCCTATACACACTAGGCCAGGGGCTCGCACTACACCCAACGTGGCAAGCCATTCTTACGCCATTTAAGGTAACCACTAACAAGCTAGAAAAGGTCTCTTGAACAACTAAAGCCAGAGCCATATAGCCCTCACAGTTGTACTGTCAATCCCGGTTAATGCTTACAGATAAGTCCTTATGGAGAGAAACCAGAGCATCAAAATAACCCACATGCTCTAGCCCCCTTTCAACAGTAATAAAATCTTCTTAATTGGTTGATTGCATAATCCATTAGTCAAATTACAAGATCATTGTTCATAATTAAGCGCTAGCAGTAGCTACCCAAATGCATAACCCATAGGTGACAAGGAAACAAGATATCAATAACTAAGTTATAATCTCTAAGGTTGTCAAGGTAGACACATGCATATGATATTGATTATAGTGAATAGGTAACAAGGATAGTCCCATGTTATACTTGCCTTGATCAAAGCTTTCCTCATGATCTGCTGGTCCGGCTCAAAATAATACTCCTAATCGTCGTAGTACTGCTCAACGTCTAAATTCGATCACCAAGCATCAACATACAAACATTCCGAGCAAACATACACGAAGCAAACAAAAGATACAATTAGAACAGTACACCAACAGTAGAAAAACATTTAGGAAAACTTACAAAACTATTCTACACGTTACTACGATCACACAGACGTAAAGATCATGAAATTCGGATCTAAAACGTGAAAGTTATGAATTTTCTAAGATTTCCTATAGATAAATAATTATTTTAATATAAACTCGAAAATTAAACTTTTCAAACCTACTGTACAGCTACACTAACATATAGGGCTTGCAAATACAAACCTAACACAACTTGAACGGGTCAAATCGGAGTTAAAACGTGGAAGATATGGCCTAAACAAGATTGTATGTATATATGTATTTCTATTGTATTTCGGGATTTGTTTTTCTTAAAGAAAGCGGCCACAAAACTTATGCATGATGTCATCAAGCTAGCAAATTGGATGGGAACCTGCATTGTGCTTGCACATACGTAGACCTAACAGCTTGTATGGCACTATGGCTCGATGAAATAAATAAATAATGAATGGATCAAACTATTCACTTATTGCAAAACAACAAGAACGGATTTAAACCGGGATTGCTTTTAATTGGAAAACTATTAAATAAATATATTAATCTAATTACTATTTAAATTAATAAATTCATAATCAAATGACATGATAAACATCGTTACTAATACATAGTTTACGTCGACACAAACACGACACGACGCGAATGGAATTATAACCCTTAGTTATTTTCTAATTATCAGCGGTTAAATAATTATTAATCAAAAAGTTTCTAAATCAATAAATTTATAATTATGAGACATGACCAACGTTGGTACTACCGCGTAGAGCGCGATGACACGAAACTAACGCAACTGGAACTACTCAAATCGGAGTTAAAACAACGAAACAGCGGACAATCTACGATCGGTGGCAACTCTGTAATTACCTCGTCTTGCACCTCTATCCATCTTCGTGGAACACAGAGCCGTGGCCATGGTGACGATCCAGACGGCGAAGAAGAAGAAGATGAAGGCGCGCATGGAGCACATCAAGGACAGGAAGGCCTGCGCGATGAGGAAGGTGAAGAGCATGTTGGAGCTGACGGCGAACGAGAACCCCGCCGTGCGCGTCTCCAGCGGGAACGTCTCCGACGGGATGAGCCACCCGAGGGGGCCCCACGACCATGCGAAGCTGGACACGTAGACGCAGATGAGCACCACGATGGCCACCGCCCACGACCGGCTCGGCTCGTTGTCGGTGCGCACGTGCACCAGCATGATCCCGCCCACGGCCGTCTGCGCCACCAGCATCTGCACGCACGCCTCCAGGAGGAGCTTCCGCCGGCCGACCTTGTCGACGAGGATGATGGACACGACGGTGGACACCACGTTGACTTGCCTGATAAGCTATAGCTGAAAGTATTGTTGACTGATTTGCTGTGAGAGAGAAATACTGTACTGTGGTGAGGCTGATAAATTCAAGCGACCGGGCTGACAGCTGCTCTTAATAATCTCATCTCCCTTTGCTAGTTAGTTGCTCCCAATTTTCACAGGGAACACGAGACAAAAGCCACACTTGACATCACTACTGCATTGCTGTTGCACGGCGTTGGAGGCTGGACTGGCTTCGTCTACAGTAGCAGCTTTGTTTTGCATATTGGTTTTGTGTGTCTGATCTCTGATGAAAAAAATTAGGACGCGACAGCAGGAAGTAAACCTGTGCAGTTGTAACCTTTGCAAGCTTCCGCATGGTTGGGCAGGCTCGGTTGACTGACTTATTACTTGGGCCTGGTCCAACAGGCTGTCGGTGGCGTGCGAAGGGAAGACGGAAGAGGGCAGGCGTGGTTGCCACTGTAATGCAATTGGTGCGCGTGTATGTAGGTGGTGCGGTGCCGGTCTACCGGAGGCCGGAACAAGCCCTAGTTAGGGACAGGGTTAGGCAATAATCGTCCAGGAGTCAGGACAGGACAGGACAGGACAGGACAGGAGAGAGTCCTACTTGCTGCCGACTCTCCTTGGAGCAGGACTCCAAGTGGTTGGTCAACCGCGTCATCGGTTGAAGAAGACGACAAATTCCGTTCGGCCGGGCGCCGGGGCAGAGCGGCGACGGCGAGGGAACTAGGGCAACGGTGCGGCGCAGCGGCGGCGGCGACAACAACGGCGGCGGCGGCAACAGCGGCGGCGGCGACAACAACGGCGACGGCGGCGACAGCGGCGGTGGGCGGCGACAGCGGCGGCGGAAAACAGGGCTAGCAGGCAGGCCGGACATATATATAGGGAGGAAAACTTTCCACCTCCATGTCAACTAGCGATATGGTGCTAATTGACGTTGCACCCTCCATCTTTACTAATAGGCCTAATTAATTATTAAAGCCCATTAGTAAATAAATGAATGGACATTTAGGATTACTGCACACAAGCTTTGGTGGAAGATAAGATATTTATTATTTTCGGAATTAATTAATTTCGTGGATAAAATAATTCTAGAAAAGTCCAGAATTATTATTTAAGCCGCGAAAAATACTCCGAAAGCTCCGAAAATTCGAGGGAATTTTCTAGAGACATTAAGGAACATAAGGAACCCAAATAAAGTATTTGGAGCTTATGAAACGATGGATGAAGAGATCAAAGAAAAAGATTAAGCTCACGGAAATTGGAATTTTGGATCCAGAAAATACCAAAGAGTTTTCCGATGAGAAGTAAACGTCGTCCTACGGTATTTTGAAAATAATAGCACTCACCAACACCAAAGACAAGCATCACACAAACACCACATTATTAAATTAATATGTAAAAGTTTAAAACCACAATTTTCTATATTTAATTAGCAACAACTTAACTTATCTAATAAATTTATTCAGATATTGAAATAATTTATTTTATTTAGCGTTTTTCCCGCACAACCCAAAATAGAAAATTTTGGGTGTGACAGGAACAAAGGAGACGAGTGCCATAAAAAGGATCTACAATAGAAGCACTCACTCATAAGAAGTGGACAAACAATTCGACAGGCTGCAAGTAACACACCAAAGACAACCTAGCATTGAGCTTTCCCAAGATTCAAGCTAGGGTGCTGATGAGAAGCAAGGTGCAACATACTTCGTATTAGCCAATCTTATACCTGCTTTTATCATCTTCGAAGATACCATCTTGCACATCGACAACAATGACAAGGATGACAGGATGCGATTACACCATGGCATGCATCGTAGTGTCAACAAACATCAATCAATGGTGGGCTACCAACTGTGTCTCATGAGATTGTTGACACTTCTAACACCACTTAACCTAAGTTGTCATCCCTAATTTTTGTACTTGTGCTCTTATAATTTGGTCGGTACTATTACACGTAGAGCCCCCCATAAGTAGTATTTACCGTGGTGGCGAAAAAATACAAAAATACCATCCTTAGAATTCTTATTTCTTGTAGTTTCATAAAAGTAATTTTGTTTTGCATACTTGTGTGTTTATACGGTATAAATATGGGAGACATGTGGGTTCCACTCAACCACAACCCATCACCTCACATCCACTCACCTTATCGCCCTCCATTATTTCCTATTCACCACCACTACCATCCATTTCATCCTATCATGTTATCCATCAAAAGGAGCACCATGAGTTGCATTCTGAAATGGAGATGAACCAGGGAACATGTCATGCAAATAATTTGGCAAATGGCCAAGGGTTGGGGCTGGCTGGCCCCACACCCATGCCGCCCGGCCTCCCTCTTCCTCCTCTTTAAAAACCCCTTCTCCTAGATGCTAAACTGACACACACACTCCTTCTACACTCTTCAGTTCGAGAATCCATTCCAAAATTTTGAAGTTGAGAATCACCTCATTTGAGTAGAGTTTGAGTGAGTGAAAGTTGAGTGAAGTCACAAGAGAGATTTAGTGCAAAGTGCTTAGTGGAGAAGTGAAGAAGTGCTATAGAAAATCTTGAGGAGAAATTAAATATTAGATGGTAGGTGCTGCTCAAATTAATCAATAATTTAGGAGAAGTTAAATTAAAAATTCCAACTTAAATGACTGACTCCTGAATGACTAATTTTCTAGACGGCTAATTCTATAACGTTTGTTTTCTAACCCTCATTTTGTTCCACTAGTTTTGTTTTGTTTGTGATTTTCTTTGTGCAGCAAGGATGAGCAAGAAGGTGAAGAAAGCCCTCACTTCGATGCTTTCTTTCCGTTCGACGAGAAGCCATACTTCATCTCGGGCAGACTCTTCTCGCACTGATTCTGAGATGGAAATTGACCTGCCATCTCCCGTTGTTCAAGGATCGTCTTCGCGCTAGCAAGCTAAGGTCTATACCCTTCTTAGGGATAACCAAATCAAATTCCAAGACGACCAAGAAAAAGAAGTCTAGAAGCTGCTAAAAGATAAGGAGTTCACATCCACTCCAGTCATGGACCCAGACCTCCTGCACACCATAGGTATGGACTCTGAATTTCAACTTATTTTTAGAAATATTGGCTAGAAAGATGCTTGGACTATAATTGAGAATGGCTGTAGATTACTCACAAATTAGTAGAAAATAAAATTTCATTTAGACTTTTTAATAAATCATTTTCACCTAGTTGGAAAAATTTTAGCAACATGTTAGGATTTCATGAATCATGCAATGTTGATGCTGATGATGCTTTAGAAGAATTTGATAGAACTTATTTCTGGCAAGATATATCTAACGAAATAGTTTTTCATAGACCTTGTACTGATGAAATTCATAACCCCACTCTGAGATTTATTCATAAATGGTTAGGAGTTACTCTTTTTCCTAGAGAGAACTTTAGGATTGCAAGAGTAGAGGAACTTATATTAATGTATGCCATAGTCAAGAAAGAAAAGTTTCACTTGTTAAATTGATGACACATTATTGGCTAACTATTCTTGGGTTAAAGAAAGGGGGAGTAACATGCACATCATGGGTAACACATTGCCAATGGGTTAGGACTTTTGGATAATGCAAACATTGCATATATCTCCACGCCACAATGAGTCATTGACTATTCATTCTTTCATCATGCTCACATCCTTAAAATAAGAAATAGAAAAATAGTCATGATGTATAAAGGATAGATAAATGAAATCGAGTTATCAGATCGGACCCTTAGTCTATATGTCGTGGAGAATTTTGTTCTTGAATTACAGAAACCAGGACGGGGAGTGGGAAGGAGTCCCTCGACTTGCATGACCAGGAACCAAAACCCGATGTACTAGGGAGAAGATGCAACTCCTCCAGAGCCAGCCTTCACCAGTTACTTTGGATTTGAGCACCCGGGACCGTCTCATGTACATCACCAGCCCTAGGAGGATCACACTCCCTATGAGCCAGAGACATCTACAGGTGCACGCTGGGGGCTAGGTAATTTTGACCATTATTATCTGTACGATTATGAGGAGACCACAAGTGGTGTACAGAGAGGGCATATGTCTTTCTCCACTAGGGGCGTTCACGACAGCTTCCATGGACTTTTTTCATATCATGCTCCTCAGAACCACTACCAGCCTCCTCCACAACATCATCATCAACCTCAGCGTCACCATCATCATCCACCACCTCCGATGGGCTATGATGAGCCTAGTTTCTACCAAAGCGTCAACAACCGTCTCACATCCCTTGAGGTGGGATAGGAGGAGATGTGCAACACCCTTCACCAGCAAGTTGAATGGTAGCAGCAGGCAACACAGAGATTTGATGAGATACGGTAGTATGAGCAACAGCAGCAAGCGAACTTTGAGTACCTATTCAATAGGATGAGTTTCCAGTACCCAGCACCACCACCACTGCAGCAGTGATCTAGCTTGCGGGAGGACCCCCTCATGTCAAGGTAAGTATTTCTTTCTTTCTTATAAAATTCTGTGAGTATTATTTTCATTAGTTTAAATTGCTATTAAAAAATAGAAAAAAAGAAAACCAAATAAAAACTTTGCCTTTAATTTTTCTGCTAGTATTTATGTTTAATTTTGGCAGATTAAAAATGAAGAAAAACCAAAAACAAAGTGTGTATAAGCTTGCTTTAAGTTTCAATTAGTGTGCTTTCTTATTTTAAGAGTTAAATAATTAAGTATAATTTGAAGATAGTCTCTCTCAAATAAAAGATGAAAAATGCTCAAGTATGATTTCTTTCAAGTACCTAGTTTTCAGATTTGAATTCTCCTACGTGTTGAACAAAGTTGATTTAACTTGAGAGGAAACACCACATCATTTTGCTCCACCAAAAATATTTTCTCCTACCTAGGAGGAAACACCAAAAACATTCCATTTAGGTTTCCCTCAAATAAATGCTCCAATTCTTTTGTATTATCTCTTAAATATTTTATATTAAAGAAGCTTGTAGCTATGCAAAAGAAAGAATAGAAAAAAATGGACAAGTGTCTAAAGTATCAAAACAATGGGTACTTTGATGTCCGCCTAGAAAAAAAGAAGAGAAAAGAAAAGAGTAAAAGATAGCCCATGTTTTCTTACATTTGTTTCCAAGTTCAAGAGAGAGAAAATTTTAGGAACATAGTAGAATTAGGATTAGCCACCATAAATATCCACCTCATTGCATACACTTGCACATCTTGATTTGATTGCATGACTCAACTCTCTTTGGATCTATTGTTTGACTTTACAATATATGTTTGCAAGTATGTTTTCTCATATGAATGACATTCCTATGAACTCCACATAAGCTTTAGTGCAGAAATGAAGGGCATACATTTGTTTCCTTAGTGAGATCCAAAAATACCACATAGTTGAGAGACTTGAGTGTGTCATGCAATGAATCTCTAAGTTTTATTTTGAAAACTTATAAAAACTCCAGAATGAAGGTTGAATGAAGAAAATGAGATGTAGTGCTCACTTAATTGTTCTATCTTTCAATTGCTCAAGACCAGGTAAAATGCTCAGAAGCTCCATGGTTGAAAGAATATGAGTAAGTTTGAAAGATGGATCAATGAATTTTAATCTGGAGAAGAATTCTAGTTTGAATGCAGGTGTACTTTTGAGGAGTTGTACAAAATTTGTGAAACCCAGTACTCTTCATTTGTATCATTTAAGTTGCTAAGGGACTAGCAAAGACTTAGCTTGGAGGAGCTTGTTGACGGTAGTTATCATCCATCACAAACAGTCAACTTTATGCATAGAAATGGTCACCAATAGAAACTTAGGGGTTATTACTGACAATTTCTATGAGTTTTGGTGAATTATTATTTTCAACAGGGATATTCCAAAGAGAATGAAAAGAGGATTTAATTTTCAGAAAGGCCATGAAACTTAGCCATGATGAAATATGCACCAGAAGACTCTAGAAGACACCAGAAGGCACAGGACCAAAGCGGAGGACCAGTAGCTGCTAGGTGGGGCCGGCTAACCCTACCCTAGTGCCGCTCGGCCCCCCATAGAGGGATTCCTCTATGCCCTTCTAGAGACTTCCTCCAATGCCTTTGAGGATGCATCTCCACCATTCGAGAAGTCAGTTTGATCCGAGAGCTGACAGTTCTTCCTTAGGGCTATAAATAAAGACCCAGACCCCCCTCCTCAAAGACATTATCACCTGATCATAAGTCAAGAGTACTCTAGATATTAGGGTTTTAAGTGATTAGATAGAGAGAGCTCTAGTTCTTCAATTTCTTAGTATAGGCTTTCTAGAGAGTTTAGAGTAGAGTTGGGCGATTTGCTCATGATTCCGGATCTGTTTGTCTAGAGATTTGGTAATTTGCCTTTGTATCTCATTTATGACTTTGTTCTATTTCAATATTATGTTCCTCTTTATTATTGTCACACCCTAAAATTTTCAATTTTGGGTTGTGCTTAGAAAACACTAAATAAAATAAATGATTTCAATGTTTGAATAAATTTATTAGATAAGTTAAGTTGCTGCTAATTTAAATATAGAAAATTGTGGTTTTAAACTTTTTCATATTAATTTGATAATGTGGTGTTTGTGTGATGCTTGTCTTTGGTGCTGGTGAGTGCTATTATTTTTAAAATACCATAGGATGACGTTTACTTCTCACCGGAAATTTTTTTTGGCATTTTCTGGATTTAAAATTTCAATTTCCGTGAGCTTAATGTTTTTCCTTGATCTCTTCATCAATTTTTTCATGAGTCCAAACCTATTTAGTTGAGTTCCTTATCTTTCCAAGAGTCTCCAGGATTTTTCCCGTGATTTTTCTGAGCTCCGGGCTATTTTTTTCGCGGCCAAAAAGGTAAATCTAGATTTTCTAGTTTGTGGAATTTAAATAATCCCGAAATTAAGAAATTCCGAAAAGTTTCCAAACCCTACGACTATATATATGCCGCCGTAGCCCTCGACATCCTGGTTTCAGAAGTACAACCCTTATCGCGAGCCGCCGCTCGTAGCTCCCTCTATCTCTCGCTGTATCTTAAATATACATACATATATATATATATATATATATATATATATATATATATATATACATATATATATATACATATATATATATATACATATATATATATATATATATAAATGTGTGTGTATACGTGCATGCAAGTGCTTTGACGTGATGACAATCTAGGAAGCAAGCCAACTCTCCTTTATTCATAGCTAGCTAGTAGAATAACCTTTGTTTCTTTTTCCCTTGGGATTATTGATTGGTCTAATCTGTACGCCGTGCACAGCAAGGACTCCAGAACAATCGTAACATGCTCGTCTATAAATAGCAAGGCCCCCATCGCATCCTTTTCCAAACCCTTGCAACCCTTAATCTATTTGATCAAATCCCACGCAGCCCTATGCCGCCGCCGCGGTCTCGTCTTGCATCACTGGCCGCTCGCACGATCCAAACTGCCATGCCTGCCCTTTCCTGGCGTGTGTGTTGTTTGATGCGTGTGTGTTCCAGTTTTGGCATGTGTTTGGACCTGAGTGAGACGGATATCAATTCCAATTCCAGTACAATGCAACTCTGATCCGACGGAGTTGTGTTGCTTATATAACCGAGCGAGAGAGCCCTGCATCATATCTCATGGCTACAGGCGGTGCCCTGCCGCCCTGGAGGTCCTTCCAGTACATACGGAGCAGCGTGACCGTGTTGACGCCCATCTCGGCGAGCATGGCCGGCAGGATGCCGAAGAAGAATTTGAGGAAGGTGATCCTGCTGTTGAAGGCGATGACCAGATTCTGCGGGTTGCCGATGGATCTTGGACGTCGCGCTGGAGCTGATATTGGCGCTGGTGGCGAGCGCGAGTTGGAAGGTATGGTAGCAGGTACAGAAACCAGCCATCATGGGCATGATGATGAACGAAGCGGGAGCGGGACTAGCAGCTGCATCCAGCAGCCACTGAGACAGGTCCTTGCCTTCCTGCCTTTGCTCGTCTACGAATACGATGATGCTCTCCTGTTGTACGTTGATCCAGTAGACTCATCGTCTACGCGACGCACGAAAAACAACTCCTGCTTCAGGACGACTCAAGGATGGCTGCTCATCCTCGGACAAGTCTCCGACGCCTGGTTGTGGCATCCAGTCACAGGAGAGACCATCGCCCTCCCACCCATACATGAAGACCACAGGCCACTACATCCCCGTCGAATGCAGGTGCCTGCTCACTAATAGCTCCGCCACCCACTTGGACAAGTATCAGTGGAGATGACTTGGTTGCGAACCGATGAAGATGAGTGGTGAGAGGACATCATCTATGGCAAGGTGTCAAGTGGCAGCTACGATCGATCGATGAAGGCCTATCGTTAACGGAGTCGACGACGATCGGTAACAAGCAAGGTCTCGATCAGAAGCCGACGGTCACGTCTCTCCTCGCTCATCACTACGTCTCTGATGGGTCATCTGGCGGAGGACCCGCAACGACGGCCGAGCGCTAGCATGTACAGTCCCGCGGCGCAAAGGTCGTATCTAAGGTGCGCCACGCCAACGGCGACATCGCAGTCCGGCTCAGGCTCACAGTCACGAGGACGCATGATCTACACAGTCCTATGCATACGGGAGTATATTATACATCTATACATATTCAACATGCATGGATGTCGCAAGCAGAAACTCGCCCGGCGGCTTGTTGACAAGCTAAGTCCTATTCCATTAATTCTATTTTAGTATTGTATTGTATGTTTATGTCTCGGTTTATCTAAATCATCCATCATGACTCATCGGCCCCTCGCCCCGTTCCTTGTGCGCCCCTGCGAGACTCCGTGGAGCAGCAGCGCCGTCACCGCCTCTGGTTGTTCAGCCTCGGCCATGGGCGCCGAGCCAGCCGAGCCCCGCGCCGCCGCGGCTGTCGTGGCCAGCGCCGCCACGCTGCCCAGCTGGCCGGCCAGGCCTCTCCCTTTCCCTACGACGTACGAGCAGCAGTAGCCCTTCATCTTCTACGTCCGTACAGGCACCAGACAGCCCAAGGTAGAAGATGATACTATTTACAGTTTTGCCACCAAACTTGTTTTGAGCATAAAATCTTCGTTTTAACTCCGATTTGACCCGTTCAAGTTGTGTTAGGTTTGTATTTGTGAGATCTACATGTTAGTATAGTTGTACAGTAGGTTTGAGAAATTTAATTTTTGAGTTTATATTAAAGTAATTATTTATCTATAGGAAATCTTAGAAAATTCATAACTTTCACGTTTTAAATCCGAATTTCATGATCTTTACGTCTGTGTAATCGTAGTAACGTGTAGAAGAGTTTTACAAACTTTTTATACTGTTTTGCTACTGTTGGTGTACTGTTTTAATTATGTCTCTTTGTTTGCTTAGTGTATGGTTGCTCGGATGATTGTGTGTTGATGCTTGATGATCGAGTATAGACGGTGAGCAGTTTCTTGACGATCAGGAGTATTATTTTGAGCCAGACCAGCAGTATCATCAGGAAAGTTTTGATCAAGGCAAGTATAACGTGCGACCATCCTTGTTGTCCTATTCACAGAAAATATTATTCATATGCATGTGTCTTCCTTGACAACCTTAGAGATTATAACTTAGCGATTGATACCTTGATTCCTTGTCAACCTTGGGGATGCATTTGGGTAGCTATTGCTAGTGCTTAATTATGAACAATGATCTTGTAATTTGATTAATGAATTAAGCAATCAACCTTTAATGATGATTTTATTACTGTTGAAAGGGGGCTAGAGCATGTGGGTTATTTTGATGCTCTGGTTACTCTCCATAAGGACTTATCTGTAAGTGATAACCGGGATTGACAGTACAGCTGTGAGGGCTATATGGCTCTAGCTTTAGTTGTTTAAAGGACCTTTTCTAGCTTGTTAGTGGTTACCTTAAATGGCGTAAGAATGGCTTGCCACGTTGGGTGTAGGGCGAGCCCCTGTCCTTAGTGTGTATAGGCTGCGGTTGTTGTGCCACTGGGAAGGGGGTTCTACATCTGCCTGCCGAGTGAATCTAATGGCCCTAACTTGTTAGACGAACTTTTAAGTAGCTTTATATGATTTCTGGTGTTTTGGGGAGTCGCGAACCCATGCATTTGGAAGTTATGACTCACAGTGAAAGTGTACACCTCTGTGTAGAGTTAAAAACTGGTATACTAGCCGTGCTCACGGATACGAGCGGCCTTGGGGATTCTTACGGAATAGATGATCACCATTGTTATATCATGCTTAATTACTGTTGATTATTATTATGCTCATGTTAATGCTATTCATTATCCTTATTACAATTGATCATTGGTTCATTAATGGGAATTGGATTACCTTGATGCTACTCAATTGCTAATTATATGATGATTAAAAGCTAAACACAGTCAAACAGTGTCTAGCCTTTTGAGCCTCATGAACCCTGTGTTATACTTGTTGAGTTCGACATGGACTCACTCTTGCTATTCCCCCACACCTCAGTGTGTAGTGAGGTGCTGCTTAGAAGAAGGATAAAGATGTAGTGGAGTTTCCAGAAGTCTTTCAGAAGTGTTTGGCATACGGAACCACCAGTCAGCCATCCCTGAGAAGAATGGAGCCTGAAGTTTAGTCACCGTTCCGCGATACTCTGATGTAAGTGTTAATATAGCTATGTGTACGTTATATAATAACATTGTTTCTGATACTTTTTCATTCTGACATATGTGTGGACTTCCTGGGCACATATATGATTAGCCTGGTTTTGTTCTTTAGAAAACTAGGTGTGACAGAGTGGTATCAGAGTGGTGTTGACTGTAGGACGTATGCCAAGTAGCACTGGACATATTATAAAACTTATTTTACTATAAAATTATTTTGTCAGCCCTTGACTCATTGATTTTGACTATTTCCTGTTCCTTGTCCTGTTGTATCCCTTCCTTGATAGCTTCCTTTGAGCTATTATTTCTTACTCCCTTGTTGTTTTTTTGTTTTATGTTGATTTTACTAAAGTTTGCTTATCTTACCTTGATCAAAAGTTTGATGGCCTTTTCATCATCTATAATCTGCCATTTAGGATGACCACCATTGTTGAAGAAGCACGTTTAGTACCGATGATGTGATGTGTGCTTGTTTTGTTTGATGTGTTGCTTGTGTGTTGTCCTTGTTCTCGTGTTTTGAAAGTGGCCCGGAAGGTTTCGTCTCAAGGAGTAGCTCGATCCATGTTAAGTGGGGTAGGTTTTACGTAATACTCCGCATGTTGATTTCTATAGCAGTCTGCAATGTTTCTGTTATATCTCAAGATGTGGATATGAGAAATTTATGAAATTTTACTGGGAATAACTAGACTTCCGTATCTTTCCAAACCCACTGGACTTACCTTATTATCTACTATGAGCTAAGATATACCTGTTCCAAGTTGGGGTCACTGCGCAGTCTGAAATCCTGAAACAGTTTCGGTTAAGTTCAGTTTTTGACTAACTTATTGACAGAATCTGGAAAAGTTTTGTGAATAAAAGTCGTAGATAATTTTGTAAGCTTTCCAACCATGTAAAGATCACTTCATTTGGATCTTTGTAGCTCGAGTTATGCCAGATTTACTGAACTGCTAAAATTGGAATTCGCCCAGAAATTTTCTGCATTACTTCCTTATCTTGTATAAGTGAATATATCATTAGATATCTTTGAATCTCATTGATTTGCCTTGGAATATTACATTAGAGATGATTATGGTTATCTAGTATAAAAGGAGATGCAAGTTACTTTGGTATCCCCTAGTTTCTTTTTCTTAAGGGGGGTAGCAAAGTTGTGAGTGTTGCAAGATGAAGGTTTCGTATGTCCTAGTGCTTCACTTGGAAGAAGTGATTATCTCTATGATTGGAAGTCTACTCATGTGTTAGTGTTGTTTGCTTGGGATCAGTGCTTTATTGGATCGTCTACAAGAAGATCTGGTATTCGTCAGAACTGGTCTTCACTTCAAGCTATCATCAGTTGGGAGTTCAACATTCAATTCAACATACTCTACACAAGTTAGCATGGACGACATAGGAAGGAGATATTGGAAGTCTATAGTTAGTTTCATGAAAACTTAGATGACATCACCCCCATATCAAGTATGTTTAGTAAGTTTTAAGTGAAGGACTTATCATTAGCAGCAAGCCTTAAAGAAAGTGTTGCCTTCAATGACATTGCCAGGTGGAACAAAATCTTTGTTAAGTGGGGTAGTGTCCGCTACCATCATTAATCTCAAGCGACGAGGCACGAAGAACTGAAGATCAAACTTTATCTTTCTTGTCATCTTTTGGCGATCTTTGATCCATGTCTTATATCTCATCAGCACAAATCAAAGAAGCATGAAGACTTGAAGATTAGTGTCATCTATCTCTTTAGTCTCTCTAAATCTCGTTTTTTACCTTATCCTGTCCTTTCAGAACCGTCTGTCTTCCTTAGCTTATATCTCTATTTTTGGATGCCCAAATATCATGAATAAATTCTGGATAATAATAGATTTCAATATCTTTTTCTGACCGTAAGAACCACCCTGATAGCTATTATGGTTTGGGATTTATGAAAATCACAAGGCAACGCATCTGTGCTGTCAGCAACCTGGAATATTTTCTATTGTGCACAGTTTTCGACTACCTTAACTGCAGAATCTGGAGAAGTGTTCTATAAGAAAGTTGTAGTAAATTTGATAAGCTTTCCAACGGTATAAGCTATAACATCATATGATTCACAGAACTCGAGTTATAACTGGATTTCTGCACTGCTATTTTTCTGCTCGCGAGGAAGTGCAGGATTACTTGTTCTTGCATATGCTCATGAATCTCTTTGGGATGCCAGAAGGACATGACGATAGTCATCACTCAGAAACAAATGCAAGTTATCCTTTGGTGTTCTCTAGTTGATCTCTTCTTAAGGGGGTTTGACGAACTAAAGACGATATAAGATGGCGGTTTTATACGTTCTATTTCGTCACTCGGAAGCATCAGCTATCTACATGATTGCAAAGTCACTATCGAGCGCAGGTACCTTTCTCAGAGTGGTAACCTGTTAGAACCATCTACAAGAATCATAAGGGTCTAAATGAGACATTTACCAAGTTGGTTTTGAGTTTGTGGCATCATCATTGGATAGGAGTTGATGAAGGAAAAGTGAAGACTTGCAAATCAACTTTATCTTTCTCCCTAGTCTCTCCGAATCTCGGGATGAGATTCCTGTTAAGTGGGGTAGAATTGTCACACCCTAAAATTTTCAATTTTGGGTTGTGCTTAGAAAACACTAAATAAAATAAATGATTTCAATGTTTGAATAAATTTATTAGATAAGTTAAGTTGCTGCTAATTTAAATATAGAAAATTGTGGTTTTAAACTTTTTCATATTAATTTGATAATGTGGTGTTTGTGTGATGCTTGTCTTTGGTGTTGGTGAGTGCTATTATTTTTAAAATACCATAGGATGACATTTACTTCTCACCGGAAATTTTTTTTGGCATTTTCTGGATTTAAAATTTCAATTTCCGTGAGCTTAATGTTTTTCCTTGATCTCTTCATCAACTTTTTCATGAGTCCAAACCTATTTAGTTGAGTTCCTTATCTTTCCAAGAGTCTCCAGGATTTTTCCCGTGATTTTTCTGAGCTCCGGGCTATTTTTTCGCGGCCAAAAAGGTAAATCTAGATTTTCTGGAATTATTTTTATTCGCGGAATTTAAATAATCCCGAAATTAAGAAATTCTGAAAAGTTTCCAAACCCTACGACTATATATATGCCGCCGTAGCCCTCGACGCCCTGGTTTCAGAAGTACAACCCTTATCGCGAGCCGCCGCTCGTAGCTCCCTCTATCTCTCGCTGTATCTTATATATATATATATATATATATATATATATATATATATATATATATATATATATATAGGTGTGTGTGTGTGTGTACGTGCATGCAAGTGCTTTGACGTGATGACAATCTAGGAAGCAAGCCAACTCTCCTTTATTCGTAGCTGGCTGGTAGAATAACCTTTGTTTCTTTTTCCCTTGGGATTATTGATTGGTCTAATTTGTACGCCATGCACAGCAAGGACTCCAGAACAATCGTAACATGCTCGTCTATAAATAGCAAGGCCCTCATCGCATCCTTTTCCAAACCCTTGCAACCCTTAATCTATTTGATCAAATCCCACGCAGCACTATGCCGCCGCCGTCGCCGTCGCGGTCTCGTCTTGCATCACTGGCCGCTCGCACGATGCAAACTGCCATGCCTGCCCTTTCCTGGCATGTGTGTTGTTTGATGCGTGTGTGTTCCAGTTTAGGCATGTGTTTGGACCTGAGCGAGATGGATATCAATTCCAATTCTAGTACAATGCAACTCCGATCCGACGGAGTTGTGTTGCTTATATAACCGAGCGAGAGAGCCCTGCATCATATCTCATGGCTACAGGCGGCGCCCTGCCGCCCTGGAGGTCCTTCCAGTACATACAGAGCAGCGTGACCGTGTTGACGCCCATCTCGGCGAGCATGGCCGGCAGGATGCCGAAGAAGAATTTGAGGAAGGTGATCCTGCTGTTGAAGGCGATGACCAGATTGTGCGGGTTGCCGATGGATCTTGGACGTCGCGCTGGAGCCGATATTGGCGCTGGTGGCGAGCACGAGTTGGAAGGTATGGTAGCAGGTACAGAAACCAGCCATCATGGGCATGATGATGAACGAAGCGGGAGCGGGACTAGCAGCAGCATCCAGCAGCCATTGAGACAGGTCCTTGCCTTCCTGCCTTTGCTCATCTACGAATACGATGATGCTCTCCTGTTGTATGTTGATCCAGCAGACTCATCGTCTACGCGACGCACGAAAAACAACTCCTGCTTTAGGACGACTCAAGGATGGCTGCTCATCCTTGGACAAGTCTTCGACGCCTGGTTGTGGCATCCGGACACAGGAGAGACCATCGCCCTCCCACCCATACATGAAGACCACAGACCACTACATCCCCGTCGAATGCAGGTGCCTGCTCACCAATAGCTCCACCGCCCACTCGGACAAGTATCAGTGGAGATGACTTGGTTGCGAACTGATGAAGATGAGTGGTGAGAGGACATCATCTATGGCAAGGTGTCAAGTGGCAGCTACGATCGATCGATGAAGGCCTATCGTTAACGGAGTCGACGACGATCGGTAACAAGCAAGGTCTCGATCAGAAGCCGACGGTCGCGTCTCTACCTCGCTCATCACTACGTCTCTGATGGGTCATCTGGCGGAGGACCCGCAACGACGGCCGAGCGCTAGCATGTACAGTCCCGCGGCACAAAGGTTGTATCTAAGGTGCGCCACGCCAACGGCGACATCGCAGTCCGGCTCAGGCTCACAGTCACGAGGACGCATGATCTACACAGTCCTATGCATATGGGAGTATATTATACATCTATACATATTCAACATGCATGGATGTCGCAAGCAGAAACTCGCCCGGCGGCTTGTTGACAAGCTAAGTCCTATTCCATTAATTCTATTTTAGTATTGTATTGTATGTTTATGTCTCGGTTTATCTAAATCATCCATCATGACTCATCGGCCCCTCGCCCCGTTCCTTGTGCGCCCCTGCGAGACTCCGTGGAGCAGCAGCGCCGTCACCGCCTCTGGTTGTTCAGCCTCGGCCATGGGCGCCGAGCTAGCCGAGCCCTGCGCCGCCGCGGCTGTCGTGGCCAGCGCCGCCATGCTGCCCAGCTAGCCGGCCAGGCCTCTCCCTTTCCCTACGACGTACGAGCAGCAGTAGCCCTTCATCTTTTACGTCCGTACAGGCACCAGACAGCCCAAGGTAGAAGATGATACTATTTACAGTTTTGCCACTAAACTTGTTTTGAGCATAAAATCTTCGTTTTAACTCCGATTTGACCCGTTCAAGTTGCGTTAGGTTTGTATTTGCGAGCTCTACATGTTAGTATAGTTGTACAGTAGGTTTGAGAAATTTAATTTTCGAGTTTATATTAAAGTAATTATTTATCTATAGGAAATCTTAGAAAATTCATAACTTTCACGTTTTAAATCCGAATTTCGAGATCTTTACGTCTGTGTAATCGTAGTAACGTGTAGAAGTGTTTTACAAACTTTTTATACTGTTTTGCTACTGTTGGTGTACTGTTTTAATTATGTCTTTTTGTTTGCTTAGTGTATGGTTGCTCGGATGATTGTGTGTTGATGCTTGATGATCGAGTATAGACGGTGAGCAGTTTCTTGACGATCAAGAGTATTATTTTGAGCTAGACCAGCAGTATCATCAGGAAAGTTTTGATCAAGGCAAGTATAACGTGAGACCATCCTTGTTGTCCTATCCACAGAAAATATTATTCATATGCATGTGTCTTCCTTGACAACCTTAGAGATTATAACTTAGCGATTGATACCTTGATTCCTTATCAACCTTGGGGATGCATTTGGGTAGCTATTGCTAGTGCTTAATTATGAACAATGATCTTGTAATTTGATTAATGAATTAAGCAATCAACCTTTAATGATGATTTTATTACTGTTGAAAGGGGGCTAGAGCATGTGGGTTATTTTGACGCTCTGGTTACTCTCCATAAGGACTTATCTGTAAGTGATAACCGGGATTGACAGTACAGCTGTGAGGGCTATATGGCTCTGGCTTTAGTTGTTTAAAGGACCTTTTCTAGCTTGTTAGTGGTTACCTTAAATGGCGTAAGAATGGCTTGCCACGTTGGGTGTAGGGCGAGCCCCTGTCCTTAGTGTGTATAGGCTGCGGTTGTTGTGCCACTGGGAAGGGGGGTTCTACATCTGCATGCCGAGTGAATCTAATGGCCCTAACTTGTTAGACGAACTTTTAAGTAGCTTTATATGATTTCCGGTGTTTTGGGGAGTCGCGAACCCATGCATTTGGAAGTTATGACTCATAGTAAAAGTGTACACCTCTGCGCAAAGTTAAAAACTGGTATACTAGCCGTGCTCACGGATACGAGCAGCCTTGGAGATTCGTACGGAATAGATGATCACCATTGTTATATCATGCTTAATTATTGTTGATTATTATTATGCTCATGTTAATGCTATTCATTATCCTTATTACAATTGATCATTGGTTCATTAATGGGAATTGGATTACCTTGATGCTACTCAATTGCTAATTATATGATGATTAAAAGCTAAACGCAGTCAAATAGTGTCTAGCCTTTTGAGCCTCATGAACCCTGTGTTATACTTGTTGAGTTCGACATGGACTCACTCTTGCTATTCCCCCACACCTCAGTGTGTAGTGAGGTGCTACTTAGAAGAAGGATAAAGATGTAGTGGAGTTTCCAGAAGTCTTTCAGAAGTGTTTGGCATACGGAACCACCAGTCAGCCGTCCCTGAGAAGAATGGAGCCTGGAGTTTAGTCACCGTTCCGCGATACTCTGATGTAAGTGTTAATATAGCTATGTATGCGTTATATAATAACATTGTTTCTGATACTTTTTCATTCTGACATATGTGTGGACTTCCTGGGCACACATATGATTAGCCTGGTTTTGTTCTTTAGAAAACTAGGTGTGACAATTATGTTCTTAGTTTGCTCTAGTTATATATTGGATATAGTATTATTTGATGATTTGCATTTGCATATGTTCGTAGTGTACTTAATTTAGTTCACGCGAGAGTTAAGTAGTTTTGATTATGTAAGCATGGTGCTTAGATATGAAATTCCCCTGCGAATGCCTGCTATATGACAGGAGGTGGTAGATCGCTTAGGTGATAGCTGCGTTGAGTCCTTTGCAGTCCATCCCCCGTATATAGATTAATTGGTACTACCCCGTCTCAAAGGAGATGAAGACTATGTTTCGGATTCTCCCTAGTTGATGTTCCTTATAATTTTTGCTTGATTCAGTTTTACTAGTAGATGAAGATATATACTCTAGAGTGAGCAACAAGACTTAGTGTTTAGGAATAACTTAGGAATTCTTACTCTGGCTGAATCTTTAGGTTAGTCATACTACTTTTAATGAATCTCCTCTTTCTATCTCTAGAATACCATTATCATGTTGAACTTATTTATCATTTATTTATCTTTTACTTGACTTATCCCTACTAAAGTATAAGAGTGTTTGGTTTATCATAGGTCTGCACATTTATTTAGTCATATAAACATTTGCCTCATAGTCCATCCTTTGGGATTAAAATAAATAAACGATACTCGGAATACTCTGGGTAGAATTCTACAATAGGTGATTTATTTGTCTGCTTGCGGATACTTATGTTTTAATATTATTTAGAGTTTTCAAGTGTAGTTACAATTACCAACATTTTGACCATCATGCTAGGGATGACAAATTAGTGCATAGTGATGTAAGAAATGTCAACAGTTAGTCCAAATAATCAACCAATATCTATACTAAAACAAATTTTGGTTCAAAGATTAAATTAGACACCATGTCTAATTTGATCAAGGTAGGATATTTAACCTAGGCACCACGCTTAAGTTAAAAAGCCTATAGAAGCATTGTCATTACATCCAAACTTCAAACTAAGCACCATGCTTAATTTAAAATATGTAAAACCAAAACTTCCAAACCAAAACTTGTTGGCATAGACAAAGGAAGAATGAAAGGATAAAAAAGAATCATACAACAGAGGTGAAAACATTGAATGGTGGTGACCAAAGGAACCACTTATTTTTATTTATTTCTCTTTTCTTGTTTTTTATGCAAGGTAACACAAAGTAGTGAGAGTGAAAGATACAAGTTACCTTTGTGGGTGTAACACCCTAAAAATTTGAAGAGAAGAAAAATAGGAAAAATGTGATTTTTATATTTATTTTTGTGAAGCATGCAAATTTAGAATAAGAATAATTTTTATAAATTTAAAAACAAATATAAGGGTAGAAACATGATTGAGCATTCATGCTGCTGCATTTAGAATTTTGTATTGAGTGGTATAAATCAAATTCAAATTTGATTTGAAAATCATTTGAAAAATGAATTTGAAAAATTGGAAAAGGAATTCTTCTTCTCTTTCTGCTCTCGGGCCGTTTCTCTTCACAGCCCAGTGCCCGCGGCCCACTCTTCTCTCTCTCCCGGCCAGCCTTCTCCTCCTGGGCCGAGCCCAAGCTCAGCAGCCGCGGCCCGCTAAGCCAGCCGCCGCCCCGTTTTCCCTCCGAGTCGCCGACATGTGGGTCCCGCCTGTCAGCGTCTCCTTCTACCTTCCTTTCTTCTTCCTCCGGCTCCGCACCGCCTTCCCTCTCTTCCCCGATCCGAATCGATTTCCCAATCTCCCTCTTTCCTTCTATAGCGGTGCTATCGGGGTATAAAAATGGAGCCGCGCCACCCCCCGCAACCCATCTTGCCTAGTTGTAGTTCCCGTGGTGGCCCAGGGATAGCTCACTGCGAGTTTGAGTTCCACCGCCGCCTTGCCGAGCTAGCCGCCGCCCTCCGGTTGCTCTCCAGCTTCGTTCTCGCGTGGGGTAAGGTCGCGAGGATGCGCTCTCTCTTTTGGTGTTTTTGGTTTGGCAATGGTGCTCGGGATGGTCGTCTTCACTAGCTCCGGCGAGCTCGGGCTCCATCCGGCCATGGCGCCGCTGCCAGGGTCACTGTGGCCGCCGGCCGTTCTTTCCCTCTCTCCTCCAATCCAATCCGCACCGTCCAAATCGAATCTAACGGCTGAGATTAAAAGATACCGTTTCGGCTGACATTTTTGCTAAAGAGTCCCTGAGTTTTTGTCTTTTCAAACCCACGGTCCAAAGCGTAATCTGGAAAATATGTTTTTATTAAATGAAAACGTAATTCGTTTCGGAAAAAGAAAAATACGTTTTCTGATATTTACAGTTTTGCCATTCAATTTGTTTTAGTTGTAGAATCTTCGTTTTAACTCTGATTTGGTCCATTCAAATTCCGTTAGATTCATATTTGCGAGCTCTATGTAATTATACAACTGTACAGTAGGTTTGGATTAATTTATTTTTGAGTTTTAATTAAAGTATTTATTTTTCTATAGGAAATCTTTGGAAATTCATAACTTTGTCGTTTTAGCTCCGTTTTTCGTGATCTTCGCGTCTGTGTGATCCTAGCGAGTTGTAGATTCGTTTTAAAGACTTTTTATCTTATTTTCTTACTGTTGGTGTATTGTTCTAATTATAGCCTTATTTGTCTATGCATGATTGCCTCTGGATGTGTGTTGTTGATATTGGTTGATCGAGTATATACGGTGAGCAATTCGTTGGAGATCAAGAGCCTTACTACGAGCAAGATCTTCAGGACCAGTTTGAGCAAGGCAAGTATAGCATGGGATTATCCTTGTTGTCCTATTCACCTTATGCAATTAATATCATTATGCATTTATTCCTTGTTAAGGATGACTTAGTGATTGATCCTATACCTTGGTACCTATTGTGATGCATCGAGTAGTATGGCTAGTGCTTAAACATGGACTATGATCATGTAAATTGATTAGAGGAATATGCAACAAACATTAAAAGATGGTTTTGATTAATGTTTAAAGGGGATTAGAGCATGGGGGTTACTTTTGATGCTCTAATTGCTCTCCATAAGGACTCATCTATAAGCGACAATCCGGGATTTACAGTACAACTGTGGGGGCTATATGGCTCTGGCTTTAGTCATATAGAAGGACCTTTTCTAGCTTGTTAGAGGTAACCTTTTTGGTGTAAGAACGGCTTGACGAATCGGGTATAGTGCGGCCTCTGTCCTTATGTGTATAGGCTGCGGGTTATTGTGCCATTTGGAAGGAGGGCTCTACATCTGTTTGCCGAGTGAATCTAATGGCCCTAACTTGTTAGACGAACCTTCGAAAGACTTCATAGTGTTTACCCTGCCTGCTCACCTTGGTAGTGTTTTGGGAGTAATTAACCCAGGCATTTGGGTAACACGACTCACAGTGAAAGTGTACAACCTTTGCAGAGTGTAAAACTGTTATAACAGCTGTGCTCACGGTCACGAGTGGCCTTGGACCCTTATGGAATAGCTGATAATTGTTAATGGTTATGTTTTTGCTATTCATTAATCATTTCACATGGATCATATGTTTATTGTTTACATTGAGACCTTTTGATGCTATTGATTTGCTAAAATCATTAACTAAAAGCTACATGCTGATAAACCAATGATTATGCCTTTTTGAGCCTCATGAACCCCATGTTACACTTGTTGAGTACGAGATGTACTTACGCTTGTTTATTTTCTTACTTGGATAAAAATCCCGGATGGGTAACAGATGGAGGTAATAGTGACTACTACGCCTACTTCCCTGAAGATTACTAGTCTTACTGTCAACCAGTCAATGTACTGTGACTGGAGCTACCACGAGAGATTTTTATTTATACTTCCGCTACATTTGTGTTAAGACTATGTGTTTAAATATTGTGCTGTAATAACATATGCGATGATACTTCTGTTATAATTTGTGAACTTATCTGTGATTGATCTCTGGGCGCACATAAGGGTATGCATTCCATTTGGTCGATAAATGGGTGTGACAAATTGGTATCAGAGCTCTTGTTGACTGTAGGACGCAAGCCTAGCTAGAAATGGTCGATTTAGTATCATCTTTACACTATTTTTATGCTCACTATCTTGCTCTTGTTATTTGATAAATTTTTATGCTTCTTATGTCTCATTCTATTATGAAATTTTGCCTCTATTCTAACTTCATCTAAAAATTCTGTAGATGGCCCGTGACCGTAAGACTGCCCGCATCAGCTCTGGAGGATACTATCCACCTCGTGCCCTGCATGCAACTGAAGAGCCACAAGAGCCAGAACCTTAGGAATAGGAGCAGACCCCTGTAGCACCAGTCCAAGCACCAGCACCTCCCCAGGAAGAGCCTGAGCCTGAAGAAGATCCAGAAATCGTCGAGATTGAAGATGGTGAAGAGGAAGCTAATGGAGGAGTACAACCCCCGCCTCCACCACATGAAGCTCCTGAAGATATGCCACCTCCTCCAATGGGGTGGACTGTGAGGATCTACCACAGGAATGGAGGGAATGCTATCTCTCATCTTCGCCTGGTGGGGATGCTCACTGCTTACTTCGCTGATTGGCATCCAACTGTGGAGTACGTCTGCTGGGAGTACACTCATCCACTGGAGGACACGTACTGGAAGGCAAGGGCAAGCATCTTTGCACACAAGCAAGACAAGGGGGCATATCAACTGGACAGGATGTTCTCTCACGTGGGACATCGAGCTACTATAGAGGATAGCATTGAAGATGCTGCGTTTGAAGCATGTATGGGTCTCCGCTATCTTCGCTTTAACCTTATGAAGCATGACATTCATCGCTTCTTTCCTCGTGCACACCCCGAACTTGGATGGGCTATGACAGATCCAGTGCAGCTAGAGCCACTACCTCAGGTGATGGTTAACCTTGTCTATGATATGATGGACAGGAAGCTGCAGCTAGAAGAGATGGTGAGGGCACAAGGGAAGACTATCAAGAGGTGCCAAGCAACCATTGATGAGCTCCGAGCAAACCAAGGCATGCCCAAGATCTATGAGACATTAGAGCATGAGCCACTTCCTTAGGAAGTAGGAGTCCTTTATGTAATAAGAACGTTCTTAGTTGAGTCAGTTGAGTCTGTCGTGTGGTTTGAACCTTGGTGTGCTAGTTGCTTTATTATTATGCTTATGTGTGAGTTGGATCTTTGTTTGAGTGTCAGGACTTGTAGGCATGTCTACAAGTTTCATTCTTAAGAATAATAAGTTTAATAGTCAAGGAATAATAGTTGGGTTTGATATTATCTCATTTCTGTCCTTGCTGTTTTCTAGAGCAGTCTCCAATGTTTCTGCTATAGTTTAAAAACGGTTCGTGCAACATTTATGAAATTTTTATGAGAGAAACTAGACTCAAGCATATTTCAAATGCCACTGGAATCACCTTTTTATCTGATCTGGTTCGAGAGATATAATTTTCACAAGTTAAAGTTTCTGCATAGTCTGGAATCTGGAACAGTTTCTGTTACGCCTTATTTTTCATAGACTTAACGACAGAATCTGGTCTTGTGGTCTGAATAGAAATTGTGGATAATTTCATAAGCTTTCCAACCATATAAAGCACGCCTCTTTTGGACTTCTGTAGCTCGAGATATGATTGAAATACTGAACTGTCAATATTGCTACTCGTCCAGAAAACTTTCAGATCTCATTCTTAATCTTATAAGTGGTTGATAACCTGGAATTCTTAAAGTTTGCATGTTTATGGGTGGCAGATGGCCGGAAGAGGAAGAGGCAGAGGTCGTGGAAACATTCCCCCAAATCCACCACCACCACCGCCACCAACTATCGAGCAGATGTTGGCAGTACAAACGCAGTTGATGCAACAACTAGTGCAGAATCAGCAAAATCAGTCAGTTACTGGGGCTCAACCACGTGATAAGCGTGGTGAATTTTTGAAGGGTCGTCCCCCAGTGTTCACACATGCTGCTGATCCTTTGGAGGCTGATGATTGGCTTCGTGCTGTGGAGAAATGTGATGACCGACAGAAGGTGTTGTTCGCTTCTGGGCAACTTCAGGGAGAAGCTCAGGATTGGTGGGAGTCATATGAGTATGGTCGTCCTGCCAATGCTCCTGCAGTCACCTGGCAGGAGTTTAGAGAGAACTTTAGGGCTTACCATATACCTGAAGGAATGATAGAGCTGAAGGCGGAGGAATTCAGGAACCTGACCCAAGGGTCAATGACTGTAGCTGAGTACCGTGACAAGTTTGCTCAATTGTCACGATATGCTCCACATGAGGTGGCCAATGACAATGATAAGCAGCGCCGCTTCTTGAAGGGATTATATGATGGACTACAGTTGCAGTTGATGTCCAATACCTACCCTAACTTTCAGACGCTTGTGAACCGCGCTATCGTGGTGGATAACAAGCGCAAGGAAATGGATGCAAAGAGGAAGAGGTTACAGGGACAAGCCTCCAATAGCAACACCCGTCCACGTACTGGCTTTCAATAGAATACTCAGCAGAGGCCTCCTTCTGGACAGTGGAATCGTGGTCAGGCCCCATTCCGTGGACAGTTCCCGCAACGTCCCCCATTCCAGCCACAGAATAGCAACCAACGTCCACCGTAGCAGAATGGGAATCAAGCGCAGCGTCAGGGTCCTTCCAACAACACTCCTGCAAAGACTAGTGCTCCCAATACTCCCAACAGGTGTTTCCGATGTGGAAAAGAAGGTCACTTGTCTTACAATTGCCCGGAGAAGCCTAACCAGCAGACTCCCTAGAGACAGAGCAGCCACCAGAAGCCCGCACCTAACTCGGGAAGGGTGAATCACTTGTCCCAGGAAACTGCAGTGGAGGAGCCAGAAGTTATGCTTGGTACGTTCGATGTCCACTCTACTCCCGCCACTGTTCTTTTTGATTCTAGAGCATCACATTCTTTCATATCACAATCATTTGTTAGAATACATAGAATCCATTTGTGTGCCATGAAGAACCCTATCTTAGTAAACTCACCTGGTGGAAGCATGCCAGCATCTTATCGCTGTCTTCCAATTAGTCTCAACTTAAGGGGGGTAGAGTTTACAGTTAGCCCTATAGTATTCAGAACAGCTGGGATTGATCTTATATTGGGAATGGATTGGATGATGCAACAACAAGCAGAGATTCAGTGTAAGGATAAATCAGTTGTGCTGACAACACCAAAGGGTGATAGAATCAGGGTTGAAGTAAAAGTGCAAAAACAAGAGACCGCTACAGTGAACCAGCTCAATGATGGTGCCAACCAGGAAGATCCAGTTGTGGAGGAGTTCCCAGATGTGTTTCCGGAGGATTTGCCAGGTATGCCACCAAACCGTGACATTGAATTTATTATTGAATTATTACCTAGAACTGCACCTATAGCTAAGCGTCCATATAGAATGGGAGTAAATGAATTAGAAGAACTTAAGAAACAAATTAAGGAGTTGTAGGATAAGGGTTTTATTCGTCCTAGTTCTTCACCATGGGGAGCACTAGTGATTTTTGTGGATAAAAAAGATGGAACTCAGAGGATGTGTGTAGATTATCGGTCTCTTAATGAGGTTACTATTAAGAACAAGTACCCATTGCCTAGAATTGATGACCTGTTTGATTAGTTGAGAGGAGCTTGTGTATTCTCCAAGATTGATCTTCGCTCTGGATATCATCAATTGAAGATTCGCGCCAGGGATATACCCAAGACAGCATTTACCACACGGTATGGGTTATATGAGTATACAGTGATGTCCTTTGGTTTGACTAATGCTCCTGCATACTTCATGTATTTAATGAATAAGGTGTTCATGGAATATCTGGACAAGTTTGTAGTGGTATTCATTGATGATATACTAGTGTTTTCCAAGACGGAGGAAGAACATGCTGAACATTTGAGGTTGGTCTTGCAGAAGCTCAGAGAACACCAACTATATGGAAAAAGGAGTAAATGTGAGTTTTGGCTGAAGGAAGTTTCTTTTCTGGGTCACATTGTTTCAAATGGAGGAATATCAGTAGATCCTGGCAAGGTGAAAGATGTATTGAACTAGAAACCACCCATCAATGTGAGTGAGATCCGTAGCTTCTTAGGATTGGCTGGATATTATAGGAGATTTATAGAGGGATTTTCAAAGCTTGCAAAACCAATGACTGCATTGTTGGAGAAGAATGCCAAGTTTGTGTGGTCCGAGAAGTGTCAGGCTAATTTTGAGGAATTAAAGAAAAGATTGACTACTGCACCCATCTTAGTTTTGCCAGATCTGAATAAACCTTTCTCTATCTATTGTGATGCATCTCGATTGGGTTTGGGATGTGTTCTAATGCAAGAAGGTAGAGTTGTGGCATATGCATCGAGGCAGTTGAGGAAGCATGAGTTAAATTACCCTACTCATGATTTGGAATTAGCTGCAGTAGTTCATGCATTAAAGATATAGAGACATTATTTGATTGGACACAAGAGTGATATATACACTGATCACAAGAGTCTAAGGTATATCTTCACTCAAACGGATCTGAACTTGAGGCAGCGTAGATGGTTGGAGTTGATAAAAGACTATGATCTAGAGGTGCATTATCATCCGGGAAAGGCCAACGTTGTTGCTGATGCTCTGAGTAGGAAAAGTTATGCAAATGAAATACAAGTAATGCCTATGCCAAAAGAATTGTGTGCTGAGTGCAAGCATCTAAACTTAGGATTTACTACCAATGCAGTGGAACTAGTATTAGAGCCTACTCTGGAGCAAGAAATCCGTAAAGGTCAGCAGAAGGATGAAAAGTTGAGAGAGATAGCTGAAAATATAGTGAAAGGTAAATCTCCAGGATTCCGTAAGGATGAAAATGCTACGCTATGGTTTGGGAAAAGGCTGTGTGTGCCCGAAGATAAGGATATCAGAATGGCAATTCTGCGTGAAGCTCATGAGTCAGCTTATTCCATACATCCGGGGAGTACTAAGATGTACTTAGATCTGAAAGAGAAATATTGGTGGTATGGTTTAAAGAGAGACGTAGCTGAGTATGTTGCTTTGTGTGACACTTGTCAAAGGGTGAAAGCGGAACATCAGAGACCTGCAGGATTGTTACAGCCTATGCAGATACCCGAGTGGAAATGGGAAGAGGTTGGTATGGACTTTATAGTTGGGTTACCACGAACTCAAAGAGGATATGATTCAATTTGGGTGATAGTGGATCGGCTGACTAAGGTTGCTCATTTTCTGCCTGTGAAGACTACATATAGCAGTGCGAAGTTGGCAGAGTTGTATATGGAAAGAATAGTGAGTCTACATGGAGTTCCTAAGAAGATTGTGTCTGATCGAGGTACTCAGTTTACATCTCATTATTGGCAAAAGATACATGAATCATTGGGGACCAAACTAAATTTTAGTACAGCTTATCATCCCCAGACAAATGGTCAAACAGAGAGAATTAATCAGATATTGGAAGATATGTTGAGAGCTTGTGCTTTGCAATATGGTACTAGCTGGGATAAGAGTTTGCCATACGTAGAGTTCTCTTATAACAATAGTTATCAGAAGAGTCTTCAAATGGCACCGTTTGAGGCTCTGTATGGACGAAAGTGTAGGACCCCGTTGTTCTAGAATCAGACAGGGGAGAGTCAAGTGTTTGGGCCTGATGCATTAAAGGATGCTGAAAAGAAAGTGAGAATGATTAGAGATAATCTAAAAATAGCACAGTCCAGACAGAAAAGTTATGCTGATACTCGCAGAAGGGAGTTGACTTTTGAGGTAGGGGATTATGTCTACTTAAAAGTGTCACCCATGAGGAGTGTGAAGAGGTTCAACATGAAGGGTAAATTGGCACCAAGATATATTGGACCTTTCAAGACTATAGAAAGACGTGGTGAAGTGGCATATCAGTTGGAATTACCTGAAAGTTTGGCAGGTGTACATGATGTGTTCCATGTGTCTCAATTGAAGAAATGTTTACGAGTACCAGAAGAACAGATTCCGATAGAGGAACTCACGGTTAAGGAGGATCTCACATATGAGGAGTTTCCGGTTAAAATTTTGGAGACTGCGGACAGAGTCACAAGAAGTAGAACAATCAAAATGTGTAAAGTACAGTGGAATCGGTACACCGCAGAAGAAGCTACTTGGGAACGAGAAGAGGATCTGAGAAAAACCTACCCGCAACTGTTTGAGTAAGCATCGGTCGAATCTCGGGACGAGATTCATTTTAAGGGGGGTAGAATTGTAACACCCTAAAAATTTGAAGAGAAGAAAAATAGGAAAAATGTGATTTTTATATTTATTTTTGTGAAGCATGCAAATTTAGAATAAGAATAATTTTTATAAATTTAAAAACAAATATAAGGGTAGAAACATGATTGAGCATTCATGCTGCTGCATTTAGAATTTTGTATTGAGTGGTTTAAATCAAATTCAAATTTGATTTGAAAATCATTTGAAAAATGAATTTGAAAAATTGGAAAAGGATTTCTTCTTCTCTTTCTGCTCTCGGGCCGTTTCTCTTCACAGCCCAGCGCCCGCGGCCCACTCTTCTCTCTCTCCCGGCCGGCCTTCTCCTCCTGGGCCGAGCCCAAGCTCAGCAGACGTGGCCCGCTAAGCCAGCCGCCGCCCCGTTTTCCCTCCGAGTCGCCGACATGTGGGTCCCGCCTGTCAGCGTCTCCTTCTACCTTCCTTTCTTCTTCCTCCGGCTCCGCACCGCCTTACCTCTCTTCCCCGATCCGAATCTATTTCCCAATCTCCCTCTTTCCTTCTATAGCGGTGCTATCGGGGTATAAAAACGGAGCCGCGCCACCCCCCGCAACCCATCTTGCCTAGTTGTAGTTCCCGTGGTGGCCTAGGGATAGCTCACTGCGAGTTCGAGTTCCACCGCCGCCTTGCCGGGCTAGCCGCCGCCCTCCGGTTGCTCTCCAGCTTCGTTCTCGCGTGGGGTAAGGTCGCGAGGATGCGCTCTCTTTTGGTGTTTTCGGTTTGGTGAATGGTGCTCGGGATGGTCATCTTCACTAGCTCCGGCGAGCTCGGGCTCCATCCGGCCATGGCGCCGCCGCCAGGGTCACTGTGGCCGCCGGTCGTTCTTTCCCTCTCTCCTCCGATCCAATCCGCACCATCCAAATCGAATCTAACGGCTGAGATTAGAAGATACCGTTTTGGCTGACGTTTTTGCTAAAGAGTCCCTGAGTTTTTGTCTTTTCGAACCCACGATCCAAAGCGTAATCTAGAAAATACGTTTTTATTAAATGAAAACGTAATTCGTTTCGGAAAAAGAAAAATACGTTTTTTGATATTTATAGTTTTGCCATTCAATTTGTTTTAGTTGTAGAATCTTCGTTTTAACTCCGATTTGGTCCATTCAAATTGCGTTAGATTCATATTTGCGAGCTCTATGTAATTATACAACTGTACAGTAGGTTTGGATTAATTTATTTTTGAGTTTTAATTAAAGTATTTATTTTTCTATAGGAAATCTTTGGAAATTCATAACTTTGTCGTTTTAGCTCCGTTTTTCGTGATCTTCGCGTCTGTGTGATCCTAGCGAGTTGTAGATTCATTTTAAAGACTTTTTATCTTATTTTCTTACTGTTGATGTATTGTTCTAATTATAGCCTTGTTTGTCTACGCATGATTGCCTCTGGATGTGTGTTGTTGATATTGGTTGATCGAGTATAGACGGTGAGCAATTCGTTGGAGATCAAGAGCCTTACTACGAGCAAGATCTTCAGAACCAGTTTGAGCAAGGCAAGTATAACATGGGATTATCCTTGTTGTCCTATTCACCTTATGCAATTAATATCATTATGCATTTATTCCTTGTTAAGGATGACTTAGTGATTGATCCTATACCTTGGTACCTATTGTGATGCATCGAGTAGTATGGCTAGTGCTTAAACATGGACTATGATCATGTAAATTGATTAGAGGAATATGCAACAAACATTAAAAGATGGTTTTGATTAATGTTTAAAGGGGATTAGAGCATGGGGGTTACTTTTGATGCTCTAATTGCTCTCCATAAGGACTCATCTATAAGCGACAATCCGGGATTTACAGTACAACTGTGGGGGCTATATGGCTCTGGCTTTAGTCATATAGAAGGACCTTTTCTAGCTTGTTAGAGGTAACCTTTTTGGCGTAAGAACGGCTTGACGAATCGGGTATAGTGCGGCCTCTGTCCTTATGTGTATAGGTTGCGGGTTATTGTGCCATTTGGAAGGGGGGTTCTACATCTGTTTGCCGAGTGAATCTAATGGCCCTAACTTGTTAGACAAACCTTCGAAAGACTTCATAGTGTTTACCCTGCCTGCTCACCTTGGTAGTGTTTTCGGAGTAATTAACCCGGGCATTTGGGTAACACGACTCACAGTGAAAGTGTACAACCTTTGCAGAGTGTAAAACTGTTATAACAGCCATGCTCACGGTCACGAGTGGCCTTGGACCCTTTTGGAATAGCTGATAATTGTTAATGGTTATGTTTTTGCTATTCATTAATCATTTCACATGGATCATATGTTTATTGTTTACATTGAGACCTTTTGATGCTATTGATTTGCTAAAATCATGTTAACTAAAAGCTACATGCTGATAAACCAATGATTATGCCTTTTTGAGCCTCATGAACCCCATGTTACACTTGTTGAGTACGAGATGTACTTACGCTTGTTTATTTTCTTACTTGGATAAAAATCCCGGATGGGTAACAGATGGAGGTAATAGTGACTACTACGCCTACTTCCCTGAAGATTACTAGTCTTGCTGTCAACCAGTCAATGTACCTGTGACTGGAGCTACCACGAGAGATTTTTATTTATACTTCCGCTACATTTGTGTTAAGACTATGTGTTTAAATATCGTGCTGTAATAACATTTGCGATGATACTTCTGTTATAATTTGTGAACTTATGTGTGATTGATCTCTGGGCGCACATAAGGGTATGCATTCCATTTGGTCGATAAATGGGTGTGACAGTGGGGGTCCTTGTTGATGTAAATTAACTCCATTTTTAGCCATCAACTACTTTAGGAAAATGTCTGAAATAATGTGTGAAGTAGGGTTATAGGGGTTTATTCTAATGAGTTCCACGAGTTGTGTTGTTCTCACTTGTTTTGCAGGATATTTGATATTTTGCCATATAAAAGTATCTCAAGTGAAGAATCTTGAGTACACCATTACAGAGAGCTTGTCAAGACGATCAAGGTGGACATATCATTTGCCATATTTGGAGCACCATAGAAGAAGTCCTCGATGGGGATTTATCCAGAAGCTAGGAAGGAAGGAATCCACTCAAGACACGACTCATTATGCGAATGGATCGAAAAGTGGTACTAGAAGGATGTAGAAGACACCAGAAGGCCCAGGAACAAAGTGGAGGCTCAGTGGCTACCAGGTGGGGCCGGCTGGCCCCACATGTTAGGCTGGCCAGCCTGGCTCCCCTGCCAAGTGGGTTCCCTTTCGCGTGGTGGCCTCCAACCGATCTCTACGACGCATCTTGACCATTGTTTCATGTCGGTTTGGTCCGAGGGCTGCGGTTCATCCCACCGGGCTATATAAGCAGAGGCAGACCCCCCTGAGGCAATCAATCAATCTATCTATTATCCATCATTGTTCAGTTCAGGGTAGTCCCTTGAAAGGTTAACCTAGAGCTCCACCAGCTAGCGCATAGCTAGAATATAAGAATAGGAATTAGAGGAGGCAAGCAACGCTTGGATCCTAGATCTAGTCGCGAGGAGGCTAGGTATAGCCTTTTACTTCTCTCTTGTATTCGACATTATTAATCTATTTGTGCTATTTGTCTTCTAGTTCATTGTGTTCATCTTCTAGTTTGTCTACTTGTTCTTCTAGTTCATCTTGTTCATCTTATAGTTCATCATATTCTTGTCTAGTTCGTCGTTCTAGTTCATCTAGTTCATCGTGTTCTTGTCTAGTTCGTGTTGATCCACTAGTTCTTGTTCTAGTTTGTGTATGAGTCGAATACTTGACAGGACTTGGTATAATTCTAGATTCATAATTATAATGTTCATTGCCTATGTTGATTATATGTTTAGTATAGTTGGAGTAGTTTTGTGTTCATACACTGGTTCGTATAGCGCTCATTCCGATGACTAATGGGTGGGTTGTAGAAGTTGTGTAAGCATGGTGCTTAGACAATATCTATCTGCGAGTGCTCCCTATGTTCCGAGCCATGTGGTAGATCGTGAAGGTGGCTATTATAGCTTGGTTGAGTCCTCTGTGTCCACTCCCCGAATATAGGATTAGTATGGCTGAGTTGCAGGGTGATATCTTGCTCTGTTCTTGATCCACCTTAGCAATGTCTCTTGAGTATGAATATGAGGTTACCTTGACCATGATTGCTAAATGTAATTGCACTAATCGATGTAGCTCAATGAACTATAGTTAGAATAACCTAAGGAGTTAGTCTCTATTTTCTAGTTCTTTCTAGAGTCACACCCAAGTAGGAAAATGCTCAGTGGAACCCCTTTTAGAATTACCGTGATCTGTTATTAATTATCCTTTATTATGATATAATTGATCCCTGTTTTGAGACTAATCTAGTGGAACTCTTATCACAAGTGTAAGTTATACTTTTTATTATTATACCTCCAAGTGCCTTCCTAGTGGTAGAATTATAAATAACGATACCTAGAACTTTCCTGGGTGAAATGCTACAACGGGTGTATTTTATCTGTGCGCTTGTGGATAACCTTTATTCATATTTTATGAGTGCTATGATCATAAGTACAACCACATCTTTTAGTATTGTGTTGGGGATGACAACCTGGCTTAAGCAATGCTAAGAGATGTCCCGAACACTTCTAATGCCTTTGGTAAGGAAGGGTTTGACCTACCTTATTTGTAATCGTGTTATAGATGTCATCAAGCATTTTTGGTGCCGTTGTCAAGGAAGGCAAAGGAGGTTTAGAATAATACATATTGAATATCTAGGAATAATCTTACATATGTGATAATTGAGACACACTATTGATCTTTTACTCAAACAGGCTTACCTTGTCTTTTGTCTATTCGTGAATATCTTATTACAGGGTAATGTATATCTGGATATCTTTGTCCGACAAACTACGTTGAGGATCCAGAAGAGATAATTAGACAAGTTAGAGCCATGCTCAGGAAAAAGAAATCCCCAACCACTTTGTCAGAAGAAGACTAGCCAAGAAGAAGTTTGACACCAGTGTTCGAAGCCATGGCCAACAAGACTCTTCGTGAATTGTCCGCTCCAACACTACCAACATCAGGACTGGACCAGCAGTCAATGTGGGAGAAGAAGGATTCAAGCTCAAGTCAGCCTTGATCAACATGGTGCAAGCCAACTAGTTTTGTGGGAAAGCACATGAAGATGCAAGTGCCCATCTCCAACACTTCCTGGAGATCGGCAGCACATTCACCATAAAAGGAGTTGAAAGAGATGCCGTACTACTTTGCCTTTTCTCATTTTCACTCTTGGGAAGGGCGAAGAAATGGTTCTACGCCAACAGAGAGAAAAACACTACATGGAATATTTGCTCCACTGCTTTCCTAGCAAAGTTCTTTCCTATAGGCAAAACCAATGCCCTACGTGCAAAGATCTCAACTTTTCAGCAGCAGTACGATGAGTCTCTCCCTAAGACATGGGAACACTTTCAAGATTACATATCAGAATGCCCTCACCATGGGATGGAGGATTGGTTACTCATGCAGATATTCTATCATGGGCTCACCACAAGTGCCCGTGAGAATATTGATGCTGCTGCTGGAGGATCGTTCTTGTCACTCACTATTCGTGAAGCCACTGTTGACGGTCCTTAAGTATCAATTATAACTATCAAATAAATAGAGAAAAGGATCCAAATGAAACCAACACCTAGACTTAGGGTTTTATCTGACAGAATTCCACGAGTTTTGCTGTTTATCTATTTCTGCAGGGGGTTATCAGGAAATACGGAACAAAGGCCCACATGTCGGATTAATGACGGGATATTAACCGAACACGTAATTATCTTGCATCTAGAAGACTCCAGTAGCCACGGGAACGAACGGGAGGCGTAACGGGGCTGGAGACAGGGCGCCCGCCCTAGTCCCCAGGGCGCCCGCCCCCTCCTGTGGACCAATCAAGCTCCGCCTCGAGGATTATGCTCCACCGACCTAGAGGATCAAGGAAAACCGTCCGTTCAATGTCAGTTTGATCCAACGGCCCAGATTCATCCGAAAGGGCTATATAAGCAAGGCCCCTGCCCCTGGAGGAGAGGCCCTCGTCTCATACTTCAAACCCTAATTCAGGAGGAGAGCCTCTGATCAAGCCCTAGAGCCACCACATCAACTAGATCTCTAGTTAGCATAGCTACATAGGATTAGAACTAGAAGGAGTCAATCTTCGATTGGTTCCCGGATCTGTCAAGAGGATTCTTGGTAATTCCTCTCTTGTTCTTCAATTGTTCATCATTGTTCTTCAATATTATGAATATGACTTTGTTCTATTTCAATATATTGGTTATGACTTTGCTCTACTTGATTATATTTGCAATTATATTGTTCTTAGTTTATCATAGTTATATGCTTGGCTTAGTTAGATTGGAATTATATACATGCCTAGGATCGTATAGCGTTTATCCATGTGTACAGTGGGTGAATGATAACTATTGTGTAGACGTGGTGTCTATACCGTATTTATCTGCGATTGCACCCTATATGCCGGATTGTGGGGTAGTTCGCGATAGTGACAGCTTCGTTGATTCTTATATAGTCCCCCTCTCGTGTATAGGGCAGGCAGAGCAACACTATTACAGGGGAGTGATTGCTATGTTCTTCATCTTCCTTGCTAATATTCACTATGCATGGATATAGTCTTTTCTCACCATGATTGCCAAGTATAATTGCACTAACTATGATATGCTAGACTTTATAGTTAATAATAACTTAGGGAATATCTTTGTAGTTCATCCTAATTCCATGCTAATGACTTGCTAGAATATCAGTTGAGGTGCTTATCATTATTATATGTGGCTAGCTGATCAGATTAATTATCTTTGTCACCATTATCACTTTACCTTTACTTAATGTGACATTTATACCTGTATAAAGAGATTGATAAATACTCTCGGTTATACATGCAATGATGTGTACTCAGTTCCATATTCTCATTCTATTATCAACCATGATACTTAGAAATCCCTTCCCAGTGGTAAAAAAAATAAATAACGATACCTGGAATACTTCCTGGTTAAAATGCTACATCGGTATTAATCTGTGCGCTTGCAGATCCCTTTTATTATTTATCTTGATGAGCAATTGCATATTTCAATACCGTGTCTCTCGTGTCATGCTGGGGATGACAACTTGGCTTAAGTGGCATGAGGGATAGGTTTGGCATTTTTTTGGCGCCGTTATCAGAATTAAAAAACTAAGTCTACTTTTGGTAGTGACGTTAAGAATGCCCAACAGCCACCACTCTTGTTGAGAAGATAGCTTCAAACTAGGGATGGAACGAAGAACCCACTCAACCATGCAAGAGAGGAGGAATGCATCAAGTCAAGGAGGTGGACATGCTGTCTGCCAAGATGGACCTGCTCATGAAGAAGCTCGATGAACGTGATCAAAGAAGAAGGAAATCATGTACATCCACAATTCTTGCATGACTTGTGAAGAGTGTGGAGGCACTGGCCAAGAGGATGTCAACTACATCATAAACAACACCAATTATCGTCCTCAACAGAATCAAGGATGGAACCAACAGAATCAAGGGTTGAATCAGCAACAAGAACCTAACTACCAGGTAACTACTCAGGTAACTACCAAGGTAACAATTTCAACCAACCACCTTTGAGAGAGATGATTGTTAATTAGAATAAAGTTATTGATAATATGTCTAGAAAGATAGCTTCCAATGATAAAGTGCTTGAAACTATAAATAATAGAATGGATAGCTTTACTTCTGCCATAAAGAATCAACTCAGCTTTAATAAGATGATAGAATCACAAATCTCTCAGCTAGCTGCTTTAGTACCTGTGGCTGAAAAAGGTAAGGTTCCGAGGAATTTGGAAGAATTAGAAACTGCAAATCTTGTAGACATTTTTAATGCAGGAGAATACTTCATCACACCACCCAGACCACTGAGACCAGTATGGGGAGGAGAGGACATGCCATAGAAGAAAGGAGATCTAGGAAGACCCATCATCCCCATCTGCATCAGAGCTCACACTTTCGACGAAGCCACCTGTGATTTGGGAGCAAGTGTCAACATTATGCCTGAGGTAATCTATGAGAAAATTCATGGTCAACTTTTGTTGTACACAACCATGTGTTTGCAGCTTGCAGATCAGACATTGTGCTACCCCAAGGGAATTCTCAAAAATGTTCTTGTGGGATTTGGACACTCAGCTCTACTAGTAGACTTCATGGTGATTTTAATAGGAGAAGATGATAGAGCACCCATCATTTTGGGATGACCATTCCTCAGCACAGCCAAAGCCATCATCTACGCGGACACCGCCAAGATCTGTTTCACCATTGGAGACACCAAGGAGAGATTCAGCTTCAAGAATCATGCACTCACAACGTCAGTCCATCCTATTACTTGGATTTTGACAAGATTCCAGAAAGGAAGATCCCAGAAAAGAAGAACAAGATTCTAGAAAGGAAGGTTCCAGAAAAGAAGGTTCCAGTCAAGAAGAACATCTACACTTATGAAGGCATCTTGCCTACTCCAAACAAGAACAACAACAAGAAGGGGAAGAGCAAAGCAAAGCAACTTGTTCAAGAACCAGTCTTGATGATCAACACTATTGAACCACCTATTGACCCTGCTTTTCCTCCATCACACCTTGAAAAGAAGGAAGATCCTAGAGTACCTACCATCGATTGTATGATCGAAGGAAGTACCTTCTACAAGACATTCTGTGACATCGGCTCAAGCATCAGCATCATGTCTACGGTAACATATAAACATTTATATCATGATAGACCCTTGTGCCCAATATATTTGCAGCTGCAGCTGGCAGACCAATCGTTCTGATTTCCAGAAGGAATAGCCAAGGATGTAACAGTCAAGATCAGGGATCAAGAAGTTCCCGCTGACTTCATGGTTCTAGACATGGGTGAAGAAGATGACGTCCACCTTATTCTAGGGAGATCGTTCCTTCATACCACCAGCGCGATCATCTATATGAAGCAAGGGAAGATCCATTTCCACTTCCCTGGGGAGAAGGTACATTGTTACTTTAATAGCTATACTACTTATGAGAAGCCTAAGAAGAATAGGAATAGGAGACGCCGCTCTCAGCGTCTAAGACAGCAAGCCATCAAGGAAGATGGGGCTAATCAGAAAAAAGAAGCTGTTAAAGGAGAAGTTGCCCTAGAGGCAAAAGAAGAAGAGAAGTTTCTAGACAAGGAACCACAGAAACCGAAGACCAAGAAAGTATGGAGAAAGAAAGAGATAACACCACTAAGCACCCCCGCACAAGAAGAAGAATCGCTATCTCCCAACTCACTAGATACTCAGGTACAATCAGAAGAGGAGAAATAAAGGGAGGACTCTGTCCCCTCAGACACCACCTCAAGTGCATGATCGAACCAGAAGGTACGGTTCGACGGACCTAAATCTCTGAACCTTTGCCGAAAGGTTACATCGGTAGTTATTCTCATATTTACTTTCCTGCATAGTTTTACTTTAGCATATTTATTTTTTCGCATCTAGTCATAAGCATTTAGCATATTTATATTTCCTCCATTGCATTAAAAAGAAAATAAAAATTAATTTATTTTGCATCATATCATTGAATCTAAAAAACTTAAGCCCCATGTGAATAAGTCTCAGTTGTTTACTATGGAGGCATAAAAATAATTTTTGCATCTGCATACAAAAGTAGAAAATCCAAAAATATTGAGATCTTGTTGAAAATTGCTTAATTGGAAGTCCATAAGGTTCTAAAAATGGATAAAGCAAAAATGGTTTTACCACTAACGCTTAATCTGTTTCACGAGCTTTGTTGCCTATTTTGAGTTAAGCAGGATTCAATGAGAAGATTAGCCAGAAGTTTTCATCCACTATGGAAGGACCTCTTCATCGACCATCCACTTTGGAGATCTAGAGGGACGAGGAACATCTATGCTATCAAGATTCAAGATAAATGACTACATCAACATCCAGCTTGGGGGAGGAGCATCCCCCATGTATCTAGCTAAGTATTTTTTTTCCTTATGTGTGATTTATTTTAGAAAAGAAATAAAAAGATAAATAATTTAGAAAATAAAACAAAAAGAGTCTACTATATATATTAGTTATTAAATGTTTAGGTAGTAAAGAGAGAGTGTACAAGTATGTTTAACCTGCCCTTAAAGGAATTGAGCTCTGGATAATCTGTTTGCATGGAAATGATGAATAGTTGCTCTGCCGTAATCCCTTTCAAGTGCCTAGTGTTCAACCTTAAATTCTTCCGATTTTTAGGATACGATTGTTTTGACATGAAGATTTGCCCTAAACCTGAAACTTGTGGGTTGCAAAAGCTTGATCTATGTCACACTCAATTTTAAGGACAAAATAGGATGCATAAAAGACTCATGTGCGCCCCAGGACATGATCGCACACACAAGTAGACAAATTACATAGTATCATCACAGTGCTTATTACATAGCGAATAAATATTTAACACATAGTCTTGAACAATAAATAATAGTAACTAGTAGTAGATCTTCAACGGAAACTCCAAACACAGGGATACGGTTGACTGGTTGACACCAAGACTAGTACTCATTACGATAATCTTCCTCACAATCTTCATCTGTTATGGTGGAAATAGCAAGGGTGAGTCCATGTCGAACTCAACAAGTATAACACAGGGTTTATGTGGCACAAAAGGGCTAGACACTATTTAACTGCGTTTAGCTTTTAATCATCATATAATTAGCAATTAGGTAGCATCAAGATAATCCACTTCCCGTTAATGAACCAATAATCAATTGTAATAAGGATAATGAATAGCATTAACATGACATAATAATAACAACAGAAATTAAGCATGGTATAACAATTATGATCAACTATTCCGTAAGAATCCCCAAGGCCACTCGTATCCGTGAGCACGACTAGTATACCAGTTTTTAACTCTACGCAGAGGTGTACACTTTCACTGTGAGTCATAACTTCCAAATGCATGGGTTCGTGACTCCCCAAAACACCAGAAATCATATAAAGCCACTTAAAGGTTCGTCTAACAAGTTAGGGCCATTAGATTCACTCGGCAGGCAGATGTAGAACCCCCTTTCCAGTGGCACACAACTCGCAGCCTATACACACAAAGGATAGGGGCTCGCCCTACACCCAACGTGGCAAGCCATTCTTACGCCATTTAAGGTAACCACTAACAAGCTAGAAAAGGTCCTTTAAACAACTAGAGCTAGAGCTATATAGCCCTCATAGCTGTACTGTAAATCCCGGTTATCACTTATAGGTAAGTCCTTATGGAGAGTAACTAGAGCGACAAACAATCAACACAACACAACGCTCTAGTCCCCTTTGTCAATAGTAATAAAATCATCTTAATGGTTGGTTGCTGAATCCATTAATCAAATTACACGATCGTTGTTCATAATTAAGCACTAGCAACAACTACCCAAATGCATCCCCAAGGTTGACAAGGAATCAAGATAACAATCCCTAAGTTATAATCTCAAAGGTTGTCAAGGAAGACACATGCATATATATGATAATTTCAGTGAATAGGTAACAAGGATAGTCCCATATTATACTTGCTCACCGTCTAAACTCGATCACCAACCAACAACATACATGCAATCAAGCAAACATACACGAAGCAAACAAAGAGATATAATTAGAACAGTACACCAATAGTAACAAAATAGTAATAAAAGTTTGTAAAACTCTTCTACATGTTCCTACGATCACACAGACGTAAAGATCACAAAATTCGGAGTTAAAACGTGAAAGTTATGTATTTTCTAAGATTTCCTATAGATAAATAATTACTTTAATATAAACTCGAAAATTAAATCTTTCAAACCTACTGTACAGCTACACTAACATGTAGAGCTCGCAAATACGAACCTAATGCAACTTAAACGGATCAAATCGGAGTTAAAACGAAGATTTTATGACCAAAACAAGTTTAGTGGCAAAAGTGTAAATATCAGAAAACGTATTTTTGCTTTACCGGAAAGAATTACACTTTCAAAATGATGAAACGGATTTCTGATAAGGCGCCAAGGACCGCGGGTTCTATTTAGAAAAAGGGCAGGGACTCTTTAGAAAAACTACCCCGCGAAGGGGTATCTTCTATTGTCAGCCGTTGATCCGGATTCGAACGGTTGTGGCTAATCAAGGGGGAGGCCCGGTGGCGCTACCACCGGAGAGGGCGACCATGCGGCGGCACCATGGCTGACCTTGGCAAAAACTCACCAGAATTTGTCGCTACAGTGACTCCGGCCACCATTCAAAGCGGGAACGGCACCAATCGAAAGAGAAGCTCAGTGCGAACTCACCTAGGAAGAAATAGGAGGCGAAGATAGCCTAGGTAAATCGGGCGACTCCAAAGGGCGGGCGACCGACCTCCTGCTCACGGTGACAGTGCAAAAAGCGATTAGTAGCCAAATTGAGAGCACCCTCAAGTTCCCAAGATCATGCTAAAGCTAATTACAGTGGCAGAGGGAGGTTGTACGTGATGAATTGAAGCTCACCGCGGCTCCTAGGGTTCGGCGGCGGCGAGAGCTCGAACGGGGGTCAATTAGTTCACGATTTGATCTAAAAACGACTAGCAAGGCTCAGCTCTAGCTTAAATAGGGTTGGGACACCTCAATTTGGTTGGAAATCCTAGGAACTACGGTTTTGATTCGGTGGAGATCACGTTCGTGACCGGCTCGGTTACGATAGAAGGAGGGAGACGCGTCTGACAACGGGCCCTGACTGTCAGCGGAACAGAAGAGAGAGGGCGCGCGTGGCTACGGTACCTGGGCTGGCCCAAGAGCGCGCGGGGAAGAGCGGGCAGCGGACTCGGCTCGACAGCCCAAGAGTAAAAGAGGGGAGGAGCAGGCCGGCCGACCCGAGCGGGCCTTCAGGCCGCCAGAAGCACAGCAGGTAAGGCTATTTCTTTTTCTCTTTTTTTATTTGTTTTCAAAACCATTTAAATAGATTTTCAAATCCAAATCAAATAAAATAAAAACCACACCACATAATAAAATAAATGCAACAGCATGAATGCATCATCAAATATTCCATCTAAAATTTTAAATCCTAATTCCCCATTAATTATTATCTAAATTATTTAAAATCATACTAAATTCTCTTTTAACTCTAATTTTTCTTCTAATTCCCAAATCTAAAATTTTTAGGTGTTACAATCTAAGTTTAGGTATTTGATGAGTATGATATGAGAAGGTTTTGAGCTGCTATTTATCTTGTTCCTAGTGATACTAGAGTTCTGGAGATTTATCTTTTAAAAACTTAAAATTGTTACATGATGAGTTCCTATGATGAGTGATTAAATTCCTACCACGGCTATATATTTAGACTAGGAAAACTAGCTCATAGGCTACTTGCTTTGTATTGAGTTTGATCAACCTGTGTAAGACCCTTGTTGAGATGTTCATCATACTCCCAAGATCAAGATCATGAGCACTCCACCCAAATATACTACTTCTACCCTGGAAGTACGCAACAACATTCTTTCCACTTACATCCACCAAAAATGTTCTATTCCTACCCTAGGAATGAACAACAAAAAATATTCTCTTTTTCCCATTTCATCCATTGAACCTTATCATTGTCATTCAGTAAATTGCTCCAACAGTCCTTGTTATTTATCTCTTGATATGTACTAGCAAAAGAAGCTTGGGTTCTAGTTCTAAAAAAGAGAAAAAAAAGAAAAAAAAAGAGAAGAAGTATCGAGCCCAAGTATTCTTCAAAGTCTTCAAAGTTCAAAAGAGAGAAGTATCCCCTCAAGGAGCAAAGTAAGATAAGGTTTCATGTTTTCACCCTCGCCATGTTACACCCTTTATCACCATTGTTCCACCATATATCCACCACCACATGCATACCCATTCCACATATATAGGTCCACACACATGCACATCATGATCTAAGGGTATGATCTCCCCTCCAAGGATCCCAGTTTTGATTAGGCAATACATACCAGGTAAGTATGCTACATCCTTGAAATACCTTCAGCTCCATATAAGCTTGATAGTTATAGGGAGACAAGAGAGAAGGTATGATGCTACGCTACCTTATGCCAAAAATACCACAAATCTTGAGAGGAGAGAAGGCAGAATACCATTGTTGCCTTAGAGAGGAATCCACAAATACCACATATGAGAGACTTGAAAGGATCATACGAAGGAATCTCTGAGTTTTATTTTGAAAACCTTTTAAAACTCTAGAATAAAGGTGATCGAAGAGCTTGAGACGTAGAGCTTGACTTGATCATTCTGCTTTTCAACTACTCAAGACCCAAGTGAAGGTTATAAGCCCCATGGCCGAAGCTAATATGGGTAAGTTGCAAGTTGGAACTAATATGGGTAAGTTGCAAGTTGGAATGGTTTATTCTAACTCAGAGGAGAGTTTTTTTGAACATCTGTGTACTCTTGAGGTGTGAAAGCATTGTAGCAACTCCTGACCTATTATATTAAACCAAACCACTGTTTGCTAAGGGACTAGCAAAGGGTAAGCTTGGGGAGTTTGTTGACGTCAATTAACTCTAATTTTTAACCGCCAACTACTTTAGGAAAAGGTCTGAAATAATGTGTGAAGTAGGGTTATAGGGGTTTATTCTAATAAGTTCCATAAGTTGTGTTGTTCTCACTTGTTTTGCAGGATATTTGATATTTTGCCATATAAAAGTATCTCAAGTGAAGAATCTGAGTACACCATTGTAGAGAGCTTGTCGAGACGATCAAGGCAGACATATCATTTGCCATATTTGGAGCACCGAAGAAGAAGTCCTCGATGGGGATTTATCCAGAAGCTGGGAAGGAAGGAATCCACTCAAGACACGACTCATTACGTGAACAGATCAGAAAGTGGCACTAGAAGGATGTAGATGACACCAAAAAGCTCAAGAACAAAGTGGAGGCCCGGCGGCTGCCAGGTGGGGTCGGTTGGCCCCACGTGTCAAGCCGGCCGGCCTGGCTCCCCTGCCAAGTGGGTCCCCTTTCGTGTGGCAGCATCCAACCGATCTATACGATGCATCTTGACCATTGTTTCATGTTGGTTTGATCCGAGGGCTGCGGTTCATCCCACCGGGCTATATAAGCAAAGGCAGACCCCCCTGAGGCAATCAATCAATCAATCTATTGTCCATCATTGTTCAGTTTAGGGTAGTCCCTCAAAAGGATAACCTAGAGCTCCACCAGCTAGGGCATAGCTAGAATATAAGAATAGGAATTAGAGGAGGCAAGCAACGCTTGAATTTCGGATCTAGTCGCGAGGAGGCTAGGTATAGCCTTGTACTTCTCTCTTGTATTCAACATTATTAATCTATTTGTGCTATTTATCTTCTAGTTCATTGTGTTCATCTTCTAGTTTGTCTACTTGTTGTTCTAGTTTATCTTGTTCATCTAAGTTCATCATATTCTTTGTCTAGTTTGTCGTTCTAGTTCATCTAGTTCATCGTGTTCTTGTCTAGTTCGTGTTGATCCTCTAGTTCTTGTTCTAGTTTGTGTATGAGTTGAATACTTGATAGGACTTGGTATAATTCTAGATTCATAATTATAATGTTCATTGCCTCTGTTGATTATATGTTTAGAATAGTTGGAGTAGTTTTATGTTTATACTCTTGTTCATATAGCGTTCATTCCGATGATCAAGCGGTGGGTGGTAGAAGTTGTGTAAGCATGGTGCTTAGACAATATCTATCTGCGAGTGGTCCCTATGTTCTGAGCCATGTGGTAGATCATGAAGGTGACTATTATAGCTTCATTGAGTCCTCTGTAGTCCACTCCCCAAATATAGGATTAGTAAGGCTGAGTTGTGGGGTGATATCTTGCTCTATTCCTGATCCACCTTAGCAATGTCTCTTGAGTATGAATATGAGGTTACCTTGACCATGATTGCTAAATGTAATTGCACTAATCAATGTAGCTCAATGACCTATAGTTATAATAACCTTAGGAGTTAGTCTCTATTTTCTAGTTCTTTCTAGAGTCACGCCCAAGTAGGAAAATGGCGGTGGAACCCCTTTTAGAATTACCGTGATCTGTTATGAATTATCCTTTATTATGATATGGTTGATCCCTGTTTTGAGACTGATCTAGTGGAACTCTTATCACAAGTGTAAATTATAGTTTTTATTCTTATACCTCCAAGAGCCTTCCAAGTGGTAGAATTATAAATAATGATACCTGGAACTTTCCTGGGTGAAATGGTGCAACAGGTGTATTTTATCTGTACGCTTGCGGATAACCTTTATTCATATTTTACAAGTGCTATGATCATAAGTACAACCACATCTTTTGGTATTGTGTTGGGGATGACAACCTGGCTTAAGCAATGCTAAGAGATGTCCTGAACATTTCTAATGCCTTTGCTAAGGAAGGGTTTGACCTACCTTATTTGTAATCATGTTAGAGATGTCAACAGTCCTCCCCCAAGCTAGCTCTTAACCTGTGTCTGGAGTTTGCTTGGTGAAGTCCCCGATGAAGGTACATATTTTTTTATACTTATGTATATGGTTTTTATTCAGCCATGTCCATACTTAGTACTTTTCAGTTCAATGATCAAACTAGACATTTAATTTGATCAAGGTAGACTAATCAACCTAAGCACCATGCTTAATTTGAAAAGTCTATGAAAGCATGACCGTCAATGACGGTCATACCCAAACCAAAGCATACTTGCATAGATCATGGGGAGATAACTAAGATTTATTAAAGGTAAAGTTTTCTTTGCTGGGTTTTATCATTCAAAGTCTACACTTAGCAGTTTTGGAACAATGATCAAACTAAACATTTAATCAAGGTAGGCGATTTAACCTAAGCTCCATGCTTAATTTAAAAACCCTATGAAAACATGATCGCGCAAAAACCATGCTTCAAACCAAAACATGCTTTGTGCAGAACTTCAAAGATAAACCAAGATTTTAGCATAAGTATTTAGTTGTTTTTGGTAGAATTTATTTATAGCTTTATTATATAGAATAGATATAAAGGATAACTACCGATTTACCTTTAGCAAGGGCTCACCGTTTTAAGTCCAATGAGCAGGACTTCCAAAATTTTTTAAGATAACTACCGATTTACCTTTGCCAAGGGCTCAACTTTTATAGTCTATTGGCAAGACATCCAAGGGCTCAATGTTTATAGTCTGTTGGCAAGACTTCCATACACTATCCTATTTTCATTCCATAACAAGAGGATGAAAACAAACACAATTACCCTGCATGAACAATGGCTACTATACATGCTTATCATCACCAACATGTCGTACTAGATTCTTGTAACCAATGCCTTCCCCGGCAATGGCGTCAGAAATGCTTGTTGGAGTTTTTAACGCAATCACCAAGTAAGGAGGTTTTAAGTCCTTTCTAGGTAACGATGCTACAAATGCCAGTTGGTAATCCTTGACACCATTACTAAGAATGGGTTAATCTTAGCAATGCCGCCAAGAATCATCAACTACGATAGTTCTGAACGATCACAGAACAAATCTGCAAGTGCACGGAGTTATCATTGTAGCATTTCACCCGGAAGTATTTAGGGTATTGTTATTTATATTTTCCCAAAGGAAGGCATGGTGTTAAGATTCTAGCATAGATATGAAAGTGATAACATGATTGTATACCAGACCAATACTCAATGCAGGGGTAAGTCATGATAAGTTTTAAGATAGTGTTAAACACATTCGGGCCAACCTCAAGGATAAAAGAAAAACAAAGAATAAAAGAATATTCCTAAGTGGAGGAGGCATGTTCTAAAATAGCTATGTAAAGAATAGTGAGTGATCATACGTATACATGATTAAGAGTTAGAGCTAGGCATGAGATGGGTTAGGAGACCACTGAGTACTGGCCTGCCAGCATCCTCATGTGGCAATTTAGACTCCTACACCCTAGACGAACGTGGGGGATTACAAGGGATAGACAGGGCTATCACCACCTACCGCCTACCCCTCAACTGTGGCAAGGGAAATGTATTCGCCTGCTCCCTTGTACACGAGAACCATGCCTGTTTACAAGGAAACTACCTACATCCCCCTCAGACTCCGACCCTACGGATCGACAAGCATAGGACATGGGCACACCCAAAGGCATGACGAACCACCACCTCAACTTAGCTCTAATCTTCATCATATATATAGTATGAAAGGTTAAGCATAAAGTTAAACATGTCCAGATCATAACACAAAAACTATATGCTAGTTCATATATCATGATTATAACATGTATACAACTATACTCTAGTTCATGTGCATTGCTATATGAAAGATATGAGAACTTGAATATGGAAGAAGTCTTCACAGTATTCATACCAAAAGTTGCTCTTTCCTTCCAAGGAGACAAGCTCTCCAAGTAGCTCTTGCTAGCTCCAAATACTAACACTAAAACTATGAAAATGCTACAAGATGAGGTAGAGAGGTGTGGCTCCAAACATGTTGTGTGTTTGAGGGGCAGCTCTAAGCCTCAATTTATAGTGCTACAAGGATGGTTTGGCGCTCATATTTTTGGTAACCACTGATAACCGCCTCCCCTGGCATTGATGGCATCACCTGAGCAATGTGGGCCCTAGAGGCAGTGGTGGCGGTGTGGGCGCACCTAGGATTCGGTCGCACCTTGGCTGGACACTCGCCACCATCCTTCTCTAGTCGGTTTCTTGATAGGCTTGGCCCACATCCATGGTGGTGAATTGCCCAAATTTGTTGTTGAAGTGGGCTTTCTCTATTCTCCTTGATTGCGCATTTTTGGAATATGAATTCTACAGTGCGCTTCCTTCTTTATTTTATGCATTTCCACCTATTTTTGGGTATTTGCCTGCAAAACATGTTTTTTCGAGAAACAAGTGGAACTAGGTCAAAGTATATGCATGTGTTAAAAGTTTGTTTATTTCTCCCATTTTGTACTATAATTGACAACTATTATTATGTAATAATGACTGCTAATAGGGAGCTGATTGTGGGGGTCTGCCACGTTAATTTAAATAAATCAGGTGTCATCTACTTGACTGACCTATTTTAAGCCAAACCAACCAAGATATCCCTAGGAGAGTGCCATCCACACCTCCACTAGCAATACACAAGATCATAATTAGAGTTACAGTCCATGAACCAATCATCAAGACTTTGCATAACTCGATCATCACAAAACCATAAATAATTAACAAGTTACATCCTATGTGTCAGATTGTTTTGCTTCGACAATATCCAACAACGTGATCGCGTAGATAGAATCAGATGGTAGCACACGAGACAGAGATTTATACTGGTTTGGGGCATGGTACACGTTAATCCCTACCACAGTCGTGTGGCTTGGTGGTGCTTAGATATACGGGTGGTGCAGGTACCCCTGGCCCATATCTCCAATAGTAGCCCTCGTAGGACTTAATGATAAGCTAGCCTGTAGCTCTAAGCCCTTGGGACATCACACACTCCCCTGTAAGTTCTACGTACTATAAGTATACAGTGAGCATCTTCGGGTGCCGAAGTATTGAGTAGTGCAATTATATATTCCCAAGTATTGGGGAGCAGTATGTTGTCGTTCGAGTACCAAGAGCATTTCTTGGGTAGCGAGAATCTTCTTCAAGCATCGAGTGCGGCGGTAGTACACTGTACATCAAGGAACAATGTTCCCTGGTAGCTGTAAGTGCTTGACTCGGGTGGTACACCCCATATCGGGAAATGTAGTTTCCTAGGCGTAGCCCTTAGGATGTTGTTAACACTATGTTCAGATGATGTACCCGAATAACTATAAGCGTGGCTTCCTAGGCATCATAGATGCCAGGTTAGGGTAGAAGTACCTCTGTACTCGAGAAGTTGGTTCTCGACATATTCTGGCATATAAATAGTGGTTGCACATCATTAAGTCCTAATTATAAAACAATAATAAGGATGGGTTAGGTGCACCTCCATTGCTCATGTGTCACTAAGCCAGTTGATTTTAGGGTGACCTATTGTAGGTCATTTGTCATCGAGCACTAAGGAAGTCACATTTTCCTTCGAGACCTGTTAAGCAATGCGGTACGAATTGTCATGAGATTCATCAGTGAATGAGGAGGACGTTGTCCTGGAGCCCCGAGGCCAACGTAACAGTGTCCTAGTGTGGCCATGCAGGAGCCAGTGTGGGCGAGTAACAAACGCGTGAGCAGCTGTCAGTAGTTGCGTGTCTTACTCTTCAAGCTGATAACGGGTAGAACGAGTGAACGTCCACTTCACTAAAAGGAAGTGGTAGGATAAAGCCATACTAGTGGGGGCATGTCATAAAACTCTTTTAACAAATTCTAGGATCTCATACTATGGTTACAGCCATGGGCCAACCAGTTTTCTAGTTTCCCCCAAAGAGGCACACATATGCTAAAATAAGGTACTTCGAGCTCATTCGGGTATTGGGAGAATTATGTGACACCGAGTGTCAGAGGTTTTAGAGTCAGAGTGGTGACCCTCTCGAATACCCCCTAACTCTAGAATGGCAGGGTCGATAGCAAATGAATCACTACTGCTTACACCTGCTGAAAGGGGTGAGCAGGGCCGAGTACTCGATTTCAGTGTTAGATCACTTGCCTGCATCGGCTCGGGTGATGGTGCATTGGGTTTTGAGCCATGTTGGTATATTTAACATACACAAATAAATCCACAAGCACACGGATACCACTGTAGCTTTTACCTGGATGTATTCCAAGTATCGTATCCACAGGGAAACGTGTGAGAGTAACTACATCTAACTTAACCCAAAGTAACAACAAGATTTAAGATAATAGGAGTATACAGGAGATCACAAAGGTCTTCTAGTTGTAACTTCGGTAAGCTATGTCTTCTATTATCCAACTAGAGATATTACTAAGGGAAATACAAGCAGAGTATGTTTCCTACAGTAACTGAATCCTGCTAGGCCTACAAATAGGAGGTGGACTATAGAGGATTCAATGAGGCTATAAGAGTCACTCTCATGAGCTACCACTGATCCGGAATGTAGGGTACATCCACAAGTAACCCATTCTATGCACCAGGCTTACACCTACAATTACTACTTTAACCTAGAGCGTCCTATAGATTAAAGCACTCAAAGAGTTGTGAACCTGATGAGCCATGTAAACACGATACTTACTTGAATTAGAAGTTGATTACCAGAGAATCCTCAAAAGCAAGCTCAAGTAGATCTTGATTTCGCCAGGATACAAGCCATAGAGAGAGCACTGACAGGCTAGCACTTCCTCCAAACTCTTCCCTCACTCTCTATCTCTCTATTTCTAATACAAGACTAGATCATATGGAGGAATAATCTTCTCTTGATAGCTAGCTCTGATCCTAATGAGGAGATTATGAATTAGGATTTTAGGATGGCTACAGGGAGGGGGTACAAGGCTATATATATAGGGGTAGCATCAATTCTAGACCCTTAGATCAAACTGGCTTGAATAATTGGTGTAGATGCGATCTTTAAGGTGGTGGAAAACCGACGTAGCAAGGAGGGGCTGACCCATGGGTCCCACAGGGCGGTCGGCCTGCAAGTGGGGCCAGTCGGCCCCCCATGTCAACCTCTCATGGTCATCTTCGATGGAGAGTCCTCTGGTGTCCTCTAGAACCTTCTAGAGTTGTTTACGCTGCAGTTAAGCATGATTTACTTTGACGAATAGGTCCACCTTGATGGTTTTCTGGATAAACCCTGCTAAAAACACAAATTCACTAAAACTCATGGAATTTGTTAGTTTAAGCCCCTATACTTATGTTTGATGATGGAATTAAGTATATATGTAGGTTATGTTGATGTTTTATGAATGATGTTATTGACCGTCAACAAGCTCCTCCACACTTAACCTTTGCTAGTCCCTGAGCAAAGCTAAACTTAACAATGGATCAAGAGTTGCTACAATGCTTTCACGCCTCAAAAGTACACAGGAGTTCAATCAAGAATTATCCTCTAGATTAGAATAAACTAATTTGACTTTCAAACTACCCATATTACCTTCAACCATGGGGCTTTTTAGCCTTCACTTGGGTCTTGAGTAATTGAAAGATAGAATGATAAAGTCAACCACTATGTCTCAAGTTCTTTGTTCTACCTTTGTTTTGGAGTTTTTATAAGTTTTCAAAATAAAACTCAGAGATTCTATTGTATGACACTCTCAAGTCTCTCAATATATGAGGTATTTGTGGATCGTCACCAAGGCAATGTTGATGTTATGCCTTTTTCTCTTCCTACAAATAAAGTTTATGTGTAGTTTTATAGGTAGGGAGAAAGCTAGAGCATACTTACAATGCATATATTGTAAAGTCAAACAATGAATCCAAAGAGGGTTGAGTCATACAATCAAATCAATATGTGCATGTGTGTGGATGTATGGTGGATATATATATGGTGGCTATCCTAATTCTACTTTGCTCCTTGAAAACTTATTTCTCCTTGAAACTTGGAAACATTTATTAGAGAGCAGGGGCTATCTTATTCATCTCTCTCTTTTTTAGGCGGGCATCTAAGTATCCATTGTTTTCAATATCTCAGACACTTTTGTGTCCATTTTTTCAACTCTTTTTTTCTTTTCTTTTTTATTATATTTTTATGAATAACTTTTGCATAGCCCTATGCCTCTTTTCTACAACAAAACATTGAGAGATAACAACAAGAACTTAGAGCATTTCTTTGGTGGATGGAAAACTTAACAAACATGTTTTTATGTTCACCCTAGTGTAGGAGTAGAACATTTTTGGGTGGATCTAGATGGAAGGCATGTTTTTGCGTACCCCCAGTGTAGGAGCTACAAGTATATGGTGTGTATGTGATCTTGATTTTAAGAGCATGGCAAATCTCTCATAAGGGTCAACAAAGCTTGACAAAACTCAATGCAAAAGAAAGCAACATAAATGTGGAAGTTTTCCTTGCCTAAATAACATGTATGGCTCTGGTGGAAATTCAAGCTTTTTCATACAGGAACTCATCATGTAGCATTTTTGTGTTTTTCCATAACTTTAGTCTTACTTGGAACAAGATAAATAGTAGTTTAGACCTTCTCATATCATATCCATCAATTGCCTAGACTTAGATCAAGCCTATGCTACCCACGAGTTTTAAGTTTAGAGTAAATCTTTATATTAAAACAATCTTATCCAAAACTCAGGATAATTCAAGGCTAAAAACTAAGTACTTGAAAGGAATTACAATAGAGCACATATTCACCATTTCTATTTAAGAGATTATTTAGAGTCCTCTTTATTTTATTTAGCTCTTAAAAACAAATTAAAGCAAACTAGACACACCCTTTTTCTTACTTTGTTTTCAATTTTACTAGATCACTGTTGACGGTAGTTATTGTTCATTTTAAACCATCATTAAAACATGAAAAAGGGCATATATCAACCTCCAACATAGAATTAGGGTTAAAACTAATAGAAGTCCATAGGTTTTGGTGAATGATGAATTTGTATTTCTACAGGGGTTTATCAAGAAAAGGAGGCAAGATATCAAGGACGTCGGGCTAAAAAGCATATTCCACTGTGAAACCAAGTTGAGAAGAATCTAGAAGACACATGAAGGCGACCCACCAAAGGGGGGCCCACCTAAAAGAGACCCAGGTCAACCAACCCCACCCCAGGTCGGTTGACCCAGGGGCCCACCTATCAGCCTCATGCTCTTACGTCGGTTCCTCCACCACCTTAGGGTTTGTATCTTCACCGTTGATCAAGGTCGGTTTGATCTGAGGGCTCTGGTTCATCCAACCGGCCTATATAAACAAGCCCTACGCCCCCTCCTGGGAGAGGAGCCATTAAGCCAAGGAGCCAGAAGATCAAAAGGATCATTTCTTCACCAGAGAATTAGATTAGCTACTCAAAGTTCTAGTATAGGCTAGCTAGCAAGGTTTTCGTAGAGTTCGGGCTCCTGCTTAGGATTCTAGATTCATCGTCATTTAGAGGCTGGTATAGCCATTGTATCCCTTTTGTTATGACTTTATTCTATTTAAATACTATGTTTCTATTTATTATGTTCCTAGTTTACTCTAGTAGTATATTTGATATAGTCATGATTGATAATAAGTTTATGCATAAGATCACAAAGCGCTTAATTTAGTACTCGAGTGAGTTAAGTGGTCAACATTATGTAAACATGGTGCTTAGATATTGTTTGCCTGTGGGTGCACTCTATATACCGAGTCATGTGGTTGATCCCGAAAGTGACACTCCTATGGAGTCCTTTGTACTCTATTCCTTGTATGTAGAACAAGTAGAACCTGGTTGCGAAGGAAGTCTTGCTATGTTCTTGATTTTCCTTAGTAATGTTCCTTATGCATAGATGAAGATCATTATGCTATACATGATTATATATGTGCTAGAGTGTATGAAAGACTTTGTAAATAAGAAACTAAATAAGAATTCAATCTCTTAACTAATCTCTTGTCTAGTCTTACTAAAACTTATGAGTAGTCTATCTCTGGGTATTATCAATGTTTATACTTATCATTTATTATTGGCTTACCCCTGTTAAAGTATGTGCTAGGTGATTGATTCCATCATAAGTAGTGCATACTTGTTCATCATCTCTATCCACCCCCATAGCTCCTCCCTATGGTAAAATATAAATAATGATACCTAGAATATTCTCAGTAAAATGCTAAATGGTAATCTATCTGTGTGCTTGTGGATACCTATATATTCTTATCTCAGAGTTTACAAGTGTCCTTTTAGTTACCAGCATTTCTGGCATCATGCTAGGGATGACAAGTTAGTACAGAGTGATGATAAGAAATATCAACAAGCCGGGGAGGGGCAATAAAGGATATAGAGAGAATGATCAAATGCATACTTATTGATGAAATCATAACTAGTACCTCTGCTTTTATAGGCTTACCCTTGTTTATTTTTGTTTATATCATATACAGGGTATTGCAGGGTTGGTTGTGATTCACCAAACTCCATTCATCAAAATCAAATCAATCAAGAAAAAGCTCAATATCTATTTTTGAAGCTATGGCTAACAAGACACTGCGTGAGTTTACAGTTCCAAGCACTAAGAATATCCGCACTGGACCAACACTTAACACCAACAACCTTGAGTTCGAGCTCAAGCCAAGCCTCATTAACATGGTGCAAGCTACCCCATTCAATGTAAAGACACGTGAAGATGTTAGTGCTCATCTTCAGAATTTTCTGTAGATTAGTAGCACAGTTGTCATCAAGAACGTTGCTCAAGATATCATAATACTTCACTTGTTTCCATTCTCCCTAGTGGGAAAAGCAAAGCACTAGTTCTACACCAACAAAGATAACATCAACACATGGGCAAAATGTTCAAAAGCCTTCCTAGAAAAGTTCTTCTCTGTAGGCAAGACCAATGCTTTAAGAGGAAAGATTTCAAACTTCCAATAGCAGAAAGGAGAAACCATTCCAGAAGCATGGGAGCGTTTCCAAGAATATGTTTCTGTAACACCCTTGGTGTTGAGCATGTGTTTGCACTTGCATTTTAGGAGCATAAGCATCATTGATGCATACATGAGCATCCCATGAAATAATGATGTGAAACATTGCTTTGCAACATGCCTTTGTGACGATATGTTTCAATGTGTGCCTATGCCATGCTCATGATTGTTATGCCATGATTGTCTTTGATTGGTCACCAAACTAACTTAGAAATGTTTAGGGTGAAAAATGAGGTCATGTTTATGTTAAGTACTTTGTTTAATTAAGTCACTAAGTCATAGTTGATCTAGGTAGGTCCGAGAGTAAGTTTTGTTTGACCTAGCATAAAAGTTTTGCTACAATACTTTTCTGCTAGTGGGCCCTTAATAAAAACTGTAGATAATTTTATAAGGAACAAAAGTTAGTTTTGGGTGAACTCATGAAAATGCCTTGAACATGTTCAAATTTTTCTCTAAAGTCAAAATGATGGTTGCTTTGGAAAAGCTCTAAAATTTCCCTAAGTCATTTTCAAAATAATGCTCTTTAGAAATTTGTAATTCAAAAACTAGGCAAAATTAGATTGTGACTCTTTAATATGAAATGTTCCTCTCTTCAAAATCTACAACTTTTAGTTTTGGACCCATCGTTGAAAATGTTTCCAAATTGTTTTTAAATGAGGTTTTAATGCTATTTTGGGATTTTGGAAAATAGAAATAGAAAAAGGAAAAAGGATTATCACGCCTCAGCTTCGGCCACGGCCGAAAGCTGGCCCGGCCCACTCTAGCACCGCATCCGTGCCTGTGCGCGCTCCTGCCTCACCCCTGCCCGCGTCCGTCGTGTGGCGGCCGACCACCGGCGGCGAGGGACAGTGCCCGCTCCAACCGGCGACTATGCCTTCAAGGCTGGTCGGGATGCGCCCTACCCTCCACACGCTCACTCCATCCTGTCCCCACCCCTCTCCTCCTTCCTTTCTCTCACCGGTGCACGGGGAGCAGTGGAAGCCACAATGCCGCCACTTGCCATGCTCGCTCACCACCGTGTTCGCCATCGATTCCACTTGACTGCAGCTCCGCCACGATGTGCACCTTCGTTTGCACTCGCTAGCAGCTATCGTCATCGAGGTGAGAGGCTGTATTGGCCAATCTTCTTCTCTAAGCCATGGCTAGAGCTCCAGCGAGCTCTCGGTTCATGCCGCCGGCCCTCCTCCTACCACTCTCGCTCGCTTCTTCTTACGCTTTGGGGTCACCTTGTCCTCACAGTGCTCATGCTCGCCTCACCGTGGTGGGGAATGACACTACTGCTACCATGTAGTGCCGCCGTTCGCCATGACCACCGGCGAGCATGCGCCAATGAGCCATTGGCTCCCTTTTCTACCTCAATGGGTGCACGTCATCATGGGGAACCCAATGGTGCCGACCTCATCTCCTGTAACACCCCAGGTGTTAGGCTTGCATTTTGGCACATGCATTGCATGAGCCTAAGCGTCATTTGTTCATACATGAGCATGGAACATATGTGATGCACTAGTGAAACATATGGAACCTACTAGTGCAACATGTGAAACATGTATATATGGAATGTGCTTGAAACATATCCTCGAAACATGTGCAACATACCTTGTTATTCTATGTTTCAATGTGTGTATGTTTGGTGCTCATGCCTGGTAATGTAAGTGAGTGTTGATGTCACTTCTTTTATGTGTCTTACATCACTCTCTATCTATAGTGATCTCTGGAAAAGTTTCATGAAGTTTGGAATCAAAAAGTCACATGAAATAGTAAGTCATGTCTTTATTTCAATGGCTTTACTAAGTGTTGGAATTGCACCATTAAGTGGAGGGAATTATAGATCATCAACCAAACCTTGCAACCTTGCTCAAATGACTTTATATGAACTCTACAACAAAAGTCATGAAGGGTTCATGTTGAGGAAATGTCAAAAAATGCCCCAATTGGCCTAAAACCCTAGTTCAGGCTTTATCAAGTTGCTGCCTTGACCAAAGTGAAAGTTTGACTTCTGTACTATTTATGAGGGTTGACCTTTAACAAAAGTTGTAGTGCATCTTATGTAGAACAAACTTTGTTAAATGGTCAAGAACTAGTTTGGCCTCTAGCTTGGCCAAATAGAGCTCACGAGATTGAATCAGGTGCCATTTTTGGGAGAGCAGAAAATATTCTAAGTCCTTGATTGACAACAAAATGTTGACAAGTTCATGAAATAGTATCTTCTAAATCTATGTGGTAGATCAATTTAATTCCTTACTATTAGTTGAAGTAATTTTCATGATGAAAACAAGGAATCAAGTGTCACCAAATTTGGAGTTCATTTGGACCTTCAAAAGTAATCTCCAAAACAGCAAAAAGGTTATTTTAGCACTTGAATGACATTGACAATGGCGTCTCACGTTCTCTTAAATTTGTTAAGCAAATTCAGTTGATCCAAATGTAAAAGTTGGAGCTTACATGATGAGGAAGAACATACAAGAAGATGGCACTAGTTGCACTTCATTTCGACCATCAATTTTGGATGTTTGCTTGTCGCTGTCAAATCGTTGACACTATCAACTTTGGCACTAATTATCTACTAATCCAATAGCCTAAGGGCTGAGCACCCTTAATCAAAGTTGGAGAGCATGAGGAGTAGATCAAATTTCATTTTTGTCCCATCCACTGATTCAGCATGGAAACAGCCCAAAACACGTCCCACACCGGCCACACCGTCGCTCGCCACTTGTTCGACGAAATGCCGCGTGCAGGAGCGCGTGGCCACCATGTAGGACAGTAGCGCCCCATCACCCCAATGCGTGCCTGGCCTCCTCCCTTGTGTCTCTACCTTAATGTGGAGTTGGCAGAGCTCGTCACCCTCGTTGGCTCACTCTCTGCCACTTCCCACTCCCTTCCTCGTGCTGCGCTAGCGCGCTCCGCCATGGCCACCATTGTTGGTGAGCAGAGCTCGCTGCCGCCCTACCCTAGCCACGCTGCTGGCTGCCTCTACCATGGACACATGTGGCCGAACCCTGCCATCTGCTCCCGCATGAGTCACCGGCTCCCAAGCGTGCCGCAGCATCGCCGCCATGGCCGGCCGTGGTGAGCTCCATGGCCGTCGACATTCCTCCACCCACGAGCCTCCTTGTCCTCAGCCGAGCATAAAACCACCTTCCTCTCCTCGCACCGCCCCTAACGTGCCCTTTTCCTAGCCCCGCTCATCACCGACTAGTTCCGGCGACGGAGCCGCCATGAGCAGGACCACCGGAGCTCATGGGCCGACCACAGTGAGTCACCTTTGGCCGTGCTACGGGCTCCCACGGGTTCGCACGGGCCCTGCACAGCCGCAGCACCACCCCACAGCCGCCAACGAGCCCCCTCTGACTGAGTTTGGCGAGCTCCCGCGCATCCTCTGCTCAAAATCCATGTCAGGGACCTCGGGCTCAAATTCGACGAAGGGGAAGGGCCTATTTGCACACTCGTAGACTTATGTGAATAGTGCCAAAAGGACTATTCTGTGTTAAATTTGCTGAAACTTTAAAAATACATAGTAAATCATAGAAAATTCGTAAAATATCAAATGAGGACTTTTTGGAATCCTTGTGAAATTCTCTATGCAGTGGATCTATAATATGTCATGTTTTAGTTTAAGGGTTTAGCTGTAAAAATAGATTTATGCAACTAGATTTTGAATGCTAGCTGCATTTGTCTTTTTCATAACTACAGTTGTAGAGGGCTCCAAATGAAGTGAAATTTCTGTGGAATGCTATTCATGTGATGTTTGATTTGTGGTAAAAAATTTCATGAATTTTGGTTGCTATATGAGTGAGTTATTAGTGTATCTTGCTCTCACATGATTTCCTAAAATAGCAATTTGTCTTTTTCATAGAGGTTGCTATGCATACTCAAATGGCATGAAATTTGTACAGTAGACTATTGGGAGCATATGTAGGACACTGTAATTTTGGTAGAATTTATTGTGCACTTTTGATATGTGTTCATAATTCTACCTAATTATCTAAATAAATTAAGAAATGTATCAAAAGAATTTATTTAGTAATGGACACTATGTTTTCTGGTATTCATTAGTTATGTTTGATATGTTGATAAAGCTGGTTTTGCCCAACTATGTGTTTGCAGCATAAGTTAATATTTATTTTCTTGCAAATGTGGTTTCCGGATAGATATGGAAACTTAAACAAAGTTCTTCAAGATAATGTGCTTTGTTGTGAAACTTATGTTAAAAGTTGTAGATAACTCATTAATCTAACTTGTTTTAAATTTTGGTGGCATTTAGACAAGTAGTTTTTGAGTTATAGCTAATTAAAGTCTGGCTACAGATTTGGTTACTCTCTGTTTGGAGCAGACCAGATTCTGTAGTTTTATCTTTTTGACCTATTAAACTTGAGAATCAGGCTTAGGTGCTTATAAATTAATTGTAGAAAATTTTATAAGCTTTCCAGAATGTCTTATTGCACATCATTTGGAGTTGTAGATCTCTAGTTATGATTAAATTACTCAGCTGCTGTTCTGATGTCCAGAAAGTGGCAGATTCTAGTTTTAGTGCTTTGATTCATTTTGCCATGTTTGTGTAGTGCTAAGTGTGACTCATAGCTTTGATGAAACTAAGTTGGTACACCTGAGATCCTATGTGACTTGGTCATGATTGATGTCCTTAGTATCTCCTATGTTGTACTTCAGTGATGATTAAGTTACATAGCTCTAGGTGCTTATATTGAACTTGGTGTGCTTGCATAAATGGTTGCTTGTGGTATTTCTATGTATTCATACATATGCATTATTGCACCTCATTTAGGTACGCAGCTGAAATGCGTGAAGGATGTGGTGATGGAGCCAAACCCAAAGACGGTGTCTGGTGGAACTATCCCGAAGAGGGAAGTACTCGGCGAGTGGTATCTGACAAACACTGACTTAGTGTTGGATCCCAGACAAGCCCCGGAGCATTATATGCCTCCTAATTTCTAAAATGTAATTGAGTATTATATTATATATATTGTTACATTAAGTTTTAGGTGTTGAATGGAAATACTTGTTGCATTGATACCCAATCCTTGTCTAGATATTATTACCATGAATCCTATGTAGATCAGGTGATTTCCTGTCACCTACGAGCTATAGGACTATACATATGGCATGGTTGGCTATATTTGCTATTGTGGAAAGGAACCTAGTATAATGTGAAAAAAGACTGGGCGGAGGCTTGCCGGTTTGCAGTGACTCCGTCTATGTCGATTAAGGACCAATTCTTGGAGCCTTTCCTATTCATGTTGAACACATGCCTCTCTCTTAGTTGGCTGGGTCTGAAGACCGACCACAAAGCCGAGTAGCTCAACTCAGGCCAGGAGTCGGTAAGTATAAAGTTTGCCTCGAAAGGGAGCCATAGGCGTGAGTCCAAGGGCAGGTGATTTAAAAGTTCTGATCATCCTAGTGGAAGGGTAATCCCTAAGAGTGTTGGTGCTAACCAAACCCACAAAGTTGGTTCCTGAGTTGTCCCAAAGGTGACCTAATGCTCCCCGATGGGGGAAGTCATGGGTGAGAGTTAGGAATACCCCCTCAGCTGAGTTGTAATTCAATTCGAGTCACCGTCTCTCACCGGTTAGTGAGAACTTGACGGGAGTATCTCCAAAGTAGATACACTAAATAATAAGATGGTTTACGAATGATGATATGATGATGGCCTTATAATACCTGCTATGGTTAATATTGTCTGCTCCTAATCAAGTGAGTGCTCTAGTACAGGTGCTAATATAGATGACAGGTTAATGATTATTAACTTGATGCATAAGCATTAATGATTTGATGAGGACATCACTCCTTCACATACACACAATGATCCACTGTTGGACATTCAAGGTCCAATCACTAGAGCTCGCGCGCGTCAATTAAATTTAGAGGTGAGCTCGTTCCTAAGTAACTCTTTATATGATTCTGAGAATAGATTGCTACCTAATGATTATATTGTGCTTAGGTATGAAGGAGAGGTCCAGGAGACACATGGAGGAGGGCTTGGAGGCGTGGAGGACCAGCGAGGGCGCCCGGATAAAGATGGAGGACCAAACCAAATCAAGTTCGAGTCCACCTCGGAATCCAGGACCAGTCTGCCTTAAACTGGTCACCCAGGACGCATCCGGACTCCGTTTTCGATGATCCATATATGGATGGAAAGCTTATTTGATAATCAAGCCAACCCAAGTGGTCTCATGTCAAAATCTATTCGGAATCAACGGGAATCGTCGAAACAATTCAACGTCCAGAATCTGTCAGGGCGCTGTGTCGCCGTCTTTTGGGCCGTTTGGGCCTTGTAACGTGTTGGCACTTCCCAGGGACGCGAATAGGGGTCCTTGAACGTCCCTTAGGCTATATAATAAGTAGTCGCCGCCTACATTAGGGTTGGGTTTTGCTTAGATTATTCTGTTGATAACAGTTTCGCCGCCGTCGTCGGTTTGTGAGACCCCAACTTTGTGAGATTAATCATTCATCTGCAATTTGGTTGTATTCCTTTGTGTTCTTGCTTGTGTTCTCGATTTGCAGGCAAGGACTTAGCCTTCTTGGCGAGGTCGACCGTGCAACGCCGGTCGATAACCAGAGGAGTCGTGGTGCTGCGATTGCGGGGTTCAGAGCCGAGTTGTTCGGAAGCCGAATCGAATTGTGTCGTGACTCCACCAAATCGAGAGTTATCAGAACCTTTCGGAAGATCGGGAACCCTAGTTCACATCAATTGGTATCAGAGCTTCAGGTATACCATTAGGTTCAATTTTACCCTAGTTTAGTTTGATTTCGCTCAAATTTTTTGTGGTTACTTCTTGTGTGCTCCTAAGTGAATAAAAATATCAAAAAAATAAAAAGAAAAAGTCAAAGATTCCCAAAAAAACAACGACAGCCTAAAAAATAGAAAAATTGAGAGGGGCAAAAGAGGAACAATATTTAGAGGAGCACATAGAGGAGACAGTTTGCTATAATTGTGGGCGTGTGCTATCTTGTGATTGTTTCTTATCACTCTTGCTATCCATCATATTTGTTTCTCCATTTTGTTATCACACATCTGGTATTTGGAACACGTTAGACCAGCAACGAGAGCAAGTATTTGGGACTATAATTCAGCATTACTTTCTATTTTTGAATTGTGTTCCACTCACATTTTTGGCCTGCCTGCCTTAACTCCACATACTTCTTCTGGACAGTATAAGTTTTGATCCCTGTAATCGCAGTGCTACGTCTTCTAGGTATCCTTGACCTTGCTGGTAAGAACCTTGTAAGAGCTTGAGAAGGGGTCTCCTTTTTGCTGCGATCTTGAGAGGCCCTACTCCACCTACGTAGTAGATTATTAGGGATAACTTTCACTGTTTGTTCCTGTTTTGTGTTTACAATGCCAGGTGACGGAGAGGATACGGCGCCCAAAGACTGGTCGGAGTGCGTCAGCCAAGACCAACTACAATCTGTTGTAGATAATGCTCAGAGGGAGATGACTGAGGCAATAGCCAAAGCTGTCACCGACACGCTCATTGATCTCAAGCTCGGCAACACCCTTGAGAGATTGGACAAACGTTTGTCCGCACTAACCGACAGGGTAGCTGCCTTGGAAGCGCAGCCGCCACCCGTCCAAGAAGTCCATGATGGCAGCAACACCGGAGGACACGATGATGTAGTATATGACACCGATGGTAATGTTGATCAAGCAGCAACAAGACAAAACAGATTACGCCATCGTCTACGCACAAACGCCACAGGTATGGGTGGCGCTCAACACTTTAACCGCCACCAAGGTAATCATAATCGTGCTCCCGATGATCCTTATGCTAAGGTTAAATTTAAAATACCGTCCTTTTCGGGCCATTATGATGCTGAGGGATACCTTGATTGGGAGATGATAGTCGAGCAGAAATTTAGTTCCCACCTAGTGCCTGAGGAACATAGAGTTAGACAAGCCACTAGTGAGTTTACAGATTTTGCTATCATTTGGTGGACTGGTTTAGCTGCAGACAATGCGACACCTAGTACCTGGGAAGAGCTTAAGGTTGCTATGCGTGATAGATTTGTGCCACCATTATATCATAGAGACCTCCGTAAGAAACTGATGCGTTTAGAACAGGGAGATAAAAGCTGTGCAGGATTACTATGGTGACCTTCAAAAAGGATTGATGCGTTGTGGCATAGTGGAGGGGCCTGAGGATTCTATTGTTCGTTTTTATTCAGGTTTGAGGCGTGAAATTCAGGACATAGTTGATTATAAGGAATTTAACACTGTCAACCAGTTGTTTCAGTTTGCTATACTTGCAGAGAAGGAGTTGCAGGGGCGTGACTTGCAGGGCAAGAACAAGGTTGGCACCACATACACACCACGATCTTCGGGGCTTCCCAAGGCATCTTCCTATCGGATGCAACCAACCGCGAGCAAGGATAAGTCTGGAGTCAAATCATCTTCTCCACGACCTTTCGGTTCAGGTAAAAATTTTGTGCAGGAACCTTTGAAGAGTGCATCCTCTATCGCCTCAACGGGACGCACTCCTGGCGTTCAGTGCCACCGCTGCCATGGATTTGGGCATATGCAGCGAGAGTGCCCTAGTTAGCGAGCATACATTGCTACAGACGATGGGTACATCAGCACCTCTGACATTGAAGATGATGAGGATCAAGAACAAGCTGTTCAGGAGGATGGCGAAGTCTTTGGTAGCGATGACACGGCCGCCTACATGAACATCATTGTGCAGCGAGTGCTTAGCGCACAGATACAACAACCTGAGAAGCTGCAACGCCATAATTTATTCTAGATTTTCTTCGTAATCAACAATCGACGAGCACGTGTCATCATTGATGGAGGTAGCTGCAATAACTTGGTGAGTACAGATTTGGTCAAGAAGCTTGGCTTGACCACTCGACCACACCCCCATCCGTACCATATTCAGTGGTTGAATGATTCAGGTAAAGCTAGGGTAACACAAACTTGCAGAGTCTCTTTTTCCATTGGTACCTATGTTGATTATGTTGATTGTGATGTAGTACCTATGGAAGCTTGTTCACTTTTATTGAGTCGTCCTTGGGAATTTGATAAAGATGCTATACACCATGGTAGAAGTAATACATACACTTTTGTGCATAAAGGAAAGAAAATTACTTTGGTTCCCTTGACCCCAGCTGAAATTGTACAACATGATAAAGCACGAACTGCTAGTTTGCATGAGGTTAAATCTGAAAATCAGCAAGTAGCAAATTCTATTTACCCACCTAAACAGGAGAAGTTAGCACCTAATGTTCAGGCTCAGGGAATTAAATTGAAGGGTGCTGTTATGCTTGCAAGAAAAAGTGACCTTGCTGAAATTTCTGATGACGATGTATGCTATACTTTGGTTTGCAAACGAACCTTATTTTCTCTTGATGATGATGTTAGCTCGGTACCGCCTGCTGTCACTAACCTTTTGCAGGAGTATGAGGACATTTTTCCAGCTGAGATACCCCCGGGGCTTCCACCTATGAGAGGGATAGAGCATCAAATTGATTTGATTCCGGGAGCATCATTGCCAAACCGCGCTGCTTATCGAACCAACCCCGAGGAGACTAAGGAAATTCAGCGGCAAGTACAAGAGCTTTTGGACCGTGGGTACGTACGTGAAAGCCTTAGCCCTTGCACTGTTCCTGTAATTTTGGTTCCTAAGAAAGATGGTTCTTGGCGTATGTGTGTTGATTGTAGAGCCATTAATAATATTACCATTCGATATCATCACCCTATTCCTAGGCTTGATGACATGCTTGATGAATTATGTGGTTCTGTAATTTTCACAAAGATTGACTTGCGTAGTGGCTACCACCAAATTAGAATGAAACTTGGAGATGAATGGAAAACAGCTTTCAAAACTAAATTCGGATTGTATGAATGGTTAGTAATGCCTTTTGGGTTGACTAATGCACTTAGTACATTCATGCGCCTAATGAATGAGGTTTTAAGAGCTTTCATTGGTCGATTTGTGGTAGTTTACTTTGATGATATCTTAATTTATAGCAAGTCTTTGGATGAACATATGGATCACTTACGTGCTATTTTTAATGCTTTACGCGAGGCACGTTTATTTGGTAACCTTGAGAAGTGCATCTTTTGCACGGATCGAGTCTCTTTTCTTGGCTATGTTGTTACTCCACAGGGAATTGAGGTGGATGAGGCAAAGATTGAAGCCATTAAGAGCTGGCCGGTTCCCCAATCCATCACACAGGTGAGGAGTTTTCTTGGTCTTGCAGGATTTTACCGCCGCTTTGTCAAGGATTTCAGCACCATTGCTGCCCCTTTACACGAGTTGACAAAGAAGGGTGTGGTGTTTCATTGGGGAAGGGCACAAGAGGCGTCCTTAGACACTTTGAAGGACAAGCTTACACACGCACCATTGCTGCAACTTCCAAATTTTGGTAAGACTTTTGAGCTAGAATGTGATGCTAGTGGAGTTGGCATTGGAGGTGTTTTGATGCAAGATGGTAAGCCCATTGCATACTTTAGCGAAAAATTGCATAGTCCTGTTTTGAATTACTCCACATATGATAAGGAATTGTATGCTCTTGTACGTTCTTTAGAGACGTGGCGTCATTATTTGTGGCCTAAAGAGTTTGTTATTCATTCGGATCATGAATCGCTTAAGTATCTTCGTTCACAACATAATCTGAATCGTAGACATGCTAAGTGGGTTGAATTTATTGAATCTTTTCCTTATGTTTTCAAACACAAGAAAGGGAAGGATAATGTGATTGCAGATGCTTTGTCTAGGCGATACACTTTGCTGTCCCAACTTGAATGTAGAATTTTTGGACTTGAAACAATAAAAGAACAATATGCGCTTGATCCTGATTTTAAAGATGTGTTGCTGAATTGCAAAGGGGGACGTTCATGGAACAAGTTTGTGGTCAATGATGGTTTTGTATTTAGAGCTAACCGCCTATGCATTCTAGTAGGATCCGTTCGTCTTTTGTTGATGCAGGAAGCGCATGGAGGAGGGTTGATGGGACATTTTGGTGCTAAGAAGACGGAGGATGTTTTGGCCACACACTTCTTTTGGCCAAAGATGAAGAGAGATGTTGAGCAATTCGTGGCACGCTGTACCACATGTCAAAAAGCTAAGTCTCGCTTGAATCCACATGGTTTGTATATGCCTCTTCCTATTCCTTCTATTCCTTGGGCAGATATTTCTATGGATTTTGTTTTGGGATTGCCTAAGACTAAGAGGGGGAGGGATAGCATTTTTGTTGTGGTGGATCGATTTTCTAAGATGGCACACTTTATACCATGTCATAAAAGTGATGATGCTATTCATATTGCTGACCTCTTTTTCAAAGAGATTGTTCGTTTGCATGGTATGCCTTCTACTATTGTTTCAGATCGCGACGCTAAATTTTTGAGTCACTTTTGGCGCACTCTATGGAATAAGTTGGGTACAAAACTATTGTTTTCTACAACTTGTCACCCACAAACCGATGGGCAAACAGAGGTAGTTAACCGCACTTTGGGTGCCATGTTGAGAGCTATTCTGAAGAAAAATTTAAAGATGTGGGAAGAATGTTTGCCTCATGTGGAGTTTGCTTACAATCGGGCAACACATTCTACCACCAAGGTAAGTCCTTTTCAGGTAGTGTATGGATTCAATCCCCGTGCTCCAATTGATATTTTGCCTCTACCTACTAGTGATAGAATTCATGTTGATGCTAAGGAACGTGCTGATTTTATTTTGCGAATGCATGAAACAACTAAGCATAACATTGAAAAAATGACTGAAAAGTATAGAATTGCTGGTAGTAAAGGTAGACAAGAAGTGAAGCTTGAACCGGGTGATTTGGTTTGGTTGCACTTGAGAAAGGATAGATTTCCAGATTTGAGAAAGTCTAAGTTGATGCCTAGAGCTGATGGTCCATTTAAAATTGTTGAGAAGATTAATGATAATGCATATAAGCTTGAGTTACCCCCCGAATTTGGGGTTAGTCCCACTTTTAACATTTCAGATTTGAAGCCATACTTGGGAGACGAAGATGAGTTGGTGTTGAGGACGACTCCAATTCAAGAGGGGGAGGATGATGAGGACATCACTCCTTCACATACACACAATGATCCACTGTTGGACATTCAAGGTCCAATCACTAGAGCTCGCGCGCGTCAATTAAATTTAGAGGTGAGCTCGTTCCTAAGTGACTCTTTATATGATTCTGAGAATAGATTGCTACCTAATGATTATATTGTGCTTAGGTATGAAGGAGAGGTCCAGGAGACACATGGAGGAGGGCTTGGAGGCGTGGAGGACCAGCGAGGGCGCCCGGATAAAGATGGAGGACCAAACCAAATCAAGTTCGAGTCCACCTCGGAATCCAGGACCAGTCTGCCTTAAACTGGTCACCCAGGACGCATCCGGACTCCGTTTTCGATGATCCATATATGGATGGAAAGCTTATTTGATAAGGAAGCCAACCCAAGTGGTCTCACGTCAAAAGCTATTCGGAATCAATAGGAATCGTCGAAACAAGTCAACGTCCAGAATCTGTCAGGGCGCTGTGTCGCCGTCTTTTGGGCCGTTTGGGCCTTGTAACGTGTTGGCACTTCCCAGGGACGCGAATAGGGGTCCTTGAACGTCCCTTAGGCTATATAATAAGTAGTCGCCACCTACATTAGGGTTGGGTTTTGCTTAGATTATTCTGTTGATAACAGTTTCGCCGCCGTCGTCGGTTTGTGAGACCCCAACTTTGTGAGATTAATCATTCATCTGCAATTTGGTTGTATTCCTTTGTGTTCTTGCTTGTGTTCTCGATTTGCAGGCAAGGACTTAGCCTTCTTGGCGAGGTCGACCGTGCAACGCCGGTCGATAACCAGAGGAGTCGTGGTGCTGCGATTGCGGGGTTCAGAGCCGAGTTGTTCGGAAGCTGGATCGAATTGTGTCGTGACTCCACCAAATCAAGAGTTATCAGAACCTTTTGGAAGATCGGGAACCCTAGTTCACATCATGATTACTTATTTGTACTAAGCTTTTATGCAAAATGTTGTCAAGGTGGCCCCACTTATAACACCCTTGCATACTCCTTGATGTCACTTTATTTCTAGTTTTTGATGGGTAAGTCGAGCTGAGTACCTTCTTGTACTTAGGGTTTATTCCCACTTGTTGTAGTTGTGGTGTAACATGGATACTGCAAGAATTAGATGGCTCCTGCCATAGTGGCGGAGTGTGATCATGTGCATGATCCTTCTGAGTTATCTTGTCTCTACTGCTTTTGTTGGGAGTTGGCCTTGGTACTGGCATGTATTTGAAATAAGAGAAATGTTAATTTTAAATTACTTTGCTTCCGCTACTTTTCAACTTAAGTTGTAATAACTATGTTGAACTCCAATGTATAATGAATTACTTGTGAAATGGATGTAACATGTGACTTGTTATGTTGAATCACTACAATCTTGGCTTGTATTTGTTGGTTTGCAATCTCTTGTGATTTTATTGGACTACCGGAGTTATATGAGCTCAAGTGTGAGAATTTGATCACTTCGGTGATTGTTTTTGTACTTGTGCTCTTATAATTTGGGCGATTCCGTGACATCGCCGGCAACCTCACCGACAGCGAGTTGTCACCGGTCAATGGCCAGCTCTGCTCGATCTGGCTAACGCGTGGGGTCAGCTTGACCGCGAGGCCCGCCCATCAATGGATCTGGGTGCACATCCGGGTGCACCTAGTGGTTTTGGTTGATTTTGTTTTTAAAAATGATTTCTAGAAATTGGTAAAATGCTTGTAAATTCCATATCTTGAGTTATACTTGTCCAAAAAGTGTGAAACAAATTTTGCTATGTTTGTCTTGAGTAGATCTACAGTTTAAAAATATGAAATATTATTTTTGTGATACTTTTCTGTAGAGTTTTATTTAATTCTTAATATGTTGATAAACTTGGAAAATGCATAACTAATTATAGGAAAGTCAGAAAAATATGGTTCCAACTTTGTTGGTCTTCTGATGTTGTGTAGATTCCATGAAAAATATATCTTATGCTTTGACTGTGGAAGAAAATGGCTTGGTGAATTAGGTGGATTAAATGTCTATTTCTTGTAAAATTTCTATGGCCAAAAATATGTGAAACATGTGCATGTGAAATATTTTCTACAGTGTTCCTATGATGTGTAAATATTGGGAAAAATATGAAATATGTTGTTTGATACTTTTCATAGTACAAAGTATTTTCTTGTGCATTTATGCTTGCTGTTTTTTCATTTTTGTGTAGGCTAAAATACTTATCTTTTTGATCTAAAACTTTTATGGTAGACTCCTGTAGACATGAGTAAGCTACTATAATTTTCTCATAATTTTCTAAGCACTAGAAGGTAATGGCTCTGTTATGTCCTTTTGTTAATGAGTAATAATTTATGCTTAAATCGATGAATCCTATTCATGCATGATACTTTTGTATGCCTTTGGATGATGTGTGATCTGCTAGTGTGATTTGCTAAGTTCAAATTGAGGTTTGATTATGCAGCAAGTAGTTGGTTAATTAGCTTGCTTGTATGTGTGTATGCATGCTTTGTTTGTTAAAGTGTGATTAATAAACTAGAGAGGAGATTTGCACCTACTAGGCCAAATGAAATGAAGTTGCTAATCATTCATGAATTCATGATTCATCATGTGTAAGCATCCATCCTCACATATGCCTATGCATTCATACAAGATCGTTGAAGGAAGTGACGCTAGTGGAGTATGGAGTTCCAGAAGAGGCCGTGCAATAGGAGGTTCCATCTCAGGGAGAGCAAGAGGCCGAGAAGCAAGACGGTGATCTGCCGGAGTGCCAGGACCATCAATCGTCTTCTTTCCTGAAAGGTAAGCCCCGAAGCATTTTACTTCCTATGGTTTGCAAATATCTAACTTGCCTCCTTTTATGTTTGATGCATTATGTTATAGGAGTTGCTTGAAACCGTTGATGCATATCTACTATTTTATATTCCTTGACTACCATGATATATCTTGTTACCCTATTAAGTCTAGTATCAAAATATATGCTTAGCCATGCTTAGACCATTAGAAGTGGGTGATTTCCTGTCACCTACGCTTTAGGTGAATAAATGATCATGTTTAGCTATGTTGCTATCACGGGGGATAACCATATGTGGTTGGATGAATGGAGACCAGACAGAATGTTGGGCAGCAAGGCATGGGTCTTGTGTGCTTGTAGTTTCTATTTATGTTGGTTAAGGACCATACCGTTGTCAGCCCTCAGTCTTTTTGAACACATGCCTCACATATAGCTAGCCGGATAACTCTTTCCGACCACAAAGCCTAGTAGATCTATTCAGACCGGTGACCGAGATGCTGCCAAGACCACCTCGGGCCAGTTGACCATGGGCAAGAATGCACTGATAACCCCAAAGTACAGTGGGTAGGCATGACTTGATCGACATGGCGCTGGAACAACCCTAGGTGTAGAGGGTGCGTGGCAGTCCCGTGATGTTATCCGAATAGTACCAAGGGTGACCTAAAGCGACCCTGACGGGAGAAGTATGGTTTGTATGAGGAATAAATCACCAGCTATAATCGATTCGAATTGCCATCGCTCCTGGATAGTGAGCAACTAGACTGAGTTACTTCATCGTAGTAATGTGGTTATGGAACATAGTGATGGTTACCATGATGATGTTGAAAAGGCTAAAACTGAAATGGTTGCTAGTAATTGCTTAGAACTAATCAAAGGGGGATGATGTAGTATAGCTACTCACTTAGTATAATCAGGTTTCAACTATAAGCTACTGCTAAATACCTAAATGAACTCTTATCTTATATTATGCCTTTCCACAAAAATGAGTCAAGCTAGCCCATTTATATAAAGCCTTGCATACTCCTTGATGTCAATTTATTTTGGTTTAAGATGGGTAAGTCTAGCTGAGTACCTTCTCGTACTCAGGGTTCTATTCCCATTTGTTGCAGATGGTGAGTTGTACTATGGCTACTTTAAGAACTTCTTCTACCCTGCTATGGGCGATGAAGAGTAGGACCAAGGGCAATGGTCATTCCACATTTCTTACCTCATTTGCTTTTGTTGGATGAGACCACAGTCTGGCACTACTTTATTTGAAATCAATGTGTGTGTTGGATTTGAACTATTGCTTCCATTATCTATCTATTTTGAACCAAATATTATAATAATACTTTTTTTAACTTTGATGTATTTGAACTATGTGTAAATTTTATGTAAGCATGTGAACTGTAATCACTGAACCATTACGATCTTGGCTGTACGTTGAAAAAGTTTGAGATCCTTTGAGATTTTGTAGACTACCGGGTTTATATGGGCTCAAGTATGTAATGACGACTGTCTTGATGGTTGTTTTTGTGCTTGTGCTCTTATAAATTGGGTTGTTCCATGACAGCTTCAGATTGTCCCCATCATGGAATGGAAGGGTGGTTGCTCATGCAAGGCTTCTATCATTAATTCAGAAGGCTCATGAACAACTAGATGCCACTGCTAGAGGATCATTTCTGTCACTCACTCTTGGGAAAGCTAAAGTTCTTATGGAAAGGATAGCTGAAAACCAAATCTGGTCCCAAGACAACATTCAACACTGTCAATAGAGTGAAGAGGCACCTAAAGAATTATGTGCACTGTCAACTAAGATGGACGTATTATTGAACTAGCTTGAACAACGAGACAATTACAAGAGAGATCGTCAGGCTATTCAAGATGCCTTCAATGCTCAATACAAATGTGGAGAATACTTAGGAGTGGAATTCCCTAAATCTCAAGAAGACATAAACACTGTCATCAATAATTCTGCTCCACTACAATAGAAGCAAGGATGGAATCAACAGCGATACACCTACCAAGGTAAGTACCCAGGTAATTACTCCCAACAACCATCCTTGAGAGAATTGATTCTAGAGCAAGCTAAGATTAATGATAATATTGCTAAAAAGCTTGCTGCTAATGATAAAATTCTATAAAATATAAATATTAAAATTGATAGTTTTTCTTCTGCCATAGAGATCAACTTAGCTATAACAAAAGATAGAACCACAAATAGCACAGTTATCTACTGCACTACCTTTTGCTACTAACCACGAGCAAGTCAATGCTATAACCACGAGAGGTGGCAAGTCTACCTGAGATCCCCTATATCCAAAAGGGATAGGAAGGACACCGGCAGCACCAGTAGTACTAGAAGAAAAGAAAGATGATGAAATGGAAGAAGTTGTCCCACAAGAGTCACAAGATCAAGGAATGAGACATGATTTTAATGACACCAACTTCTTACCATTTCCACATAGAAATCAGAGAATCCAAATGGATGAGTAGTTTAGTAAGTTTATAGAGGTCATTCATAAATTATATATCAATATACCTCTGCTAGATGCTATACAGTCTCTACCAATGCAAAGTACCTCAAAGACATTTTGAATAAGAAGTGACCACTACCCACCACTGAGGTGATTAAGCTGATAGAAGAATGTAGTGCGGCCATCCTCAACATATCACCTACAAAGAAGAAGGATCCTAGATGTCCCACTATAGACTACTCGATCGAAGATCAACACTTCAACAATGCACCATGTGATCTTGGAGAAAGTGTCAGTGTGATGCCCAAGGTGGTCTTTGACAACCTCAGTTATTCAATGCTAGAGCCAACATCAATGTGCATACAATTGGTCGATCAATCAATTCGCTACCCTGTGGGAATTGCCGAAAACATTTCGAGAAAGATAAGAGATTTCTTTATGCCAGTAGACTTCATGGTACTGGACATGCAACCAGACTTAAAAGTGTCACTCGTCCTTGGGAGACCCTTTTTGAGCATCGCCAATGCTCACATCAATGTTAGAGCAAGAGAAATCAGATTCAACATAAATGGAAAAGAAGAACGATTCGCATTTGAGCCAAGACCAGAACTCAATCTCACAGTAAACATGGTATGGCAAGAAAAGGAGGATCAATCATCAGGACTACCATCTCTTGGATCGGATGGTGCACCCAAAGAATAAATAGTGGAGAAGTCCGGTTCAGCGGGCTTAAAAAAATTACGAACCCTCGCCGGGAGCTAACTTGGTAGTTATCCATATATACTTTTTTGCATTACATATTCACTTTCATTGGAAATAAAATAAAAATTCTCATCATGGCATAGTAAAACTCCAGTCCCCATATGAATAATTTTTATGAAGCTTAAAAATCCTATAAGAAATATTTAACGTGGAGGCACAAAAATATATAAATACCATCATTTTTCATAGTTTCATAAAAGTAATATTTTTGCATAGTATATACATAGAAAATACTTGGGACCCACATGTCATAGCATATCTCATCTTTTAATGTGCTCCATTCATTTTTATTCTTGCACCTGGTGCCTCCGCCATTCTGCAATCAAGTTAGCACATTATTTTGCTTGGATTCCACGCGAGATGGCACCAGGAATGAGCACCACACAAATGGGCCCAAGGTGTGGTTAGCTGACCCTACCCTAGGTCGGCTGACCCACCTTCACCTCCAACTATAAATTGCTTTCTCTTGCCTTCATTTCTCCTCACACAACACCCCATTTTTCCTCCTATGTCTAGAAACTCAGTGAAAAATTTGGAGAGCTTGAGAGTTGAGTAGAGTGAGTAGGAAAGTGAATTGAGAGGAAGAGGAAGTAGTGAAGTTTTGCTAACTTTTCGAGAGGAAAATCTTGAAAGTTAGGAGGAGAGTGCTCCTTAATAGAAGTGTTATCCATAACATAGTTAAAGTAATCATCAATTCCTGGATGACTAGCCCCAGACGACTTACTTCATGGACAGCTGAATACTAATTTTTTCGCTAATCCTCTCCATAAGTTTTTGTTGTCTACTAAGTTTTTGCAGGATGAGTGGTTTCTAGAGGAAGATTTTTCGCTCAGGATCATCCTGATCGCTCCGGAGTAACTCTTCGGCAGGAACCGAAATGAGCATCGACTCTTCGCCGGCTCAATCTTCACCATATTCATCGACAACCACCATCAACATCCTAATGGAGGAAAATGTAGCATACTGGGTTTTCGAGTAACAAAAAATATGAGCTTTTTAAAATTTTTCCTGCAAATGTGTGAAGCATGTAGATGTAGGTCAAACATAAGACAAACACACAAACAAATCATTGCATTCATATAGAGTTGATTGTAGGAGTGTGTCGGTGCTCTCGAGTTTGTTTGGTGTTTGACTCTAGTTTGAGTTGGAGTACGCATATCTGTAGCAAATCTCCTCGCAAATTCTTTTCAAATTCACCTCCAACCTCATTAGAAAGTCTCTTCTCAAATTCTCCATTGAGTTCTTTCCAAATATCCCCCGAATTCCTTTTTCGATCTTCCACCGAATCCCCCTCTTAAATCTCTTTCAAACTCATAAATTCATAAAATCAAAAAAGGAAAAAAATCTCATTTTCCTTTTCCCCCTTCCAAACAGCCCACCTGGCCCATCCTTTCTTCCCCTTCCCTTTCTCTTTCACTGGCCCAAACGGCCGCAGCAGGCCGGCCTTCCCCACACTGCCTCGCCTGGCCCAGCCCGCTCTCCTGGCCAAGCCACCGAGCGGCCACAGCAGGCCCTCACTCGTGCTCCAAGCTGTAGGCCCAGCTAGCACAGCCGGCCCAGCTTTCCCCCGCTGGCCCAACCCACGCGCGTAACCCGGTAGCTAGAGCTGGCCCCCACAGGCCCGTTCGCAGCCCCCGCGGGCCCACCAGCTCGGCAAGCCACGTCCACGCCCTAACCCTAGAGGCGACGTGCCCCTGAGCACCACGTGCACCGTGCCACCACCGCAACGCGCCAGCCCCACTCCCCGTCGCACGTCCGCAGATGGGCACCACGTGCCCTCGGCTCGCAACCCAAGGATCATCGCCGTCCACTGTAGGTCATAGGGAGCCCCAACCCTAGCCTCCATGGTATAAAAGGCGTCACAGCCACCGCTTTCCCTGGGCATCCCCGAAGCCACTGCCGCTTCTTCCTCCTTTCTCCGTGTCAGTACGGAGCAGCAGCCAGTCAGCGCGCCGCCTCCACCACCTCACCGATCGATCGCCAGCGCCCCGGCCATCCACGTCGAGCCGCCGCCGCGCCAACGAGCTTGCCGTGGTCACCACCCATGATGCCATGACCGGCCTCACCGTGAGCCTACAGCACCGCTTGCCTCGGCGTCCACGAGCACCGCTGTCCTTTGTCCCCGTGGCCACGATGGCGCTCCAAGACGTCACGGTGGTGCCTCCGCGCTATGACTTCTCCACAACGTCAAGCTGACGCCGTGCTCTCCAACCAGGTGACGCCATGCCCTTCGACCACCTTGACGCCGGCGCCTGTCCCCTCGACCTCACCTTCCGCGATGTCACAGCCAAGCCATGACACTGTGTCTCTTTGTCGACCCCATGCTGTGCTCCTCGCCACCACGACCATGTCACCATGCCCATGCATGCACTGTGGAACGCGACCAGCAGCAACACCTCGTTGAAGGCCGCCCCCCATCGCCAATGAGCTGCTGGAGGGTACGGCCACGCTGCGCCATCCACCAGAGCCGAGCAACACTACTGATGACTTTTCTACCTCTCCATTGCCGCTGGTGATTCACCCCTTTCAATTATCTTGTCACTATTGTGTTGAGACCGGTCTTCGTGCCGCCATTCTGCACCACTACAGGAAGGGTGCAGCCCTACTAAGCCATTATCAGACCATGATGACCGTCCTGAACAGCCGCACTGCCTCACCCTCTTTTGTGCCATGAATGTTTGCTTGCAGGAAGGGGTATGCCTTGTTTTCACCTTGGCATGGCTGCCCTGTACCGCCCCACCAGAGCTCCACTACCTACCAGATGCCTGTTGCCAGGTCTCGGACAGTAGCAAACCATTGCTAGCTAAAGCACTCCACCATAGCCCTCGTAGCAAGGTCAACTCTTTTAACCTAGCCGACGCCATATTCGATGTCAGAAAAGGCTCGCTTTTTCATTCTTCTATTTGTTCATACATCTATAAATCATCTTTCATACTTGACACATGACACCTATATTTATTATCTACTCTTGTTCATCTGCATGATATCTATTCTATGTCTGTGCCGTGCCTTCACCGCCGGTCTATCTATCTCTATCTCTTGTGCTATGGATAAGTGCTACTCCGTTAGTTGTCATGTCGCATGTGTGGTTTGTTCATTGTTGTGTGTGTGGTTCCTTCGTGTGTGTGTGTTTGTGATTGTCTGTGGACCATGCCTTCGAGCCGATCAGGGGAATTATAGTTCACTTGAACATTTTGGTCGTGGGTTTATCCAGCCGTGGCCGTAGTGTCGAGCGTAACTCATATTCCCATGTTTAGTTGTCTCTGTGGTGCCGTGATTGAGAGCTTCTATCTACATCCCTAGGATGCGGTCACTGTGGACTTGATGTCTTTATCAATGCGGTTCTCACCCACACCATTCGAGTCCTATGTGACCTAATCTAGTGGGATATGATTTAGGGGACGACAATCGTGGAACAATGGAAGCCAAACCATGGGTAAAGCTTGTGGCCGCGAGTTGCCTCGCCATGACCATCGGGCTTTACCCCTTTTTCTTGTTGTTATCCTAACCACCTCATATGCTTGTACCACCTTGACTATGGTGTTCCTTTGGATCTAGCGGTGATAATCGCATCGCTATGAGTGTAGGATTAGCCTTGTGCCGTATAGTTGCACGATCGTGGTGCCCTATGAGTGGGTTCCGATCATGGGATCGTGCCTTCTACCAACCCTCGTCCTTTCCATGACAAGTTGGGAAAAGGAGTGTGGGTTCCATTCTTTCTTCCTCTTTTGTTCTCAATCCCCGTCGATCTAGTAAGGTGTGCATTGAGCTCTTCGCTAGTTTGGCCTTTGTCACTCTCTTGATTCCATTCCTTAGATTCCTGTCATTACAATGGCGAGTGGATTAAAGGAAGATGAATCTCATGTCTCCTGCCGTCTTTTGGCTCTTCCATGCTCGATCCCTTATATTCTTGTACCTTCTTCGACCATAGCATTTCTATGGTTCTTGCAGTGACAACCGCACTGCTAAGAACCCTAGGGATGCCTTAGTGCAATTAGTGTACCTAGGTTGTGGTACCTTACAAGTAGCTTAAGCACTCATATTCTTTTGTGTGTCGCTCCTTTCCAATGCCATGACTCTCGCCATGACGTGTGGATTGAAAGAAGTAGATCACTTCTCTTCTCTTCTCTTCTCTCCCCCGTTCCACCCTCTCTTGGTTCTCGTCATTTATAATGGCATGCAAATTAAGAGAGATCGGGACTACTCAGTCACTCCTTTCGGTTCCCATCACTCTCCATGATGATTGGATCGAATGCTGCGAGTGTGGTGTTGTTTAGGATGAACTAGAGCCTATGCCATTTCTAGTTAAGCCATATAGGTCGACACGATTGGCCTAGGAAGTACTGGCTAGGCTAAGGCTTAAGCTTGTGCTTAGCAAATCACCACTCCTGTTCTTTGGCCTGGGGATCGGACATCCACGTTCTTCCTTTTGTGTTCTTTCGATGTAGTTGTTCTTTCTGTGCCGTGTTGCCTCTCTTTTCGTAGTCTTTCTAGGTCTAGTGGTCTGATTGCTCTTTTGCTTGTCGCTGTATCGAGGTAGTTGTGTCAAGGATAGCTGTCAACAAAACCTGGTTGGCAGTCTACCGAGGGGTATGCCCAAGGTAGTAGATTGTCGGTAGACAGGTGTGCAAGCCACGAACGAGATGGTGATGCAGAACAGCACACGGGTTTACCCAGGTTCAGGGTGCCGTGTGGGCGTAATACCTTATGTCCTACTCTACTTTGTTATTGCTGTCTCAAACAATGTATTACAAGCTAGATTGCCCTAGAGTATGTTTCTATATTTTTTAAGGGGGGTCCCCTGCCCTCTTTATATAGTCTGAGCGATAGGGTTACAGATCTGGAAACTAATCTTAGCCGGTTACAACTACCATATGGAGCTTGATAAGAATTCCTAACCTAACCGACCAAGACCTTGCTTGATCCCCAAGTCTGATTTGATGCCTTGCACGAGACTCCATCTCGATGATCTGGATCACGCGTTGTCATGTAATGGGTCGGACCGTCTGGTCTAGGCTTGCCCATGTCTAGCCGTAAGGGTATAGGGGTTTATACCCCCACAGCTAGTCCCCGAGCACTATGTATTCTGTATCAACACACTATCTTAGTATTCTTCAACTTGCGAGGTTCGTCTTCGCATCACCTTGAAATGTTAGCCGAACATGCGCTAGTGTTCCGTCTGGATCAGTAATCAGTAAACCATGATTGTTGATGAAGATTGCAGTTGTCGGTGAAGATTGCATAGTGGTCCAAAAAGAAAATTTTCTTTCCTGGTGAAGTGTACCCACTTGTATTTCTAAAAAGAAATGTAAGTGTGCGTACTTGATGGAAATAACTTACAAAAAATTCTAGAGCGTAGGGGTCAAAAAATAGAAACGATTCACCGTCAGGTGAAGTGTACCCACTTAGTCCCCCGAGCCTGGTAATAGGTGACGTAGGCACATGGTGCCAGGGTCTAAAAAAGAATCCTCAAGAACCAATGAACATTATGCACCGTCAGGTGCATCATATATGATGTAGTCCTCGAGCTTGCTGGAAGGCAAAAGACGAGCCTTGTAGCAAGGTCAAAGAATATCAAGCGTCCATCGACTGTATGCAAGCATAGTGCATGTAGTCGAGCGAGACGAATCCTGCGGCGAGAAGTGGTGTAACAAGTCCCCGAGCTCGAAGGTCTATCGACGAGTCCCCGAGCTCGGAGATCTGGAAATGAATCCCTGAGCTCAGGGGTCTAGCAATGAGTCCATGAGCTTGGAGGTCTGGCTGCAGGTTCTAGAGCTCAGAGCTCTGGCTACGGGTTCCAAAGCACGCTGGTCTAGCGATGAGCCCCCGAGCTCAGAGGTCTGGCAATGAGTCCCCGAGCTTGGAGGTCTGGCTGCAGGTTCCAGAGCTTAGAGCTCTGGCTATAGGTTCCAGAGCACGTTGGTCTAGCGATGAGTCCCTGAGCACAGAGGTCTGGCAATGAGTCCCCGAGCTTGGAGGTCTGGCTGCAGGTTCCAGAGCTCAGAGCTCTGGCTATAGGTTCCAGAGCACGCTGGTCTAGCGAGTCCATCACCACACTGTCTCTTTATCTCTCTTGCTTTTTTTTGATTGGTCCAGTCTGACACATTGATGATGTGGGTGGCACCGTAGTTGCTTTCTGTCGCATCATTTTAATAGTGACCTAGCGCCTGTAACACACATTTGGGTCGCGTACCAAACGGCGCCAAAATCGAAGGGACGCAATTAATGTGGAAGAAATCTGTTAGTTACCAAAAATCTCACACCACGTGCCCCATTCTTCTGAAACTAAATCGATGTTGCCTCTTAATGACCGGGAAGGGTAACGATTCTAATCTACTCACACTCGCATATTTGTAATCAACCGTCTTCTTGCTCCCGCCGTCGCGCCATTGTCATCACAGAGCCCTCTTGAGCCCTAGTGCCACCACCATAGTTCAAACCACAATCACCGCCATAGGTATCAATGAAGTTGCCCCAAGTTCCTCATGCGTCGCCGCCACTTGAATCGCCGCCACCCAACCCTAGCCACTTGTAAGAGCGGCGCGCTCCTTTTCCTCCGTAGAAAGGAGTCAAAAGTGTCGGGGAATGGCCATGAGGAAGACGAAGACGGAGGCCAAAGTGCGCAAGGAGATCATGAAGAAGGAGTGGAATAGGTCAAGGTGCACCCCACTCAGCCTCGAGCGACTGGTGCGGATGGGTGTGCTTCATGCCCAAGAGCTTGCGGGATGGCGTGCACCCAATCTTGAGCCATACCCGGATCCCAAAGGAGGTGAAATTGTTGTTTTTGAAGAATACTTGACTCATGGATTTGGTGTTCCTGTACATCCATTCTTGCAAGGTCTCTGCAATTATTATGAAATCAATATTTGCAATCTGCATCCGAATTCTGTGTTGCATGTTGCTTGCTTCATCCATCTCTGTGAAGCATACGATGGTTTCTAGCCCCACTTCGACTACTTTCACCACTTGTTTTGGTTGAAGAAGAAAGGAGGTCGAGGCGGCTTCAATGTGGCTGGTGGGTGCTATCTAAACATGCAGGAAGGGATCAGGTCGAGGTATCTACACTGCCCTTGGAAGACCACATTAGAGGACTGGTACAAGTATTGGTTTTACATCTGTGAAGAACCAAGACAGGCCTCATACTGTGATGTATCCTTGGTCCCAGAGAAGACTAACAGTTGGAAAGAGCTGCCACAAAACACAGTCCAGATTGAGGTAATCATGCAGCTGCTACCTTGGTTGAGGCTGGATGGACCAAGTGTAGTCGGTAATTTTATTAGTCGTCAGATCCAACCATGTCAGGCCAGAGTGCACCTGGTGTATGAATACCAGGGTTGCATGGACCCGACCAGGATGAGGAATGAAGACCTCGAACCGAAAGAAGTGAAGAGCAGGGTCCGAGACCTATTCAATCTGAAGGATCCCAACTTCAAGAAGCTGACAGTCATCGAACCAGCATTCAAACTTACTCGCCCACCACCACTGGTAAGTCGATTGTGGTCTGCTAGTTTATCCTTTTGATTGAAACTTTGCATAATAACCGCTATTTTGATGTGTTGTCTTTCTGATATTCGTGTTGCTCTCTGTTGCCCAGTTTGACGGACAGGAGAGAGCGCAAACATTCGTGTCTTGTCCTCCAAGTGTGGAGTGGCCTGAGGTCATGCCGCGGGCCCATGACGCACAGCCGCCACCCATGGACGATGATCCTTCTAAAGTGGATTGGCTTGCAATTGAAGATGAATCAGAGCAAGCCAACCGATTTGCAGGCAAGAAACCAATTGTTGCCCCCAATGAAGAAAAGGGGCCAGACCTCACAAGGAACCTCCTCGGATGAAAGTCCAGAAGGGGTAATTGACCTGAAGGAAGCAAAGGACCCAGCAAGCAAGCGTCGACACCTAATTGCTGACTAGCAAGAGTAGGAAGATGAGGAGGTCGAGGAGGCCTCCGGTATCGTAGCACGCAGCCGGAGGGAGCGGCTGGCTAGAAGGCAGGAGCCGACATCGCCGTTGCCAACAACTGAGCCAACACCTCGACCACCATGACTACAGGCACAGCCCTTAGGAATCCCAAAGCCTGCTGCCGCTGTTAGAAGCGACGTGGCTAAGCTAGTCCCGACCACTGGCCCAGTCGTAGAGAAGGGTGCCAGCCCGAGAAGGTGAAGAAATCTCGGTTCGCCACCGTATTCCACTGTACAAACCTATAAGTCATCGTGAACTTGTATGAGTAGAAAATAATTGGTTGATATCATCACCTTTGTTATTTGTCATGGATTTGTATACCTCTGCATTGACCCAAAGGCCAGAAGAGCTGTCTGGTGGTGCAACACTGCGACCACCAAATACCGCCATCGCCGAGCAGCAGGTCCTGGAGCAGACCATAGTAGAGATGGTAGTCCTCGAGTTGCAAGCTCCTACAGCATCTGCTACTGGTCCGCAAACTGAGGTTTTGGGGCAAGCAGGAGATCCTAGGGCCCCAGAGCAGCCGGAACAACCACGGGAGGCCCCAGAACCAGAAGGACAGCACCAGCCAGCCATAGAAAACCAAGAACAGCCCCAGCCGGCCTCAGAGCAGCAATTCTCAAAACTTGCAGAGGTTGTTGGGACCATCAAGGTGCCAACTGGAAGTGCTAGACCAGGGGAAAAACTCGAGTCTTTAGCCCCAGCCATGGAAGAAATCCTCAGACATTATGAAAAAGAAAGCAGGTTTTGTGGTACCCGCTCCTATACTGTGGAAATCCCAGTAGGAGAAGAGGTCGAGGCCGTGGAAGCGGTCGGTAAAATATTTCTGGAGGAAGTGAAGGTAAGCCTCTTGCAACTATATAACCTGTTATTGTATAATCCATAAGAAATGCTTTATGATCCTGTGTACTACAGACTGTGGCTGAGAAAAACAAACAGCTTAGTGCAGAACAGAAGAAGTTGCAGCAGCAGTTAGAGGGTTATGCGAGGCAAAACATCGAGCATGAAGAAAAATGTGCACTATACTCCAACTGCTAGACGTGGTCAAGAAACAAAGATCGGGTAGGAAACCCTTCTGTTGTTAGGTACTCGAGCTCTTTAGGATGCTATAATACTATATTGTTCATAATCGAAGTATTGATACAGGTCTGGACATCGAAGTCAGCCGGCTTCACGAAGAAAATGCTCAGGTAGCTGCTGAGCGTGGCCAGCTATCTGAAGAGAAGAACAAATGGCTGCAAACACAGCAGGCCATGAAGGAGGAACATGCTAAATTAGCAAAGGATCTGGAGAGTAAGTATTCCTCATCATTGTCGTAGTTTTCATTGAAGTTTGTAGCAGTGAAATCTTATCGATGTGATGACTTGCAGTTGTAAAGAAAAATGCCAAAGTGCACCTTGAGAAGATGAAGAAAGATCACGATGACATGGAGCTTCAAAACTAGGCCAGTGCAAAAAAGATCGAGGCGTGGTCCCAGAAGTGCATCAAGCTCATGAAGAAGCAAGAAGCCCTTAATGGCAAATGCAAGATACTCATCAAGGAGCGGGAAACTTGGAAGCACACCTACGTTGAAATGGCGAAGGGGATCGCACCAGTGCTCGACGTCATTGGTGCTGACTTCACCGAATCTGAAGTGGAGGCACCAAAAATAGGCCTAGTCGAGAAATCCCAAAAAGCCTGGGGATGGCTCCAACAATGGACGAAGGACATCAGGGAGTATGTGGGTGCACATGTACTTAGCTTGGTACGTGCCCACTACCCCTTGATGGATATTGCTCGCTTGGAAGTCGGTTATCCTAGGGAGGTCGGGGTGGAGCGAGCTGACGAGCTGCGGTTAGAGGAGATGAAGCATGCTGCCGTGATCACCAAAGATATCATCTTATGCCCGGCTACAACCCCACCAACTGCAGGGACGATTCAAATGTATATGGGTCCGGTATCAGTGCCACCATCTCTGGTGACCAGCGAAGCGCGATCAGCTCCATCCTCAACCACGCCAAAGGTCTCTGAGCTCCCGAAAAGTTAGAATGTTGGGTGAAGCCAACTGTAGTAGTAACCTACAAATAGTTCATAGGAGAAGCTGATTTTCATAAGCTTATTGTAAACTTGTTCCTTCAAAGAGGTGAGTTTGTAATAAGGTGATTATTGGTACAATGTAAAGCTGTTTGTGTTTTTGTATGAAAAATGTTTAAGCTTTGTATTTCATGCCGATTTAACTAAGTTAGAACAACAGAATGTTCTGTTTTTAGTTGTTCCAGCGTAATCGATGTTAACTAAGTTAGAACAGCAGAATGTTCTATTTTTAGTTGTTCCAGCATAATCGATGTTAACTACGTTAGAACAGCAGAATGTTCTGTTTTTAGTTATTCTAGCGTAATTGATGCCATCCTGTAAGTCTGTACGGCTTTGGAGAGGCCAGTAATTCAAGTGTAAGGCTGTCAGAGTCTGCATACATGTAAGAGTACATCTGGTCTGGCCATAGGGCATCTGCCGACCACCCAAAACGCAGAGGGCAGATCTCGTGCACGCTATGAGTGAGGTTGAGGATAGAGCTGCTCTGAAAACCCGAGAGGATTGGTGATCGATGTACTGGTTTATAAAAAAGTTGTTGTAGTTGTAGAATAAACGATGTAGACAAGTGTAGTCAACTGTAGTCGAGTATATATGTATATATCATAATTCAAAGTGCAAAAGTAGTACAGAAAAAAGGTACATATCTGTATTTGAGAATTAGGGGTAGAAACGCCTAAGCTTGTCGATATGGACGGAGCTGGGCACATCAGTGTCCTCAAGTCTTGCAAGCCTGTACAAAGTAGGTCATGTAACAGCCTTGACGATGTATGATCCTTCCCATGGAGTTGCCAACTTGTGGACACCATCTTGGCTAGTCTTCCATTTCAATACCATGTCGCCGACCACAAAGAAACGTTCCTAAACATTTTTGTTGGTAGTACCTCCGTAACACGGTGAGGTACTTGGCCGTGCATCTATAGGAGTCAAGGCGTCATTCCTCTACACTATTCACCTCGATCTCTCGTTATTCAGTAACTTGGTCTTCGTTGTAGTTCTCAACTCGAGGTGACCAGAATTCAATGTTCACTGGGAGTACATCCTCGGCGCCGTAAACCATGAAATATGGTCAGACACTAGTATTGCGTCTAGGTTGTGTCCTAAGCCCCTAGATCATGGTTGGTAACTCCTTGATCCACCGGCTAGGGGCTTTGTTGTTCTCTCTATACATCCTTTTCTTCAATGTATCCAGAAACATTCCATTAGCCCGCTAGACCTATCCATTAGCTCTGGGGTGTGCCACCGAGACGTATTTCACTACAATGCTTCGTTCATCACAGAAGTCCCAAAACATGTTCCCGATAAACTGAGTCCCCAGGTCTGTAATGATGTTGTTGGGTATACCGAAGCGGTGGATGACCTGGTCGAGGAACTCGAATGCTTTTTTCGGAAGATGCCTTGACCAAGGGCATGTATTCTATCCATTTAGAAAATTTATCAATCAGCATGAATACGAACTTGAAGTTACCTGGTGCTGGTTTGAAGGGTCCAATCATATCTAGGCCCCAGCACACAAAAGGCCAGGAGGCTGGTATGGTCTGGATCTCATGGGCTGGCACATGAATTCTCTTGGAGAAAAACTGACAGTTGGCATAGTGTCTAACAAGCTTCTCTACATCAGCTACTGCCGATGGCCAGTAAAAACCTGCACAAAACGCTTTACCAACCAATGTCCGAGATGTGGCGTGATTACCACAGGTGCTAGAATGTATTTCTTCCAAGAGTTTAATACTGTCTTCTTGCTCGATGCACTTCATCAATACTTCTGCTTTTGCATTTTTGCACCATAGCTTACCCTTGACCACCAGGTATTGTCTACTGCGGCGTGTAAGGCGTTCATTTTCATTTCGATCAGAGTACCCGTTGCCATCTGTTAGGTACTTAATGAATGGAACACGCCAGTCTGCTATCTTGGTCAGGGTCTAAGATGGTCCCGCGGTGGTCGAAGATGGTTCCGTAGTGGTCGATGACGGAACCATAGCTACCAGAGGCTGGACCAGGGGCTTCTCGACCACAGGGTCATCTTCTTGCTTGATTGGTGGTTTTAAAAGGTTTTGAACAAAAACGCCATGTGGTACTTGAGCTCTAGATGATCCTAACTTCGACAGCGCATCTACTGCTTGATTTCTGTCTCAGACCACATGGGAATATTCAATGCCGTAAAATTTGCCTTCAAGCTTCCTAATTTCTTTGCAATATGCATCCATTTTCTCGCTAGTTGTATCCAGTCCTTGTTGAGCTGGTTAATAACTAGGGCCGAGTCACCGTGGACGTAGAGGCATTTGATACCGAGGTCGACTGCAATGCGCAAACCATGAAAGCATGCCTCGTATTCTGCAACATTGTTAGATGTCGGGAAGTGAATCCTGAGGACGTAGCGTAATTGCTCATTGGTTGGTGATATGAATAATATGCCCGCTCCCGCACCATCAATAGTTAGTGAGCCGTTAAAATACATTTAGTTAGTGAGCCGTTAAAATACATTTTCTAGTAGTCAACAGGTCCTTGACAGGTTAGGATACTTAAGTCTGTCCACTCGACCATGAAATCAGCAAGTGTTTGAGATTTGATAGTATCGCAACGCGCAAACTCTAGGTCAAAAGGACATAACTCCATTGCCCATTTGGTGATGCGCCCGTTTGCATCTTTGTTGCGTATAATGGTACCAAGAGGAAACTCAATTTTGATCACCACGTGGAACCCGTCAAAGTAATGTTTCAACTTTCGGGTTGTAATGAGTATGGCGTAGATCAATTTTTTAATTTGAGTGTACCTAGTTTTGGACTCATTGAGCACCTCACTAATGAAATAGATTGGCTGCTGAACACCATAAGCATGGCCGGGCTCCTCGCGCTCGACCACAAGGATAGTGGAAACGACTAAATCAGTCACAACAATGTAGAGTTGAAGGACTTCTCCTGACTTGGGGGTAGTAAGGACTAGAGGTGATGCAAGGTACTGCTTTAGCTATGTAAAGGCAATATCTACTTCCTCCGACCACTCAAACTTCTCGCCTGCCTTGAGTAGCTTGAAGAAAGGTAAGCCCTTGTCACCAAATCAAGATAGAAATCGGCTTAGGGCGGCCATACACCCTATAAGTTTCTGGACATCTTTGACGTTTGCTGGTCGCTTCATATTGAGGATAGCTTGCACCTTCTCTGGATTAGGACGTATGCCATCACGACTGACGACATTGCCTAGTAATATACCAGATGGAATGCCAAAGATGCACTTTTTAGGGTTCAACTTCCATTGATATTGATTGAGCGCTACAAAAGTACGTGTCAGATCGTCAATCAAGGAGTGGGATACCTTGGTTTTGACAACTACATCATCTACATAGGCTTTGACCAGGTCATCTTGTATCTCCTTTTTGAGGCACTCTTGTATTGCACGCTGATAAGTAGCTCTGGCGTTTTTGAGCCCAAACGACATGGTCGTGTAGCAATAAGCACCGAAGGGTGTAATAAAGGACGTCTTGATCTGATTGTCCTTGTTGAGAGCGATCTGGTGATAACCAGAGTAATAGTCGAGAAAAGATAGCAACTCGCAGCCGGTCGTGGAGTCCACAACTTCATCAATGCGAGGTAAACCGAAGGGGTCTTTATGGCAGTGTTTGTTGAGATCGGTGTAGTCAACGCACATTCTCCATTCATTATTCTTTTTGCGTACAAGAATCAAATTGGCTAACCAGTTTGGGTGATACACCTCTTTGATAAAACCGGCTGCAGGAAGCTGTGTAACTTCTATCCTAATAGCCTACTTTTTGTCCTTCCCGAACCGCCGCAGCTTTTGCTTGACGGGCTTTGCCTTGGGGTTGACGTTCAATGTGTGCTCGATCTGGTCTCGAGATACACCGGGCATGTCCGATGGTTTCCAAGTGAACATGCTTATGTTCTCTCTCAAGAACCGGACGAGCGCGTCTTCCTATTTGAGATCGAGGTTTGACCCGATCAGTGCCGTCTTGCTGGAGTCACCCTCGATCAGCTGGATCTCCTTGTACTCCTTGGACTTGATAGACTTGTGTGGTGCTTCAAGCTCTGGAATTTCTAGCTAGTTGAGAGGAGTCTTCTTTGCCACCATCGTCATTGCCGCCATGCGCAGGGAGAGGTCGTGGGCTTCAGCTACGCGAAAGTTGTCCTCTTCACAGGTATAGGCAACGAATACATTGCCTCTGAGAGTGAGGACTCCCTTTTCTGTTGGCATCCTAAGCACCAAGTACCTGTAATGAGGTATGGCCATGAATTTGGTAATCGCAGGGTGACCAAGGATAGCATGGTAGGTGCCTTCGAAGTGAGCGACCACAAAGTTGACATACTCGGTACAGAAGTGATCTGCCGTGCCAAACTGCACAGGTAGGGTAATTTACCCGAGAGGCGTAGAGCTCTGTCTAGGTAGGACCCCCCAGAACTGTGCATCGTATGGCTTCAAGTCAGCTTCAGATATGTTCAACGCTGATAGGCTATTCTTGAATAGGATGTCGATGGAGCTACCGCCGTCGATGAGCACCCTGCCAAATTGCACTTTATTGATACAGGGACTGAGGATGAGAGCGAAATGACCTAGTTCAGGGATGGTGGCCCATTGATCTGCCCTGTTGAAGTTGATTTCTCGGTGTGACCAGGGTGGTAGTCTTGGATCTACAATGAGGTCGTCTGTCTTGGCCACGTTCAAGCAAGCGCGGGTGAGCAGCTTCCGCTCATGTTTGCCTTCAACAGACACCTTGCCCCCGACGATGGTTGCAACATGTCTCTTTGGTTCCTGATACTAGTGCTTGGGGTTCTTATCAGGATCATCCTCGTCATCTTCCCTGCGGTTACGCTGGTCTGTTGTGCCATCAGGCTTGTCGGCATTTTCTGAAGCCTGTTTGCGATGGTAGATCTCCTTGAGGACCTTGTAGTTTTCCAACATATGGTTGAACTTGGGATGAGCTGGGCAAGGCCCCTTCAAGGCTTTAGCATAGTATTCTTCATAATTGCGATGCCCACCAAACTTTTTCACGGCGTTGACCTCGCCGTCGTCATCGCGAGCACGCTTGCCCTTGAAGTTGTCACGGCGATCGTCGTGCTGATTTCGGTTGTCGCACCGATCACGATTATTGTTACGGCGGTCCCTGATGTCGCTGCGACCTCTAAAGTTGTCACGGCACCGGTTGTCGCGGTAGTCATCGTGTCATGGAGAGTACGGTGCTTTACCAGTTCCCTCGTTCAGCAGCCTCTTGTCGTCGTCGGCGTCCGCATACTTCTTGGCAGTGGTGAGGAGGTCAACCACCGTTATAGGTCGTTTATGAAGAGCTTGTCCTGAGGTCGTTGTGGTAGTGTAGACCTGTGATGAAGGCTTCAATAGCCTCATTATCGGTGATCCTGGGGATCCTAATGCGCATATCCGAGAAGCGTCAGATGTACTTGCGCAATGGTCCATCCCTGGCGTCGCGAATGCGCTGAAGGTCATACTTGTTGCCTGGCTGCTCACAGGTAGCAATGAAGTTTTCAACAAAGGCTCGACGCAAAGCATATCAGGAGTCAAAGTGGTTCTCTAGGAGACTGACAAGCCATTGGTGCCCTACTGATCAGACCACCATGGGAAAGTAGTTGGCCATGACATGCTCGTCGCCCATAGCGGACCTGCAAGCAGTCTCACAAAGTTGGACCCATAGCTCGGGATTGACCTTGCCGTCATAATGGTTAAGTTTTTTAAGCTTAAAACCTCTAGGCCAGATGACTAGTCATTGGTGGTTGGTGAATTGCTTGGGGCCCGGGGGACCGTGGACCGTATCGTACTCCATGCGACGACTGGTTTCATGGGACGCACGGTCCTGAGCTCTCTGTTCAATGCGAGGACGCAGGTCATAGTTGTTGAGGTCGTGACAGAGATCGTAATTGCCATCATGGCGATCTCGTTCGTCACCGTATTGTTGTCCTTGACGACGATGGTCCCGATGGTCATTACGCCGGTTGTCGCTGCGCTAGTCGTCGTCGTCGTTGTTATTGCGGTGGTGGCCGAGGCAGCGGTTATCATCGCGGGGAGGGTTTCCATGATTGCCGTCGTTGCCTCCGTCAGCTCCTGGATTGACACCAGGAGCTCTGTTGTCCATAACGCGGTTGTCTGCACTAGCGGGTGCGCGTGAGCCACGTTGACCAAACCTGAAAGGTCGACTGGAGTGCTGGCGGCTCCTGCTAGTCGCGCCAGACATGGATGGCCCCACGGCACGTTCATTGGTCTGAACCATGGCTGCCTGGAGATAAGCCTACAAATCCTCCTAGATGTTTTGGATTTTCGAGGTATCTGGTAACTGCTTCAGGCTTTCAATGGCGATGGCCACGTTGGTGCTTGGGGTTTTGAATACTGGTTTGTTCCCCACCATGTCGAAAGCATCGTTGAGGTTGCGCCCTTGCAGTCGGTTATGCCTAAACGTAATGTCAGCTTCTTGCTGGTCGTGGTCTGCTTGCTGTTGTCCTTGGCATGCATCTTCATCTATGTCACATTGAGCTCAGTCGGCATTGCGCTATTGTCGCTCTTATCGCTGTTGATCGGTCTCGCCCCCAACAGGTGGATCTTCATCTTTGGCTAACCATGTTGATCATGGCGCGAAACCTTGGAGGGAAGGTCGAGATTTGAGGAAACCCTAGAGGATATAGCCTCTCCTTGTCACCGTTACTCACATGGTGTAATACCATGGTTTGAGTAGTCCCGTCGGACGTGGTGCTCGATCCAGAGCTTAAACGGCTATCTGTCTGGGTGGTATGGATCAAAACTTGATCAGAGCCCACCATATTGATGAAGTTGTGTGGCCAAGGTCGAGGTCAAGCGGAGCACCCTTCAGGAGTTGAAGTGACTACTAGATCTATACCTGACTGTTGAAAATGGGTGGCTCGAGCAGGTCGAGTAGATCTGTTGTAGCAGTTCGAGTCCTACTTGGTAAACTGCTCTTGGAGCGAGTCGACCGAAGCTAAGGTGGATGAGAGTTTGCCACCGAGCCGGTCGATGGAATCGATCAGGTTGGTATTATCGAGTTTCCTCCCCTGGTAGCGAGGAAGAAGTCGACGAGTTGCCAGAGTGGTTGGTGACGGTGCTGGTGCAGGCAGAGCGGGAGTAAGCGTAGTCGTAGTCGATGCCAGTGTCGGGGAAGTAGTTGATGCAGATCGGATCTGTGCCTCCTCCATGGTTGTGACGACAAAGTCGTTGGAGCCGGTGGTCTAGGTGATCGAGCCGATCATGAACGTGAGGCCCGTCACCGTGGCCATGGAGTCGGGGAAGATGACCATCTCGCACACCTGAAAAAGTAGTACACACACCCCCTACCTAGCACGCTAGTGTCGACAAAACCTAGTCGGCAGTCTACCGAGGGGTATGCCCAAGGCAGTAGATTGTCGGCAGATAGGTGTGCAAGCCACGAACGAGATGGTGATGCAAGACAACACACGGATTTACCCAGGTTCAGGCCGCTGTGTGGGCGTAATACCTTACGTCCTGCTCTGCTTTGTTATTGCTATCTCAAACAATGTATTACAAGCTAGATTGCCCTAGAGTATGTTTTGATGTTTTTAAAGGGGGTCCCCTGCCCTCCTTATATAGTCCGGGACGCAGGGTTACAGATCTAGAAACTATTCTTAGCCGGTTACAACTGCCATATGGAGCTGGATAAGGATTCCTAACCTAACCAACCAAGACCTTGCTTGATCCTCAATTCTGATTTGATGCCTTGCGCGAAACTCCATCTCGATGATCTGGATCGCGTGTCGTCATGTAATGGGCCGGACCGTCTGGTCTGGGCTTGCCCATGTCTAGCCGTAAGGGTATAGGGGTTTATACCCCCACAATAGCGATAACTGGGTCAGGGCCGTTAGAGGAAGGACATGCGGATGGAGGAAGGACCATGGAGGAGTATGACTACAAGTGCACCAAGGATCTCAGATATGAGATTTAACAGGTGTTCCACGTCCCACCCAACCTTGTAGAACCTATTAGACATGCCACATGTAGATGCCATTGCTTTACTTTTATGCAAATAAACTGTGATAGGATGCATGGTAGATTGCTTGTAAGCCATTACCTTGTCGTAACCTATTCCCCTGCACACCTGCTCTTAGGCTAGATGCTCGCATTCTACTTACTGCTTTACTTTCACTACGCTTTATACCTGTGATGTGATGCATGGTGGAGGGATAATGTGAGTGGATAAGGCACATGGTGCCGATAACTTGGTAAAACAGGATAATGAACTTGGGAAGATTTTGACATGCATCTTGGGTGTGTGGTGAGGGTTGAGTCGATCGGACAGGATCCTACGACGATTCTTTGGGGCAAGTCATGCCAGAGGGGTGCGACCTAGGCATCCCTCGTGAGAGGTACCTATGGCGAGTGCATGTGTGAGCAGACGGGGTGTTGGTTATCCTTGGTAGAGGTGCCATCGAGGCACGGGGTGCTGGTTATCCCTTTGAGAAGATATCCTGTCTAGTCCCCCTAAGGACTGGTATGTCTTGAGAACCAGAACCATGGGACCTTCGTGCACACCACTCGCTCCTGATGGGCAGGGACGATTACCTGACTGACTAGAGCGGTGCCACTACTACTAGGTTAGAAGGGATAGTATAGGGAGGTACAAGCACAGGGGCCCACACCCTCCTAAGACAGTGTAGTGACCTTGGGGGCCCGGTACTACGTCTCATAGTCTCAGCATTTTGGTGGACTCCGAGGTGGCCTAGGGCTAAGTGGTAGGGTGGTACCGTACCCTTCGAGAGGCAGTCGGCATCAGCCTAGGCAGGGCGCTACCAATGATGGTGATCTTGTGGATTTCTAGGTGTACACGCTCTACAGAATTGATCGATCTATACGTATAGCCGCGTCCGTGGATATGGACATTCCCATGACCTACGCTTCACTTGATTAGAGAGAGGAATCCCTTCTACCTTTCCCCGGGTTTCGTGTTGGTTTCTGGCTTTGGCCATTGAGGCAAGGTACGAGCGGGAGTCATCCTTGTCGCCTTGAGAGAGAGTGAGATGAGATGAGATGAGATGAGATGAGAGGTGTGTTTGGGATGGGAGAACGTGTGGACAAACTTGATGAACTAATATTATAAAATATTGATGAACCTGCATAGGAAACCTATAGCCATATATAGGCCTTTTGATCTACCCTTGCATTCCACCTACCATAAAGCATACACAAAAGCATGGGGTGGGAGATAGTGGCTAGTACAAATCCTACCGATATATTTTGGACAGGTTTTGGATGAGATCTACGATGACTACAATGAGGATTCAGATTAGGAGTAGATGGTCTCGCTCCTACGCTCAAGTGTGATAGAGAAGATGGAGTCTACGTCCGCTGACATTTTACGCCAACTCTGATGACTTCCCGCGAAGGAGGAGCCTTCACCAGCTGATGTGCTACAACGACTTTGATGAAGATGTGTGTGCGTTTTGCTAGATTAATTGATGTAATAGGTGTGTTAACCAGTGTTGTAAAGCCTTGTATCCTGTAACCCTATGATGTATGACTATGATATCAGCTGATAATTGATAATGTGATGGATTTCTCTCGTGGACTATCACATTATAATTCGTATCTGTAGATTTTCCCTTCATGGAAAATCGAGATCATTTCAGAAAAAGAACATGAAGCTGAGGGGAGGAGAGAGATCGAAGTACACAACCTTGAAGGATCATACCTTCAACCTCATGAGCATCTATGATCCTCGCCTCATGAACGAGTTAGGTATGGACACTAAGTTCCCTCTTATTTTTCATGAAATAGGGTGGGAGAATTTCTAGACTATAGAGGAGCCAGGTTGCAAATTGCTTACTGTAGAACTTTTGTGCACCCTCTAACTCTTTAATACTAGAGTAACCTTTAAAATGTTTACAAAAGAATTCTCCCTCACATGGAAAGAACTTAGTCAGCATCTTGGTTTTTGAGATGACTGTGTAATAGATGCAAATTTTGTTATGCCGGAGTGTGAGAGGACCCAATTCTGGCAAGAAATTTCCAATGAAGATGTCTGTGACCACCCCCGTACTAATTCTATTTAGTTACCAACCTTGCATTTTATGCATAAGTGATTAGGGATGACCCTTTTTCCCAGGGAAGACACATGTATTGTTAGGATAGAAGACTTGAAATTGATGTTTGCCATGATCAAATGTAGGAAGGTGTCACCCGTGCAATTCATGATAGTCCATTGGTCAGGAATTTTCAAACGAAAGGGCAAGATCGAGTATTCTTCTTTGGTTACTCGAATTGCCAATAAACTTGGACTAATGGAAAATTGGTTGGTAGAGTACATTCCTGGGGGTGACCATATATAACTATTGATTACTTCCAGCAAGGTCAAATGGTGAAGGGAGAAAATACCAGTATTATCATGATTTATCATGGTCGTACAACTAAGATCCCGTTACCTAACCTCGGTCTTGGTTTGTATGCCATGAACTCTTTGCTTGTGTTGCCATCTAGTGCAACTGTAGGAAGAAGTGCTTCTATGAGAATAGACCGAGGGCCACCAACATGCTACTACGGTACAGGCACTACTCCACAGGGCTCCGCCTACACTGTCTATCAAACTTTTGACCATATAGGATCCTCTCGAGGTTTCCAAGCTATACACGGTCCATGGGAGCAAGCCACGCCATAGCGCTCTGACGGTTCCTGGTAGCAAGGAGCAAGTGTCCAGTGGCAGCAAGGTTATTTCGACGATTACCGCCAAGGTAGTGGATGTCACTCTGTTGATACGCTGGAGGTGTCTTCTAGAGGCCACCACTTCCAGCCCGGCCGTGCATCCTTCTCTGGACAAGGGTACCATGAACAACAGATGGAGAGGTAGGAGATTCACACCAGACTCAGAGGCATTGAAGAGAACCAAGCCGCCATATAGCATACACTTCACCAACAGTAGCAATGGCAAGACCAGGCTAGACAAACTCTCTCTGAGATCCACCAAAACTGGATCCAACAGAACCGCAAGTGGGATAGGCTGTTTGGCCATCCTTAGTTCCGACCGCTGTACTAAACACCAACAATACTGCAGCTTGGGGGAAGGTATCCCCTTATATCAAGATAAGTATTTCCTTACTTTTTAGTTCATTTATCTTTTGTATATTAAAAAATGAATGAAAAAATGAAAATCAAATAAAAAGAGTGTGTACATAAGTTTGCTCTAAATTTCTGTTCTTAAAATAAAGAGAACTTTGAAGATGCTCACAAAAGACATGATGGGTAGTTGCTCTAAGTGTCTAGTTTTTTAACCTAGAGTTCTCCCAAAGATTAAATAAAATTAGTTTGACTTTAAGATTAACTCTGAACTTGAAATCTGTGGGAGCATGCTTAAGCTGTAACACCCTGAATTTGACTCTTTAGAAATATAGCTAAATTGATTTAATTTTCTATTTTTGTGGTCATGAAACCATAGAAAAATAAAATTTTTATTAACTTAAAATTTATCATAAGGATTAGCAACTTGTTTTCGCATTCATGCTGCTGCACATCTATTTTGTTTTAAGTGGTTTGACCAAGATTCAGAATGATTTAAATTATTTTAAAACTGATTTCTAAAATGCTCTGAACAAAAGAAAAACCTTCCAACATGTATTTGCTCTTGTTTGGTGCCATCATTCCCCTTGCATAGTCGGGAGCGAAGCAGCAACGCACCAATGCAGGAGTAAAGAAACAAGGAAGATCGAAGGGGAAGAGGCAAATGGAGGAGCTGAACCGTTGGATGGAAGGCTGTGAGAAAGAAATTGATCGCGAGCATGGAACAGAGTCCAAACGAGAAGTCTGGGCTGTTGCCTATATGGTTGTACGAGCCTGCTAGAATCACATCCACGGAGCGTGTCTACCTTTGCGGTTTGCAGGCCTGGGGCAATGCGCTGTTGGGCTATGTGACACCCGAAAAATTGCTTATTTGGAAATAAAGCTAAAATGATTTAATTATGTATTTTTGTGCTCATGAAAACATAGGAAAATAAAAATTTTCGTTAAATTAAAATTCATCTTAGGATGTATCAACATTGTTGTGCATATATGTTGTTGCATTTGTGTTTTTGTATTGTTTGGTTTTGATCAAAGATCAAAATGAATTCAAGTTGTTTTTTTAAAATGCGTTTAGGTCGATTTTCCTTCTCTGATATACATATATCATTTTTGTACAATCAAATTCCATGTCTCTCAGCTCAAGTTTCATTGGGAGCTTCTTAAAATATTTTCTTTGTAACCCAAATCACTCATTTCAGTTTCTCGTCCATCAATCAATCTCTACAAACTTCTCGGAAATTTTTCCGACTTTTTCTGTAGCTTGTTTCCACTTGTCTGTGAGCATAATCTAATTTTTAGATGCTCCAAAATTACCTTTTAGTGAGCTCCAAATACTTTATTTGGGTTCCTCATGTTCCATAATGTCTCTGGAAATTTTTTCCGAATTTTCAGAGCTTTCGGAGTATTTTTCGCGGCTTAAATAATAATTCTGGACTTTTCTGGAATTATTTTATCCATGAAAATAATTAATTCTGAAAATAATAAATCTTTCATTTTTTCCAACGCTCAAAACCCATGTGCAATAATCCTAATAAAACTCAAAGGCCCATACATTTATTTACTAATGGGCTTAAATGATTACTTAGGCCTATTAGCGGAGGTGGATGGTGCAACGTCAATTAGCACCATATCGCTAGTTGACATAGAGGTGGAGAGTTTTCCTCCCTATATATACGTACCTACCCCATGGACAAAGCACACCAAAAACTACCGTAGAGGAGCCCCTAGTTTTGGAAATCTCTCGTGTAGTAAATTATATTTTCTCCTCCTTCTCTTGTCGCCGTTCGACGAAGCCACCAGGCGTTCTACTCTAAGAAGAAGAAGAGGTATTTACTTGAATTCCACTATCTAGATCACATTAAAAACCAGATTTTGATTTATTTTCGAAACTAGGTCTTTACAAAACTGCCACTACCTTGTTTAGGCCATATCTTCTACGTTTTAACTTCGATTTGATCCATTCAAATTGCGTTAGATTCGTATTTGTGAGCTCTACATGTTGGTAGTACTGTACAGTAGGTTTGGAAAATTTAATTTTCGAGTTTATATTAAAGTAATTATTTATCTATAGAAAATCTTAGAAAATTCATAACTTTCACGTTTTAAATCCGAATTTCGTGATCTTTACGCCTGTGTGTTCATAGCAATGCATAGAACATCTTTAAAACCTTTTCACATATTGTTTCATATGTTTGGTGTACTGTTCTAATTATTATTTATTGTTTGCTTCGTGTATGATTGCTCGATGTGTGTGTGGTGATTTATTGATCAAGTCCAGTCGGTGAGATTTTCGTGGAGATTCAAGAAGCTATTAATTGAAGATTTGGATCAGAGAAAGGATCTCAATTTAAGGCAAGTATAGCATGGGATCATCCTTGTTTCCTATTCACCTTTAATATACTTAATTCAGGTGCATGTGTCTACCTTGTTACCACTAAGGATATCCTAGTTTTTGTATCTTGTACCTTGACACCTATGGGACATTTTGGGTAGTATTTATGCTAGTGCTCAAGATAAATAACCATGATCTATAACTTGACTAATCATATATGCAATAAACGTTTAAATGATGCTTTAAAGCAATATGGCTCAAGAGGGCTAGAGCATATTTGGTTGTTTTTATGGTGCTCTAGTTTCTCTCCACAAGGACTTATCTGTAAGCGAACATCCGGGACTTACAGTACAACTGTGAGGGCTATATGGCTCTGGCTTTAGCTCAGTATGAGGACCTTTTCTAGCTTGTTAGAGGTTACCCTTGTGGCGCAAATGGGGTAAAGCAGACTGTGGATCCCTGCAAGGTGTATCACATGGACTGACTTCTGAAACCTAGCGGCTCTAACTTGTTAGATGAACCTTTAAAAGGCTTCATAGAGTTTCCCTGTCTGCTCACCTTGGAAGTGTTTTGGGAGTCACGATCCCGGGCATATGGGTAATCATGACTCACAGTGAAAGTGTACAACCTCTGCAGAGTGTAAAACTGTTATAACAGCCGTGCTCACGGTCACGAGTGGCCTTGGACCCTTACAGAATAAACGATGAATTATGATGATATTGATGTTCACTAATGATTATTGTTTCTTGCTATACATTATTCTCGTTTACATGATCATGAGGTTATTTGGGTTTATGGTAAACTTGTTGCTACTCAAATGTTAAAAGATGACTCACTAAAAGCTATCGCAGTAAACCTGTGTCAAACCTTTTGAGCTTCATGAACCCCATGATATATTTGCTGAGTTCGACATGGACTCACTCTTGCTATTTCCCACATCTCAGGAAGGGTACCAGACTGTTAGATTCTAGAATTGTTAGGCTTGTGATCAACCTGTTAGTTTGTTCCTGGAGTGAAGTCTACACCCGGTGTTCGAAGTTGTCTTTCCGCTGTGTTGCTCTTTAAGGTATATTTTATACCATTGTGTTATGTATATTAAGCATTTGTCTCTTGATATTACACTTATCTGTGGCTATATGTGAGATTTGACTACTTTATTTCACATATGGTGTATGTCTGGTTTTATCCTTAAAACCGGGTGTGACAGAGTGGTATCGGAGCAATGCTGACTGTAGGACGCAAGCCTAGTTAGAACTGGACGTTTAGCATGTTTCCATTTTGCCTATTTCTTGTTTTCTCTTTAACTTTATTATTTTCTCAAAGTTATGCTTAATTCTATCCCCGTTCTGTTATAAAAACCTTGTCTCTATTTTTGAACCTTTTCTCCTTGTCTATTAGACGGCTCGTGACGAGAAGACTTTGGACTTCAGAGGTTAAGAGGACTGAATTGTGTCGCTCTTGCTCACTTTTGACAAGAAGCTATTAGCAATGCAAAATCAAATATTAGAAGAAATGGCTCAACATGGAAATTCTCAATAATGCTCATCTCAAGGTCAGACCAACATATCCAAGGGGCCAGAGAAGATACAAGTAGCAGAAGCTTGGAAGAATATGAAATCCAATAAAGATGTTGATAGTAAGGCACTTGGAGAGCAGGAACAATGTCACTGCTGTAAGCATTATGGTTTTCCCTGTCTTCAAAATGAGTCTAATAAGGGGAAAGTCAAGGTGAATCCAAATTTTGAGATCACCATGGACAAGAAGAGAAAGACAATCTCATTAGAACCACTTGTGGAAAGCAATGAGCGATCAAGTTATACTACATTGTCACATGCAGCCCTGATCCCTTGTCAATTAAATCCAAACCCTGAAGAGTTAGAAGCCTCTCCCGCTAAAACTACTCCCCATGAGGTAGTCATAGATGGGTGGACAATTACCTATAAGGAGTATCAACCCCGAAAGGCCAAACAAGCTAGGAAACAAGCCAAAGGGACGAAGGTGAACTTTTATGGCCAGCAAGATAGCAGCATACCAAACAACAGTTCCGTGGAGTATGACATCACAAAAGATCCAGCTAAGAGAAAGTGTTATCATTGCCAGCAGGAAGGACATTATGTCAAATCTTGCCCGCAGAAGAATCAACAACAGCAAGACCCAGGATAGGATGTCCAAAAGGATCATGTGCAGGGAAATAAATTAAAGAGAAATTACATCCATGGAAGGTTGAAACATGTGGATATTTTCACCATTCCTGGAGCTAAGGAGGTCGTGTTTGGATCAATTCCAGTAAGTTCAGGAAATGCCAAGGTTTTGTTTGACCCCAGTGCCTCACATTCGTTCATATCTAGACAATATGTAAAAGATCATAACATACTTATGCTTCCAAGGGGGAAAACAGTGATGGTTAAAACTCCAAGAGGTGAAATAAAGGCAGACCGCGTATGCCCAAAAGTTAGTCTTGACATAAAGAGGGTAAATTTTAAGGCAAACCTCATTATTTTGGAATTAATGGGCATTGATGTTATCCTTGGAATAGACTGGTTATCTACTTGTAAAGGAGTGATTGAGTATGCCCAATGTTCAGTGTTTCTAACTACACCTTCAGGAGAAAGGATTGAGTATGAGGGTATTATATCTACACCTGAGGGATACAAGATCGACCCATCTTAAGGTATGAGTTATAAGAATGGTAAAGAGGGATGCGGGGATTCAGATGTCAATATAGAGGACTCAGGAATGTAAGAGACTCTGTCTACTCCGGATGCTGCTGCAATCATACCATGTTTAAGAAATAGGAGTTATGTCCCGTGTAATAAAACCGTTAGTAGCCAAGTTGAGTCGTCTTAATGTGTGGCTTATGAACTTTTAAGTGTTTAGTTGTTTTGTGCTTATGTTTATGCTTGAGTTGGAATTTTGTAATGAGTGGAATGATCTTGTGGGTTTTGTCCATGATTTCATTTAGTTTATATGTATAAGGTATAAGGATTAATGAAATAAATAGTTGGGTTTTGGTTATCTCTTGCTTTCTATATCTTGTCTTTCGGAGCAGCCTGTCTTTATCAACTTATATCTCTGTTCTTGAAAGACCAAAAATCATGAGAAAATTCTGGACAAGAGTAGACTTCAATATCTTTCTCTAAATGCAAGAACCACTCTCATAGCTGTTTTGGTTTGGGAGATACAAAAAGCATAAGGCAATGTATCTGCGCTGTCATAAACCTGGAACAATTTCTGATTGGTACTGTTTTCAACCAAGTTAACTACAGAATCTGGAAGTATGTTCTATAAGAAAGTTGTAGAGAATTTTATAAGCTTTTCATCGGTGTAAACTACAGCTTCATTGGATTAACAGAATGAGAGTTACACCTGTTTTACTGCACTGCTGATTTTCTGCTCGCGAGAAATTTCAGATTTCTTGATCTTACCCATACACAAGAGTATCATTGGGATGTCAGAACACTTTTATGCTAATTTATAAAAGGGTTCAAGCTACCCTATTTAGTGTCCCTTATTTTAAGGGGGGTAGCCAATGTAAAAAAAGGTTTAGTAAGATTGAACTCTTTATTTGGAAGTATTGGTTAGTCTCCATGATTGAGTTGCCACTCTTGAGCAAAAATGTCCTGTGAACAAGGTTGATAATTTTGGATCCACGGAGACGAGAGTTGTCCCTTTAGATAGCTCATGATCATCTATACTTGTTCGTGTTGCTGATGTTGGTCACTTGATAACAGGAAGTGTAGTGTCTCATGACTCAGAAGCCCTATATGATGTTTCGCACTAATATGTGGGAAAAGACTGATGTTTCTACCATTGAAGAATGTTATGGGTATGATGAAGTTGAGCACTATCAAAACAACAATGTTGAAGAACAAGTTGGGAGTGAACTGAGTCAGAATCCACAACAACGAAAGCGAAAAAGGAAAGCCCATAAGAAGCCTGTTCAAGGAAGCAAAGCGTAGCAAAACTATGTCAATGGAAGACTGAGCAATGTGGATATGGATAAAATTCATGGAGTTACCAAAGTAGTGGGAGGTTATATTCAAGTAAGCTCAGTACAAGTTTTTACTTTATTTGACCCTAGTGCTTCGCATTCTTTCATTTTCGCCGACATGGTAGAGACGTGCAAGATGGTGAAGTGTCCAATGAGGAGGCCTTTGCTAGTTCAAACTCCAGTGGGAGAAATGCAGGCAGATCAGATATGCCCGAATGCCAGTCTTGTCATAAACAAGGAAAACTTCACCACAACACTCATTGTGTTGGAGTCACTTAAAATTCGCATGGTTCTTGGTAATGGATGGCTCTGTGCACACAAAGGAGTGATTCATGGTACTCGGTGCACAATGCTCTTAACAACACTGACAGGGAAAAGAATTGAGTATCAAGGTCGTCGACTTTTACCTGAGGGAGACGAAAATGATCAATTAGAAGATAGGTATACCAAGGATAGCAAAGTAGACCATGAGTTTACAGAAGTCATAGCAGAGGAACAAATAACTTTGGAGGAGCTCAATAGGTGTGATGATCATGTTTAGGCAGATTAGTCAGTCGGGATATGAGAAACTGTCTCATGACTCTGAACGAAAGAGTAATTTGGAAAATAAGGATCGAATAAAGATGCTCATGTCTCATAATCTAATTTTTAGATGCTCCAAAATTACCTTTTAGTGAGCTCCAAATACTTTATTTGGGTTCCTCATGTTCCATAATGTCTCTGGAAATTTTTTCCGAAATTTCAGAGCTTTCGGAGTATTTTTCGCGGCTTAAATAATAATTCTAAACTTTTCTGGAATTATTTTATCCATGAAAATAATTAATTCTGAAAATAATAAATCTCTCATTTTTTTCCAACGCTCAAAACCCATGTGCAATAATCCTAATAAAACTCAAAGGCCCATACATTTATTTACTAATGGGCTTAAATGATTACTTAGGCCTATTAGTGGAGGTGGATGGTGCAACGTCAATTAGCACCATATCGCTAGTTGACATAGAGGTGGAGAGTTTTCCTCCCTAGATATACATACCTACCCCATGGACAAAGCACACCAAAAACTACCGTAGAGGAGCCCCTAGTTTGGGAAATCTCTTGTGTAGTAAATTATATTTTCTCCTCCTTCTCTTGTCGCCGTTCGACGAAGCCACCAGGCATTCTACTCTAAGAAGAAGAAGAGGTATTTACTTGAATTCCACTGTCTATATCACATTAAAAACCAGATTTTGATTTATTTTCGAAACTAGGTATTTACAAAACTACCACTATCTTGTTTAGGCCATATCTTCTACGTTTTAACTTCGATTTGATCCATTCAAATTGCGTTAGATTCGTATTTGTGAGCTCTACATGCTGGTAGTACTATACAGTAGGTTTGGAAAATTTAATTTTCGAGTTTATATTAAAGTAATTATTTATCTATAGGAAATATTAGAAAATTCATAACTTTCACGTTTTAAATCTAAATTTCGTGATCTTTACGCCTATGTGTTCGTAGCAATGCATAGAACATCTTTAAAACCTTTTCACATATTGTTTCATATGTTTGGTGTACTATTCTAATTATTATTTATTGTTTGCTTCGTGTATGATTGCTCGATGTGTGTGTGGTGATTTATTGATCAAGTCTAGTCGGTGAGATTTTCGTGGAGATTCAAGAAGCTATTAATTGAAGATTTGGATCAGAGAAAGGATCTCAATTTAAGGCAAGTATAGCATGGGATCCTTGTTTCCTATTCACCTTTAATATACTTAATTCATGTGCTTGTGTCTACCTTGTTACCACTAAGGATATCCTAGTTTTTGTATCTTGTACCTTGACACCCATTGGACATTTTGGGTAGTATTTATGCTAGTGCTCAAGATAAATAACCATGATCTGTAACTTGACTAATGATATATGCAATAAACGTTTAGATGATGATTTAAAGCAATATGGCTCAAGAGGGCTAGAGCATATTTGGTTGTTTTTATGGTGCTCTAGTTTCTCTCCATAAGGACTTATCTGTAAGCGAACATCCGGGACTTACAGTACAACTGTGAGGGTTATATGGCTCTAGCTTTAGATTAGTATGAGGACCTTTTCTAGCTTGTTAGAGGTTACCCTTGTGGCGCAAATGGGGTAAAGCAGACTATGGATCCCTGCGTGGTGTATCACATGGACTGACTTCTAAAACCTAGCGGCCCTAACTTGTTAGACGAACCTTTGAAAGGCTTCATAGTGTTTCTCTGCCTGCTCACCTTGGAAGTGTTTTGGGAGTCGCGATCCCGGGCATATGGGTAATCATGACTCACAGTGAAAGTGTACAACCTCTGCAGAGTGTAAAACTGTTATAACAGCCGTCCTCACGGTCACGAGTGGCCTTGGACCCTTACAGAATAAACGATGAATTCTGATGATATTGATGTTCACTAATGATTATTGTTTCTTGCTATACATTATTCTCGTTTACATGATCATGAGGTTATTTGGGTTTATGGTAAACTTGTTGCTACTCAAATGTTAAAAGATGACTCACTAAAAGCTATCGCAGTAAACCTGTGTCAAACCTTTTGAGCTTCATGAACCCCATGATATATTTGCTGAGTTCGACATGGACTCACTCTTGCTATTTCCCACATCTCAGGAAGGGTACCAGACTGTTAGATTCTGGAATTGTTAGGCTTGTGATCAACCTGTTAGTTTGTTCCTGGAGTGAAGTCTACACCTGGTGTTCGAAGTTGTCTTTCCGCTGTGTTGCTCGTTAAGGTATATTTTATACCATTGTGTTATGTATATTAAGCATTTGTCTCTTGATATTACACTTATCTGTGGCTATATGTGAGATTTGACTACTTTATTTCACATATGGTGTATGTATGGTTTTATCCTTAAAACTGGGTGTGACAGAGTGGTATCGGAGCAATGCTGACTGTAGGACGCAAGCCTAGTTAGAATTGGACGTTTAGCATGTTTCCATTTTGCCTATTTCTTGTTTTCTCTTTAACTTTATTATTTTCTCAAAGTTATGCTTAATTCTATCCCCGTTCTGTTATAAAAACCTTGTCTCTATTTTTGAACCTTTTCTCCTTGTCTATTAGACGGCTCGTGACGAGAAGACTTTGGACTTCAGAGGTTAAGAGGACTGAATTGTGTCGCTCTTGCTCACTTTTGACAAGAAGCTATTAGCAATGCAAAATCAAATATTAGAAGAAATGGCTCAACATGGAAATTCTCAATAATGCTCATCTCAAGGTCAGACCAACATATCCAAGGGGCCAGAGAAGATACAAGTAGCAGAAGCTTGGAAGAATATGAAATCCAATAAAGATGTTGATAGTAAGGCACTTGGAGAGCAGGAACAATGTCACTGCTGTAAGCATTATGGTTTTCCCTGTCTTCAAAACGAGTCTAATAAGGGGAAAGTCAATGAATCCAAATTTTGAGATCACCATGGACAAGAAGAGAAAGACAATCTCATTAGAACCACTTGTGGAAAGCAATGAGCGATCAAGTTATACTACATTGTCACATGCAGCCCTGATCCCTTGTCAATTAAATCCAAACCCTGAAGAGTTAGAAGCCTCTCCCGCTAAAACTACTCCCCATGAGGTAGTCATAGATGGGTGGACAATTACCTATAAGGAGTATCAACCCCGAAAGGCCAAACAAGCTAGGAAACAAGCCAAAGGGACGAAGGTGAACTTTTATGGCCAGCAAGATAGCAGCATACCAAACAACAGTTCCGTGGAGTATGACATCACAAAAGATCCAGCTAAGAGAAAGTGTTATCATTGCCAGCAGGAAGGACATTATGTCAAATCTTGCCCGCAGAAGAATCAACAACAGCAAGACCCAGGACAGGATGTCCAAAAGGATCATGTGCAGGGAAATAAATTAAAGAGAAATTACATCCATGGAAGGTTGAAACATGTGGATATTTTCACCATTCCTGGAGCTAAGGAGGTCGTGTTTGGATCAATTCTAGTAAGTTCAGGAAATGCCAAGGTTTTGTTTGACCCCAGTGCCTCACATTCGTTCATATCTAGACAATATGTAAAAGATCATAACATACTTATGCTTCCAAGGGGGAAAACAGTGATGGTTAAAACTCCAAGAGGTGAAATAAAGGCAGACCGCGTATGCCCAAAAGTTAGTCTTGACATAAAGAGGGTAAATTTTAAGGCAAACCTCATTGTTTTGGAATTAATGGGCATTGATGTTATCCTTGGAATAGACTAGTTATCTACTTGTAAAGGAGTGATTGAGTATGCCCAACGTTCAGTGTTTCTAACTACACCTTCAGGAGAAAGGATTGAGTATGAGGGTATTATATCTACACCTGAGGGATACAAGATTGACCCATCTTAAGGTATGAGTTATAAGAATGGTAAAGAGGTATGCGGGGATTCAGATGTCAATATAGAGGACTTAGGAATGTAAGAGACTCTGTCTACTCCGGATGTTGCTGCAATCATACCATGTTTAAGAAATAGGAGTTATGTCCCGTGTAATAAAACCGTTAGTAGCCAAGTTGAGTCGTCTTAATGTGTGGCTTATGAACTTTTAAGTGTTTAGTTGTTTTGTGCTTATGTTTATGCTTGAGTTGGAATTTTGTAATGAGTGGAATGATCTTGTGGGTTTTGTCCATGATTTCATTTAGTTTATATGTATAAGGTATAAGGATTAATGAAATAAATAGCTGGGTTTTGGTTATCTCTTGCTTTCTATATCTTGTCTTTCGGAGCAGCCTGTCTTTATCAACTTATATCTCTGTTCTTGAAAGACCAAAAATCATGAGAAAATTCTGGACAAGAGTAGACTTCAATATCTTTCTCTAAATGCAAGAACCACTCTCATAGCTGTTTTGGTTTGGGAGATACAAAAAGCATAAGGCAATGTATCTACGCTGTCATAAACCTGGAACAATTTCTGATTGGTACTGTTTTCAACCAAGTTAACTACAGAATCTGGAAGTATGTTCTATAAGAAAGTTGTAGAGAATTTTATAAGCTTTTCATCGGTGTAAACTACAGCTTCATTGGATTAACAGAATGAGAGTTACAGCTGTTTTACTGCACTGCTGATTTTCTGCTCGCGAGAAATTTCAGATTTCTTGATCTTACCCATACACAAGAGTATCATTGGGATGTCAGAACACTTTTATGCTAATTTATAAAAGGGTTCAAGCTACCCTATTTAGTGTCCCTTATTTTAAGGGGGGTAGCCAATGTAAAAAAAAGGTTTAGTAAGATTGAACTCTTTATTTGGAAGTATTGGTTAGTCTCCATGATTGAGTTGCCACTCTTGAGCAAAAATGTCCTGTGAACAAGGTTGATAATTTTGGATCCACGGAGACGAGAGTTGTCCCTTTAGATAGCTCATGATCATCTATACTTGTTCGTGTTGCTGATGTTGGTCACTTGATAACAGGAAGTGTAGTGTCTCATGACTCAGAAGCCCTATATGATGTTTCGCACTAATATATGGGAAAAGACTGATGTTTCTACCATTGAAGAATGTTATGGGTATGATGAAGTTGAGCACTATCAAAACAACAATGTTGAAGAACAAGTTGGGAGTGAACTGAGTCAGAATCCACAACAACGAAAGCGAAAAAGGAAAGCCCATAAGAAGCCTGTTCAAGGAAGCAAAGCGTAGCAAAACTATGTCAATGGAAGACTGAGCAATGTGGATATGGATAAAATTCATGGAGTTACCAAAGTAGTGGGAGGTTATATTCAAGTAAGCTCAGTACAAGTTTTTGCTTTATTTGACCCTAGTGCTTCGCATTCTTTCATTTCCGCCGACATGGTAGAGACGTGCAAGATGGTGAAGTGTCCAATGAGGAGGCCTTTGCTAGTTCAAACCCCAGTGGGAGAAATGCAGGCAGATCAGATATGCCCCAATGCCAGTCTTGTCATAAACAAGGAAAACTTCACCGCAACACTCATTGTGTTGGAGTCACTTAAAATTCGCATGGTTCTTGGTAATGGATGGCTCTGTGCACACAAAGGAGTGATTCATGGTACTCGGTGCACAATGCTCTTAACAACACTGATAGGGAAAAGAATTGAGTATCAAGGTCGTCGACTTTTACCTGAGGGAGACGAAAATGATCAATTAGAAGATAGGTATACCAAGGATAGCAAAGTAGACCATGAGTTTACAGAAGTCATAGCAGAGGAACAAATAACTTTGGAGGAGCTCAATAGGTGTGATGATCATGTTTAGGCAGATTAGTCAGTCGGGATATGAGAAACTGTCTCATGACTCTGAACGAAAGAGTAATTTGGAAAATGAGGATCGAATAAAGATGCTCATGTCTCATAATCTAATTTTTAGATGCTCCAAAATTACCTTTTAGTGAGCTCCAAATACTTTATTTGGGTTCCTCATGTTCCATAATGTCTCTGGAAATTTTTTCCGAAATTTCAGAGCTTTCGGAGTATTTTTCGCGGCTTAAATAATAATTCTAAACTTTTCTGGAATTATTTTATCCATGAAAATTATTAATTCTGAAAATAATAAATCTCTCATTTTTTTTCCAACGCTCAAAACCCATGTGCAATAATCCTAATAAAACTCAAAGGCCCATACATTTATTTACTAATGGGCTTAAATGATTACTTAGGCCTATTAGCGGAGGTGGATGGTGCAACGTCAATTAGCACCATATCGCTAGTTGACATAGAGGTGGAGAGTTTTCCTCCCTAGATATACATACCTACCCCATGGACAAAGCACACCAAAAACTACCGTAGAGGAGCCCCTAGTTTGGGAAATCTCTTGTGTAGTAAATTATATTTTCTCCTCCTTCTCTTGTCGCCGTTCGACGAAGCCACCAGGCGTTCTACTCTAAGAAGAAGAAGAGGTATTTACTTGAATTCCACTGTCTATATCACATTAAAAACCAGATTTTGATTTATTTTCGAAACTAGGTATTTACAAAACTGCCACTATCTTGTTTAGGCCATATCTTCTACGTTTTAACTTCGATTTGATCCATTCAAATTGCGTTAGATTCGTATTTGTGAGCTCTACATGTTGGTAGTACTATACAGTAGGTTTGGAAAATTTAATTTTCGAGTTTATATTAAAGTAATTATTTATCTATAGGAAATATTAGAAAATTCATAACTTTCACGTTTTAAATCCGAATTTCGTGATCTTTACGCCTATGTGTTCGTAGCAATGCATAGAACATCTTTAAAACCTTTTCACATATTGTTTCATATGTTTGGTGTACTATTCTAATTATTATTTATTGTTTGCTTCGTGTATGATTGCTCGATGTGTGTGTGGTGATTTATTGATCAAGTCTAGTCGGTGAGATTTTCGTGGAGATTCAAGAAGCTATTAATTGAAGATTTGGATCAGAGAAAGGATCTCAATTTAAGGCAAGTATAGCATGGGATCCTTGTTTCCTATTCACCTTTAATGTACTTAATTCATGTGCTTGTGTCTACCTTGTTACCACTAAGGATATCCTAGTTTTTGTATCTTGTACCTTGACACCCATGGGACATTTTGGGTAGTATTTATGCTAGTGCTCAAGATAAATAACCATGATCTGTAACTTGACTAATGATATATGCAATAAACGTTTAAATGATGATTTAAAGCAATATGGCTCAAGAGGGCTAGAGCATATTTGGTTGTTTTTATGGTGCTCTAGTTTCTCTCCATAAGGACTTATCTGTAAGCGAACATCCGGGACTTACAGTACAACTATGAGGGTTATATGGCTCTAGCTTTAGCTTAGTATGAGGACCTTTTCTAGCTTGTTAGAGGTTACCCTTGTGGCGCAAATGTGGTAAAGCAGACTATGGATCCCTGCGTGGTGTATCACATGGACTGACTTCTGAAACCTAGCGGCCCTAACTTGTTAGACGAACCTTTGAAAGGCTTCATAGTGTTTCTCTGCCTGCTCACCTTGGAAGTGTTTTGAGAGTCGCGATCCCGGGCATATGGGTAATCATGACTCACAGTGAAAGTGTACAACCTCTGCAGAGTGTAAAACTGTTATAACAGCCGTGCTCACGGTCACGAGTGGCCTTGGACCCTTACAGAATAAACGATGAATTCTGATGATATTGATGTTCACTAATGATTATTGTTTCTTGCTATACATTATTCTCGTTTACATGATCATGAGGTTATTTGGGTTTATGGTAAACTTGTTGCTACTCAAATGTTAAAAGATGACTCACTAAAAGCTATCGCAGTAAACCTGTGTCAAACCTTTTGAGCTTCATGAACCCCATGATATATTTGCTGAGTTCGACATGGACTCACTCTTGCTATTTCCCACATCTCAGGAAGGGTACCAGACTGTTAGATTCTGGAATTGTTAGGCTTGTGATCAACCAGTTAGTTTGTTCCTGGAGTGAAGTCTACACCCGGTGTTCGAAGTTGTCTTTCCGCTGTGTTGCTCTTTAAGGTATATTTTATACCATTGTGTTATGTATATTAAGCATTTGTCTCTTGATATTACACTTATCTGTGGCTATATGTGAGATTTGACTACTTTATTTCACATATGGTGTATGTCTGGTTTTGTCCTTAAAACCGAGTGTGACAGGCTACTGGGGACGTGTACAGTTTTTGCCAGGGTCAATACTGGCCAAAATTCGTAGACCATAAAGCCAGCCACCGAATCGTCGGGGTCGGACGACCCCTATGACATAACGTAGCTTCGCCCCTGCCGCCCCTGCCTGCTAGCCCTAGCCGCCGCAGTTGCCGCACATGATCGCGATCTCACCAAGCTTGGTCCTGCGAGGTCTGCAGCCTCACCACCATCTGCAAAACCGCTAATGAGCTTTGCGTCACGGAAAGCCATTGCCGCCATCGAGCTGTATGCCATATCGATCATCTACTCATCGCTGGCCAAGAAGACACGCCGCTGCCATCACGGTTCGTCGTCAAAGCACATGCGGTGCCATGACTTCGAGCGTCATCAAGCCACAGGCCGTACCGACGAGATCGACGTCTTCATCCACTGACTTCCACTTTCCGGTAGATCACATCCGCTCCTTGCCTATTGACACAACAAGCTAATAAGTCTCTTTACGTACTAAAGCCGAGCTCCACACCGAGGTGCAGAAGCCGTAGGTTCCTTTACCCTTCCACCTCTAGGTCTCTGCGGCTCCCACGTCGTCGTCGTCATCCTTGACAGGAAGCAGTCGTCCGCCGACCAAGCCCCGCGTCGCCTCCGCTCCTTCTTCGTCCGTGCAAAGTGCCGAGGTGAGATTGCCGTTCTCTGCTGTACTTTCTAGTGCTTTTCCCAAGTTGAACCGAGGCCCTAGGACCTTCCCCGAGTTGCACCTGCGAGCTTCTTGCCGTCTTTAAGGGCGCTACTGGTGCCGGCTACTCCAGCAGCGCGGTGCCCAATCCACTGCTGAGACGAGCGCACAGCTCCTTGCGCACGCATGAGCAAGAAATTGCAGCCACGTCGGAGCACCGGCTCCTAGCTAGCTTGATGACGCCATCATGATGTCATGATCATGTCACACACAAATTATGGCCATTTTCTTCAAGAGAAACAAATCTAGAAATACCATCTGTTTTCTCTTAAGGAATAATTAGACAACAAAATTGTGCTGGCCAAGATGTGATAAACCTGAGCAAGCTATATACACGTATATACTCGATAGTTGGCAAGCACATGAATTTAGATTTGTGCAAGTACATACTCTGTATATGGCTGCTGAACATATCATGTATATACATGGAAGAAGAGACAATTAAATAAGGAAGTTTGCATGTCCAAGTGTTGGTTTTCCAAAAGTGCTTGTCGTTGCATTGGGCTCAAATCCACCACCCGGCGATAGCAGCCAGCCAAAGGATGTCCTCAACATATATTAGCTGTCCAATGTCTTGTCCTACTTGGACTCCACGTCAAGTAGACTAGGAAGCCAAGTTCAAGTCGATGTCGATCCTAAATCACATACAGACCCATGATTTGCTAGCTTATATATAGCAAAGCTAAAGCCTGCACCGTTGCCCTAGTTCCCGGCCTCCGCCTCCGCCGTCGCGGTGCCGCTCTTCGCATCTAGGTGACCAAGCTGGAGCTTACATGCAGTTGCGTCGTGCGGTCTCACTTCGTGCTCCGTTGCCGCGACGTACGCACATGTCTACCCCGACTGATGGTGCTCGTTGACTCATCATCATCTCAAGCCGCCGTTGCTCTTGGCGGTGTCTGCTGCTCCACTTCCGTCCTCGAGCCGCTGCTTTGGATCTTGTCGAGGAGCTCAGCCTGTCCGCCGAAGCCGCCGCAGACGCCATCTGCCGGACCAAGCGACATGCCAACTCCAAGTTTTCTACGATCTCGAGAAAGCCCTAGGTGAGCTTTGCGATCATCGTTCTTCCTCCCTGTGCTTCCCTCCGCATGCATGCATGAAACGCAGCTGCGTCGTCCAAGCAGCAGCCGTGCACCGTGCGTGCTCTTGCTCCTGTTCCAATTAGCTTGATGACATCATATGGTGTCATGGATAAGTTTGTGGCCATTTTCCTTTAGAAAAATAAAACTTGAAATACAATAGAAATACATATATCTGTATATACACACATACATACGATGATCCTGAAATGTCTGTCACTGCACCCACATGCAAGCATCTAGAGCGAGTTCAGAATGCAAGTGCAGTATTGCCAGGCTTGGAGAGCAGAGCATATACGTATACGTATACATATACGTCCATGATTAATAAGCCCCTTCAAATTGTGTTAGACTCGATCCATTCTTTCTGTTGTGTATTTTTCTAAGTTGAGATGTATATTAGCAACTACGCTGAACATGCTACCTGTTTTCGAATTTTATATTAAATACCAATTTGATTAATACGCATACAACAAGCTTTTCAAATTAAAATCAACATAGGGTTATACTTCGATGTTTGTGCGTAAATATTAATATGATTAATTAACAATATAAATATGTTTTAAAATTGCAAATTTCCAGGTTGAACACCCATCATATAATTTAAATAGATGCTCACACAAATAAATTTATCCTTTGGAAATTTATAGTTTAAACTACCTTAGATAGTACGTCGATATTTATTTATGAATATATTCACATAGTTTCCTTTTATTTAAACAAATCAAGCCGGTAGTCTTTTATGGCTCTTTAGTAAATGTATGTATCTTTTTCACCGTAGCTCCGATTAGCGTGTTTTCTATGTTTATGTGTTCGTAGCAACGCGTAGGTTAGTTTTCAAATTTCTTTAATTGTTTGGTGTACTGTTCTAATTATTATTCATTGTTTGCTTCGTGTATGATTGCTCGATACGTGTGTGGTGATTTATTGATCAAGTCCAGTCGGTGAGATTTACGTGAAGATTCAAGAAGCTATTAATTGAAGATTTGGATCAAAGAAAGGATCTTGATTTAAGGCAAGTATAGCTTGATTTTTCTTTCTATGACCATGATCTTGTGACTTAATTAATGTAAGAGCTGTGATGGTTGAGAAATGACTGTTTAGCAACATAAGATCTTGTCTGTACGTGAACCTCCGGGATTGACAGTACAACTGTGAGGGCTATATGGCTCTGGCTTTAGCTTAGTATGAGGACCTTTTCTAGCTTGTTAGAGGTTACCCTTGTGGCGCAAATGGGGAAAAGCAGACTGTGGATCCCTGTGACTGGTTGTATCACACAGACGGACTTCTGAAACCTAGCGGCCCTAACTTGTTAGACGAACCTTTGAAAGGCTTCATAGTGAACCCTGCCTGCTCACCTTGGGAGTGTTTTGGGGATTGGCCGCCCCGGGCATATGGGTAATCACAACTCACAGTGAAAGTGTACACCTCTGTGCAGAGTTTAATAAACTGGTATACTAGCCGTGCTCACGGACACGAGTGGCCTTGGAGACATCTACATTAAAGATGATGATTCTTGTTTTGTTAAGATGCTCATTTACTTATCGATTATGCTTTATATTGATTATGTTACATTGATCATGAGTTTATGGGTTCTATACTTGCTATGCTTGCGGAGTTCGACATAGACTCACTCTTGCTATTTTCCCCCACACCTCAGGAGAAGTTTAGACTTGTGATCAACCAGTCAGTTTGTTCCTGGAGTGAAGTCTACACCCGGTGTTTGGAGTTGTCTTTTCACTATGTTGCTCTCTAAGGTATATTTTATACTATTGAGTTATGTATATTAAGCATTTGTGTCTTGGTATTACACTTATCTGTGGCTATATGTGAGATTTGACTGCTTTATTTCACATATAGTGTATATCTGGTTTTGTTCTTAAAACTAGGTGTGACAGAGTGGTATCAGAGCAATGCTGACTGTAGGACGCAAGCCTAGTAGAAACTGGTCGTTATAAGGTCTAAGAGTTGCCATTAAAATCCTTGTTCTATAGACCTTGGTATTTTTTCTATACTATATCCCTACCTTGTTATTCATCTCCACCTTGTTGCTTATTTTTTTTAAGAAAAAAATCTTATGCTCATCCTATTCCTTGATTTGATATTCTTTTAGAATCTCATATTACCACCTTCTTGCGATATTGAAAGAGAAACATTAGGATCTTTGCCTTTAATATGAAGATAACGATAGTAATCATAGGTTGAGTCAATGCGTGATGTGTGAACCAATGTGTTAGTTGGATTGTCATTATGCTTGTGCTTATTTTGGATCTTTGTAGTGACTGCAATGATTTTGTGGAGTATGTTCACAAATTCATTTAGTTTATAGGCCTAAGGCATAAGGACTAATGAAATATATAGTTGGGTTGATCTATATCGTTTCCTCAGTTATGTCTTTTCTAGAGCAATCTGTCTTCTCTTTTATGCTCAAAATTAATAGTTCAGCGAAAAGCTCTGAAATTTTTATGAGAGTAATTAGACTCACGTATCTTTCCAATGCCTCTGGAATCACCTTTATAGCCATTATATTTTGGGAGATACAAAAATCACAAGGCGATGCATCTGTGCTGTCAGCAACCTGGAATAGTTTTGGTTGTACACCGTTTTTGACCAGCTTAACTGCAGAATTTGGAAAAGTGTTTTACATGAAAGTTGTGGAGAATTAGATAAGCTTTCGAATGGTATAAGTTAAAGCTACATTGGACAAATGGCATGAGAGTTGTTGTTATTTTACTGCACTGCTGTTTTTTTTCATCTCGCGAGGAAACTTCAGGCTATTTGCTTCTACTTCAATACGCAAGCCTCTAGAGAATTAGGACATAATTGTAGTTAACTTATGCTGAAGATGATGCAAGTTACCCTTGGCATTCCCTAGCTGATCTTTTCTTAAGGGGGGTAGCCAAGTTAATGAAGATGCGAGACCAAGGTTTCATATGTTCGAGTGCTTCACTTGGAAGTACCAGTTAATCCAATTGTTGCGAGATCCTCATCAAGCGCGTGTACCCTTTGCTTAGAATTAGTGACTTGTTGGATCCACTATATGGAGCTCGTATATTCATCAAGATTGATCTACTTCGAGCTATTATCTGTTGAGAGTTCAACCGTCAACCAAGACAAGTTGGCATTCATGACGTATGTTCTATGAAGACTTAGAAGACCTCAATGTTACACCAAGCATGGCTAGCAAGTTTTTGGATAGGGTATCTCTAATTGTGGAGTTAAGAAGAAGAGCTCCAGAAAGTAAATTATTTGGAATTCACCCAAAAATGTAATTGTGGCATTTAAACGGATTATAAGAGTAATGTCTACGTGGATCGTGACAATCTAAAGAACATCTTCACTATGTTGGTTTTGAGATTGTGGTATCATCGTCGGTTTGATCCTAATCAAGGTTATGACCTGCAAAAGTGTTCTCACATGGAGTAGTAAAAGTCATTGTCGATGTCTTTAGTAATGGAGAATTATGCTGAGAATATTCGGATGACACCATGAACTAAGAGTTGTTCGGAGTACCCATCGATGTCCTGGAAATAGTTGAGCAAGCTATTCGGAGTAAGATGATCAAAGTATGTTGAAACATTGGAGTGAAACTGAGAGGATGAGGCTTCTTGAATCAAGCGAAGAAGACCTATAGTCAGAGTTTTCATCTCTTCGATCATCACCTTCCGAATCTCGATGACGAGATTCATCTTAAGAGGGTAGAATTGTAACTCCCTGAAATTTGACTCTTTAGAAATATAGCTAAATTGATTTAATTTTCTATTTTTGTGGTCATGAAACTGTAGAAAAATAAAATTTTTATTAACTTAAAATTTATCATAAGGATTAGCAACTTGTTTTCGCATTCATGCTGCTGCACATCTATTTTGTTTTAAGTGGTTTGACCAAGATTCAAAATGATTTAAATTATTTTAATACTAATTTCTAAAATGCTCTAAACAAAAGAAAAACCTTCCAACACATATTTGCTCTTGTTTGGTGCCGTCATTCCCCTTGCATAGTCGGGAGCGAAGCAGCAACGCACCGATGCAGGAGTAAAGAAACAAGGAAGATCGAAGGGGAAGAGGCAAATGGAGGAGCTGAACCGTTGGATGGAAGGCTGTGAGAAAGAAATTGATCGCGAGCATGGAACAGAGTCCAAACGAGAAGTCTGGGCTGTTGCCTATATGGCTGTACGAGCCTGCTAGAATCACATCCACGGAGCGTGTCTGCCTTTGCGGTTTGCAGGCCTGGGACAATGCACTGTTGGGCTACTGGGGACGTGTACAGTTTTTGCTGGGGTCAATGCTGGCCAAAATTCGTAGACTATAAAGCCAGCCACCGAATCGTCGGGGTCGGACGACCCCTATGACATAACGTAGCTTCTCCCCTGCCGCCCCTGCCTGCTAGCCCTAGCCGCCGCAGTTGCCGCACATGATCACGATCTCGCCAAGCTTGGTCCTGCGAGGTCTCTACTGCCTCGCCACCATCTGCAAAACCGCTAATGAGCTTTGCGTCACGGAAATCCATTGCCGTCGTCGAGCTGTACGCCATATCAATCATCTACTCATCGCTGGCCAAGAAGACACGCCGCTGCCATCACGGTTCATCGTCAAAGCACGTGCGGTGCCATGACTTCGAGCGTCGTCAAGGCACAGACCGTCCCGACGAGATTGACGTCTTCATCCACTGACTTCCACTTTCCGGTAGATCACATCTGCTCCTTGCCTATTGACACAACAAGCTAATAAGTCTCTTTACGTACTGAAGCCGAGCTCCACACAGAGGTGCAGAAGCCATAGGTTCCTTTACCCTTCCACCTCTAGGTCTCTGCGGCTCCCACGTCGTCGTCGTCATCCTTGACAGGAAGCAGTCGTCCGCCCGACCGAGCCCCACGTCGCCTCCGCTCCTTCTTCGTCCGTGCAAAGTGCCGAGGTGTAACACCCAAAATTTCAGAAATAATGAATTTTGAATAAGTTGGATAACAAATAATGACAAATTGAAATAATAATAAGAAATATATTTGGTGATGCATTCATGCTGTTGCATTTATTTTATTGTGTGGTGTGGATTTGTTTTATTTTATTTTGGATTAGAAAATTTATTTGAGATATTTCTTGAAAACAAGTAAAAAAAAAGAGAAAAGGATACTTACCTGGCGGGCCGAATGACCGACGGATCGGCCTGTTCTCCCGCGCCCGCGCTGGGCCGCGGCAGGGGGCTGGGCGGCGCTCTCCGCGTGGGCCAACAGATGGGCCGGCCCAGTACCGCAGCAGGTGCGCGGCCCAGTCGTCCGATCCGTAGCCGCGCCTTCCCTCTCCTCTCTGGGTCACCGACGGGTGGGACCCGATCGTTAGCCGCGTCCTCTTCTTCAAGCTCATAACCGAGCCGGTCTCGAGCACTATACTCACCGAATCAAAACCGTTTTACTCGGGATTTCCATCCAAATTGAGGAGTCCTTGCTCTATATAAGTTAGGGCCGAGCCGCCGCCTTTCGTTTTTAGATCAAATCGTGGGCTAATTGACCCCGTTCGAGCTCTCGCCGCTGCCGCAACCCTAGAAGCCGCGGTGAGCTTCAATTTGGCGTGTACGTCGTCTTTTCGCTACCGTAAGCTATCCTATCAGCTTTAGCATGCTCTTGTGTACCTAAAGGTGCTTTCAATTTGGCTACTAATCGCTTTTCGCACTATCACCGTGAGTAGGAGGTCGGCCGTCCGCTCCATCAAGCCGCCCGTCATCTTCGTCCCGTGATTGATCGTTTTGAAGCTCTAGGTGAGATCGCAATGAGCTTCCCATTCGATTGGTACCAACCGCGCATGTTTTGGTGAAGTTTAGGGCGGGTTTGGTGAGTCCGGCGGGCCGCCGGCCATGGCGCCGCTGTGGGGTTGGGGCGGGGCGGCGGAAGCGCCGCCGATCTCCTCTGGTGGAGATGTGAGCCGTCCGATCTTGGATAAGCGGCCAAGATTAGATCTTACCCCTTCGCGGGGTAATTTTTCTAAAGAGCCCCTGCACTTTTTCGTTATATAACCCGCGGTCCTTGGCGCATTCCAGGAAATACGTATTCATGTTTTGAAAGCGTATTCTCTTCCGGTTTATTCAAAAATACGTTTTCAGGTATTTACAGTTTTGCCACTAGGATTGTTTTAGTCATAAAATCTTCGTTTTAACTCCGATTTGATCCGTTCAAGTTGCGTTAGGTTCGTATTTGCGAGCTCTACCTGTTAGTGTAGTTGTACAGTTAGTTTTGATAATTTATTTTTCGAGTTTATAATTAAGTATTTATTTATCAATAGGAAATCTTAGAAAATTCATAACTTTCACGTTTTAACTCCGAATTTGGTGATCTTTGCGTCTGTGTGATCGTAGAAACGTGTAGAAGAGTTTTATAAACTTTTATTACTGTTTTGCTACTGTTGGTGTACTGTTCTAATTATATCTCTTTGTTTGCTTTGTGTATGTTTGATTGGATGCATGTATGTTGTTGATTGATGATCGAGTATAGAAGGTGAGCAGTATTTGGACGATTCGGAGTATTACTTTGAGCCAAGTCAGCAGTATTATTTGGAGAGCTTTGATCAAGGCAAGTATAACACAGGACTATCCTTGTTACCTATACATCGAATTATCACACATATGTATGTGCTTACCTTGACAACCTTAGAGATTATAACTTAGTGCTTGTTGTCTTGATTCCTTGTCAACCTTGGGAATGCATGTGGGTAGCTATTGCTAGTGCTTAAACTAAGAACAATGATCTTGTAATTTGATTAATGGATCAAGCAATCAATCATTAAGATGATTTAATTTTTGTTAAAAGGGGGCTAGAGCATGTGTATTATTTTTGATGCTCTAGTTACTCTCCGTAAGGACTTATCTGTACGTGATCATCCGGGATATACAGTACAGCTGTGAGGGCTATATGGCTCTGGCTTTAGTTGTTCAAGAGACCTTTTCTAGCTTGTTAGTGGTTACCTTAAATGGCGTAAGAATGGATTGCCACGTTGGGTGTAGTGCGAGCCCCTGGCCTAGTGTGTATAGGCTGCGGTTGTTGTGCCACAGGGAAGGGGGGTTCTACATCTGCCTGCCGAGTGAATCTAATGGCCCTAACTTGTTAGACGAACTCTTGAGTGGCTTTATATGGTTCTCTAGTGTTTGGGCTTGATCTCCCCACTCATTTGGAAATCATGACTCACAGTGAAAGTGTACACCTCTGCGCAGAGTTAAAAAAACTGGTATACTAGCCGTGCGCACGGATACGAGCGGCCTTGGAACATTTACAGATAGATGATCACCATTGCTATATTATGTTTAATTATTGTTGATTATTATTATGCTCATGTTAATGCTATTCGTTATCATTATTGCAATTGATCATTGGTTCTTTAATGGGAAGCAGTTTAACTTGATGCTATTCAATTTGCTAATTATAAGATTAAAAGCTAAACGCAGTTAAACAGTGTCTAGCCATTTGAGCCTCATGAACCCTGTGTTATATTTGTTGAGTTCGACATGGACTCACTCTTGCTATTTCCACCATAACAGATGAAGATTATGAGGAAGATTATCGTAATGAGTACTAGTCTTGGTGTCAACTAGTCAACCGTGTCCCTGTGTGGAGTTTCCGCTGGAGATTACTATTAGTTATTATTATTTATCGTTCAAGACTATGTCTTAAATATTTATTCGCTATGTAATAAGCACTGTGATGATACTATGTAATTTGTCAACTTATGTGTGCGATCATGACCTGGGGCGCACATGAGTACTTTATGCATCCTATTTTTGTCCTTAAAAATGGGTGTGACACGAGGTGAGATCGCCGTTCTCTGCTCTACTTTCTGGTGCTTTTCCCAAGTTGAACCGAGGCCCTAGGACCTTCCCCGAGTTGCACCTGCGAGCTTCTCGCCGTCTTTAAGGGCGCTACTGGTGCCGGCTACTCCAGCAGCGCGGTGCCCAATCCACTGCTGAGACAAGCGCACAGCTCCTTGCGCACGCATGAGCAAGAAATTGCAGCCACGTCGGAGCACCGGCCCCTAGCTAGCTTGATGACGCCATCATGATGTCATGATCATGTCACACACAAATTATGGCCATTTTCTTCTCGAAAAACAAATCTAGAAATACCATCTGTTTTCTCTTAAGGAATAATTAGACAAGGAAATTGTGCTGGCCAAGACGTGATAAACCTGAGCAAGCTATATACACGTATATACTCGATAGTTGGCAAGCACATGAATTTAGATTTGTGCAAGTACATACTCTGTATATGGCTGCTGAACATATACATGTATATACATGGAAGAAGAGACAATTAAATAAGTTTGCATGTCCAAGTGTTGGTTTTCCAAAAGTGCTTGTTGTTGCATTGGGCTCAAATCCACCACCCGGCGACAGCAGCCAGCCAAAGGACGTCCTCAACATATATCAGCTGTCCAATGTCTTGTCCTACTCGGACTCCATGTCAGGTAGACTAGGAAGCCAAGTTCAACTCGATGTCGATCCTAAATCATGTCCAGGCCCATGATTTGCTAGCTTATATATAGCAAAGCTAAAGCCTGCACCGTTGCCCTAGTTCCCGGCCTCCGCCTCTGCCGTCGCGGTGCCGCTCTTCGCATCTAGGTGACCAAGCTGGAGCTTACATGCAATTGCGTCGTGCGGTCTCACTTCGTGCTCCGTTGCCGCGACGTACACACATGTCTACCCCGACTGATGGTGCTCGTTGACTCATCATCATCTCAAGCCGCCGTTGCTGTTGGCGGTGTCTGCTGCTCCCCTTCCGTCCTCGAGCCGCTGCTTTGGATCTTGTCGAGGAGCTCAGCCTGTCCGCCGAAGCCGCCGCAGACGCCATCTGCCAGACCAAGCGACATGGCAACTCCAAGTTTTCTATGATCTCGAGAAAGCCCTAGGTGAGCTTTGCGATCATCGTTCTTCCTCCCTGTGCTTCCCTCCGCATGCATGCATGAAACGCAGCTGCGTCGTCCAAGCAGCAGTCGTGCACCGTGCGTGCTCTTGCTCCTGTTCCAATTAGCTTGATGACATCATATGGTGTCATGGATAAGTTTGTGGCCATTTTCCTTTAGAAAAATAAAACTTGAAATACAATAGAAATACATATATCTATATATACACACACATACATACGATGATCCTGAAACGTCTGTCACCGCACCCACATGCAAGCATCTAGAGCGAGTTCAGAATGCAAGTGCAGTATTGCCAGGCTTGGAGAGCAGAGCGTATACGTATACGTCCATGATTAACAATCCCCTTCAAATTGTGTTAGACTCGATCCATTCTTTCTGTTGTGTATTTTTCTAAGGTGAGATGTATATTAGCAACTACGCTGAACATGCTACCTGTTTTCGAATTTTATATTAAATACCAATTTGATTAATACGCATACAACAAGCTTTTCAAATTAAAATCAACATAGGGTTAGACTTTGATGTTTGTGCGTAAATATTAATATGATTAATTAACAATATAAATATGTTTTAAAATTGCAAATCTCCAGGTTGAAAACCCATCATATAATTTAAATAGATGCTCACACAAATAAATTTATCCTTTGGAAATTTATAGTTTAAACTACCTTAGATAGTACATCGATATTTATTTATGAATATATTCACATAGTTTTATTTTATTTAAACAAGTCAAGCCGGTAGTCTTTTATAGCTCTTTAGTAAATGTATGTATCTCTTTCACCGTAGCTCCGATTAGCGTGTTTTCTGTGTTTATATGTTCGTAGCAACGCGTAGGTTAGTTTTCAAATTTCTTTAATTGTTTGGTGTACTGTTCTAATTATTATTCATTGTTTGCTTCGTGTATGATTGCTCGATACGTGTGTGGTGATTTATTGATCAAGTCCAGTCGGTGAGATTTACGTGGAGATTCAAGAAGCTATTAATTGAAGATTTGGATCAAAGAAAGGATCTTGATTTAAGGCAAGTATAGCTTGGGTTTTCTTTCTGTGACCATGATCTTGTGACTTAAATTAATGTAAGAGCTATGGTGGTTGAGAAATGACTTTTTAGCAATATAAGATCTTGTCTGTACGTGAACCTCTGGGATTCACAGTACAACTATGAGGGCTATATGGCTCTGGCGTTAGCTCAGTATGAGGACCTTTTCTAGCTTGTTAGAGGTTACCCTTGTCGTGCAAATGGGGAAAAGCAAACTGTGGATCCCTGGGACTGGTTGTATCACACAGACTGACTTCTGAAACCTAGCAGCCCTAACTTATTAGACGAACCTTTGAAAGGCTTCATAGTGAACCCTGCCTGCTCACCTTGGGAGTGTTTTGGGGATTGGCCGCCCCAGGCATATGGGTAATCATGACTCACAGTGAAAGTGTACACCTCTATGCAGAGTTTAATAAACTGGTATACTAGCCGTGCTCATGGACACGAGCGGCCTTGGAGACATCTATATTAAAGATGATGATTCTTGTTTTGTTAAGATGCTCATTTACTAATCGATTGTGCTTTATATTGATTATGTTACGTTGATCATGAGTTTATGGGTTCTATACTTGCTATGCTTGCGGAGTTCGACATGGACTCACTCTTGCTATTTTCCCCCACACCTCAGGAGAAGTTTTGACTTGTGATCAACCAGTCAGTTTGTTCCTGTTGTGAAGTCTACACCCGGTGTTTAGAGTTGTCTTTTCGCTGTGTTGCTCTCTAAGGTATATTTTATACTATTGAGTTATGTATATTAAGTATTTGTCTCTTGGTATTACACTTATCTGTGGCTATATGTGAGATTTGACTCCTTTATTTCACATATAGTGTATATCTGGTTTTGTTCTTAAAACTAGGTGTGACATAAGCTAAGTCTAGGTAATTGACGGACATGATATATGGAGGCCTGAGCTACTGTTTATCTTGTTCCTAGTGACACTAAATTCCAGATGCTTTACTTCTTGAAAATTTTAAAAAATGTAACATGATGAGTTCCTTGTATGATAGAGCTTGAATTCCTACCACAGCCATACATGAATGCTAGACTAAGAAAGCCACACATCATTACTGCTTGCATTTGCATTGAGTATAGTCAAGCTTTGTTGATACCTTATGGTAGCTTTGTCATACTTTTAAAATCAAGATCACATACACACCACTCATATAGGCACTACTCCTACACTAGGAGTAGGTGCCAAAACATGCCATCCATCTAGATCCATTCAAAAATGTTTTATTCCTACACTGGGAGGAAACACCAAAAAATATATATATTCCATATAGGTTGCCGCAAAATAAATGCTCCAAATTCTTGTTACTACCTCTCAAGTATTTTCATTGCAATAGAGAGGCATGGGCTATGCAAAAGTTATTCAAAAAGAGAAAGTATTGGAAAAAATGGACAAGTGTCCGAATAAATAAAACAATGGATACTCCGATGCCTGCCTGAAAAAAGAGAGAAAAATATATATATAAATAAGATAGCCCATGTTTTCTTGCAAATACTTTCAAGTTCCAAATGAGAGATTTGTTTTCAAGGAGCAGAGTAGAATTAGAATTAGCCACCAAATACACCTATCATTCCACACACATGCACATCTTGATTTGATTGTATGACTTAACTCTCTTTGGATCCATTGTTTGACTTAACAACTTAAGCTTTGCAAGTATGTATGTGATGTCTCCACACCTATGAACTCCACATAAGCTTTATTAGTTATAGGGTGAGGGAGAAGGCATAACACCATTACTGCCTTAGTAAGGATCCATAAATACTACATATGAGAGACTTGAGAGTCATACAAAGGAATCTCTGAGTTTTATTTTGAAAACTTATAAAAACTCTAGAACAAAGGTGAAATAAAAGAACTTAAGACATAGTGCTTGACTTGACTGTTCTATCTTTCAATTGCTCAAGACTTAAGTGAAGGTAAAAGCTCCATGGTTGAAGGTAATATGGGTGAGTTTGAAAGTCAGATCAATTACCCTAATTCGAAGCGAATTTTTGGTTGAAAGCATGTGTATTTGAGATAACTCATAATCTATTTATGGTTGAGCTGTTTGCTTAGGGACAAGCAAAGGTTAAGCTTGGGGGAGTTTGTCGATGGTAGTTATTGTTCATGTAAACCATCAATAAAACATGAAAAAGGGCATATATCAACCTCCAACATAGAATTAGGGTTAAACTAACAGAATTCCATAGGTTTTGGTGAATTTGTGTTTATACAGGGGTTTATCAGGGAAAGGAGGCAAGATATCAAGGACGTCAGGCTAAAAAGCATATTCCACCATGAAACCAAGTTGAGAAGAATCTAGAAGACATGAGAAGACAACCCACCGAAGGGGGGCCACCCGGAAGAGACCTAGGTCGACCGACCCCACCCTAGGTCGACCGACCTAGGGGCCCACCTGTTAGCCTCACACTCTTATGTCGGTTCCTCCACCGCCTTAGGGTTTGCATCTTCACCGTTGATCAAGGTCAGTTTGATCTAAGGGCTCTGGTTCATCCCATCAGCCTATACAAACAAGCCTTACCTTCCTCCTAGGAGAGGAGCCATTAAGCCAAGGAGCCAAAAGATCAAAAGGATCTTTTCTCCACTAGAGGAGCAGAATAGCTTCTCAAAGTTCTAGTATAGGCTAGCTAGCAAGGTTTTCATAGAGTTCGGGCTCCTGCTCAGGATTCTAGATTCATCGTCATCTGGAGGCTGGTATAGCCATTGTATCCCTCTTGTTATGACATTATTCTATTTCAATACTTATGTTCTATTTATTATGTTCCTAGTTTACTCTAGTAGTATATTTGATATAGTCATGATTGATAATGAGTTTTGCATAAGATCGCAATGCGCTTAATTTAGTATTCAAGTGAGTTAAGTGGTCAACATTGTGTAAGCATGGTGCTTAGATATTGTTTGCCTGCGGATGCACTCCATATGCTGGGTCATGTGGTAGATCACGGAAGTGACACTCCCATTGAGTCCTTTATAGTCCACTCCCCGTATGTAGAACAAGTAGAATCTAGTTGTGAAGGAAGTCTTGCTCTGTTCTTGATTTTCCTTAGTAATGTCCCTTATGCATAGATAAAGAGTCATTATGCTATACATGATTATATATGTGATAGAGTGTATGAAAGACTTAGTAAATAAGAAACCACATAAGAGCTCAATCTCTTAACTAATCTCTTGTCTAGTCTTACTAAAACTTATGAGTAGTCTATTTCTGGGTATTATCAATGTTTATACTTATCATTTATTATTGGCTTACCCCTGTTAAAGTATGTGCTATGTGATTGATTCCATCAAAAGTAGTGCATACTTGTTCATCATCTCTAGCCACCCCCATAGCTCCTCCCTAAGGTAAAATATAAATAACGATACCTGGAGTATTCCTAGTAAAATGCTACAATGATAATCTATCTGTGCGCTTGTAGATACCTATATATTCTTATCTCAGAGTTTACAAGTGTTCTTTTAGCTACCAACATTTCTGGCATTATGCTAGGGATGACAACTTAGTATAGAGTGATGCTAAGAAATATCAACAATCACACATTATTATTATAAACGACTAATGCAAAGATAAATTTTTATTTGCTTTCATTTATCATTTTAAAAGAAACTAAAACTAAAACAAAAGGGAAAGAATACTTACCTAGATACACAGGAGTGCTTCTCTCCCAAGCGAGCTCTTTCGGTGAGGTTCAGGGTTGTAAGTCCTTCGAACCGGACTTCTCCTTGTGAAGTTCATTGATCAAGTACCTTGTTGGTGGTCCTTAACTCACATTTTCAACTGCCAATTATCACATAAAATGAACCAATATGGTCGCCAAACCTAGAATTAGAGTTTATAACTAACGAATTCCATAAGTTTTGGTGATTGTTCATTTACAGGAGGGCATTTGTGGAAGTACACATAAAAAGGGCTCAAAATGCACAAGAAACAAAGCATAACACCATATTGTGCTAAGCAACATAAGCCTAAGGGGGAGGAAGCCCACAACCAGACAAATTATGGCTTATATAAGAGGAAGACAAGCCCAAAACTAAGCAAAATCCACCTCATCTTCGGGATACACCATGATGGACCACGTTACAATGATCACAAGAGGTGACCCACCAAAGATGGGGCCCAAAGGCCCTAGTTGGGGTGCGACCGCGCCGCCATTAGGCCCGTTCGGGCCCAAACTTCATGGGCCACCTCTTACCACCTCTCTAATGATAGTTTAGGTGGTGAAGGCAGCAAATTCAAAGTTAAGGCGGTGTGTACCTTCCATGTGAGGAGATCCTAGGAATATTCCAAGGAATACACCCCTCCTCTCCACCTATAAAAGGAGGGCACCTGCCCCTCTCATGACAACAACACTCAAGGGATCAGGAGCTACACTACTAGAATAAGAGCATCATTCCAAGGGCTTATGCCCTAGTAACTAGCTAGAGTTGAGAAAGGAAGATGTGAGGGAGAGTTTGGGGGAGCGCCGGGCTTGTTGGTGACTCCCAAAGCTTGTACCTCGATGAACACATGCTTGGTACCCTAATAGGATCTTGGCTAAGTAAGTGTCCATGGTTCTTTTGGTCTTTTATGTCTTTTGATTAGTTGAGCTTTGCCTAAACTTGTTTCTGGGTTCGTCATCCGCCCTCGTAGCTGGTGCTCTAGTTAGAGGGTCCCTGATAAAGATGGATCACCCTGCGTAACTGTTGATTGTAGATAAAGTATACCGTGAAATGTCAACCTTTCTTCCATAAATGATCAAAATGGATAAATACTATAGAGCAGGAGGTCATCACTGATAGTTTCCATGAGTTTTAGTGAATCTATTTTTTCTGTAGGATTTATACAGAAAATCACCAAAGAAGACCTAAATATCAAAAGAGATCGCAGAATCATTTCATCATGAATACACAGGAAGGTTCTAGAAGACACCAAAGGACTCCATGCCGAGGGAGGAGATCAGACACTGCCAGGTGGGGTCGGTCAGCCTCACCCTATGCCGCCTGGCCCCCTGTGGTGGGAAGCCACCACAAGCTTCTAGAGTATTCTTCCACTGCCTCTAAGGATGCATCTCATCCATACGTGAAGTTGGTTTGATCCAAGGGCTAGTATTCAACCTTCTAGGCTATAAATAAAGGGCAAAATCCCCCTTGAAGTTAAGTCAGATCCAGAGCCAAAAACCCTAATTCCTATTCCATTAGGATCTAGACCAACAATCAAGAGAAGATTAGCCCTCTATAGGATTTAGTCTTAGTTAGAGATAGAGAGAGAGTACAAGAGTAGAGTTCTGGAGGAGTTCTGGTCTATCGGTGCTCTCTTCTACTATATTCTACGGGATCAAGTTCTTCTAGAGCTTGCTTCTAAGATTCTTTGGTAATTAACTTTTGATTCAAGTAAGCAATTTGTCTCTATTGTTCTTCAAGTTTGCAACTCTCTTTTGAGTGCTTTGATCTTGGTAGCTCCTTGATTGAAGTAGTATTCATAGTGTAAGCGTGGTGCTTAGACTATGGTTACTTATGAATATCCCCTATTGGCCAGAAGGTGGTAGATCACGTAGGTGACAGCTGCGTTGAGTCCTTTGCCATCCATCTCCCATCGATAGGATTTAGTTGGCCAAATGGTGCTCATAGGGAAGGAACTATGATTTTATTCTTTGAAAGACATCGCCCATGAATTGAGCTTTAGTTGACAAAGTTTATCGAGATTGGAACTAGACAGTCCTTAGTAGTCTTCTTTATTCCCCTTTATTATCAGACATTGATTGTGAATTTGGATTAAGACTAACTAGTTAGAACACACTCACATACTGTTCCTTTGGGTTCGATATTAAAACTAGGATTATCTTGGTAAAGTGCTCCAATGGAATAGATTTATCTGTGTGTTTGTGGATACCTTATAACTTATGTGCATTTAATTTATACCAACAAGCATTTATGGTGCCATTGCCAAGGAATGGTTTTCTAAGTTAACTTTGAGTCTAGCTTAATCTTGTATTATATTTTTATCCTTTATCTTTTAGTTTTTCTTTACTTTTTACTATGGAGCTCGTACCAACCCTTCTTTTCCAATATGGAGCACCCACGGAATTGAGCCTTAGACCAGCCGAATCATCTAAACCCATCCTATCACCTGGTTATGAGCTTAGTTCGGAGTTAATTGCAATGGTTAATGTCAATCTTTTTCTAGCAAAGTTAATGAAAACCCCTATTACCATTTACGTGAGTTTGAGCAGATTTGTGCATGTCTTCACATTAAGGGCATGTCTTATGAAACTTTACGATGGAAGCTTTTTCCTTTCTCTTTCATTGGAAAAGCTAAACATTGGTATAATCACCACATTAAGAGGAGTAAAGAAAAGTGGGGAGCCCTAAGTTCTAGCTTTTGTTTATAATTCTTTCCCATTTATAAGGTTGTCAAACTTCATGCAGAACTTTTAACTTTTAAATAATAGAAAAATGAACCTTTGGGTAAGGTCTAGGAATGATTTAACACTCTTGTAGATTCTAGTCCCAATCTTGCTTTGCCTGAACCCATTCTTCTCCAACACATCTTTATGGGCCTTAATAAGAAAACCATAAAACATCTTAAGTCATCCATAGGAGGTTCGTTCATGCATATCACTACTAAATGAGCTAGAGATATTCTTATAAAAAATTGTAGATAACCTTCCTGAGGAGGATGAGAAGTTGTTAGAAGAAAAACCCAAAATAGCTGAACCTGAAATTTTGCCTGAACCATCCCAACCTCTAGCTTTAGCTATTCTAGATCCTGAACCACCGAAGGAGGAGGAAACTCCAATTTTAGATTTTATGTTTGAATTTGAGGATGAACTTTTTGATGATTATGGAAATACCTCGAAATAACATATGATGAAGAAACCTTAGGAGTATATAAATCCATCATTCATAGACCCTTCTGAGAAAGAATTCTTTAAAAAGACAACAAAAAGCTTGTATCTGTTTTGAGCGACGAGTGGTTAGAGGAATCAGAGCTTTCACCTGAGATAATTTGTTTAAATCACCCTCTATCGTTATTCAGTGCCAACTTGGCAAAGCTCCTTTTGACACTTTTTATAATCAACTAGTAGGTGTTAATATCATATTTGTTTTATTTGGTCAAAATTTTCTAAAAGACATGCCTTTAGCTCCTACTACCAAATTGCTAAAAAGTCTTTTAGGACGTATTGTTCCAAGTTTGGAAATTCTGTGCGCCCTTCCTATTTTTATTAATGGTACCCAAGTACTATTGAATTTCTACATCTTGATGTGGTAGAATTTGATGTGTTGATAGGGCAACCAATAGAAAGACTTATTCAAGAAGGACAAATGGGGAAGTTGAATATTAAACTTGGGAAAAACTTTGAGCTCTCTATGCCCATAACTTATTCTCTTAATACTAAGATAGAGCCACTTCCTGAGTTAGACCCAATAGAAGAGGTTAAGGTAACATCTCCTGATGACCCAATTGAACCCAACATAGAAGATGATGCTTAGCCCTTCATTGATGAGGAAGAGGATGATCCTGTTCCCGATCCTCTCGATGAATTGCTAGAATCCCCTAAGCCCTCTATTGAACTTAAACCCCTACCTTCTGGTTTGAGATATGCTTTGCTCAATAATGATCAGGATTCTCCTGTGATCATAAGTAATAAACTCTCTCAAGAAGAATCTTTGTATTTAATAACTGTCTTAGAAAAGCATCATTCTGCTTTTGGATATTCACTCCAAGACCTTAAAGGGATTAGCCCTATTCTGTGCACCCTTCGTATCCCTACAGACCTAGATTGTACACCTTCTAGGGAGCCCCAATGTAGGCTTAACAACGCGATGTGGTAGTGAAGAAAGAGGTTTTGAAGCTTTTGCATGCCGGGATCATCTATCCTGTGCCACATAGTGAGTGGGTAAGTCATGTTCAAGTTGTACCTAAGAAAGGGGGAATGACTGTTTTTAAAAATGAAAAAAATAAATTAATCCCCTAAAGAACTGTCACTGGATGGCATATGTGTATAGATTACCAGAAACTTAACAAGGCAACTAAGAAGGATCATTTTCTGCTACCTTTCATTGATGAAATGTTAGAGAGATTAGCGAACCATTCTTTTTTTATTTTCTTGATGGGTACTTAGGATATCACCAAATTCCAATCCACCTAGATAACCAAAGCAAAACCACCTTTACATGTCCATATGGAACTTATGCTTATAGAAGAATGTATTTTGGATTATGTAATGCTCCAGCTTCTTTTTAAAGATGCATGATGTCTATATTTTCTGATATAATTGAAGAAATTATGGAAGTTTTCATGGATAATTTTTCTGTTTATAGAAAAACTTTTGATGATTGTTGTTGATGATAGTTATCACCTATCACAAACCGTCAACTTTGTGCAAGAAAATGATCACTAATAGAAACATAGAAGGTTATTACTAACAATTTTCACGAGTTTTGGTGAATTACTATTTTCTGCAGGGATTATTCAAAGAGAAAGAAAACAAGGATTAAATTGATGAAATGCCACAAAACTTGATCACAATGAAAGGACACACCAGAAGACTCTAGAAGGCACGAGAAGGCATGGGACAAAGGCGAAGGCCGAGAGTGTGTAAAATAAGTTTGCTTTAAATTTGTTTAATTTTGAATTAGTGTGCTTTCTTATTTTTATTGTTGAATAAATAAAAATTGAAGTTAGACTCTCTCAGATGAAAAGAAAAATGCTTAAGTTATGATTCCTATCAAGTACCTAGTTTTCAGATTTGAATTCTCCTACGAGTTGTATGAAGTTGATTTAACTTGAGAATTTGCTCTAAAACTTGAAACCCGTGGGTAGCATAAGCTTGAACCAAAATCTAGGTAATTGACAGATATGAGATAAGAGAGTTTGAGCTACTATTTATCTTATTCTAAATGAAACTTGAATTCCAAAAATTTATCTTTGAAAATCTAAAAATTGATATGATGAGATTCTGCATGGCAAAGTTTAAATTCCTACCAGAGCCAAAATGAATATATCTAGATTAGGAAAACTTCCACATTATTACTACTTGTATTTCATCGAGTTCAGTCAAACTTTGTTGTATGCTTTATGAGAGGTATGTCATACTTTTAAAATCAAGATTATATATATATATAGCGCTATTCTACACCCTAATATTCTACACCACAAGCCAAAAATAACCTAAAAAAATACTAAGTACTACTGAACACGGTTCAGTATGAATCAGTACTATGGACAGTACCACGAAATACTTAATAATACTGAAACACGACTACTGAATATTACTGAATTTTATTCAGTATAACAGCTCGGTGTAGAATAGTATTCTACACCTACAGTGTAGAATAGCGCGTATATATATACTGGGAGGAAACACTAAAAATATTCCAAACCCATAGGATAGCCATGAAATAAATGCTCTAAATTCCTTTGTATAATCTCTCTCAAATATTTTGTATGTAAAAGAATCATGTGGCTATGCAAAAACAAAAAACATGGAAAAGTGTCCAAAGAAAGTAAAAAAAGAAAAAGAGAAAAAAAAAGAGAAGAAAAGATAGCCCATGTTTTCTTGCAATCATTCACAAGTTCAAAAGAGAGAAATTTTCAAGGAGCATAGTCAAATTAGGTTTAGCCACCATAAACATCCTATTCCATATATTTATATGTCTTGATTTGACTGTATGACTCAACTCTCTTTGGGTCCATCGTTTGACTTTACAATATATGTTTGCAAGTATGTTTCCTCATGAGAATGACATTCCTATGAAATCCACATAAGCTTTAGTGTAGGAACAAAGGCATTACGTTTATTGTCTTAGTGAGATCCAAAAATACCACATATATGAGAGACTTGAGTGTGTCATGCAGATAAATCTCTGAGTCTTATTTTGAAAACTTATTAAAAACTCCAGAATGAAGGTTGAATGAGGAATATGAGATGTACTGCTCACTTCATTGTTCTATCTTTCAATTGCTCGAGATTAGGTAAAAAGTTCAAAAGCTCCATGGTCGAAAGAAATATGAGTAAGTTTGAAAGATGGATCAATGAATTGCAATCTAAAGAAGAATTTTTGTTTGAACATAGATGTTGTCACACCCGGTTTTAAGGACAAAACCAGACATACACCATATGTGAAATAAAGAAGACAAATCTCACATATAGCCACAGATAAGTGTAATATCAAGAGACAAATGCTTAATATACATAACGCAATAGTATAAAATATACCTTAGAGAGCAACACAGCGGAAAGACAACTCCGAACACCGGGTGTAGACTTCACTCTAGGAACAAACTGACTGGTTGATCACAAACCTAAAAACTCCAGAGACTATCCTGAGGTGTGGGAAATAGCAAGAGTGAGTCCATGTCGAACTCAGCAAATATATCATGGGGTTCATGAAGCTCAAAAGGTTTGACACGGGTTTACTGCAATAGCTTTTAGTGATTCATCTTTTTAGCATTTGAGTAGCAACAAGTTTTCCATAAGCCCAAATAACCTCATGATCATGTAAACAAGAATAATGTATAACAAGAAACAATAATCATTATTGAGCATCAATATCATCAGTATTATCATTATCATTAGTATCATCATTTATTCTGTAAGGGTCCAAGGCCACTCATGACCGTGAGCACGGCTGTTATAACAGTTTTACACTCTGCAGAGGTTGTACACTTTCACTGTGAGTCGTGATTTACCATTTCGCCCGAGGTAGCTAATCTCTTGACCCACTTCCAAGGAAGGTCGGCAGGGTTCACTATGAAGTCTTTCAAAGGTTCGTCTAACAAGTTAGGGCCATTAGATTCACTCGGCAAACAGATGTAGAGCCCCCCTTCCAAATGGCACAATGACGCCCAGCCTATACACATAAGGACAGAGGCCGCACTATACCCGATTCGTCAAGCCATTCTTACGCCAAAAAGGTTACCACTAACAAGCTAGAAAATGTCCTCATACTTGACTAAAGCCAGAGCCATATAGCCCTCACAGTTGTACTGTAAGTCCCGGATGTTCGCTTACAGATAAGTCCTTATGGAGAGAAACTAGAGCACCATAAAAACAACCAAATATGCTCTAGCCCTCTTGAGCCATATTGCTTTAAAGCATCTTTTAAACGTTCATTGCATATATCATTAGTCAAGTTACAGATCATGGTTATTTATCTTGAGCACTAGCATAAATACTACCCAATGCAATGTCCCATGGGTGTCAAGGTACAAGATACAAAAACTAGGATATCCTTAGTGGTAACAAGGTAGACACATGCACATGAATTAAGTATATTAAAGGTGAATAGGAAACAAGGATGATCCCATGCTATACTTGCCTTATATTGAGATCCTTTCTCTGATCCAAATCTTTAATTAATAGCTTCTTGAATCTCCACATAAATCTCACCGACTGGACTTGATCAATAAATCACCACACACGCATCGAGCAATCATACGAAGCAAACAATGAATAATAATTAGAACAGTACACCAAACAATTAAAGAAATTTGTAAACTAACCTACGCGTTGCTACGAACACATAAACGCGGAAAACACGCTAATCGGAGCTACGGTGAAAGAAATACATACACCGAAAGATTTTGTTGTATAAAACGGAAAATTATAGGTCTCATTTGTTTTAACTATATAAAATCGTATAGTTCATTTGTTTTAAAATACTTTTTATAGATACTCAAAAGTGACTTAGGCTAAATTACATTTAAATTTAGAAAACTAACGGAGAAATCAATAATATTTTATTTATAAATCTAGTTGCACAGTTATTAATCAAGTTAGATCTAAACTATGAAATTCCAGAGATTTTGATAAAGAAAACATTAATACTAATACGTAGTTCATGTTGTTATAAACCCATTGCAATTTGAACGGACTAATTCAGAATTAAAATAAATAAGTTATGAATTAAACGAGATTTTCTTTAGTAAAATAATAGATTAAATCGAATCTTAAAGGTAGAAAACCTAACTAACAGTAGCACTAACAGTATAAAAAGTCTGTAAAACTCTTCTACACGTTACTACGATCACACAGACGTAAAGATCACGAAATTCGGATTTAAAACGTGAAAGTTATGAATTTTCTAAGATTTCCTACATTAACTGTAAAGGGTTAGATGCTTGAACGATCCGCTGTGCTGTCTGATGACCCAGATCTTTGAGTTACCAGACTTCAAGGGTATCAGACACTGTCGAGGACAATAGATAATCTCTGAAGGCCATAATCTCAGCATTTAGCTCTGGCTTGTGTTCCAAAATCTTGGAAAATATAAAACCTCTGACTTCTTGACTGAGGTCCTCTGTCTTAGGATCTTCTAGAGGAACACGTTTCTTTATAGCAGTGTCATCCATAGCTTTGTATTCCATGTTTTTTTTAGGGCAAGCTCCACCCCATAACCACTCAAGGTGACTGCATCTACAGCACCAACTGAACCACAAAAGGTGGACGTAGTCCCACATCCAGATGGTAGGACAGGACGCAGAGCGTACCTGACTTTTCCCTGCTTTGATGCTTCTGCTAGTTGAACATGCATCTCTTTGAAGCAATTTGTCCCAGCAGCCCCGTAAAATATAGCAACCGGAGCAGTAATATTTGTGCGAGGATATGTATGGTCACAGTCAAAGAGTTCAGGCTGTTCAGTGGAATCCATAGCTAGCTTGCCCAATCCCCCAAGCCATTCATGGAAGCTTCTCGCCGGAAAAGAGGAAGAAAATTAGGGAAACGACGAACGGATGATGGATTCGCGAAAAGAAAGATGTGCCGGTGAAGAGGATGACGAGACGAACCTCGGAGTGGAAGCGGAATTCGCCGGAGATGTCCGAGGTGGCCGGAAACGCTCGCCGAACCATCGCCGGAAGTTCGCCGGAACGCAAGCTGTAGATGAAGAACTTCGGCGAGGGGTGGAGGGAGCTACGAGCGGCGGCTCGCGATAAGAAGGGAGAAAATTCTAATTTACTACACGAGAGATTTCCCAAACTAGGGGCTCCTCTACGGTAGTTTTGGTGTGCCTTACCCATGGGGTAGGTACGTATATATAGGGAGGAAAACTCTCCATCCCATGTCAACTAGCGATATGGTGCTAATTGACGTTGCACCATCCACCTCCGCTAATAGGCCTAAGTAATCATTTAAGCCCATTAGTAAATAAATGTATGCGCCTTTGAGATTTATTAGGATTATTGCACATGGGCTTTGAGCGTTGGAAAACAAATGAGAGATTTATTATTTTCGGAATTAATTATTTTCATGGATAAAATAATTCCAGAAAAGTCCAGAATTATTATTTAAGCCGCGAAAAATACTCCGAAAGCTCTGAAAATTCAGGGAAATTTTTCAGAGACATTATGGAACATGAGGAACCCAAATAAAGTATTTGGAGCTCACTAAAAGGTAATTTTGGAGCATCTAAAAATTAGATTATGCTCATAGACAAGTGGAAACAAGCTACAGAAAAAGTCAGAAAAATTCCCGAGAAGTTTGTAGAGGTTAATTGACGGATGAGAAACAATGAATTTGATTGTATAAAAATAATATATGTATATCGGAGAAGAAAAATCGACCTAAACGCATTTTGAAAGAACAACTTGAATTTATTTTAATCTTTGGTCAAAACCAAGCAATGCAAAAACACAAATGCATCAGCATGTATGCACAACAATGTTGCTAAACCTTCTGATAGATTTTAATTTAATAAAAAATATTATTTTCCTAGGTTTTCATGAGCACAAAAATACATAATTAAATCATTTTAGCTCTATTTCCAAATAAGCAAATTTTCGGGTGTTACAATTCTACCCCCCTTAAGATGAATCTCGTCCCGAGATTCAGAAAATAGTGATCCAAGATATATGGAAACTCTGACTATAGATCTTCTTCACTTGTCCGAGTAGCCTCCTCCTCTTAGCGTCACTCCATTGTTTCTACATACCTTGATAATCTTTCTTCGAGTAATTGGCTCACTATTTCTGAGATTTTGACAGGTATTCCAATCAGCCTTGAGATAACTCCAAACCAATTCTTGGGTAACTTCCAACTGTTAGGCCATTCCTCGTTTCTTTCCTAGCAACCTTAAATGAACCGTTGTGGCGGGAAACTTGCTCACTCTTCACATCAATATTCTTTACACTTCTCATAAAGGCAACCTTGTGATCACTTTGTATGATAAACTCTTGTCCCCATTCATCCAAACTGCATTGCAATAACTCTTCACAATGATTGGCTATATCCCTTTTTAATCCATACTATCAGACCTCCTACATCATACATTCACCTTCCAACATAGTCTCCTTTCTTTCTTTGCCCAAAGTAGGTTATATCACCAATCTTGAAAATATATGTCCATTCATGTTCAGGTTAAGTTGTTAAATGCTTAAGAACAATGCTTAGTCCCTGGTGTCGTCCAAATCTTCTTAGTATAACTCTCCCTTGCCAAGGGCATCGACAATAACTCTTACTTTGCTTCTCCAAATGATAGCACCTTTCATGTCTTAATCAACTCAAATCCAATGATAACGTCACCAACTCAACCCCAACTTAGTGTAAATACCTTCTAGACACTTAATTCCATATAGATATCTCTCTTATGTCCAAGAAGATGTTCCACAGTGGATATCTCCATACCATGTGTCAAGTGGTCCAACTCAGTTAGCTCACTTAATGCATATTTTTCTTGCGTAGGGCACATCCCAAATCTTGAGGAGATGTTTGTCCATCATTGTAATACCTCCAATGATCCTCTAACAGATTCTCACTATCCCAAAGTAACTTTAAGTCACACCTCATCCTTGGGGGGTTCTAACTTAACACGTAAATTCTTATATTCTTCTACATAATTCCACTGATAGAGATAACCTATCCAAAACTTACTAGCCATGCTTGGTATAGTAGTGAGGTTTCCTAAGTCTCTGTAGAACCAACCCTAGATTTCCAACATCACCTTCCTACGTTATCCATGCCAATTTAACTTGGGTATGTTGAAGGTTGAACTCCCAACTGATGATAGCTACTGATGATACCTCGAATTGAAGACCAATCCTGATGATTACCCGTGCTCTGTGTAAACGATCCAACAAGTCATCAATCCTAAGAAAAGATGTCCGCACTCGATAGTGACTTCTCCACCGTGGGGATAACCGATTCTTCCAAGTGACACACTCGAATGTTTGAATCCTTCAACTTGCAACTTCTTTAACTCGGCTACCCCCCTTAAGAAAAGATCAGCCAGGGGATGCCAAGGGTAACTTGCATCATCTTTAGTATAGGTTAACTACCATCATGTCCTAATTCTCTAGAGGCTTGTGTATAGAAGTAGAAGCAAATAGCCTGAAGTTTCCTCGCGAGAGGAAAAAAAATAGTACAGTAAAATAACAATAACTCTCATTCTGTTTATCCAATGTAGTTGCAGCTTATACCGTTGGAAAGCTTATCAAATTCTCCACAACTTTCATGTAAAACACTTTTCCAAATTCTGCAGTTAAGTTGGTCGAAAACAGTGCACAACCGAAACTGTTCCAGGTTGCTGACAGCATAGTTATATCATCTTGTGATTTTCATAACTCCCAATCCAAAATAGCCATGAGGGTGGTTCTTATGGCTAGATAAAGATGTCGAAGCCTAATGTTGTCTAGAATTTTCTCATGATTTATGGTCATCCAAAGACAGATGTATAAGCCAAATGAGATAGACTGCTCTAAAAGGATAGGATGTAGAGAGTCAAAATAAACCAACCCATCTACCAATTCAATCATCTTTATATCTTAAGCCGGTATCTAAATGAAATTGTGGGATCCACAAATTCATTGCAATCATTACAAAGATCCAAATCAAGCATAAGCATAATGACAACAAACGGAACACCGAAGGTTCACACTTCAAACATTGAGTCAACTAGCGATACTATCGTTCTCTTCATACCAAGGGTAAGGATCCTAAAGCTCTTAATCTGTTTACGCAAGAAGGTGGTAAGAGAAGATTCTAATAGCATATCAAAGCTTAAAATAAGTATCAAGGAGGAGACAAATATCAAGGGTAGATATATAGTAGAGAAGAAAATGTCAAGGATTATAGAGCAAGGATTTTATAGCAAGTTCAAAACCTTAAGACGACCATTTTCTAACTAGGCTTGCGTCCTACAGTCAGCATTGCTCCGATACCACTCTGTCACACCCGGTTTTAAGGACAAAACCAAACATACACCATATGTGAAATAAAGAAGACAAATCTCACATATAGCCACAGATAAGTGTAATATCAAGAGACAAATGCTTAATATACATAACGCAATAGTATAAAATATACCTTAGAGAGCAACACAGCGGAAAGACAACTCCGAACACCGGGTGTAGACTTCACTCCAGGAACAAACTGACTGGTTGATCACAAACCTAAAAACTCTAGAGACTATCCTGAGGTGTGGGAAATAGCAAGAGTGAGTCCATGTCGAACTCAGCAAATATATCATGGGGTTCATGAAGCTCAAAAGGTTTGACACAGGTTTACTGCAATAGCTTTTAGTGATTCATCTTTTTAGCATTTGAGTAGCAACAAGTTTTCCATAAGCCCAAATAACCTCATGATCATGTAAACAAGAATAATGTATAACAAGAAACAATAATCATTATTGAGCATCAATATCATCAGTATTATCATTATCATTAGTATCATCATTTATTCTGTAAGGGTCCAAGGCCACTCGTGACCGTGAGCACGGCTGTTATAACAGTTTTACACTCTGCAGAGGTTGTACACTTTCACTGTGAGTCGTGATTTACCCTTTCGCCCGAGGTAGCTAATCTCTTGACCCACTTCCAAGGAAGGTCGGCAGGGTTCACTATGAAGTCTTTCAAAGGTTCGTCTAACAAGTTAGGGCCATTAGATTCACTCGGCAAACAGATGTAGAGCCCCCCTCCCAAATGGCACAATGACGCGCAGCCTATACACATAAGGACAGAGGCCGCACTATACCCGATTCGTCAAGCCATTCTTACGCCAAAAAGGTTACCACTAACAAGCTAGAAAATGTCCTCATACTTAACTAAAGCCAGAGCCATATAGCCCTCACAGTTGTACTGTAAGTCCCGGATGTTCGCTTACAGATAAGTCCTTATGGAGAGAAACTAGAGCACCATAAAAACAACCAAATATGCTCTAGCCCTCTTGAGCCATATTGCTTTAAAGCATCTTTTAAACGTTCATTGCATATATCATTAGTCAAGTTACAGATCATGGTTATTTATCTTGAGCACTAGCATAAATACTACCCAATGCAATGTCCCATGGGTGTCAAGGTACAAGATACAAAAACTAGGATATCCTTAGTGGTAACAAGGTAGACACATGCACATGAATTAAGTATATTAAAGGTGAATAGGAAACAAGGATGATCCCATGCTATACTTGCCTTATATTGAGATCCTTTCTCTGATCCAAATCTTTAATTAATAGCTTCTTGAATCTCCACGTAAATCTCACCGACTGGACTTGATCAATAAATCACCACACACGCATCGAGCAATCATACGAAGCAAACAATGAATAATAATTAGAACAGTACACCAAACAATTAAAGAAATTTGTAAACTAACCTACGCGTTGCTACGAACACATAAACGCGGAAAACACGCTAATCGGAGCTACGGTGAAAGAAATACATACACCGAAAGATTTTGTTGTATAAAACGGAAAATTATAGGTCTCATTTGTTTTAACTATATAAAATCGTATAGTTCATTTGTTTTAAAATACTTTTTATAGATATTCAAAAGTGACTTAGGCTAAATTACATTTAAATTTAGAAAACTAACGGAGAAATCAATAATATTTTATTTATAAATCTAGTTGCACAGTTATTAATCAAGTTAGATCTAAACTATGAAATTCCAGAGATTTTGATAAAGAAAACATTAATACTAATACGTAGTTCATGTTGTTATAAACTCATTGCAATTTGAACGGACTAATTCAGAATTAAAATAAATAAGTTATGAATTAAACGAGATTTTCTTTAGTAAAATAATAGATTAAATCGAATCTTAAAGGTAGAAAACCTAACTAACAGTAGCACTAACAGTATAAAAAGTCTGTAAAACTCTTCTACACGTTACTACGATCACACAGACGTAAAGATCACGAAATTCGGATTTAAAACGTGAAAGTTATGAATTTTCTAAGATTTCCTACATTAACTGTAAAGGGTTAGATGCTTGAACGATCCGCTGTGCTGTCTGATGACCCAGATCTTTGAGTTACCAGACTTCAAGGGTATCAGACACTGTCGAGGACAATAGATAATCTCTGAAGGCCATAATCTCAGCATTTAGCTCTGGCTTGTGTTCCAAAATCTTGGAAAATATAAAACCTCTGACTTCTTGACTGAGGTCCTCTGTCTTAGGATCTTCTAGAGGAACACGTTTCTTTATAGCAGTGTCATCCATAGCTTTGTATTCCATGTTTTTTTTTAGGGCAAGCTCCACCCCATAACCACTCAAGGTGACTGCATCTACAACACCAACTGAACCACAAAAGGTGGACGTAGTCCCACATCCAGATGGTAGGACAGGACGCAGAGCGTACCTGACTTTTCCCTGCTTTGATGCTTCTGCTAGTTGAACATGCATCTCTTTGAAGCAATTTGTCCCAGCAGCCCCGTAAAATATAGCAACCGGAGCAGTAATATTTGTGCGAGGATATGTATGGTCAAAGTCAAAGAGTTCAGGCTGTTCAGTGGAATCCATAGCTAGCTTGCCCAATCCCCCAAGCCATTCATGGAAGCTTCTCGCCGGAAAAGAGGAAGAAAATTAGGGAAACGACGAACGGATGATGGATTCGCGAAAAGAAAGATGTGCCGGTGAAGAGGATGACGAGACGAACCTCGGAGTGGAAGCGGAATTCGCCGGAGATGTCCGAGGTGGCCGGAAAAGCTCGCCGAACCATCGCCGGAAGTTCGCCGGAACGCAAGCTGTAGATGAAGAACTTCGGCGAGGGGTGGAGGGAGCTACGAGCGGCGGCTCGCGATAAGAAGGGAGAAAATTCTAATTTACTACACGAGAGATTTCCCAAACTAGGGGCTCCTCTACGGTAGTTTTGGTGTGCCTTACCCATGGGGTAGGTACGTATATATAGGGAGAAAAACTCTCCATCCCATGTCAACTAGCGATATGGTGCTAATTGACGTTGCACCATCCACCTCCGCTAATAGGCCTAAGTAATCATTTAAGCCCATTAGTAAATAAATGTATGGGCCTTTGAGATTTATTAGGATTATTGCACATGGGCTTTGAGCGTTGGAAAACAAATGAGAGATTTATTATTTTCGGAATTAATTATTTTCATGGATAAAATAATTCTAGAAAAGTCCAGAATTATTATTTAAGCCGCGAAAAATACTCCGAAAGCTCCGAAAATTCAGGGAAATTTTTCAGAGACATTATGGAACATGAGGAACCCAAATAAAGTATTTGGAGCTCACTAAAAGGTAATTTTGGAGCATCTAAAAATTAGATTATGCTCATAGACAAGTGGAAACAAGCTACAGAAAAAGTCAGAAAAATTCCCGAGAAGTTTGTAGAGGTTAATTGATGGATGAGAAACAATGAATTTGATTGTATAAAAATAATATATGTATATCGGAGAAGAAAAATCGACCTAAACGCATTTTGAAAGAACAACTTGAATTTATTTTAATCTTTGGTCAAAACCAAGCAATGCAAAAACACAAATGCATCAGCATGTATGCACAACAATGTTGCTAAACCTTCTGATAGATTTTAATTTAATAAAAAATATTATTTTCCTAGGTTTTCATGAGCACAAAAATACATAATTAAATCATTTTAGCTCTATTTCCAAATAAGCAATTTTTCGGGTGTTACAGATGTACTTTTGAGGAGTTGTACAAAATTCATAAAACCCTGCAATTCTTAAATTGCAATAAGTTTAAGTTACTTTTATAAGGGACTAGCAAAGACTTAGCTTGGGGGAACTTGTTGATGGTAGTTGTCATCTATCACAAACCGTCAAGTTTGTGCAAGAAAATGATCACCAATAGAAACATAGGAGGTTACTACTAACAATTTTCACGAGTTTAGTGAATTACTATTTTCTGTAGGGATTATTTAGAGAGAAAGAAAACAAGGATTAAATTGACGAAACGCCACAAAACTTGATCATGATGAAAGGACACACCAGAAGACTCTAGAAGGCACGGGACCAAGGTGGAGACCGAGTGGCCACTAGAGGAGGCCGCCTAGCCCCCCTCAAGCTAGCCAACCTGGCCCAGAGGCCAACCACTTTCCCCTTCACGTGAATCAATCCAACTGACCTCTACGTCATATCTTGACCCTTGTTACAAGTCCGTTTGATCCGAGGGCTGTGGTTCATCCTACCAGACTATATAACCAGACCTAGACCCCCCTAAGGCATCCATCATCATAAGGTCAAGACAAGATTAGAATTAGGGTTTCCAGAGAGAGATTAGAGGTCTACTTCAAGTTTAGGGTTTAGATCTAGCTAGATATAAGAAGAATTGGGCGTTGCTCAGGATTCTGTATCGCCATCGGGAGATTTGGTAATTATATTGTAATCTCATTATTTGACTTTGTGCTACTTCAATAATATCATTATGTTTCTACTTATTTTGTTCTTAGTTTATTCTAGTTGTATATTTGATATAGTCATGATTAGTAACGATTTTATGCATATGTTCGCAAAGCACTTAGTTCAATTCTGGATTGGATTAGGTGGTAGATATGATGTAGGTGTGGTGCTTATATTAAATTTACCTACGAATGCACCCTATATTCGAGGACATCAAGTGGTAGATCACGGGTGTGATATTTCTATTGAGTCCTATGTAGCCCACTCCCCGAATATAGGCCAAGTAGAACCAAGTTACAAGGAAAGGATTGCTCTGTTCTTGATATTCCTTAGTAATGTTCCTTATGCATAGATGGAGGATTGATTGTGCTATAAATGATAGTATTTATACTAGAGTGAACAAAAAACTTAGTAAATATGAAATAACTTAGGATTCTTACCTCTTAATATATATCCTGATTAGCTCTACTTGATTCATGAGTCTCTCTCTCATTCTGGAATACCCATTGTTTCTTATTTTATATCTATCATTTATCTATTGTCTTACCCCTATAAAGATAAGAGTGGTTATTTGATCTTTATCATGAGTATGTATATTTGATATTATTTCTAGCCATATCATTCTTTTATTTTAAACCCTGTTAAGCTCCCCGTGGTAAAGTATAAATAACGATACCAAGAACATTCCTGGGTGAAATGGTACAACGGGTGTATTTTATTTGTGCATTTGCGGATAACCTTTATTCTATATTTTATGTAAGTGTCATGATTATAAGTACAACCATATTTCTAGTATCATGTTAGGGATGACAACTTAACTCAAGTGATTCTAAGAAATGTCAACAACCATTTCTAGAGCCGTTGTTGGGGAGCTTCAGGAAATTTTTAATGGCTATCAGAAAGATTAATCAAATATATACTTATAGATAAAAATCATAACCAGTACCTCTGTCTTGGTAGGCTTACCCTTGTTTTGTTTTTGTTCATATCTTATATAGAGTAATACAGGTTTGGTTGTGACTCATCAATTTTCAATCACAAATCAACCCAACCAAGGAGGATCAATACCAATAGTGAAGCTATGGCTAAAAAGACTTTACTTGAGTTCTCTGCTCCAAGTATTGGAACTTTCGCACTGGACCAAAACTCTGGACGAACAACCTTGAGTTTGAGCTCAAGCCAAGGCTTGTCAACATGGTTCAAGCCACTACATTCAGTGAAAAGGTACAAGAAGATGCTAATGCTCATCTATAGGATTTCCTAGAGATTGGAAGCACCATCATCATCAAAAACATTGACCAAGATATCATACTCCTTCGTCTATTTATGTTCTCATTGAAGGGAAGAGCGAAGTTGTCACACCCCAAAATTTACTATTTTGGGTTGTGCATTGAAAACACTAAATAAAATAAATATTTTAACGTTTGGATAAAAATTACCAAGTTTAGTTTATCTTAACATTAGTAAGTAATAGAAAAAAAATGAGATTTTAATTTTTCTTTATGAACTAATTTGACGGGCTTTTACTTGGTGTGATGTTTGCTTGTTGTTTGACTTCGTGTTGTGAATGCATAAACTTTTCAAAGCGCGTTTAGTAAGTCATTTATCTTTCTCTGGCTTGTCTGTCGTTTTCTGTAATCAAAATAGCTCCTTTTTCTATCTTAATCGTTTCATATGGAGTTGCTCTAGATCTTTTCCTTCTACTCTAAATATAAATCATTTCTTTGCGTTCATTATCTATCCACATGTCTCTGTGAACTTTTCAGGAATTGTTCTGGCTTTTTCTGGAGCTAGTTCCCATTTTCTGCGAGAATTATCTAATTTTTAGATGCTTCAAATTATCTTATCATGAGCTCCAAATACTTTATTTGGGTATGTCATGTTCCATAATGTCTTTGAGAAATTTTCCTGAAGTTTTGTGATTTTCTGAGTATTTTTCGTGGCTCAAATAGTAATTCTAGATTTTCTAGAATTATTCTTAGCCATGATATTAAATAATTCGGAAAATAAAAAAATCCAATCTTAAACCAAATCGACTCAAATCATACATATATACATATATATATCTTCTTTACTTTTTAGTCTACATTTGAGAATCTCCTGGCAATCTTTGGTTTACTTCTATATTCTTTGTTTCCGGTTTCTTTTCCTTATCATGGCCTGCACAAAATCTTGAACCCACGTCAAGTTCTACCAGCTGCCATTTATGATGTTGCCGCATCCACCTAGAAACTAGGCTGCTCCTCGCTAGGTTCTTTTCCTGGCCAAAATCGAGTCCTCTTGTTCCCCGCACAAAACGTTCAGCGCCCAAGCCCTAACTGGAACCTCGACAGCTAGACAGGTCGAGGTCTGTGCCGAACCCAACTTAGCTGGCCGCCAACCTCGACAACTTCCACATCCGGTGAGTGTTCCCCCAGCGTCTACGCGATCTTGCGAATCAGCGCCATATTCCGCTGCAGCAGGTCGAGACTCATCTCCGCAAGGATCTGCCTCGCCCCCGGGGTGACAATGGCAAGGTCAGAGCTGCTGGTAACGAGCAAGTCGGTGTTGGACACCAGCGCGTGCACGACAGGAAAGCCGCCGCGTGCTGCAGGTCCAGCATCTCTCCGCGGACCTTGCCCGAGAGCGCGTCCACCAGCGTGATCTCGTTCGCTGATGATGTGTCCACTACCGCAATCTCATACACCAGGGCAGGAGAAGCCAGACGCATCGCCAGCATCGAGCGGACTCCAATCCAGTCCTTGGCCCTGCCCATCAAGCCGTTCCGGCCCTGTTCCATGGCCCTGTGCCCCTCGTCTTGGCCACCTCAGTCGTCGCCCGCGCGCTGGACTGAGCGCTGCCGTGACCGTGGTCGTGGCCGCCTAAGTCGTAGCATCCATCAACGACTTCTTAAAGACTCGCCGGAGTTCTGTTTGTCCGCAGCTGAGTAGAAGCCGGACTCCTACCAGCATCATCCTGTGGCCTGATCGTCTACTCTCCGCATGAAGCGGGGGACACCGTTCTCCCTCTGCAACTCACAATCATCCAGTTCCTGTCCAACAGCAGGAAGCAGATGCTATTTCTCTCGTCGCCTTGACACAAGTAGCAAGCGTCATGCATGCATAATTTGGTGAGACTCACATCTCTTTGTCCATTATTTTATTCATTAAAAATTGTGCAGATGTCATGCCTATGTCATTCATGCATAATAAATGATCAATCTCTATCTATCCCTCGGTTCTGAGAAAATTTATCTTTTCTATGTCCTCGAGATATAATTTTCTAACTACCTAGACTGTCCATTGAATCTCTGCACTCGTAGGTACTCATATGTCTATCCTTGCCCTGAACTCATTGTCATCTTATCTCAGTTATTTTAGCTCCATTTGATTTGACTCTTTTCCGTCGTGTTCGTACTGACAGTATAGCAACTACGTTTTACATGCGACATGTTATCTGAATTTATTTTATATTAACTGGAATAACGTGGATGCATCTTGCTTTTGTAATTTAAAACAAGCTATGTTTAAGTCTCGGCTTTTCATAAAAAAAATATACATATCATTGTGATTAATATCTACCTATTGTGTTCCGTTAATTAAATTTGTTAGCTTGAACACAATTGTATTAAATTCAAATTAGATGTTCTCACAATTTACTTTGTTTTTACAAGCTAAAGAATAATTGGTATATAAAAGACACTGAAATATTTGTAACCAAAGTATGATTAGATTTAACTCGGCCTTTTAGTTAACATGAGATTTCTGTGATCTGAATTAATAATGCTTAACATAGTTTCACTTAATCAAAATAATCAAACATGTAGTTGTTTCTTTTATATAATATAAATGTAATTTGATTAATATTGATTTAATATCTTTTAATTAAAAATCAACTTAGGGTTGTAGTTCCGTCTTTTTGCTTTGCGACCATGCCTATGTTAGCTACACGTGAACAATGCCATTTAATATGTCACATGTTGATTAGATTAATCCTATTACTTTGATTAATAACTATGCAAACTTGATTCTAAATAAAAGCAACATAGGACACTATCGATCTTTTTATAATTACTACTTGTCAACTTAAATACATATTTATTAATTGTAATTGCCTAGTTTAAACATGATTTATAAAGTTGGGTTAAGTGCAATTTGATTAGTATTTATTCAATGTCCCTCGTAATTAAAAGTAATTTAGGTTTATCTCCGATCTTTTATAAATAATAAAATGTTAGCTTGGTAAATAACAACTTAAATATTTCTTTGTTAATTATAATTTATTTAGTTACACATAAAATGAGTTGATTAATGTTTATCTAATGACTATTAATTTATTAAAAACAACTTAGGTTTATAACTCCGGTATCTTATAAATAGATGTTAATATGATTAATATCAACTTAAACGACTTTTCAATTATGACTTCTTAGCTTAAACATAAAACGTAAATGCTTACATTTAGCTTGTCACATGTTCTATGTTTTCTAAGATACAAATAGTTAAATAACTTAAATACAATGAAAAGTTTATATTTATAAGTAGAGTTGAACTTCGGCTTTATAATTTGATTAACTCAGCTTTAGGATATTTCTCTAAAAATGTTAATCACCTTATCTTGATAACTAAAATGAATCAAGCATATAGTTTTCTCTTTTGTTATGTTGCAAACCTCGATAGTCGTGCACTTTTTAACGATAGCTCCATTCTCTGTCATTCTTGCGTTCTCGTAACTATAGCAAAAAGCCGTGATCGTTTAGTGTGCTTCCTTTTTAAAGTGTTTCTTTGTATGATGTTTGTTCTTAGGTGTGTTTGTTGTCTGTTTATTGTGCTTGGTTGCTGCGAGTAGAGGAAGTGTGATCCGTTAGCGCTAAAGACCAGGAGCTGACGACAGACAGTCGAAGCAGAAGCTAGAGTCCAGAAGATAGCAACTGAAGATTCTGAGCAGCTTAACTTTGAGAATAAGGCAAGTATAACATGGGATTTCCTTGTTGTCCTATTCACTTTAATCACATAAAATCTTATTGCATGTGTCTATATTGAATTGTAATTAAGGAATTTCCTAGTTTTTGATCTATACCTTGTTACCTATGGGATTTTGCATTGGGTAGCTTTTGCTAGCACTGAACATAAACTATGATCTTGTAATATGATTAATGGAATATGCAACAACACTAAAAGATGACATTTTGATTATTGTTTAAAGAGGGCTAGAGCATGGGGCTATTTTTGGTGCTCTAGTTTCTCTCCATAAGGACTTATTTGTAAGCGAACATCCGGGACTTACAGTACAACTGTGAGGGCTATATGGCTCTAGCTTTAGTCAAGTATGAGGACCTTTTTCTAGCTTGTTAGTGGTAACCTTCATGGCGTAAGAATGGCTTGACGAATCGGGTATAGTGCGGCCTCTGTCCTTATGTGTTGTCACACCCCAAAATTTCCTATTTTGGGTTGTGCGTAAAAAACGCTAAATAAAATAAATTATTTCAATATCTGAATAAATTTATTAGATAAGTTAAGTTGCTGTTAATTTAAATATAGAAAATTGTGGTTTTAAACTTTTTCATATTAATTTGATAATGTGGTATTTGTATGATGCTTGTCTTTGGTGTTGGTGAGTGCTATTATTTTCAAAATACCATAGGACGACGTTTATTTCTCATCGGAAAAATTTTTGGTATTATCTGGATTTAAAATTTCAATTTCTGTAAGCTTAATCTTTTTCCTTGATCTCTTCATCAATCTTTTCATGAGCTCAAACTCATTTAGTTGAGTTCCTTATCTCTCCAAGAGTCTCCAGGATTTTTCCCGTGATTTTTCTGAGCTCCAGACTATTTTTCACGACCAAAAAGGTAATTTTAGATTTTCTAGAATTATTTTATTCGCGGAATTAAAATAATCCCGAAATTAAGAAAATCCGAAAAGTTTCCAAACCCTAGGACTATATATATGCCGGCGTAGCCCTCGACGTCCTGATTTCAGAAGTACAACCCTTATCGCGAGCCGCCGCTCGTAGCTCCCTCCACCTCTCGCGCGAAGTTCTGCATCTACAGCTTGCGTTCCTGTGAACTTTCGACGAGCTTTTCCAGCCAAACCATCGCGTCCCGACGCCGGCCACCACCACCAAGAGGTAGCCCTCGTCGTTCTCTACATCGTGGTATATCCGTTTGTGTGAATCCATGTCACACCCAAAATTTTCTATTTTGGGGTGTGCATGAAAAATACTAAATAAAATAAATGATTTCAATATTCGAATAAATTTATTAGATAAGTTAAGTTGTTGCTAATTAAATATAGAAAATTATGGTTTTAAATTTTTTCATATTAAATTATTAATGTGGTGTCTGCGTGATGCTTGTCTTTGGTGTTGGTGAGTGCTATTATTTTCAAAATACCATAGGACGACGTTTACTTCTCATCGGAAAACTTTTTGGTATTTTCTGGATTCAAAATTCTAATTTCCGTGAGCTTAATCTTTTTCCTTGATCTCTTCATCCATCTTTTCATAAGCTCCAAATACTTTATTTGGGTTCCTCATGTTCCATAATGTCTCTAGAAAATTCCCTCGAATTTTCGGAGCTTTCGGAGTATTTTTCGCGGCTTAAATAATAATTCTGGACTTTTGTAGAATTATTTTATCCATGAAATTAATTAATTCCGAAAATAATAAATATCTCATTTTCCACCAAAGCTTGTGTGCAATAATCCTAAATGTCCATTCATTTATTTACTAATGGGCTTTAATAATTAATTAGGCCTATTAGTAAAGATGGAGGGTGCAACGTCAATTAGCACCATATCACTAGTTGACATGGAGGTGGAAAGTTTTTCTCCCTATATATAGGCGCCGCCGCTGTTGCCGCCCGCCGCCGCTGTTGCCGTTCGCCGCTGCTGTTGCTGCCCGCCGCCGCTGTTGTTGTCCGCCGCCGCTGAGCTCGTATCGCGAGCCACCGCTCGTAGCTCCCTCCACCCCTCGCCGAAGTTCTTCATCTACAGGTTGCGTTCCGGCGAACTTCCGGCGATGGTTTGGCGAGCTTTTCCAGCCACCTCAGACATCTCCGGCGAATTCCGCTTCCACCCTGAGGTTCATCTCGATCTTCTCTACGCCGTTATGTATCCTTTTTCACGAATCCATGCTCGTTTAATCGTTTTTCTATCTTTTCTCCCTCTTTTCCGACGAACTCCATGGATGGATAAACCTTCTTCATTTTTCAGGCCGTTCGTGCATCGCTCTCTTCCTCTCTCGAGCCACAGCTCCCCGTCCCCGGAGACGGCCGTTAGGCCGAGCTAGGGAGCTGCGACCGTCGGTACGTGAAGCAGGTCTTCGACAACCTCCACGGGAGCATCTCGCTCGACCCATTGGCCCTGCAGATTGTTGATACCGAGGAGTTTGAGAGGTTGCAGGACTTGAAACAACTTGGTCTTACATATCTCATCTATCCTGGAGCTGTTCACACACGCTTCGAATACTCATTAGGTGGTGTCTATTCGTTGGCTGGAGAGGCTATAAATAATCTTAATACATATCAGGGAGAAGAGCTTGGCATTGATCATGTCGACATGCAGACTGTAAAGCTTGCAGGTCTCTTGCATGATATTGGGCATGGACTCTTCAGTCATTTGTTTGAGCATGAGGTTCTTCCTCGGGTTGATCCTAGCATTTCTGGAGGAACTTGCTGCTGGCCGGCCGAGGCTCTTCCTCCCTCGACAGCACTGTAGCAGCAGACCAGCCATGTGCAGAGGAACACGATGACTAAGGTAGAAGACAATATAATTACAGTTTTGCCACTATTCGTTTTATCTCTGCCGTTTTGTCGTTTTACGTCCGATTCGAGTCATTCAAGTCGCGTTAGATTCGTGTCGTCGCGCTCTACACAGTAGCGCTAATGTTCGTCATGTCTTATAATTATGAATTTATTTATTTAAAATACAATTTGATTAGTATTAATTTAATAGTTTTTAATTCAAAGTGACATAGGTTTATAATTTTGTTTTTGTTGCTTTTGACCGTGGTGATGCAAGCGACATGTTAGCAACACTGTTTTTCATGTCCCACGTTTATGAATATAATTAATTTGATTAATGTTTAGTTAGCGAGTGCTCTATTTAATTAATTAAAAAGTAATTTAGGTTTAACTCGATTAATATTAGATGGTTCTTGATTATAATTTGTTTAGTTTAAATATAAAACATGAGATGGTTCGGTTAGTGCTTGTATATGTGTCAGGTTATATAAATTATAAATATTTGATTAGAATAATTAATGTTTATGACATGCTCCTTTAAATTTAAAATAACATAGGTTCATGCGTCGGCACTTTCTTAAAATGTTAACTCGATTAATATTCACATTAATGCGTTTTTATTTATAAATTGTTTATTAGATGCAAATCATGGCCATTGAACTCTTGTTAGCATGATGACATCATCCCGACATCACCCACACTTTATTACCGTTTTCCTTTAGAAAAACAAATCCCGAAATACAATAGAAATACATATATACATACAATTTTGTTTAGGCCATATCTTCCACGTTTTAACTCCGATTTGGCCCGTTCAAGTTGCGTTAGGTTCGTATTTGCGAGCTCTACATGTTAGTGTAGTTGTACAGTAGGTTTGGAAAATTTAATTTTTGAGTTTATATTAAAGTAATTATTTATCTATAGGAAATCTTAGAAAATTCATAACTTTCACGTTTTAAATCCGAATTTCGTGATCTTTACGTCTGTGTGATCGTAGTAATGTGTAGAAGAGTTTTACAAACTTTTTATACTGTTTTACTACTGTTGGTGTACTGTTTTAATTATGTCTCTTTATTTGCTTCGTGTATGATTGCTCGGATGATTGTGTGTTGATGCTTGGTGATCGAGTATAGACGGTGAGCAGTTTCTTGATGATCGGGAGTATTATTTTAAGCCAGACCAGCAGATCATGAGGAAAGCTTTGATCAAGGCAAGTATAACATGGGACCATCCTTGTTGTCCTATTCACTGAAATTATCATACATATGCATGTGTCCTCCTTGACAACCATAGAGATTATAACTTAGCTATTGATATCTTGATTCCTTGTCACCTATGGGTTGTGTATTTGGGTAGCTATTGCTAGTGCTTAATTATGGACAATGATCTTGTAATTTGATTAATGGATTAAGCAACTAACCATTAAGATGATTTTATTACTATTGAAAGGGGGCTAGAGCAAGGGGTTATATTGTTGCTCTGGTTTCTCTCCGTAAGGACTTACCTGTAAGTGATAACCGGGATATACAGTACAGCTGTGAGGGCTATATGGCTCTGGCTCTAGTTGTTCAAGAGACCTTTTCTAGCTTGTTAGTGGTTACCTTAAATGGCGTAAGAAAGGCTTGCCACGTTGGGTGTAGGGCGAGCCCCTGTCCTTAGTGTGTATAGGCTGCGGTTGTTGTGCCACTGGGAAGGGGGGTTCTACATCTGCCTGCCGAGTGAATCTAATGGCCCTAACTTGTTAGACGAACTTTTGAATGGCTTTATATGGTTTTCAATGTTTTGGGAGTAATTAACCCATGCATTTGAAAATCATGACTCACAGTGAAAGTGTACACCTCTGCGCAGAGTTTAAAAACTGGTATAATAGCCGTGCTCACGGATACGAGCGGCCTTGGGGATTCTTACAGAATAGTTGATAACCATTATTATATCATGCTAAATTATTGTTGATTATTATTATGCTCATGTTAATGGTATTCATTATCCTTATTACAATTGATCATTGATTCATTAATGGGAATTGGAATACCTTGATGCTACTCAATTGCCAATTATATAATGAATAAAAGCTAAACGCAGTCAAACAGTGTCTAGCCTTTTGTGCCTCATGAACCCTGTGTTGTACTTGTTGAGTTCGATATGGACTCACTCTTGCTATTCCCCCCACACTCCAGTGTATAGTAAGATGCTACTCGGAAGAAGGACAAAGCTGTAGTGGAGTTTCCAGAAGACTAGTAGAAGTGCTAGGCATATGTTACCCCCAGTCAGCCGTCCCTGAGAAGAATGGAGCCTGAAGTTTAGTCACCGTTCCGCAATACTCTGATGTAAGTGTTAATATAGCTATATATACGTTATATAATAACATTGTTTCTGATACTTTTTCATTCTGGCATATGTGTGGACTTCCTGGGCACACATATGATTAGTCTGGTTTTGTTCTTTAGAAAACTAGGTGTGACAGAGTGGTATCAGAGCGGTGTTGACTGTAGGACGTATGCCGAGTAGCACCGGACGTATTCTAAAACTTATTTTACGATAAAACTATTTTGTCATCCTTTGACTCATTGATTTTGACTATTTACTCTTCCTTGTCCTGTTGTATCTCCTCCTTGATAGCTTCCTTTGAGCTATTATCTCTTGCTCCCTTGGATTTTGTTTCATGTTGTTTTTACTAAAAGTTTTCTAATCTCACCTTTTTCAAAAGTTCGATGGCCTTTCATCATCTCTAATGTGCCATTAGGATGACCACCATTATTGAAGAGCACGTGTAGTACCGATGATGTGATGTGTGCTTGTTTTGCTTGATGTGTTGCTTGTGTGTTGTCCTTGTTTTCGTGTTTCAAAGGTGGCTCGGAAGGTATAAGTCTTGAGGAGTAGCTCGATCCATGTTAAGTGGGGTAGGTTTTACGTAATACTCCGCATTCTGATTTCTATAGCAGTCTGCAATGTTTCTGTTATATCTCAAGATATGGACATGATAAATTTATGAAATTTTACTGGGAATAACTAGACTTCTTTATTTTTCCAAACCCACTGGACTTACCTTTTTATCTATTTTGAGCTAAGAGATATACCTGTTCTAAGTTGAGGTTACTGCACAGTCTGGAATTCTGGAACAGTTTTGGCTAAGCTCTGTTTTTGATTAGTTTAATGACAGAACCTGGAAAAGTGTTATTAATAAAAGTTGTAGATAATTTCATAAGCTTTCCAACCATGTAAAGATCACTTCATTTGGATCTCTGTAGCTCGAGATATGCCAGATTTACTGAACTGCTAAAATTGGAATTCGCCCAGAAATTTTCTGCATTACTTCCTTATCTTGTATAAGTGAATATTCATTGGATATCTTTGAATCTCATTGATTTGCCTTGGAATCTTACATTAGAGATGATTATGGTTATCTAGTATAAAAGGAGATGCAAGTTACTTTGGTGTCCCCTAGTTTCTTTTTCTTAAGGGGGAAGCAAAGTTGTGATTGTTGCAAGATGAAGGTTTCGTATGTCCTAGTGCTTCACTTGGAAGAAGTGGTTATCTCTGTGATTGGAAGTCTACTCATGTGCTAGTGTTGTTTGCTTGGGATCAGTGCTTTGTTGGATCATCTACAAGAAGCTCGAGTATTTGTCAGGACTAGTCATCACTTCAAGCTATCATCAGTTGGGAGTTCAACATTCAATTCAACATACTCTATACAAGTTAGCATGGACGACATAGGAAGGAGATGTTGGAAGCCTATAGTTAGTTTCATGAAAACTTAGATGACATCACCCCCATATCAAGTATGTTTAGTAAGTTTTAAGTGAAGGACTTATCATTAGCAGCAAGTCTTAGAGAAAGTGTTGCCTTCAATGACATTGCCAGGTGGACCAAAATCATTGTTAAGTGGGGTAGCATTTGTTGTCAACAACATCAAGTCCTGAATATCTCAAACGACGAGGCATGAAGAACTGAAGATCAAACTTTATCTTTCTTCTCATCTTTTGGCTATCCTCGATCCATGTCTTATATCTCATCAACACAAATCAAAGAAGCATGAAGACTTAAAGATTAGTGTTATCTATCTCTCTAGTCTCTCTGAAATCTCGTTTCTACCTTATCCTGTCTTTTCAGAACAGTCTGTCTTCCTTAGCTTATATCTCTATTTTTGGATGCCCAAAAATCATGAATAAATTCTAGACAGTAGTAGACTTCAATATCTTTCTCTGATCATAAGAACCACCCTGATAGCTATTATGGTTTGGAAGTTATGAAAATCACAAGGCGATGTATCTGTGCTGTCAGCAATCTGGAATAGTTTCTGTTGTGCACAGTTTTTGACCACGTTAACTGCAGAATCTGGAGAAGTGTTCTATAAGAAAGTTGTAGTAAATTTGATAAGCTTTCCAACGGTATAAGCTACAATATCATCAGATTCGTAGAACTTGAGTTATAACTGTATTTCTGCATTGCCATTTTTCTACTCGCGAGGAAGTGCATGTTACTTGTTCTTGCATGTGCTCATGAATCTCTTTGGGATGCCAGAAGGACATGATGGTAGTCATCACTCAGAAACAAATGCAAGTTATCCTCTGGTGTTCTCTAGTTGATCTCTTCTTAAGGGGGTTTGATGAACTAAAAGCACGATACAAGATGGAGGTTTTATACGTTCTATTTCATCACTTGGAAGCATCACCTATTTATATGGTTGCAAAATCACTATCGAGCGCAGGTATCCTTTCTCAGAGTGGTAATCTGTTGGAACCATTTATAAGGATCGTAAGGGTCTAAAGGACGCCTTTACAAAGTGGGTTTTGAGCTTGTGGCATCATCGTTGGATAAGAGTTGATCAGAGAAGAGTGAAGATTTGCAAAATCAACTTTATCTTTCTCCCTAGTCTCTCCGAATCTCGGGACGAGATTCCTGTTAAGTGGGGTAGATTTGTCACACCCAAAATTTTCTATTTTGGGGTGTGCATGAAAAATACTAAATAAAATAAATGATTTCAATATTCGAATAAATTTATTAGATAAGTTAAGTTGTTGCTAATTAAATATAGAAAATTATGGTTTTAAACTTTTTCATATTAAATTATTAATGTGGTGTCTGCGTGATGCTTGTCTTTGGTGTTGGTGAGTGCTATTATTTTCAAAATACCATAGGACGACGTTTACTTCTCATCGGAAAACTTTTTGGTATTTTTTGGATTCAAAATTCTAATTTCCGTGAGCTTAATCTTTTTCCTTGATCTCTTCATCCATCTTTTCATAAGCTCGAAATATTTTATTTGGGTTCCTCATGTTCCATAATGTCTCTAGAAAATTCCCTCGAATTTTCGGAGCTTTCGGAGTATTTTTCGCGGCTTAAATAATAATTCTGGACTTTTGTAGAATTATTTTATCCACGAAATTAATTAATTCCGAAAATAATAAATATCTCATTTTCCACCAAAGCTTGTGTGCAATAATCCTAAATGTCCATTCATTTATTTACTAATGGGCTTTAATAATTAATTAGGCCTATTAGTAAAGATGGAGGGTGCAACGTCAATTAGCACCATATCACTAGTTGACATGGAGGTGAAAAGTTTTTCTCCCTATATATAGGCGCCGCCGCTGTTGCCGCCGCCGCTGTTGCCGTCCGCCGCCGCTGTTGCCGTTCGCCACCGCTGTTGCTGCCCGCCGCCGCTGTTGTTGTCCGCCGCCGCTGAGCTCGTATCGCGAGCCGCCGCTCGTAGCTCCCTCCACCCCTCACCGAAGTTCTTCATCTACAGCTTGCGTTCCGGCGAACTTCCGGCGATGGTTTGGCGAGCTTTTCCGGCCACCTCGGACATCTCCGGCGAATTACGCTTCCACCCTGAGGTTCATCTCGATCTTCTCTACGCCGTCATGTATCCTTTTTCACGAATCCATGCTCGTTTAATCGTTTTTCTATCTTTTCTCCCTCTTTTCCGACGAACTCCATGGATGGATAAACCTTCTTCGTTTTTCAGGCCGTTCGTGCATCGCTCTCTTCCGCTCTCGAGCCACAGCTCCCCGTCCCCGGAGACGGCCGTTAGGCCGAGCTAGGGAGCTGCGACCGTCGGTACGTGAAGCAGGTCTTCGACAACCTCCACAGGAGCATCTCGCTCGACCCATTGGCCCTGCAGATTGTTGATACCGAGGAGTTTGAGAGGTTGCAGGACTTGAAACAACTTGGTCTTACATATCTCATCTATCCTGAAGCTGTTCACACACGCTTCGAATACTCATTAGGTGGTGTCTGTTCGTTGGCTGGAGAGGCTATAAATAATCTTAATACATATCAGGGAGAAGAGCTTGGCATTGATCATGTCGACATGCAGACTGTAAAGCTTGCAGGTCTCTTGCATGATATTGGGCATGGACTCTTCAGTCATTTGTTTGAGCATGAGGTTCTTCCTCGGGTTGATCCTAGCTTTTTTGGAGGAACTTGCTGCTGGCCGGCCGAGGCTCTTCCTCCCTCGACAGCACTGTAGCAGCAGACCAGCCATGTGCAGAGGAACACGATGACTAAGGTAGAAGACAATATAATTACAGTTTTGCCACTATTCGTTTTATCTCTGCCGTTTTGTCGTTTTACGTCCGATTCGAGTCATTCAAGTCGCGTTAGATTCGTGTCGTCGCGCTCTACACAGTAGCGCTAATGTTCGTCATGTCTTATAATTATGAATTTATTGATTTAAAATACAATTTGATTAGTATTAATTTAATAGTTTTTAATTCAAAGTGACATAGGTTTATAATTTTGTTTTTGTTGCTTTTGACCGTGGTGATGCAAGCGACATGTTAGCAACACTGTTTTTCATGTCCCACGTTTATGAATATAATTAATTTGATTAATGTTTAGTTAGCGAGTGCTCTATTTAATTAATTAAAAAGTAATTTAGGTTTAACTCGATTAATATTAGATGGTTCTTGATTATAATTTGTTTAGTTTAAATATAAAACATGAGATGGTTCGGTTAGTGCTTGTATATGTGTCAGGTTATATAAATTATAAATATTTGATTAGAATAATTAATGTTTATGACATGCTCCTTTAAATTTAAAATAACATAGGTTCATGCGTCGGCACTTTCTTAAAATGTTAACTCGATTAATATTCACATTAATGTGTTTTTATTTATAAATTGTTTATTAGATGCAAATCATGGCCATTGAACTCTTGTTAGCATGATGACATCATCCCGACATCACCCACACTTTATTGCCGTTTTCCTTTAGAAAAACAAATCCCGAAATACAATAGAAATACATATATACATACAATTTTGTTTAGGCCATATCTTCCACGTTTTAACTCCGATTTGGCCCGTTCAAGTTGCGTTAGGTTCGTATTTGCGAGCTCTACATGTTAGTGTAGTTGTACAGTAGGTTTGGAAAATTTAATTTTCGAGTTTATATTAAAGTAATTATTTATCTATAGGAAATCTTAGAAAATTCATAACTTTCACGTTTTAAATCCGAATTTCGTGATCTTTACGTCTGTGTGATCGTAGTAACGTGTAGAAGAGTTTTACAAACTTTTTATACTGTTTTACTACTGTTGGTGTACTGTTTTAATTATGTCTCTTTGTTTGCTTCGTGTATGATTGCTCGGATGATTGTGTGCTGATGCTTGGTGATCGAGTATAGACGGTGAGCAGTTTCTTGATGATCAGGAGTATTATTTTAAGCCAGACCAGCAGATCATGAGGAAAGCTTTGATCAAGGCAAGTATAACATGGGACCATCCTTGTTGTCCTATTCACTGAAATTATCATACATATGCATGTGTCCTCCTTGACAACCATAGAGATTATAACTTAGCTATTGATATCTTGATTCCTTGTCACCTATGGGTTGTGTATTTGGGTAGCTATTGCTAGTGCTTAATTATGGACAATGATCTTGTAATTTGATTAATGGATTAAGCAACCAACCATTAAGATGATTTTATTACTGTTGAAAGGGGGCTAGAGCAAGGGGTTATATTGTTGCTCTGGTTTCTCTCCGTAAGGACTTACCTGTAAGTGATAACCGGGATATACAGTACAACTGTGAGGGCTATTGTCACACCCGGTTTTAAGGACAAAACCAGACATACACTATATGTGAAATAAAGAAGTCAAATCTCACATATAGCCACAGATAAGTGTAATACCAAGAGGCAAATGCTTAATATACATAACTCAATTGTATAAAATATACCTTAGAGAGCAACACAGCGGAAAGACAACTCCGAACACCGGGTGTAGACTTCACTCCAGGAACAAACTAACTGGTTGATCACAAGCCTATTAACTCCAGAGACTATCCTGAGGTGTGGGAAATAGCAAGAGTGAGTCAATGTCGAACTCAGCAAATATATCATGGGGTTCATGAAGCTCAAAAAGGCTGACACTGGTTTACTGCAATAGCTTTTAGTGAGTCATCTTTTTAGCAATTGAGTAGCAACAAGTTTACCATAAGCCCAAATAACCTCATGATCATGTAAACGAGAATAATGTATAGCAAGAAACAATAATCAATAGTGAGCATCAATATCATCAGTATTATCATTATCATCAATGTTCATCATTTATTCTGTAAGGGTCCAAGGCCACTCGTGACCGTGAGCACGGCTGTTATAACAGTTTTACACTCTGCAGAGGTTGTACACTTTCACTGTGAGTCATGATTACCCATATGCCCGGGATCGCGACTCCCAAAACACTTCCAAGGTGAGCAGGCAGGGAAACACTATGAAGCCTTTCAAAGGTTCGTCTAACAAGTTAGGGCCGCTAGGTTTCAGAAGTCAGTCCGTGTGATACACCACGCAGGGATCCACAGTCTGCTTTACCCCATTTGCGCCACAAGGGTAACCTCTAACAAGCTAGAAAAAGGTCCTCATACTGAGCTAAAGCCAGAGCCATATAGCCCTCACAGTTGTACTGTAAGTCCCGGATGTTCGCTTACAGATAAGTCCTTAAGGAGAGAAACTAGAGCACCATAAAAACAACCAAATATGCTCTAGCCCTCTTGAGCCATGTTGCTATAAAGCATCTTTTAAACGTTTATTGCATATACCATTAGTCAAGTTACAGATCATGGTTACTTATCTTGAGCACTAGCATAAATACTACCCAATGCAATGTCCCATGGGTGTCAAGGTACAAGATACAAAAACTAGGATATCCTTAGTGGTAACAAGGTAGACACATGCACATGAATTAAGTATATTAAGGGTGAATAGGAAACAAGGATAATCCCATGCTATACTTGCCTTAAATTGAGATCCTTTCTCTGATCCAAATCTTCAATTAATTGCTTCTTGAATCTCCACGTAAATCTCACCGACTGGACTTGATCAATAAATCACCACACACACATCGAGCAATCATACACGAAGCAAACAATGAATAATAATTAGAACAGTACACCAAACATATGAAACAGTATGTGAAAAGGTTTTAAAGATGTTCTACGCATTGCTACGAACACACAGACACGAAAAACACGCTAATCGGAGCTACGATGAAAGAAATACATACACCGAAAGATTTTGTTGTATAAAACGAAAAATTATAGGTCTCATTTGTTTTAACTATATAAAATCATATATATATAGGATAAAATACTTTTTATAGATATTCAAAAGTGACTTAGGCTAAATTACATTTAAATTTAGAAAACTAAAGGAAAAATCAATAATATTTTATTTATAAATCTAGTTGCACAGTTATTAATCAAGTTAGATCTAAACTATGAAATTCCTAAGATTTTGATAAAGAAACATTAATACTATTACATAGTTCATATTGTTATAAATCCATTGCAATTTGAACGGACTAATTCGGAATTAAAACAAATAAGTTATGAATTAAACGAGATTTTCTTTAGTAAAATAATAGATTAAATCTAACATCGAATCTTAAAGGTAGAAAACCTAACCAACAGTAGCACTAACAGTACAAAAAGTTTGTAAAACTCTTCTACATGTTACTACGATCACATAGACGTAAAGATCACGAAATTCGGATTTAAAACGTGAAAGTTATGAATTTTCTAAGTTTTCCTATAGATAAATAATTACTCTAATGTAAACTCGAAAATAAATTATCCCAAACCTACTGTACAGTACTACCAACATGTAGAGCTCGCAAATATGAATCTAACGCAATTTGAATGGATCAAATCGGAGTTAAAACGAAGATTCTACAGCTAAAACAATCTCAGTGGCAAAACTGTAAATATCAGAAAGCGTATTTTTCTTTTTCTGAAACGAATTACGTTTTCCTTTATTAAAAACGTATTTTTCCAGAATACGCTTTGGACCGCGGGTTCAAAAAGGCAAAACCGCAGGGGCTCTTTAGCAAAATCAATCGCCGAACCGGTATCCTCCCTTTTCAACCGTTGGATCAGAATTGGATGGTCGAGATTGGATCGGAGGAGAGAGGGAAGATCCCGCCGGCGGCCACAGTAGCCCAGGCGGCGGCGCCATTGCCGGTGGAAACCGAGCTCGCCGGAGTTCGTGAAGAAGGCTCTCCCGATCACCAAACACCGAACCGAGGGCACCAAACGAAAGAGCACAACGTCGCGATCTTACCCCGCGCGAACACGTGACCGAGGAGCAGCTGGAGGGCGGCGGCTAGCTCGGCAAGGCGGCGGTGGAGGCGGAGCTCGCGGCGAGGCAACCCTAGGCGGTCTAGGCTGCGGAAAAAGGTGGGATGAGGAGCGGGGAGGGCCGAGGGCTCCGTTTTATAGCTCGGGGACGTTGCAATCTATGGAAAGGAGGGAGATTCAAGCCGCCCGATCGAATCGGAAGAGGAGGGAAGGTGAGGCTCGCGGTTGGAAAGCCAGAGGAAGAAGAAAGGAAGGTGGACGATGACGCTGACAAACGGGTCCCACCTGTCGGCGACACCGAGAGGAGGAAGCGGCCGCGCGCGAGACGGGCCGGCTTGCTGGGCTCGGCCGGCCCAAGAGGAGATGAAGGCGCGCGGGGTGCGGGAGTGAGCGGGCTGCCGCAGCAGGCCGAGGAGCTGGGCTGCGGGGGAGGATGCGGCCCGGTAAGAAGGTAAAAATCCATTTTTTTTTTCAATTTCTCAAATCCATTTTTCAAAAGATTTTCAAATCAAATTTGAATTTGATTTTAAACCACTCAATACAAAACTCCAAATGCAGCAGCATGAATGCTCAATCATGTTCCTACCCTTATATTTGATTTTAAATTTATAAAATTATTCTTATTCTTTAGTTGCATGATTCACAAAAATAAATATAAAAATCACATTTTCCCTATTTTTCTTTTCTTCAAATTTTAGGGTGTTACAATTCTACCCCCCTTAAAATGAATCTCGCCCCGAGATTCGGAAGATAATGATAAAAGAGATAATGACACTTTGTCTTTATTTGATCCTCATTTTCCAAATTACATCTTTCGTTCAGAGTCATGAGACAATTTCTCATATCCCGACTGACTAATCTACCTAAACATGATCATCTCACCTATTGAGCTCCTCCAAAGTTATTTGTTCCTCTGCTATGACTTCTGTAAACTCATGGTCCACTTTGCTATCCTTGGTGTACCTATCTTCTAATGGATCATTTTCGTCTCTCTCAGGTAAAAGTTGACCACCTTGATACTCAATTCTTTTCCCTGTCGGTGTTGTTAAGAGCATTGTGCACCGAGTACCATTAATCACTCCTTTGTGTGCACAGAGCCATCCATTACCAAGAACCATGCGAATTTTAAGTGACTCCAACACAATGAGTGTCGCGGTGAAGTTTTCCTTGTTTATGACAAGACTGACATTCGGGCATATCTGATCTGCCTGCATTTCTCCCACTGGGGTTTGAACTAGCAAAGGCCTCCTCATTGGACACTTCACCATCTTGCACGTCTCTACCATGTCGGCGGAAATGAAAGAATGCGAAGCACTAGGGTCAAATAAAGCAAAAAATTGTACTGAGCTTACTTGAATATAACCTCCCACTACTTTGGTAACTCCATGAATTTTATCCATATCCACATTGCTTAGTCTTCCATTGATATAGTTTCGCTGCGCTTTGCTTCCTTGATCAGGCTTCTTATGGACTTTCCTTTTTCGCTTTCGTCGTTGTGGATTCTGACTCAGTTCACTCCCAACTTGCTCTTCAACATTGTTGTTTTGATAGTGCTCAGCTTCATCATACCCATAGCATCCTTCAATGGCAGAAACATCAGCCTTTTCCCACATATCAGTGCGAAACATCATATAGGGCTCCTGAGTCATGAGACACTACACTTCCTGTTATCAAGTGACCAACATCAGCAACACGAGCAAGTATAGGTGATCATAATCATGAACTATCTAAAGGGACAACTCTCATCTCCATGGATCCAAAGTTATCAACCTTGTTCACAGGACATTTTTGCTCATGAGTGGCAACTCAATCATAGAGATTAACCAATACTTCCAAATAAAGAGTTCAATCTTAATAAACCTTCTTTACATTGGCTACCCCCCTTAAAATAAGGGACACTGAATAGGGTAGCTTGAACCCTTTTCTAGATGAGCTAAAAAGTGTTCTGACATCTCAATGATACTCTTGTGTATGGGTAAGAACAAGAAATCTGAAATTTCTCGCGAGTAGAAAATCAGCAGTGCAGTAAAACAGCTGTAACTCTCATTCTGTTAATCCAATGAAGCTGTAGTTTATACCGATGGAAAGCTTATAAAATTCTCTACAACTTTCTTATAGAATGTACTTCCAGATTCTGTAGTTAACTTGGTCGAAAACAGTACATATCAGAAACTGCTCCAGGTTTATGACAGCACAGATACATTGCCTTATGTTTTTTTTATATCTCCAAACCAAAACAGCTATGAGGGTGATTCTTGCATTTAGAGAGAGTTGTTGAAGTCCACTCTTGTTCAGAATTTTCTCATAATTTTTTTTTTTGGTCTTTCAAGAACAGAGATATAAGTTGATAAAGATAGGCTGCTCTGAAAGACAAGATATAGAAAGCAGGAGATAATCAAAACCCAGCTATTTATTTCATTAATCCTTATACCTTATACATATAAACTAAATGAAATCATGGATAAAACCCACAAGATCATTCCACTCATTACAAAATTCCAACTCAAGCATAAACATAAGCACAAAGCAACTAAACACTTAAAAGTTCATAAGCCACACATTAAGACGACTCAACTTGGCTACTAACGGTTTTATTACACGGGACATAACTCCTATTTCTTAATCATGGTGTGATTGCAGCAGTATCCGGAGTAGACAGAGTCTCTTACATTCCTGAGTCCTCTATATTGACATCTGAATCTCTGCATCCCTCTTTACCATTCTTATAACTCATACCTTAAGATGGGTTAACCTGGTATCCCTCAGGTGTAGATTTAGTACCCTCATACTCAATCCTTTCTCCTGAAAGTGTAGTTAGAAACACTGAACATTGGGCATACTCAATCACTCCTTTACAAGTAGATAACCAGTCTATTCCCAGGATAACATCAAGGCCCATTAATTCCAAAACAATGAGGTTTACCTTAAAATTTACCCCCTTTATGTCAAGACTAACTTTTGGGCATACGCGGTCTGCCTTTATTTCACCTCTTGGAGTTTCAACCATCACTGTTTTCCCCCTTGGAAGCATAAGTATGTTATGATCTTTTACATATTGTCTAGATATGAACGAATGTGAGGCACTGGGGTCAAACAAAACCTTGGCGTTTCCGGAACTTACTGGTATTGATCCAAACACGACCTCCTTAGCTCCAGGAATGGTGGAAATATCCACATGTTTCAACCTTCCATGGATGTAATTTCTCTTTAATTTATTTCCCTGCACATGATCCTTTTGGACGTCCTGCCCTGGGTCTTGCTGTCGTTGATTCTTTTGCGGGCAAGATTTGACATAATGTCCTTCCTGCTGGCAATGATAACACTTTCTCTTAGCTGGATCTTTTGTGATGTCATACTCCACGGAACTATTGTTTGGTATGCTGCTATCTTGCTGGCCATAAAAGTTCACCTTCGTCCCTTTGGCTTGTTTCTTAGCTTGTTTGGCCTTTCGGGGTTGATACTCCTTATAGGTAATTGTCCACCCATCTATGACTACTTCATGGGGAGTAGTTTTAGCGGGAGGGGCTTCTAACTCTTCAGAGTTTGGATTTGTTTGACAGGGGATCAGGGCTGCATGTGACAATGTAGTATAACTCGATTGTTGATTGCTTTCCACAAGTGGTTCTAATGAGATTGCCTTTCTCTTCTTGTCCATATTGACCGCAAAATTTGGATCCACTTTGACTTTCCCCTTATTAGACTCATTTTGAAGACAGGGAAAACCATAATGCTTACAGCAGTGACATTGTTCCTGCTCTCCAAGTGCCTTACTATCAACATCTTTATTGGATTTCATATTCTTCCAAACTTCTGCTACTTGTATCTTCTCTAGCCCCTTGGATATGTTGGTCTGACCTTGAGATGAGCATTGTTGAGAATTTCCATGTTGAGCCATTTCTTCTAATATTTGATTTTGCATTGCTAATGGCTTCTTGTCAAAAGTGAACAAGAGCGACACAATTCAGTCCTCAACCTCTGAAGTCCAAAGTCTTCTCGTCATGAGCCGTCTAATAGATAAGGACAAAAGGTTCAAAGTAGAGACAAGGTTTTTATAACAGAACGGGGATAGAATTCAGCATAACTTTGAGAAAATAACAAAGTTAAAGAGAAAGCAAGAAATAGGCAAAATGGAAACATGCTAAACGTCCAGTTCTAACTAGGCTTGCGTCCTACAGTCAGCATTGCTCTGATACCACTCTGTCACACCCGGTTTTAAGGACAAAACCAGACATACACTATATGTGAAATAAAGAAGTCAAATCTCACATATAGCCACAGATAAGTGTAATACCAAGAGGCAAATGCTTAATATACAAAACTCAATCGTATAAAATATACCTTAGAGAGCAACACAGCGGAAAGACAACTCCGAACACCGGGTGTAGACTTCACTCCAGGAACAAACTAACTGGTTGATCACAAGCCTATTAACTCCAGAGACTATCCTGAGGTGTGGGAAATAGCAAGAGTGAGTCCATGTCGAACTCAGCAAATATATCATGGGGTTCATGAAGCTCAAAAAGGCTGACACTGGTTTACTGCAATAGCTTTTAGTGAGTCATCTTTTTAGCAATTGAGTAGCAACAAGTTTACCATAAGCCCAAATAACCTCATGATCATGTAAACGAGAATAATGTATAGCAAGAAACAATAATCAATAGTGAGCATCAATATCATCAGTATTATCATTATCATCAATGTTCATCATTTATTCTGTAAGGGTCCAAGGCCACTCGTGACCGTGAGCACGGCTGTTATAACAGTTTTACACTCTGCAGAGGTTGTACACTTTCACTGTGAGTCATGATTACCCATATGCCCGGGATCGCGACTCCCAAAACACTTCCAAGGTGAGCAGGCAGGGAAACACTATGAAGCCTTTCAAAGGTTCGTCTAACAAGTTAGGGCCGCTAGGTTTCAGAAGTCAGTCCGTGTGATACACCACGCAGGGATCCACAGTCTGCTTTACCCCATTTGCGCCACAAGGGTAACCTCTAACAAGCTAGAAAAAGGTCCTCATACTGAGCTAAAGCCAGAGCCATATAGCCCTCACAGTTGTACTGTAAGTCCCGGATGTTCGCTTACAGATAAGTCCTTAAGGAGAGAAACTAGAGCACCATAAAAACAACCAAATATGCTCTAGCCCTCTTGAGCCATGTTGCTATAAAGCATCTTTTAAACGTTTATTGCATATACCATTAGTCAAGTTACAGATCATGGTTACTTATCTTGAGCACTAGCATAAATACTACCCAATGCAATGTCCCATGGGTGTCAAGGTACAAGATACAAAAACTAGGATATCCTTAGTGGTAACAAGGTAGACACATGCACATGAATTAAGTATATTAAGGGTGAATAGGAAACAAGGATAATCCCATGCTATACTTGCCTTAAATTGAGATCCTTTCTCTGATCCAAATCTTCAATTAATTGCTTCTTGAATCTCCACGTAAATCTCACCGACTGGACTTGATCAATAAATCACCACACACACATCGAGCAATCATACACGAAGCAAACAATGAATAATAATTAGAACAGTACACCAAACATATGAAACAGTATGTGAAAAGGTTTTAAAGATGTTCTACGCATTGCTACGAACACACAGACACGAAAAACACGCTAATCGGAGCTACGATGAAAGAAATACATACACCGAAAGATTTTGTTGTATAAAACGAAAAATTATAGGTCTCATTTGTTTTAACTATATAAAATCATATATATATAGGATAAAATACTTTTTATAGATATTCAAAAGTGACTTAGGCTAAATTACATTTAAATTTAGAAAACTAAAGGAAAAATCAATAATATTTTATTTATAAATCTAGTTGCACAGTTATTAATCAAGTTAGATCTAAACTATGAAATTCCTGAGATTTTGATAAAGAAACATTAATACTATTACATAGTTCATATTGTTATAAATCCATTGCAATTTGAACGGACTAATTCGGAATTAAAACAAATAAGTTATGAATTAAACGAGATTTTCTTTAGTAAAATAATAGATTAAATCTAACATCGAATCTTAAAGGTAGAAAACCTAACCAACAGTAGCACTAACAGTACAAAAAGTTTGTAAAACTCTTCTACACGTTACTACGATCACATAGACGTAAAGATCACGAAATTCGGATTTAAAACGTGAAAGTTATGAATTTTCTAAGTTTTCCTATAGATAAATAATTACTCTAATGTAAACTCGAAAATAAATTATCCCAAACCTACTGTACAGTACTACCAACATGTAGAGCTCGCAAATATGAATCTAACGCAATTTGAATGGATCAAATCGGAGTTAAAACGAAGATTTTACAGCTAAAACAATCTCAGTGGCAAAACTGTAAATATCAGAAAGCGTATTTTTCTTTTTCTGAAATGAATTACGTTTTCCTTTATTAAAAACGTATTTTTCCAGAATACGCTTTGGACCGCGGGTTCAAAAAGGCAAAACCGCAGGGGCTCTTTAGCAAAATCAATCGCCGAACCGGTATCCTCCCTTTTCAACCGTTGGATCAGAATTGGATGGTCGAGATTGGATCGGAGGAGAGAGGGAAGATCCCGCCGGCGGCCACAGTAGCCCAGGCGGCGGCGCCATTGCCGGTGGAAACCGAGCTCGCCGGAGTTCGTGAAGAAGGCTCTCCCGATCACCAAACACCGAACCGAGGGCACCAAACGAAAGAGCACAACGTCGCGATCTTACCCCGCGCGAACACGTGACCGAGGAGCAGCTGGAGGGCGGCGGCTAGCTCGGCAAGGCGGCGGTGGAGGCGGAGCTCGCGGCGAGGCAACCCTAGGCGGTCTAGGCTGCGGAAAAAGGTGGGATGAGGAGCGGGGAGGGCCGAGGGCTCCGTTTTATAGCTCGGGGACGTTGCAATCTATGGAAAGGAGGGAGATTCAAGCCGCCCGATCGAATCGGAAGAGGAGGGAAGGTGAGGCTCGCGGTTGGAAAGCCAGAGGAAGAAGAAAGGAAGGTGGACGATGACGCTGACAAACGGGTCCCACCTGTCGGCGACACCGAGAGGAGGAAGCGGCCGCGCGCGAGACGGGCCGGCTTGCTGGGCTCGGCCGGCCCAAGAGGAGATGAAGGCGCGCGGGGTGCGGGAGTGAGCGGGCTGCCGCAGCAGGCCGAGGAGCTGGGCTGCGGGGGAGGATGCGGCCCGGTAAGAAGGTAAAAATCCATTTTTTTTTCAATTTCTCAAATCCATTTTTCAAAAGATTTTCAAATCAAATTTGAATTTGATTTTAAACCACTCAATACAAAACTCCAAATGCAGCAGCATGAATGCTCAATCATGTTCCTACCCTTATATTTGATTTTAAATTTATAAAATTATTCTTATTCTTTAGTTGCATGATTCACAAAAATAAATATAAAAATCACATTTTCCCTATTTTTCTTTTCTTCAAATTTTAGGGTGTTACAGCTATATGGCTCTGGCTCTAGTTGTTCAAGAGACCTTTTCTAGCTTGTTAGTGGTTACCTTAAATGGCGTAAGAAAGGCTTGCCACGTTGGGTGTAGGGCGAGCCCCTGTCCTTAGTGTGTATAGGCTGCGGTTGTTGTGCCACTGGGAAGGGGGGTTCTACATCTGCCTGCCGAGTGAATCTAATGGCCCTAACTTGTTAGACGAACTTTTGAATGGCTTTATATGGTTTTCAATGTTTTGGGAGTAATTAACCCATGCATTTGAAAATCATGACTCACAGTGAAAGTGTACACCTCTGCGCAGAGTTTAAAAACTGGTATACTAGCCGTGCTCACGGATACGAGCGGCCTTGGGGATTCTTACAGAATAGTTGATAACCATTATTATATCATGCTAAATTATTGTTGATTATTATTATGCTCATGTTAATGCTATTCATTATCCTTATTACAATTGATCATTGATTCATTAATGGGAATTGGAATACCTTGATGCTACTCAATTGCCAATTATATAATGAATAAAAGCTAAATGCAGTCAAATAGTGTCTAGCCTTTTGTGCCTCATGAACCCTGTGTTGTACTTGTTGAGTTCGATATGGACTCACTCTTGCTATTCCCCCCACACTCCAGTGTGTAGTAAGATGCTACTCGGAAGAAGGACAAAGGTGTAGTGGAGTTTCCAGAAGACTAGTAGAAGTGCTAGGCATATGTTAAGCCCAGTCAGCCGTCCCTGAGAAGAATGGAGCCTGAAGTTTAGTCACCGTTCCGCAATACTCTGATGTAAGTGTTAATATAGCTATGTATACGTTATATAATAACATTGTTTCTGATACTTTTTCATTCTGGCATATGTGTGGACTTCCTGGGCACACATATGATTAGCCTGGTTTTGTTGTTTAGAAAACCGGGTGTGACAATCCATTGCCGTTTCATCGAGTTCCTATCTCATCTTGCTTCTCTCCGGCGAGGTTCCACCATGGCTGACCGGAGCTCCTCCCAGCTCAAGGTAGAAGATGATACTATTTATAGTTTTGCCACTAAACTTGTTTTGATTATAAAATCTTCGTTTTAACTCCGATTTGACCCGTTCAAGTTGCGTTAGGTTCGTATTTGCGAGCTCTACATGTTAGTGTAGCTATACAGTTGGTTTGGAAAGTTTAATTTTCGAGTTTATATTAAAGTAATTATTTATCTATAGGAAATGTTAGAAAATTCATAACTTTCACATTTTAAATCCGAATTTTGTGATCTTTACATTGTGTGATCGTAGTAACGTGTAGAAGAGTTTTACAAACTTTTTATACTGTTTTGCTACTGTTGGTTTTCATGTCACATGTTTTTCTATGTGAAGCTAAATATTAAATTGATTAATATAGATGTGACCAATTTTAAAATTATTAAAAGCAATGAAAGTAAATGTCGATCTTTCATAATTAAATATTAATTTGATTAATATTAACTTATATGTTTACAATTATAATCTAATTAGTTTAAACATGCTACATGTAATATACTCATACAGATGCTCTCCTATATATTTCTTTTTTGCAAAGTTAAAGTATAACTTGCTTAATAAAATATTGTGTGGGAATATTTATAAAATATATAAACTATTGTTAGTTTCAACTCGGTGTTGAGTCCAAATATGATTAGCTTTTTAACTTGATTTTTGAAATTAAATATGTTATAGGATATGATTAAATCTGAATTAGTAAACTTTTCATAGTTTTGATAAATTAAAATTTATCAAGTTTGTAGTTGTTTCTTTTATAATATAAATATTCCGATAGTCTTTTTCTTTTTAACGATATTTCCGTTATCGACGTTTCTTGTGTTCTCATGACCGTAGCCGGTAGCTCTCTTTTAATACGCTATTTTCTCTTGTTTGGTGTATTATTCTTAGTTGTCCCTATTTGTTTGCTTGTATGCCTGTTAGTGTGCTGGGTTGCTATGATATACGAGTAGAAGAAAGACTATCCGTGAGCGCCGAAGATCCGAAGGTGAAGACCAGAAGCTGAATGCCAGAAATTGCAAATGAAAGAATAAGTTGAGGCTTTTCAGAGCAAGTTGCTTTTGGCATAAAGCCAGTTTTAAGGCAAGTATAACATGGGACCATCCTTGTTACCTATTCACTGAAATTATCATACATATGCTTGTGTCTTTCTTGACAACCATAGAGATTATAACTTAGCTATTGATATCTTGTTTCCTTGTCACCTATGGGTTGTGCATTTGGGTAGCTATTGCTAGTGCTTAATTATGAACAATGATCTTGTAATTTGATTAATGGATTAAGCAATCAACCATTAAGATTATTTTATTACTATTAAAAGGGGGCTAGAGCATGTGTGTTATTTTGATGCTCTGGTTTCTTTCCATAAGGACTTATCTGTATGTGATCATTTGGGACATATAGTATAGCTGTGAGGGCTATATGGCTCTGGCTTTAGTTGCTTAAAGGACCTTTTCTAGCTTTTTAGTGGTTACCTTAAATGGCGTAAGAATGGCTTGCCACGTTGGGTGTAGGGCAAGCCCCTGTCCTTAGTGTGTATAGGCTACGGTTGTTGTGCCACTGGGAAGGGGGTTCTACATCTGCCTGCCGAGTGAATCTAATGGCCCTAACTTGTTAGACGAACTTTTAAGTAGCTTTATATGATTTCCGGTGTTTTGGGGAGTCGCGAACCCATGCATTTGGAAATCATGACTCACAGTGAAAGTGTACACCTCTGCGCAGAGTTAAAAACTGGTATACTAGCCGTGCCCACGGATACAGGCAGCCTTGGAACATTTACAGATAGATGATCACCATTGTTATATCATGTTTAATTACTGTTGTTATTATTATGCTCATGTTAATGCTATTCATTATCCTTATTACAATTGATCATTGGTTCATTAATGGGAATTGGAATACCTTGATGCTACTCAATTGCTAATTATATAATGAATAAAAGCTAAATGCAGTCAAACAGTGTCTAGCCTTTTGTGCCTCATGAACCCTGTGTTGTACTTGTTGAGTTTGACATGGACTCACTCTTGCTATTCCCCAACACTCCAGTGTGTAGTAAGATGCTACTCGGAAGAAGGACAAAGGTGTAGTGGAGTTTCCAGAAGACTAGTAGAAGTGCTAGGCATATGTTACCCCCAGTCAGCCGTCCCTGAGAAGAATGGAGCCTGAAGTTTAGTCACCGTTCCGCGATACTCTGATGTAAGTATTAATATAGCTATGTATACGTTATATAATAACATTGTTTCTGATACTTTTTCATTCTGGCATATGTGTGGACTTCTTGGGCACACATATGATTAGCCTGGTTTTGTTCTTTAGAAAACCGGGTGTGACATGTGTATAGGCTGCGCGTCATTGTGCCATTTGGAAGGGGGGCTCTACATCTGTTTGCCGAGTGAATCTAATGGCCCTAACTTGTTAGACGAACCTTTGAAAGACTTCATAGTGAACCCTACCGACCTTCCTTGGTAGTGGATCAAGAGGCTGATCACCTCGGGCGAAAGGGTAAATCACGACTCACAGTGAAAGTGTACAACCTCTGTAGAGTGTAAAACTGTTATAACAGCCGTGCTCACAGTCACGAGTGGCCTTGGACCCTTACGAAATAGATGATCACTAATGACTATAAATGTGTTTTTGCTATTCATTATTCATCTTTACATTGATCATATGTTTATTATGGGATTAATGCAAACCTGATGCTACTCATATGATAAAACTGTGATAATTAAAAGCTAAATGCAGTAAACTAGTGTCTATCCTTTTTGAGCCTCATGAACCCTGTGTTATACTTGTTGAGTTTGACATGGACTCACTCTTGCTATTTCTACCACACTCCAGTGTGTAGTAAGGTGCTACTTAGAAGAAGGATGAAGGTATAGTGGAGTTTTCAGAAGTCTTTCAGAAGTGCTTGGCATATGGAGCCACCAGTCAGCCGTCCCTAAGAAGAATGGAGCCCGAGCAGAAGCTTAGCCACCGTTCTGTGATACTCTGATAGTTGTAAGTGTTAATATAGTAAGTATTCCGCTTTATATAAACATTGTTTTGATATCTCTATTCTGTTGTTGTATGTGTGGACTTCCTGGGCACACGTATGACGAGTGATTGGTCTTCTTTAGAAAACCGGGCATGACAGAAGTGTTGGTTCTACGCCAACAAAAACAACATGGACACTTGGGACGACTGTTCGAAGGCCTTTCTACTAAGATTTTTCCCTATAGGCAAAACCAATGCCTTAAGAAGAAAGATCTGTAACTTCTAGCAACAAAAAGGAGAAACCATTCTAGAGGCATGGGAATGTTTTCAAGAATACATCTCAGGGCCCACACCATGGAATGGAGGATTGGTTGCTCATGCAAGGATTCTATCATGGATTAACTCAGAGGAATCATAGAATTAGATGCCACTGCTGGAGGATCATTGATGTCACTCACTCTTTCAAGAGCTAAAACTCTCATGGACAAGATAGCTGAGAATCAGAGCTAGAAACAAGGCAATATGCAACATTCTCGCCAGATTGAAGAAGCTTCAGAAGAAGTGTGTGTATTATCATCGAAGATGGATGTACTATTGGATTGGCTTGATCAACGAGCTAAGTACAAGAAAGATCGTCAAGCTATTCAAGATGCATTCAATGCTCAAAACAGATGTGGAGAGTATCTAGGGATAGAATTCTCAGATGATCTAAAAAATGTAGACGTCATCAACAACTCTTCCACTCAACAAAAGCAAGGATGGAATCAACAGAAACAATCCACTTATCAAGGTAAGTACTCAAGCAAATCTTCCAATTTTGATTCTAAACAACCACCTTTGAGAGATTTAATCTTAGAACAAACTAGGATTAATGATAATATTGTTAAGAAGCTTGTTTCTAATGATAAAATTTTAGAGGACATAAATGGGATGACTTTTCTTCTGCTATAAAAGATCAACTTAATCATAATAAAAAGGTAGAAACCAAATTAGCACAATTGGCTGCTGCTTTGCCTTTTGCCCCTAACCCTGAGCAGGTCCAAGCTATTGCCACTAGAGGTGGCAAATCCACTCGAGATCCCCCATATCCAAAAGGTACGGAGAGGAGACAAATAGTACTAGTGTTACCAACAGTACTAGAAGAAAAGAATGATGATGGATTTGAAGAACTTGACCCACCAATACCAGAATTACAACAAGATTTCCATGACACCAACCTCTTACCGCTTCCATGCAGAAATTGAAAAGCTAAAACGGATGAGAAGTTTAGTAAGTTTGTTGAAGTGATTCGAAAATTATATATCAATATTCCATTGTTAGATGCTATATAGGTACCCACCTATGTGAAGTATCTAAGAGATATCCTCAACAACAAATGGCCATTGCCCTCCACTGAGGTGATCAAGCTAATGGAAGAGTGTAGTGCGACCATCCTCAATATTTCACTAGCCAAGAAGGATCCAAGATTCCCCACTATTGATTGTTCAATTGGAGATCAACATTTCAACAATGCACTTTGTGACCTTGGAGCAAGTGTCAGTGTAATGCCCAAGGCAATCTTTGACAAGCTTCATCATTCAAAACTCGTCCCAACATCAATGTGCCTATAGCTAGCCGATCAGTCAATCCGCTATCCTATAGGAATTGCTGAGGATATACCAGTAAATATCATAGAATTCTTCATACCAGTCGACTTTGTGGTATTGAACACGCAACTTGACTCAAAAGTATCACTCATCCTTGGGAGAGCCTTTCTGAGCACAGCAAATGCCCACATTGACATTGGAATTGGAGAAGTCAAATTCAATATCAACGAACAAGAAGAACGTTTTCCATTCAAGCCAAAGCCTGAGTTAAGTACCACTGCAAATATGATAAGTGAAGAGGGAGACAAATAGTCCCCGGGATGACCATCTTTGGGACCATCTGACACCCCCTCAAAATAAACAGCATTTGGAAGGGTCCAGTTTGGCGAACTTAAAAATCCCAAACCTTTGCCGGGAGGTAACTTGGTAGTTATCCATATTTACTCTATTATTGTTTTCATATGCATTTTAAATTTCATATTCTTGCATAATATAAAAAATCCATGCTCTATGTAAATAATAATTACGGAAAGTAAAACCTCCATAGGTGATATTTACCATGGTGGCAAAAAAATATAAAAATACCATCATTAGAATTCTTATTTCTCATAGATTCATAAAAGTATTTTTGTTTTGCATACTTGTGTGTTTATACGGTATAAATATGGGAGACATGAGGGACCCACACATCACCTCACATCACTTCCACATCTCACACTCCACTACCATCCATCCTCTATTATTCATGCATACACTATCATCCAACACACCTACCAACCAACTGAAAGTGCATCCAAGGATTCATTCATTGAATCATGTTTGAGGCAGAGGACACACCAGGAAATGGAGGAGGCAGATGGTGATGAGGTGGGGCCAGCTGGCCCCACCACCAGGCCGCCTAGGCTCCCCCCTCCTCTTCTTTAAAGTCCCTTCCTCTCCTTCGCATTTCACTCATCTAGGAACACAGAGAGCATAGAGCGAGCTCGTGATTCATTTAGAAAGAGTTTCGAGAATCCATCAATTGAGTGAAGTTTTGAAAGAGAGATAGAGAGAAGTGTTAAGTAATTAGTAGTGCAAGTTCTTATTAAGAAAGTAGTAAAAGCACTATTAAAATGAGGTGCTGTCCAATTAGTGGTTCGTATTAATTAATTCTGATTTGAACGACTAACTCCCGATGACTGACTTTTGGACAGCTGACTTTCTGATATTTGTTTTCTAACCCTCATATTTTCCGTGAGTTTTGTTGGTTGTGATTTCTTCCATAGTACCATGAGCAAGTTTGTGAGCAAGGCCAACAGCGCTCTCCGCTCAGTTTCATTCCATTCTACAAGAAGCCGCACTTCATCTCAAGCAGGCTCTTCCTGAGCTGACTCTGAGATGGAGGTTGATCCACCATTCCCTACTGTTTGGAGATCATCTTCACATCATCAATCTGAGAGCTACACCCTTCTCCGAGAGAACCAAATTAAATTTCAAGATGATCATTAGAAGGAAGTTTTCAAGTTATTGAAGGACAAGGAATTTACATCGACTCCGGTCATAGATGTCGATCTCCTACAAAAGATAGGTATGGATTCTAAATTTGAACTCATTTTCCGCAATATAGGTTGGGAGGAAGCTTGGCACTTGAATGAGAATGGAAGTAGATTGCTCACTATAGAATTTCTGTGCTGTAACACCCTAAAATTTTGAAAGATTTAAAAATAGGAAAATATGTTTTTATACAATTTTGTGAGCATACAAACCTAGAAGAATAATAATTTTTATTTATTTAAAATCAAATATAAGGGTAGAAACATGATTGAGCATTCATGCTGTTGCATATTATTTTGTATTGTGTGCACTTTTTGAAAATGCAAAAGGCAATTCAAAATTTATTTGAAAATCTACTTTGAAAAATTAGAAAAAGAAAAAGAAAACAATTTCCATTTCATTCTCGGCTTTCAGCCCATTGGCCCAGCGTTGGCCCAACTTGCGCACGCGCCCGTGTCCGCCTCCCACCGCGCTACCGGCCCATGCTGCCGCCCCTTCTCCCTGCCCCGCTCTCTTGGGCCGAGCCCAGCCGTTGCCGCCGGCCCAGTTTCCCGCGCGAGCGCGCCTTCCTTCTCTGCTTCTCGCTGACATCGCTGGCCCACGCGTCAGTCACGCCTCCTTCCTCAAGTCGTCGACCACGGCGCTTTCCATGTTGCCACCGACCGAATTCGCCGTCGAATCCCCCTCCTTCCTTTCTTGGAACCGCCTCCGGGCTATAAAACCAGGGGGCCGAGCCAAGCCGCCTCCAACTCATCCCTTTGCAGCATCGGCCAAGCTCCTGAGGCACCACCGCGAGCACGAGCCCTAATCTGCCACAACCACCCACCTCACCAAGCCGCACGCCTTCTCCAGTTCATCATTGGCTCCGATTTCGCTCGTGGTGAGTTCGCGTTGATGCGCTCTACCCGTTGGTGTATCTCTTTCGCAAGGTAATGCCCTGTAGCGCATGGAGGGCATCTCCGGCCATGGCGCCGCCGTAGGGACCACCGTCGGGCTCTGTTCCGGCCGGAGTGCCGCCGGCTTCCTCCCATGATCTGCTTTGGACCATCGGATCGGAGATCGACGGCTATTATTTGAAGATACCGATTCGCCTGTGAACTTTGCTAAAGAGTCCCTGTATTTTTCATATATATAACCTGCAGTCCAAAGTGCAAACCAGTTTTATGTTTTCTTTTTCGTAAAGCGTATTTTGATCACGTAACTTCAGAAAATACGTTTTCACTTATTTACAGTTCTGCCATTATGTTAAATTGTGCGTAGAATCTCCGTTTTAACTCCGATTTGACCTGCTCAAATTGTGTTAGGTTCGTATTTGCGAGCTCTACATGTTGGTAGTACTGTACAGTAGGTTTGTGATAATTTATTTTCGAGTTTACATTAAAGTAATTATTTTTCTATAGGAAATCTTCGTAAATTCATAACTTTGTCGTTTTAGCTCCGTTTTTCGTGATCTTTGTGTCTGTGTGATCCTAGCGAGTTGTAGATTCGTTTTAAAGACTTTTTATATTATTTTCTTACTATTGGTGTACTGTTCTAATTATAGTTTGTTTGTTTATGCATGATTGTCTCTGGATGTATGTTGTTGCTGTTGTTGATCGAGTATAGATGGTGAGCAATTCGTTGGAGATCAAGAGTCATTCTACGAGCAAGATCTTCAGGATCAGTTTGAGCAAGGCAAGTATAGCATGAGATTATCCTTGTTGTCCTATTCACAATACGCAAGTAATATCATTATGCATCTATTCCCTTGTTAAGGATGACTTAGTGTTGATCTTATACCTTGATACCCATTATATTGCATTGAGTAGTATGGCTAGTGCTTAAACATGAACTATGATCATGTAAATTGACTAATGGAATATGCAACAAACATTAAAAGATGATTTTGATTAATGTTTAAAGCGGACTAGAGCATGGGGTTATTTTTGATGCTCTAGTTACTCTCCTTAAGGACTTATCTGTAAGCGAACATCCGAGATTTACAGTACAACTGTGAGGGCTATATGGCTCTGGCTTTAGTCATATAGAAGGACCTTTTCTAGCTTGTTAGTGGTAACCTTTTTGGCGTAAGAATGGCTTGACGAATCGGGTATAGTGCGGCCTCTGTCCTTATGAGTATAGGCTGCGTGTCATTGTGCCATTTGGAAGGGGGGCTCTACATCTGTTTGCCGAGTGAATCTAATAGCCCTAACTTGTTAGACGAACCTTCGAAAGACTTCATAGTGTTTCCCTGCCTGCTCACCTTGGGAGTGTTTTGGGAGTAATTAACCCGGGCATATGGGCAACACGACTCACAGTGAAAGTGTACAACCTCTACAGAGTGTAAAACTATTATAACAGCCATGCTCACAGTCACGAGTAGCCTTGGACCCTTATGGAATAGTTGATCATTAATAATGGATATGTTTTTGCTATTCGTTAATCATTTCACATGGATCATATGTTTATTTTTTATATTGAGACATCTTGATGCTATTGATATGCTAAAATTATGCTAACTAAAAGCTACATGCTGATAAACCAATGTTATGCCTTTGAGCCTCATGAACCCCATGTTACACTTGTTGTGTATGAGATGTACTTACGCTTGTTTATTTTTCTTACTTGGATAAAAATCCCAGATGGGTAACAGATGGTGCAAATAGTGACTACTACTCCTACTTCCCTGCTGCCGCTGCAACCACCGAAGGGGCACGGGAAAGGTGAGTCGTGATCTAATCCACCGGGGGAGGGGAAGGGATGATACTGACAGGGACCACCGCCTCCAAGGGCCGAGCCGGCGGTGCCAGGAGTAGCGGTACAAGACGACGCCGCTAGATCAGCTAGGGCAAGGGAGCTCTGCCACCGCCACCACCACCGGTGAAGGGACGATGAGGACCCGGGGCATTGCCCCGCCGCCGGTGGGGAGGGGGGCAGAGGCACCCTAGGAGGAGAGGCCGTGGAGGCCCGCCGCCAGTCCAGTGAGGAGTCAAGGGTCGGTTGATGCCGCCACTTGGGGAGGTGGCGACGGCGGCGGCTGCCACGAGGAATCAGGAGGGGCTCAGGCTACCGTTGTTTATGATGGTTGGATTAATGGGTCTGATTTTTTAACCCATTAATTAATAGTGTCGCTCGGTGGAACGCCGCATCGGCCCGTTAGCTAGGTCTGCTGCTCCGCGCGGGGGGCTGCCTGGACGCTCGCTCGTGTGCCTATGTTACCAGGTGCGAGTAGATACACGTCGGTGTAGAAAGGAATTTTCCTATATATATATTTCATCCATTTCATACTTCTTCCACCAAAAATGTTATTCTCCTACACTGGAAGGAAACACCAAAAATATTCCAAACCCATAGGACAGCCATGAAATAAATGCTCTAAATTCCTTTGTATAATCTCTCAAATATTTTGTATGTAAAATAATCTTGTGGCTATGCAAAAGCAAAAAACATGGAAAAGTGTCCAAAGTAAAGTAAAAAAGAAAAAGAGAAGAAAAGATAGCCCATGTTTTCTTGCAATCATTCACAAGTTCAAAAGAGAGAAATTTTCAAGGAGCACAATCAAATTAGGTTTACAAACCATAAACATCCTATTCCATATATTTATATGTCTTGATTTGACTGTATGACTCAACTCTCTTTGGATCCATTGTTTGACTTTACAATATATGTTTGCAAGTATGTTTCCTCATGAGAATGACATTCCTATGAAATCCACATAAGCTTTAGTGTAGGAACAAAGGCATTACATTTATTGCCTTAGTGAGCATTACATTTATTGCCTTAGTGAGACCCAAAAATACCACATATATGAGAGACTTGAGTGTGTCATGCAGATAAATCTCTGAGTTTTATTTTGAAAACTTATTAAAAACTTCGAAATGAAGGTTGAATGAGGAATATGAGATGTACTACTCACTTGATTGTTCTATCTTTCAATTGCTCGAGATCAGGTGAAAAGTTCAAAAGCTCCATGGTTGAAAGAAATATGAGTAAGTTTGAAAGATGGATCAATAAATTGCAATCTGAAGAAGAATTTTTGTTTGAACACAAATGTACTTTTGAGGAGTTGTACAAAATTCATAAAACCCTATAATTCTTAAATTGTAATAAGTTTAAGTTACTTTGCTAAGGGACTAGCAAAGACTTAGCTTGGGGGGAACTTGTTGACGGTAGTTATCACCAATTACAAACCGTCAACTTTGTGTAAGAAAATGATCACCAATAGAAACATAGGAGGTTATTACTGACAAATTTGATGAGTTTTGGTGAATTACTATTTTCTGTAGGGATTATTCAGAGAGAAAGAAAATAGGGATTAATTTGACAAAACACCACGAAACTTGATCGCGACGAAAGGACACACTAGAAGACTCTAGAAGGCACGAGAAGGCACGGGACCAAGACCAACCCCTTTCCCCCTTCACGTGACGCAATCCAACCGACCTCTACGTCGTATCTTGATTCTTGTTTCAAGTCAGTTTGATCTAAGGGCTGCGGTTCATCCTACCGGACTATATAACCAGACCCAAACCCTCCCTGAGGCATCCATCATCATAAGGTCAAGACAAGATAAGAGTTAGGGTTCATAGAGAGAGATTAGAGCTCTACTTCAAGTTTAGGGTTTAGATCTAGCTAGATATAAGAAGAGTTGGGCGTTACTCAGGATTCCAGATCATCGTCAGAAGATTTGGTAATTATATTGTAATCTCATTATTCGACTTTGTGCTACTTCAATAATATCATTATGTTTCTATTTATTTTGTTCTTATTTTATTCTAGTTGTATATTTGATATAGTCATGATTAGTAATGATTTTATGCATATGTTCACAAAGCACTTAGTTCAATTCCAGATTGGATTAGGTGGTAGATATGATGTAGGCGTGGTGCTTACATTAAATTTACCTACGAATGCACCCTATATTCTGGGACAATCAAAGTGGTAGATCGGGGGTGTGATATTCTTATTGAGTTCTATGTAGCCCACTCCCCGAATATAGGCCAAGTAGAACCTGGTTATAAGGAAAGGATTGATATGTTCTTGATATTCCTTATTAATGTTCCTTATGCATAGATGAAGGATTGATTATGCTATAAATGATAGTGTATATACTAGAGTGAACAAAAGACTTGGTAAATATGAAATAACTTAGGATTCTTACCTCTTAACTTATCTCATGATTAGCTCTATTTGATTCATGAGTCTCTCTCTCATTCTGGAATACCCATTGTTATCTTATTTTATGTCTATCATTTATCTATTGTCTTACCCCTGTAAAGATAAGAGTGGTTATTTGTTCTTTATCATGAGTATGTATATTTGATATTCTTTCTAGCCATATCATTCTTTCATTTTAAACCCTGTTAAGCTCCCCGTGGTAAAGTATAAATAATGAAACCTAGAACATTCCTGGGTGAAATGCTACAACGGGTGTATTTTTGTCACACCCAAAATTTCCTATTTTAGGTTGTGCATGAAAAATACTAAATAAAATAAATGATTTCAATATTTGAATAAATTTATTAGATAAGTTAAGTTGCTGTTAATTTAAATATAGAAAATTGTGGTTTTAAACTTTTTCATATTAATTTGATAATGTGGTGTTTGTGTGATGCTTGTCTTTGGTGTTGCTAAGTGCTATTATTTTCAAAATACCATAGGACGACGATTACTTCTCATCAGAAAACTTTTTGGCATTTTCTGGATTTAAAATTTCAATTTCCGTGAGCTTAATCTTTTTTCTTGATCTCTTCATCAATCTTTTCACGAGTCCAAACTCATTTAGTTGAGTTCCTTATCTCTCCAAGAGTCTCCAGAATTTTTCCCGTGATTTTTCTAAGCTCCGGGCTATTTTTCGCGGTCAAAAAGGTAATTCTAGATTTTCTAGAATTATTTTTATTCACGGAATTAAAATAATCCCGAAATTAAGAAATTTCGAAAAGTTTCCATACCTTACGACTATATATATGCCGGTGTAGCCCTCGACGCCCTGATTTCAGAAGTACAACACTTATCGCGAGCCGCCGCTCGTAGTTTCCTCCACCCCTCGCCGAAGTTCTGCATCTACAGCTTACGTTTCGGCGAGCTTTTCCGACCACCTCGGACATCTCCGGCGAATTCCGTTTCCACTCCGAGGTTTGTCTCGTCATCCTCTTCACCGGCACACTTTTCGTTGCGCGAATCCATCACCGTTTGATCTCTCTCCATCGATTTTCTTTTTCCGGTGAGGTGTCCCGGCGGACTCCATTGGCGACCACGAAGCTCCTTCGTCCTGGCCGCCCTAGCCCTTGGCCGCGTCGCATAGGACCCGCCGACCGTGTCGGGAGCCCTGGCCCCAGCCCAGCGGCTTTTCGCGTCCTGCATAGTAGGCGCCGCCGTCGGCATGCAGCTCGGCCATGCACGTGCAGGCCCTGCGCCGACCGCCGTGCACCCGCGCGCCCAGATGGGCTCAGCAGGCCTCCACGCGGCCGCGTGCCCACGCTGGCCAGCCCAGCTGGTCGTCCTTGGCTCCCCACGGTGAGCAGCAGCAGCCCCATGGCTCCCTTGGCCGCGTACGTGAAGAGGATGAAAGCCAAGGTACAAGATGATCTTATTTACGATTTTGCCATTAAATGGAATAGCAATAGGTTATTTGTTATAATTCCGTTTTGCTTCATTCCGGTCGCGTTAGTTTCGTCACGTCGAGCTCTACGCGATATTACCAAAGTTTTTATGTCACATGCGTTAGTTTCGTCACGTCGAGCTCTACGCGATATTACCAAAGTTTTTATGTCACATGTTTTTCTATATATCGCTAAATATTATATTTATTAATATGTTTGTACTAGCTTTATGATTAAAAGAAATTTAGACTATATACCCACGGTTTCATAAATAAATATTAATTTAATTCATGTTAACATGTGTGTTTATGATTATAATTTAGCTAGTATCGATGTTTATCAGGTCACTTGATATGAATTTATTAATTTAAATAGTAATTAGATTAATTATTTATTTAATAGTTTTCTAATTAAAAGAAATCCCGGCTTAAATCCGTTCTTGTTGTTTTTGCAATAGTGCCGATCGAAGTTATGTGTTAGCAACACGGTTAACATGCCTTACATCTTTGAAATTTATAAGTTAGATATTAATTTGATTTATGCTTGTGTAATTGAGTTTCTAATTAAACGAAACACGGGTTTATACTTTAGTCTGTCCTAAATTAATGTTAATCTAATTAATATTAAACTAAATGTCTTTTGAATTATAAGATGCTTAGTTCAACCTTGAAACATAAGTGCTTTCGTTCAATTGTCACATGTTTTCTATATATATAGTTCAATGTTAAATTGATTAATGATAATGGAACCTAGTTTTTCAATTAAAAGGAACCTTGGACCATAACGATTGCTAGCAATGTTAATGGAAATAATAACATGTTTTTAAAATCATATATTTTACTCAAAGCATGTTACAGACACACAACATATATAACTCGTTCAGTTGCTTTCACATATATGTACTTTTCCTTTTGCAAGGATAAGGTTAAACTTGATAAAATTATATGGTATTGTTATAAATAAAATATGAGTAGTTTCGATTTGGTTTTATTTAATTAAATTATGTTTTGATTTATCTAGTCTAAATAACTTTTTACGTGGATTTGTTAAATTAATCTGAATCAAGCAAAATAGTGCCGTGCATGCTGTTGTCTTCATTTTGCTAGCTAGCTTGATGACATCACATGATGTCATGGGTATGATTTGTGGCCGTTTTTTTTAGTAAAACAAATCCCGAAATATAATAGAAATACATATACACATACAATCTTGTTTAGGCCATATCTTCCACGTTTTAACTCCGATTTGACCCGTTCAAGTTGCGTTAGGTTCGTATTTGCGAGCTCTACATGTTAGTATAGTTGTACAGAGTTTGGAAAGGTTTAATTTTCGAGTTTATATTAAAATAATTATTTATCTATAGGAAATCTTAGAAAATTCATAACTTTCACGTTTTAAATACGAATTTCGTGATTTTTACGTCTGTGTGATCGTAGTAATGTGTAGAAGAGTTTTACAAACTTTTTATACTGTTTTGCTACTATTGCTGTATTGTTTTAATTATGTCTCTTTGTTTGCTTTGTGTATGATTGCTCGGATGATTGTGTATTGATGCTTGACGATCGAGTATAGACGGTGAGCAGTTTCTTAACGATCAGAAGTATTATTTTGAACCAGACCAGCAGTATCATCAGGAAAGCTTTGATCAAGGCAAGTATAACATAGGACTATCCTTGTTACCTATTCACTGAAATTATCATACATATGCATGTGTCCTCCTTGACAACCATAGAGATTATAACTTAGCTATTGATATCCTGATTCCTTGTCACCTATGGGTTGTGCATTTAGGTAGCTTTTGCTAGTGCTTAATCATGAACAATGATCTTGTAATTTTGATTAATGAATTAAGCAATCAACCTTTAATGATGATTTTATTTGCTACTGAAAAGGGGGCTAGAGCATGTGGGTTATTTTGATGCTCTAGTTTCTCTCCATAAGGACTTATCTGTACGTGATCATCCAGGACATACAGTACAGCTGTGAGGGCTATATGGCTCTTGCTTTAGTTGCTTAAAGGACCTTTTCTAGCTTGTTAGTGGTTACCTTAAATGGCGTAAGAACGGCTTGCCACGTTGGGTGTAGGGCGAGCCCCTGTCCTTAGTGTGTATAGGCTGCGGTTGTTGTGCCACTGGGAAGGGGGGTTCTACATCTGCTTGCCGAGTGAATCTAATGGCCCTAACTTGTTAGACGAACCTTTAAGTGGCTTTATATGATTTCCGGTGTTTTGGGGAGTCGTGAACCCATGCATTTGGAAGTCATGACTCATAGTGAAAGTGTACACCTCTGCGCAGAGTTTAATAAACTGGTATACTAGCCATGCCCACGGATACGGACGGCCTTAGAACATTTACAGATAGATGATCACCATTGTTATATCATGTTTAATTACTGTTATTATTATTATGCTCATGTTAATGCTATTCATTATCGTTATTGCAATTGATCATTGGTTCATTAATGGGAATTGAAATACCTTGATGCTACTCAATTGCTAATTATATGATGATTAAAAACTAAATGCAGTCAAACAATGTCTAGCCTTTTTGAGCCTCATGAACCCTGTGTTATACTTGTTGAGTTCGACATGGACTCACTCTTGCTATTTCCCAACACCTCAGTGTGTAGTAAGGTGCTGCTCAGAAGAAGGATAAAGAGGTAGTGGAGTTTCCAGAAGTCTTGGAGCCTAAAGTTTAGTCACTGTTCCGCGATACTCTGATGTAAGTGTTAATATAGCTATGTATATGTTATATAATAACATTATTTCTGATACTTTTTCATTCTGACATATGTGTGGACTTCCTGGGCACACATATGATTAGCCTGGTTTTGTTCTTTAGAAAACCAGGTGTGACGATTTTATTTGTGCATTTGCGGATAACCTTTATTCTATATTTTATGTAAGTGTCATGATTATAAGTACAACCATATTTCTAGTATCATGTTAGGAATACAACTTAACTCAAGTGATTCTAAGAAATGTCAATAATTGTCTTGAAAATTTAGACAAGGTTTTGCAAAGATGTGAAGAAAAGCACTTAGTCCTTAATTGGGAAAATGTCATTTTAGGGTTAGAGAAGGAATAGTGCTGGGACACCTTGTGTCTGAAAGAGGAATTGAGGTAGATAAAGCTAAAATTGAAGTAATAGAAAGACTACCTCCACCTGTGAATATCAAAGGAATCCAAAGTTTTCTAGGTCATTGTGGTTTTTATCGCTGATTCATAAAAAGTTTTTCATATATTGCTAGACCACTGACAAACCTATTAGCTAAGGATGTTTCTTTTAAATTTGATGGTGCATGTTTAAATTCTTTTAATATTCTTAAAGAGGCACTCATCTCTGCACCAATCATCCAACCCCCTAATTGGTCATTACCTTCTAAAATTATGTATAATGCTGGTGATTATGCTATGGGGGCAGTTTTGGGACAAACAAAAGATAAAAAGCATCATGCAATTGCTTATGCTAGCAAACCTCTGATAGGAGCTCAACTTAATTATGCAACAACTGAAAAAGAACTCCTAGCTGTTGTTTTTGCTATTGATAAGTTTATATCTTACATAGTTGGAGCAAAAGTAATTGTTTACACGGATCACGCTACCTTAAAATATTTGCTCACTAAGAAAGATGCTAAACCTCAATTGATAAGATGGAGTTTGCTACTCCAAGAAATTTCATTTAAAAATAAAAGATAAAAAGGGAGTAGAAAATTCTGTTGCCGATCACTTGTCTAGAATGCAGTTTGAGAATCCACAGGAATTACCTATCAATGATTCGATGAGGGATGACATGCTCTTCAAGGTCTCTAGATCAGACCCCTAGTATGCGAATATTGTCAATTTTATGGTTGTAGGTTATATACCACCAGGGGAGGATAAGAAGAAGCTCGTTTATGAAAGTCGTCTCCACATATGGATCCACCATACCTCTTCAGAGTCTGTGCTGATGGCTTGCTCAGAAGATGTGTACCGCCATAAGAAAGCATTTAAATCATTGAAAGATGCCACTCATCACCATATGGAGGACATTATGGGGTATTCCGCACTCATGCAAAGATTTGGCAGAGTGGATTCTATTGGCCAACCATGTATGAAGACATAAAAGATTTCATCCAGAGATGTGGAGCATGTCAGAAGCATAGAAATATAAATTCAAGAGATGCTATGCCACTCACCAATAATCTCTAGATTGAGCTCTTTGATGTCTAGGGAATTGACTATATGGGACCATTCCCAAAGTCAAAGAACTGTGAGTACATCTTGGTGGCAATTGATTATATTTTCAAGTGGGTAAAAGCCATGCCATGTAGAGCTACTGATGCTAAACACTCCAAGAAAATGTTTCATGAAATAATATTCCTAAGATTTGGAGTTCCAAGAATGGTGATCAGTGATGGAGGAACACATTTTACTGATAGGAATTTCCATCACTATTTATTGAAACATGGGATTCATCACAATATTGCTACACCATATCATCCTCAAACAAGTGGCTTGGCAGAGACGTCGAATAAGCAAATCTAGAATATTTTATAGAAGACAGTCGATGAAATGAGAGCTGCCTGGAAAGATAAACTACCCGATGCACTTTGGTCTTATCGTGCAGCCTACAAGACACCATTGGGTATGTCACCGTGTCAGCTGGTGTATGGAAAGACTTGCCATCTACATGTGGAGTTAGAATTCAAAGCTCATTGGGCTATCAAAAGATGGAATATGGACTTTGAAGCCGCAGGAGAAAAGAGAAAGATGCAACTTTCTGAATTAGAAGAATGGCAAGAGAAAGCTTATCACAGTTCAAGAATCTATAAAGAGAGAACTAAAAATGGCATGATAAGAGAATCAAGAAGAAGGAATTTGCACCCAGAGATAAGGTATTACTTTTTAATTCTAGGTCAGATTATTCAGGCATGAAAAACTACGAACCAAGTGGGAAGGACCATTTACGGTGGTGAGCACTTCATCGCATGGAGCGATAACTCTTCAAAACAATGAAGGTACGTTATTCAAGGTAAATGGCCAACATCTCAAAATCTTTTTAGAACCTGATAAACCATTTGAGGTAGTTAAGGAATTAGATTTTATTATACCTTAATTACACCACTGCCATCCTCCGTTGCGAAATAAAATGTGAATATATGTTTTTTGGGAAGGAAATAGAGTTAGAAACACACGAGACGAAGATGAGCCTGAGAGGATGACAGGTGAGGCTGGCCGGCCCCACCTCTGTGCCACCCGGCCCCCCATCTCCACCTTTCATGCATCACCAACTCTCATGACCCTTCTACACCCTTCCAAGATAGAATGGCATCTAGTTGCAATTCATTCAGATATTCTTTCGCACGGATCTATCCAGGGAAAGATTTTGACCTCTGCTGCAAGTCAACCCCAATATATAAACAACCCCATGCTTACATCCAAACCCATTCAAGCCTTCTCTCCTCTCCATAGCAAGAGTTCTCTCCTTCTCCAAGATCCAATGGTTGGAAAAGAGATCGTACTTTTCGGAGCTGACCTCAACAAGACTCCACCGAAGGAAGATGCTCTGGCCATCATTCTTGTAGATGAAGCTCTTCCTCTTACTATCATCTCTCTGAAAGAAGTAGTGCTCGTGCCACCTAAGAAGACCTATGGGCAGTCCTACTACGCCCAAGCTCGTTAGCATATGCTCCTAGTGCCACAAGAGCGTCTACTCCTGAAGGATGCACCAAGGGACCAATGGTTGTTGTGCCGAAGAACACCAAGCTGCTGCCTCCATGACCGAATGAGAGGATTGTGGGTGTGAAAAATAACAAGTTGGGGGAGGTAACATGTGTGAAATACACTAATGCCACTCCCCATATCTCTCTGTATGGAATTCGCACTACTCCAAGTCAAGTCAAATTCATTCTGCTGAGAGAAGCTCCCAAAAGATCTGCACCTTCTACCTTGAAAAGAGAAGCCACGTGCCCTAGAATGACCATAGCCATGCTTGAAGATAGGGTCAAATCTCTCAACAAGCACTTGTGCTTGTTTCTAGTACCCTTCGTACTATAAGTAGGCAGACTGAGATGAATATGCTAGAAATTAACAATCTCAAGAAAGAGAATGAGAGGCTTGTTAGAGAGATGGCTAGGCTAGCCAAGAAGGATTAAATTATGTATCTGAGTGATAGGGCACATTTTAGGTTAAGAGTTAGGTTTGTCACTTCGAATTGTTAGGTTCGTTTTAAATATTAGGTTTGGTTTGTTAGCTCAATTGTTTAGAAGATTGGTTTGGAATAATAAAGTGCCCTATTCATCATTAATAAAGCTTTTTGATATGATTACCTGTTCTCTATCTCTCTATTGCTTTTGGATGTGTTTGTCTCCACATATTGTGCAGAAGAGTTTATACAGGAAAATAAGTGTGGGGGAGACACATCGCGACCACGGAATGAAATTTGATTAGGAAAATCACAAAATTAGGAAGATAATTAATCAGGGACCTCGTATGCCAAAGTGGGTCCTGAGGGGACACCAACAGGTGCCACCTGGCCACCCTATTGGGCCGGTCGATCCACCACCTCGCCGCCTCGCATTGTGTTTTGTCCAAGGTTAGGTTTAAGCCCAATACACTTTAGTTTCGTATATTTCGCCTTCCGTTTCAAATAGAATTGAAAATCACATGCTAAGACATTTTAAAAGAGATAGGAAAGATTATTTCAGTCATGACTTAGGAATAAACCCACATAACACTTTTCCTAGAAGTCTTGTTACTATTGGAAACTTATATTAGGGACCCCATGATTGCTTAAGTTGTTGAGGAATATGATATAGTAGAATAATGAGAACCTGAATCTTTAAGTTTTGTCATTGGAGAATTTTATTTTAAAAGTAAAATGAATAGCTATACCTCTCCTTTGTAGTAATAGCAATATCCTACCAGAGCTATATATAGGATAGATAAACCTTCTACATATACAACTTGTATTTGTATTGAGTTTGGTCAAACCTTGTGACCCTTGTTGAGAAATTTATCATGCTTTCAAGATCAAGATCATGTACACTCCACATATTTTCTACTATTCCTACACTAGGAGTACACAATCACATGTTTTCCATCCAACAAAAATGTTCTACTCAAACACTGGGAGAAGACACAAAAATATTTGTTAGGAATAAATGCTCCAAGTTCTTGTAAATGTCTTTCTTGAAATTTTCCAATTGCAAAAAGTGATGTGTGGCTATGTAAAAAAAAGAAAAGTATAGGAAAAATGGACAAGTGTCCAAGTACCTAAAACAATGGGTACTTAGATGCCCGCTAAAAAAAAGAGAAGAAAGAAAGAAGAAGAAAAAAGAAAAGAGAAGAGAAAAGGGATAGCCCATACTCTCTAGCAAAAGTTTTCAAGTGTTGAATAAGAGAGACATGTTTCAAGGAGCATAGTAGAATTAGGATTAGCCACTATATATGTCACGGAACCATCCAAATTATAAGAGTATAGGTACAAAAACAATCACCGAAGTGATCAAATTCTCGCACTTGATCCCAAATAACTCCGGTAGTCCAATGAAATCACGAGGGATTTCAAACCAACCAACATACAAGCCAAGATCGTAGTGATTCAACATAACAAGTCACATGTTACATCCATTTCACAAGTAATCCAATATACATCGGAGTTCAACATAGTTATTACAACTTAAATTGAAAAGTAGTGGAAGCAAGGTAATTTGAAACTAACATTTCTCTGATTTCAAATACATGCCAGTACCAAGGTTGACTTCCAACAAAAGCATTAGAGAGAAAAGAACTCAAAAGGATCATGCCCATGATCACACTCCGCCACTACGGCAGGAGCCAACCAATTCTTGTAGTAGCCATGATACATCACAACCTACAACAAGTGGGAATAAAACCCTGAGTACGAGAAGGTACTCAGCTAGACTTATCCGTCAAAAACCATAAATAAAGTAACACCAAGGATCATGCAAGGCTAATATAAAATGGGCTAGCTTGACAACATTTTGCATAAAAGCTTAATATAGATAAGTAATCATTAATGCTAAGCATCAAGTTAATTATCATTAACCTGTCATCTATATTAGAACCTGTACTAGAGCACTCACTTGATTTAGGAGCAAGCAATATTAACCATAGCAAGTATAAATTGAGGCAACATTTCCATCATCATCCAATTAACCATCCGTTCAATTTAATTGAATCTACGTTGCCGCTGCTCAAGTCAAGTGCTCACTAACCTGGAGTGACGGTGATTCGAATCGAATTCCTATCCAGCTGGAGGGAAACTTCTAACACTCACCGCGCAGGCCCTTGCCAGGGTTGCACAAGCCACCTTTGGTACAATTCAGGAGTCGCGGGTTCGACTGATGCCGCATCCCCAAGGGCAACACTCTACCAGGTGATAGGGACTCTAACCCCCTTGGTCTCACACCAATGTCCCCAAGCACATCCTTACTTCCTCTAAGATGCGACCTGCCCTTCGATTCCTGGCCAGAACTATATTACTCAGCTTCATGGTCGGAACGGCATATCCGGCCAACTAAGTGTTAAACTATGTTCAACATGACTCAAGGACGTATAGCTAATCGGTCCTTAAACGATTTAGACGGGGATAGATCCACACCCAAGACCTCCATGCCTTGTTACTTCACTATCGTCATCCCGCCCGGTCTCCTTTCATATTATTAGCACATGGTTGTTTTCCACGATAACAAATATAGCCAATTGTGCCATATATGAATATCCCTACATCTCGCAGGTGACAGGAAATCACCTGACTTCTACCGCTTAAAGCAGGGCTAAGCATCTACTCAATCCTGGTTTATGTAGGATTCAAGGATTCACATATCTGGACAAGGAGTGATATTGATGCAACAAGGTTTTCACTCAACTCCTATACGTAATGCAACAATACAGATAACACATATATAGCTTTTGCATTGAAAAGTATGGAGTCTTATAATGCTCTGGGGCTTGTCTGGGATCTGACTCAAGTTAGAGTTTGTCAGATGAAACCCACTTGGCGAGCATCTCCCAAACTGGCACTTGTCCTATCCTTCCATCTTTGGGATGGATCCACCAAACACCATCTTCGGGTTTGGCTCCAACGCCACATCCTTCACCCATTTTAGCTAGCATACCTATATGAGGTGTAACAATGCATATGTGTGAATGCATAGAAGTGTAATAAATAAAGCAATCATGCAAGCATACCAAAGTTCTCATAAGCACCTAGTGCTAATTAACTTGATCCTCATTAAGGCATAACATAGAAGATGGCAAGTACATCAATCAAGACACAAGTCTCATAAGATCACAGGGCACTAACCCAAGTACCATCAAAGATATGAGTCACACTTCAACACACTAGCATGGCAAAGTTAATCAAAGCCCTAGAACTAGAATTTGCCACCTCTTGGACATCAGAATAGCAGCTGAGTAATTTAACCACAACAGGAGATCTATAACTCCAAAAGATGTGCAACAAGACATTTTGGAAATCTTATGAAATTTTATATAATTCATTTAATGTCACCTAAGCCTGATTCCCAAGTTTACTAGGTCAAAAAGATGAAACTACAGACTCTGGTCTGCTCCAAACAGAGAGCAACCAAATATGGGACCTGACTTTAAACATCTATAACTCAAAAAGTACCAGACCAAATGCCACCAAATTTTAACACAAGCTAGATACATGAATTATATACAACTTTGCTATAGACAAGATGCTCAAAAAAGATCATTAACGTGGGGGTAATCTACATTGCCCCCAGAACTGTCCAGAAACCACATTTGCAAGAAATAAATACTAACTTATGTTGCAAACATATAATTGGACAAAACTAACTTTACCAACATGTCACACATGACTAACGAACACAAAAAAATAGTGTCCATTACTAAATAAATTCTTTTAATACATTTCTTAATTTATTTAGATAATTAGGTGGAATTATGAACACATATCACAGGTGCACAATAAATTCTACAAAAATTACAGTGGCCTACATATCATCACAATAGTCTACTATACCAATTTCAAGTCTATTGCAGGAGTATAACATCCTCTATGGAAAGGACAAGTTGATTAAGCAAATTAACCCTAGAGAGCAAGATAAACCCAATCTCACTCATCCAGCATCCAATGCTTATGAAATTTTTACCACAGTTCACACATATCATAAGTAGGCTACCATAAAAATTTCACCTCAATTTGAACACCACAACTCAAGATATGAAATCGTCAAGCAAAACAATGTAGATTCACTCATTTAGCAAGATTAAATCAAAACCCTAAGAAAATAGTGAACAACTAATAGGTTTAATATTTTTCTTAGTTAGTAAATGTCATCACAAGACTAACAAAATAAGAATCACTATTTTTGGACTTCTCAAACTCTAAATATGGCTCTGGTCAATTTATAAGCATTTTTAGGAGCACTTTTAAAGCTTAAATAAAGACATCAGAAAACACCTACAAACATCTATTATTTTATTACTCTACTGCATAGATCTCTTCTCAAGGTTTCCAAAAAGTCCACATTTGCCATTTTTGGACTTTCCTAGTAGGAGATATGAATTTTCAAAGATTAACATGAAATCTGAAATTTAAATTCAGAATAAAACAACCCTAGCCTAACTTGCTAGGTACACCCGGATGTTTACCCAAACCTGCCACTACTTAAACTATCATGCGGGAACCGCTGCTCGGTTGGACCCACCTATCATATACACAGAGAGAGAGACAGAGAGAGGGAGATGCCGGTCTCCTTCCTCCCGATGGCAGAACAGGGGAGGTGGGGGTCGGTCGGTCTCCAGCGAGGGGGTCGCCAGCGGCGGTGGCTAAGGGTGGCATGGGCACCAGGGGGTCTCCATGCCCTTGCTGGTGCCCCTGGCTCGGCCCAAGGAGGCCCGTGGTGGCGCGGCCACCACAGCAGGCGGTGGCGATGGCACTGCCTCCGACAGCCGAGCTGCTCCGGTGGGCTCCGGCTCAACCGAGGTGCGCCAGCCATAGAGGAGGATGAGGCAGAGGTGTCGGTGCATGTGATTGAGCATAGGGATGGCTGGAGTGATGGGACAGCAGTGGCCGCGGAGCTTGGCCGGTGGTCATGGCGGTGGCACGCTCTGCGCGACCAAGGAACCGGCGAAGGGGCGCAAGAGGTGCAGCGTAACGTTGAGAAGGCGATGCCACGCACGGTTGATGACGAGGAGGTGTGGAGGCAAGGAAACGTGGGTGGCGAAGCTCGGTTGGCGCCGTCCATGGTGGCTCCACGCTCGTGAGCAAGGAGAGCGAGGTGCAGGGGGCGTGGAGAGGCGAGTGAGGGAGTGGAGGAGGACGAGGAGGGCGCGCTGTCGCTTCTCCATCACGGCCGCAGGACGCAGGGCGCGTGGAGGCGAGGCGAGCGCTTCGCTCGCGCATGGAGGACACGTTCAGGATGCGTGGCTCCCGTTGAGGACTTCCACTGAGTAGCTGGCAGGTGCTAGAGTGGGCCAGTTGGAACGCATTTTTGGGCTACATCCTGGACGAATTAGACTATGGGCCCAAAATAAAAGTCAAAGCCCATACAAAGGTCTACAATTTCTATATAAGGTGTAAAGTCATTAGAGCCACGGATTAGGGAATAATTAAGCTCCAAATAGGCACTATCAACGATCTAACAAAATGAGCAACTATTTAAATTGATTGCCGAGACTAAGTCAAATTGATGCCATACTTTTACATTCTCTTCTCCAGAATGTCTACTCCAACTTTCATTGAGGGGTCAAACCAAGTTGCTTAACAGAATCTCGAGAATGTTACATGTCAATCAAGTTGACTAAACTCGGCCTTAATTCTTTTCTAAGTCTGAAAATAGTTGTAGATTCAAACTTTGGTCCACTGTTTGACTTATTTCAAAGTTGAATCAGGGTATGATCCAAAAAGAGTTAAATGCACCGTAGGTCCATTAACTTTTGGTGGTGTGTCATCCAGGTCCATCAACTTTCAAACTGCATTTTTGGGTCCATTAACTTTTTGTGGTGTGTCATCCAGGTCCATCAACTTTCAAACTGGATTTTTAGGTCCATTAACTTTTGATGACGTGTCATCCAGGTCCATCAACTTTCAAATTGTGTACTTGTACACGTACGTCTATACATGCATTGCATGCTGCTGTATGGATTCAAACTTTTTTTTGTTCGGTTGCACATGAACCTAGCTTCAGTTCATTGTCTGGTGGCTGTAGCTTCAGTTCATTGCATGCTACTCGTACTATGTATTGTAGTGTTTTCTTTTCCTCCTGTTTTTTTTGTTGGAATTTTGGGCTAACTGATGGATGGATGTGCGACACGTTAGGCGCGGCTGTGAGTTGACAGGGATAAGCAGGGTGGTGTAGGGGCCGTCGAGGGGAATAGGTGAACAGTGTTGGGTGGTATTTGTTTGATAAACTGAAATATATAACACATAAAAGAGTATAATAGGAAAGTATTAGTATTATAACAATAGTTAAAGCAACAAAGTTAGAGCATCTCCAAGATTTTTTTTATAAAGTTTACTATCTAAATCATCATTTGAAGAATTATTTGTGTAAAAATCGCTTTATATATCTTTGTACCATACAACAACTTTTCTATATCTTGGGTGTACCCTAGAATCATCCTCGCTCTCAATCTTTGGATAACGAAATCCGACATACAGGATATATATATTTAGAGATCAAATTAAAGAGACTGTTGAAGGGTATTTTTTTCACCAAAATATCTATTCCAATTTCAATAAACATGTAAACAATGACATGAAAAGTCAAAAGTTGAATTATGAAATAACTTGAAAAAACAATGGGTTGTGCCATAGTCCTCCCAAATAACTGTCTCATTCATTCAATTAGATTGAATGGTTAGAATTATTTATAACTTCATTGGAGGTGAAATATATATTTAAGTAATTTTTATTTTGTAAAAGTTTTAGATATAAAGATCTTTTTCAAATCTAATTGATACATGTGTAATTTATTGGATGTGATGAAATCCTTTTACTTTAAAAAACTTGGATATAACATGATATAATTTAATTACCAAAACTATCTAATTTTTATGCACATAACATACGCTGCACGCCTGCACCTATCGCCCAACGTACGGATAAATATTGGCCAAATAATTAAAATGTATGGATGGAAAGTGAAGGTCGTACATGGAAACGACGGAGTCGGGCAGCAGACAAGTGCAGGGACCGGGGTGGCGCTTGCGGGCACGGTGCAGCAAGCAGGGGGCAGCGTGCCAAATCACACCACGGTATGGACGTGGATGACACGCCACCGAGAGTTAATGAACCCAAAAATATAGTTTGAAAGTTGATGGACCTGGATGACACGCCATCAAAAGTTAATGGACCTAAAAATCTAGTTTGAAAGTTGATGGACCTGGATGATACACCACAAAAAGTTAATGGACCCAAAAATGCAGTTTAAAAGTTGATGGACCTGGATGACACACCACCAAAAGTTAATGGACCTACGGTGCATTTAACTCATCCAAAAACAAAGTTTGTTGTACACAACTCAATCTACAAGTTATATTAAAGGACCTTGAACTGGTTTAGCCTAGTTAGGAAGATATAGAGCTCCAAACTAGGGTACCCAAAACTGAAACTCCATTATGACTTAGCCAAATTTCTGAGATCCAAAACAACACTTTATTGAATCTTGGGAGCTCTATTTGACTAGATTAGAGGCCAAACTAGCTCTTGACCATTAGACAAAGTTTGTTCCACACAAGATGAACTATAACTTTTGTTTAAGGTCAAAGCTCATAAATAGTACAGAAGTCAAACTTTTACTTTGGTCAAAGTAGCAACTTGATAAAGCCTAAACTAGGGTTTTAGGCCAATCGGGGCATTTTCTTGACATTTGCTCGACATGAACCCTTCATGACTTTTGTTGTAAAGTTCATCTAAAGTCATTTGGGCAAAGTTGCAAGGTTTGGTTGATGGTCTATAATTCCATTCACTTAATGGTGCAAATTCCAATAGGAATGGAACTTATCATTTCATGTGACTTTTTGATTCCAAACTTCATGAAACTTTTTCAGGGGTCACTATAGATAGAGAGTGATGTGAGACGCATGAAAGAAGTGACATCAACACTCACTTGCATTACCAAGCATGAACACCTAACATACACACTTGAAACACAATTAACAAAAGTATGTTGCATATGTTTCAAGGAGGTGTTGCAAGCACATTCCATATACACATGTCTCATATGTTCCATGCTCATATATGAACAAATGAGGCTTAGGCTCATGCAATGCAAGTGTCCAAAAAGCAAGCCTAACACCTGGGGTGTTACAATATATTCCACACACATGCACATCTTGATCTAAGAGTATGACATTTTTCTCCTTGGATTCTTGTTTTGACTTTACAATATGTGCAATGCAAACATGTCTTCACATTTTTGTACCTACCTGAGATCCACATAAGCTTTTAGACGCAGGAAGAAAGAAGGTAATATAATTTATGCCTTTCTAAGGATCCAAAAATACCAGATATATAAGTGATTTGAGAGTACTGCAAAAGGCGAAGGTAAGCTATGTTTTTGTTTTTCAAAATCTCAACGGTTTCTCTGATTAACTCAACTGAAAGAATAAAGGTGATCTATTTCATGTTGTTCTATTCTTCAACCACCTAAAGTTTCATGGTAGACACTTTGAATCCTGCAGTACATGCATGACTAGAAACAGTCTTATGTTGATGTTTTGTTCTAGAGTTGTCTTAAGTAATCCATCCTTTTCTTGAGGATGAGTAAAAGCCTAATTGTGGGGGAGCTTTTGACGGTCGATAAAGTATATCGTGAACCATCAACCTTTCTTTCATAAATGATCAAAATTAATGGATAAATACTATAGAGTAGGAGGTTATCACTGACAGTTTCCATGAGTTTTGGTGAATCTATATTTTCTGCAGGATCTATACATAAATCACCAAAGAGGACCTAAATATCAAAAGAGATCGCAGAATCATTTCATCACGAACACACGAGAAGGTTCTATAGGACACCAGAGGACTTCACGCCGAGGGAGGGGATCAGACCCTGCCAGGTGGGGCTGGCTGGCCCCACCCCTGTGATGCCTAGCCCCCTATGGTGGGAAGCCACCACAAGCTTCTAGAGTATTCTTTCACCACCTCCAAGGATGCATCTCAGGCATACATGAAGTCGGTTTGATCCAAGGGCTCATATTCAACCTCTTGGGCTATAAATAAAGGGCAAAACCCCACTTGAAGTCAAGTCAGATCCAGACTCAGAAACCCTAATTCCTATTCCATCAGGATCTAGACCAGCAATCAAGAGAAGATTAGTCCTCTATAGGATTTAGTCTTAGTTAGAGATAGAGAGATAGAGTGCAAGAGTAGAGTTCTGGAGGAGTTTCGGCCTGTCGGTGCTCTCTTGTGTTGTATTCTACGGGATAAATTCTTCTGGAGCTTGCTTCTAAGATTCTTTGGTAATCAACTTCTGATTCAAGTAAGCAATTTGTCTCTATTGTTCTTCAAGTTTGCAACTCTCTTTTGAGTGCTTTGATCTTGGTAGCTCCTTGATTGAAGTAGTATTCATAGTGTAAGCATGGTGCTTAGACTAGGCTTACTTGTGAATATCCCCTATTGGCTGGAAGGTGGTAGATCGCGTAGGTGACAACTGTGTTGAGTCCTTTGCAGTCCATCTCCCGTTGATAGGATTTGGTTGGCCAAATGGTGCTCATAGGGAAGGAACTATGATTTTATTCCTTGGGAGACATCACCCATGAATTGAGCTTTAGTTGACAAAGTTTATTGAGACTAGAACCAGACAGTCCTTAGTAGTCTTCTTTATTCCCCTTTATTATCAGACATTGATTGTGAATTTGGATTAAGACTAGATAGTTAGAATACACTCACATACTGTTCCTTTGGGTTCGATATTAAAACCGAGATTATCTTGGAGAAGTGCTACAACGGGATAAATTTATCTGTGCGCTTACGGATACCTTATAACATGTGTGCATTTAATTTATACCAACAGTAACGCTAGAGTTGTAGTTGATAGCATAGACGTGGTGTCTAGGCTAGAGGCTACCTTCGTTCACCTCGTACCCTCTGGTTGAGGGGTAGATGGTAGGTGGCGATAGCCCTGTCCATCCCTTGTAATCCCCCATGGGTATGACATAGAGCCATAGGCTGGAGGTACCTGGCAGACCAGGTATTCGCCGGTGCCCGAAATAAGCAAGTAGAAGTAAAGCTTATCTATCGAAAAGACCCAAGAGCCATAGAAATCCATCTCTACCCTTTCCAACTCTACCCTTGTGTTGTCCTTGGATGAATTATCTCGAAGAAATACCTCTATTCCCTATGGAAAATATGATACCCTGAATACTTTTAGGTGAAAGCTACAATGGTAATTTCGTGTGCTTGCAGAATCTTTCTGTTTGCGTTAAGAAATACCAACAAGCTTTCTGGCACCGTTGCTATGGAACGGTTGCTATTTTCTTTGCACCTAGTTCATCCTCATATTTGTATGCTTTATTTTTATAAAAACAAAATACTCTTCTTTTATCTCTTCTATCATGAAACCAACATCTGTTACAAACCATTCTGCTTCAAAGGGGGAGTTCCTTGAGCCATCACTTGTTTCAAAACAAAACCGTTCATCTGGCTATGAACTCCAACCTGGCTTAATAGCCATGGTTTGGGTATGTAACACCTCAAGTGTTTAGCTCCATAATTGCATTGCATTTGCATAAGCATAAGCATGCATCATTCATGTTATTTTATGTGGTTGCAACAAATGTGATTGTTTTTAGAATTTTGTTTGGCTCACATCATGTGATACTTGGTAGTTAGTGTAACTAAAGGGTAGAGTAGCCAATTATGCCTCACAACACCTTAGTTATACTTAGGGTTACTCATGGAGCAAGGTTCATGTGGACCAAAATCACCAAAATGCCCTCCAAGAGGTGGTTGACCACCATTTAGGCCTAAGATGCTCTAGTTTGACCAATTAAAAAGTCTAGCTTAGAGACCTTGCATGGAGGAGCACCCTTAAGCAAAGTTGTAGGGAATTTTATGGGGAACAAAAGTCTCAATTTGACCATCTCATGAAACTGACTAGAACATGCTCAAAAATAGCCCACAAGTCAGCTAGAGGGCTGTCTCAACACTTAGAAATTTTTCTAAGTCTCCAAGTGTCCCTCCAGTTTTACTGTGGCCTACTTTAGGAGCTTGTAGTTTGCAAACCAGGCCAAACCAGCTTCCACTCATATTGACAAACTTGTAGCCCTCATGTAGCTCTACAACATTGCCAACTTCAACCATACCTGGTTCTCCATGGTTTAGGAGATCTAGGGTCAAGAAGTTAGGGTTTCAGTCGGCTACAATCACTGAAACTACATTTCAGTTTCTAAGAGCACCACTTTGGAGCTTTGTAGTTTCAAATCCAAGCCGAATCTGTTCTTGAGCCAATTAGCAAAGTTGTAGCCCTCACAAAGCCCTACCATTTTGATGCTATCATCTTCTTCTAACTCGAACCGGTTTAGGAGATAATTAGCGCCAAATTTGCTTTGTCAGTCGGTCACCGACATCACCTTTCAACTCATTTCAGTTTCGTCAGAGGGGGGGAAGTGGCCGACCGGCCACAGGCCCTCACCGACGCGTGGACACGCGGTGGCGACCGTACGCCAGCCTTGGCCCCACTGGTCAGTCCACGGCGCCTTCAAGACCGCCACGACGCGCCGAAGCTTCCTCCATTCCCTCTCCCTCCCTCATTCGGCTTCAACATAGAAAAACCGAGCCGCCATTGCCGCCCCCACTCCGGCGAGCTCGTGCACGCTCACCACCGCACCACCGCTCACCAGATCACGTCCGTCCCTCCGCCACACCGCCCTACACCTCCTCGACCAGCCGGTAGAGTTGATTGAGCCCGAGGTGAGCCGCATTGCCACCTCTGCCCGCTCCCAAAAGGTCACCGGAGCTCCGCCATGTTCGGTTCACCGTGGCCAGCACCACACCGTAGTTCTCCGCCTGCCCTCACTCACGTTTCCTCCTCCCTGTCACGTGTAGATGCTAGGGTAAAGATGATATCGCCAGCATCGGGTTAGTCAGGCCGGAACAAGACCGCGCACGGCCGCAACATGGCTGCCGGCCAGATGCTCACGCGGTCAAGCAGCTCTGCTCCATCCCCATCTGTGTGAGTGGTCTCGAGAGGTCCACTAGGAGTCTAGGATGGTGGTGCACCCTTCGGTCGGTCGTGCGACGGCCGGGACTCGCCGGCGTACCGCCAGGCACCACGGCCGTCCGCCATCGCCGTCGGCCTAGGTGCTGCGGTGCACAGCTTTGGGGAAAAGGGCTAGCCTCGGTGCGGTTGGGTTTGGGCAAGACGTCGGTGAACTTGGATTGGTCGGAGGAGCCACCGGCGGCGAGGAATCGCTCGTCGGAGCTCACTGCCGCCCGCTCCCCTGTCCCCTTTCACTGACACGCGGGGGCCACCTGTCTGTTGCCGCGCGCGGGCGGGAGCCCGAGCGGGCCGCACGCGCGCATCTTGGGCCGCGTCTTTCCCGGGCCGGCCCAGTTTCAGATAAAATCCATTCCATTTATTTATTTTGTCACAGATTTTGTGGAGGTTTGGAAAAATTTAGATCTAGGGTTTTACTTGCCCAAAATTTATGAGATAAATTTTGTTAGGGTTTACATGATGTGTAGTATTTTAGAAAAATATAAATCTGGTATGTGATGTTTAGTTTTTGGGAGAATTAAATAGATCTTTCAAATGTGTTTTGAATTGAATGCAAACTTGTTAAATGTGTAACTTGAGCTGTAGTATTCCAAAAATTGTACAATTTGGTGGGTAGGCTAATTTACACTTGCCCTGGCTCTGGTAAAAATTTGGGCAGTAGTGCTTAAGTACTTTTCAAGTTATAATGCTATCTTGTTATTTTAGGGAATACTTAAATGAATTTTAGTAATTTTTCTACATGTGCAATGTTCTTATAACTTTTTGGAGAATGCCTTGGTACCCTAAAGTGTCCAAGAAAATTATGAAATCTGTTGTTTGATACTTTTCAATATGATTTATTAATTATGCAAAAATCAGCCTTTTGGACTTGTGAATTTTGTATAGGGAGTTCCTTTGAATAAATTTAGTTCAAATTTTTACAGTAGTCTCTTTTTGGGACAGAGAGTCCCCTATAATTTTGGTAGAATTTTAGGAGCAGATTACATATATGTTTAAAATTCCACTTAATTAATTAAGTAGATTAAGAAATGAGTATAAATAAATATTCTAGGTGGGCACACCTTACTTTCTGGTGTTTTTGTGACCTATGTGAACTTGTGGTAACATTAGTTGGGTTTTAAGAGATGTTTGCCACATAATTAAATATTTAACCCTTGCAATTCTAGGTTTTCTGGACAGCTGGTAGTATTTCTAGATTTGACCTTTGATAAAGGTGGTTGCTGGAAAACTTGTAAATACCAAAGTTGTAGTAAACTTGATAAACTAGCTTGTGTCAAAATTTGGGAGTATTTGGCCTAGTAGTTTGGGAGTTGTTGCTGTTTTAAGTGACAGTCCAGAATTGGCTACTCTCCGTCTAGAGAGGACAGATTCTGGAACTTATGAAATTCGACATGGAAAAATTAGGAATTTAGGGTTGAGGTCTGAAAATGAATTGCAGTCCATTTCTTAAGCTTTCCAGATTGTCTTAGATCATAGCTTTTGGAGTTGGGAATCTCCAGTTATGTTAGAAACAAGTAGCTGCTGTCCAGAATGTTTTACTGTGGTATTTTGCTGTTGAATGTGGTAACCTAAGTAATGCTACTCTTGTAATTGTTAGGTGTTAGGGCCTTAACCGAAGAAGAACAGCTATATCTTAGGTTGAGTAGATTAGGTGAGTACTTCTCTACCGGAGAGGAAATTTGCACCTACTATTTGAAGTGATTTGAATAGAGCTTTAAGAATGTTGTAATGCATTTCATTCCGAGCATGCTGCATCTTTCATTATGCATCCATGAGATTTATTATGCACTCATGCAATAGGTGTTCCGGAGGGTGTAACACTCCTCGAGTTCCAGCAAGTGATACCGGAGGAAGTCCAGGACCAGCCGGAGCAAGCAGAGGAACCAACCGGCGGAGAAGCTCCTGTAGAAGATCTGCCCAAGTGTCCTGACCACCGGCCCTCGACTTTTCTAAAAGGCAAGCCCCGGTGCATGCTGAACCCATCGTTTTATAAATGTATCTTGAGTACTTTTAATTGTTTACTGCACTAAGTTGTAGGAGTTGTATGAAAACAATTGTTGCATTATACCTGTCCTTGTCCAGATATCGTACTTAAATCCTAATTTAGGTTTAGGCACGTGTCAATGCTTAGCCCTGCTTAGTACGGTAGAAGTCGGGTGATTTCCGGTCATCCGCGAGATGTAGGAAGGAGTCACGAGTGGCTCTATGGCTATCGTGGATGGAACCATGCTTTAAAATGAAATTGAGACCGGGCGGGAGTTCGATAGTACAGCCGCAAGACACTTCACATCTTGGGTGTGGAGCTATGCCCGTCTGAGTCGTTTAAGGACCGATTCGTTGTACGTCCTTGAGTCATGTTGAACGCAGTCTAACACTTAGTTGGCCGGATAAGTCGTTCCGACCGCAAAGCCGAGTAATGTGATTCAGGCCGGGAATCGAATGGTAGGTTGCTTCTTGGAGGAGAAAAAGGATGTGCTTGGAGACATTGGCGTGAGACCAAGGGGGGTTAGAGTCCCTATCACCTGGCAGAGTGTCGCCCTTGGGGTCGCGACATCATTTGGACCCGCGATTCCTGAATCATATGAAAAGGTGGCCTGTGCGACCCTGGTAGGGGTCTGCACGGTGAGTGTTAGAAATACCCCTCCAGCTAGATAGGAATTCGATTTGAATCGCCGTCGCTCCCGGTTAGTGAGCACTTGACTTGAGCAGCGGCAATGTAGATCTCATTAATTGAACAGATGGTTAAGTGAATGATACATTGTTGCCACAATTTATACCTGCTATGGATAAGATGTTAATAATTGTTTGATGATAATCAAGTGTATGTTTAGTACAGGTGCTAAAATAGATGATAGGTAAATGCTAAAAATAACTGCTAGTACAGGTTATAAGAGTTTCAACTACTTATGCCTTTATGCAAAATGTGGTGTCAGCTAGCCTCTTGTGCAAGCCTTGCATAATCCTTGGTGTCATTTTATTTCTGGTTTATGACGGGTAAGTCTAGCTGAGTACCTTCTAGTACTCAGGGTTTATTTCCCCCTGTTGCAGATGATATGCTCTATCAAGGCTTCTGCAAGACGTGTCTCCACCCTGCGGGTGACGAAGACTAGATCACTAGGGCATGATAATCTTTTATGTACTTTCCTCATGCTTTTACGGGTTGTTGATCAATAAGACTGGCAGTAGTTAAACAACTGGTGTGAGTGTTATGCTTCCGCTACTTTCCAAACTTGGTTTGTAATAATTGCAACTCCGTGGTGTAAACTTATTTCCGAACTACTTGTGAAATGTAATGTATGATGTTGTATGTTGAATGATGCGACCTTGGTTGTAATCAAGTTGGTTTGAAATCCTTCGTGGTTTCAATTGACTACCGGGATTATATGGGCTCAAGTTCGAAAATTTGAGCGCTTCGGTGCTTGTTTTTGTACTTGTGCTCTTATAATTTGGTCGGTTCTGTTACAGCTGGTACCGGAGCATAATTCAACATTAAACACATCATACGAGTAATTAAAAACAAAAGTATTTGTTTATGAAAAGGGTTAAAACTATAAAAATTATTTTTATAGGTATGCCAGTGATCACATCCCTTAGCCCAAATAAGGACTCTTAGGTGGCTTATTATAAGTACTAACTTGGGGGCCTTGTTTGTTTTTGTTTTGTCGTCCATACGGCGTGATATTGTATGGATGCCATCCACTTGGGTGGTAATGTATGGATCAATTGCCTCGACGCTCTGGTAAGTGTGAGTTGTGAGAGCATGATCGTCCAACCGACGGTCTAGGGGAGAGTAGTTTTGGTGACTTGCATAATTACATGTTCAAACCATGTAAGTATGTAAGCACTTAATTGTGGGCATCTATAAATCGGGTAGCTTTGATGCTGAAGTATATACATCAGGGGATGTGTATATGGAAAGTATTTAGTTTACTGCTTTCTTGTGTGTTTATTTTGGGAAATTGTTGGGCTGCAATGAGATTTTCTGCAGGTACACTAACAGCGTAACGAGTAGACCGATAGTTTCGCTTATATGAGAGAACGTATGTATGCCACCGCCTAGCGTTAGAACTTTAGGTTTTTACTAAGGTGAGAGGGCGTACGGAACGTGCATGCATCATGTTTAATTATATCATACATGTCATTTACTCCCTCCTTAAAAATTTCAATAGTCCTGACTAAATTAAATTTCGTATCCCCTAAATGATCCTCACTTTAAGTCGTATCTTGTTGATACAGATGGCACGTACTAAGAGGACCGCCCGTAAGTCGACCGGAGGAAGGGCTCCTCGCCACCAGCTAGCTCCACGTGAGCCCCGCCCCGAGCCCACTAAGGTGGAAAGGCTGTGGGCGGAGTTGGCCGAAGTGACTGCTGCCAGGAATGCAGCGCGTCAGCAACTGGAGCAAGTGATCCGTGACCGTGATCAGGAAACCCTTGCAGTCCAGAGGTTGACGGTAGCAAATCGCAACTGTCAACGCATGCTGGTCCGTGTCATGAACCAGAGGGATGAAGCCTGGCACGAGGAGAACGTTCTGAGAGCTCGTCAGTTTGAGCTCGAGCAACAGTTGGAGAATGCTGAAGAATACAATGACGACCTTCATGAAGAAGTGCACCGCCTGAACAACCAGCTTAATCATCTGCTACCTCGAAACAACAACGTAGATGAGGACATGGGTTCGGGAATCTTCATGGCTGAAGATGATGATGAAGCGGAGGTCAATGAGCCCCAAGATGCCGCACCAGAAGAAGCACCAGAAGAAGAGCCAGAGGAAGAAGAAGATGAGGAGTTAGAGCCTGTTAGTGATGAGGATGGCGGGGAGATCCTTGACACTGACTCTGAGGACGATGCTTAGAGTAGTCATCATGTAGCTATGGTATTAGAATCATCTTTTGTGCCCTCCCTGTGTGGGAGTGAGGCTTTGTAATAACTTGACTTTGGGATGTAACGCCGAACCCTATGTTTCCTGAATGTTTAGTTTGAACCTGTTGATTTCGATCACAATTGGATGTCTTATTGTGTTGTGTTTGATGATGGTGTCACGATTAGCACCCTTCGGTGCCACGACGAAACCAAAGGCCTCCTATAGCGCGCGACATAAGGCTGTGCTGCTTGGCACGCGCTGGTATCGAGGTGGCTAGTCATGATCCACCATGGAACTCTACCGTTGAGAAATCTCTTTGTGGTCAGTTTGAAGTAGCCTTTCTCAGTCAACTAAAATTTTGAGATCGAATCCAAGTACCGTGCAAAAAGTCAAAAATCACATAGGTATTAAAGTAAACGGTTCAGTCACTGTTGTGCCTCTATGAGTGAGCCTTTATCAAAATACATCTTGATGGATTCCCTCGCATGATTGCGTCAATTGATGCGCTTGAATGGATTGTGCGGTTGTGATGAATTATTGTGCCTTGATTAATTGAGAAGTCCATTTCATGAAGTCAATTTGACATATTTGCAATAATTCGTCTACAAGTTTCCCACATCGTCAGTGCTCATTGGCTATGCATTTTGCAGATGTCATACAATCTCCGTCGGGGTCATGGCAATGAGGAGGAGGAACAGCCACCCCCTCCGCCACCACCTACCCCGGCTGAGCTGATGCAGACCGTGGTCGAAGGGCAGTGCATGTTGGCTGACGCTATGCGCCAACTTGCCAATCGGGAGGCTCATCATGGCCGCCAGGCCCCAGAACCCAATCAGTATAGTGATTTCAAGGACTTTCTTGATACTAAGCCCCCGCTCTTTAAGGAGGCGGAAGAACCACTGCAAGCCGATGAGTGGTTGAACACTATTGAACAAAAGTTTCGTCTGCTTCGCTTGACCGATGAGCTAAAAACTGAGTATGCTTCTCATCAGTTGCATGGTCTAGCGGGTATTTGGTGGAGCCACTATCGTTTCACACTGCCTGCAAATGTCCCGATTGCTTGGGACCAGTTCAAGGCAGCATTCCGTGGGAACTATATTCCTCCAGGTCTTATAGCAATCAAGCACACAGAATTCATGAGGCTGTCGCAGGGGAATAAAAGCTTGACTGACTATCTGCAATCTTTTAACAACCTGGCAAGGTATGCCACAGAGTTTGTGGATATCGATGCCAAGAAAATTGCTAGCTTCAAGAGGGGCCTCGGCCCAAAGCTGATGAAGACTATGGGCACTAGCAAGTGTACTACCTTCAATGATTTTATCAGTGATGCTTTGACCCAGGAGAACAACAATGCTATTTATTCTGCCTCTAAGAGCTGTAAAAGGGCCCTTGAGGCGAGTGCTTCGTAGTCTCGAACTTCAGCTGCACCTAGGTCTTCCCCTCGCCCACCTGCTCAGAATACCAAGTTCCGTCTGCCACAGAAGAAGCCTGCTGCAAAAACTAGGTTCCGCAAGGCTTATACAGTCACTCTGCCAAAGGAAAATTCTGGTCAGAGCAGCTCTAGTGTTCCTCCCAGCAACATGCCTTGCTGGAACTGCAACAAGCCAGGCCATTGGTCCCGGAACTGCCCTTACCCTAAGAAGAATGTTAACCAAGGTGGCCGTCAGGGGCACACTCATTATAACAGTATTGAGGAAATCCCATCTGGTTGCTGGTAAGTTCCTAGTTGACCAACACCGTGCAGTGGTACTTTTTGATTCAGGTGCTTCGCATTCCTTTATCAGTCCTAAGTTTGCATCAAAGTTTGCACACAAGTTACATACTGTTGAAGGTGTGGGTTATTGCATTAGTGCTGCAAGTGGGAATATTTCCACGAATAAAGTAGTGGGGAACCTTGAGTTTGAGATAGAAGGGCGAAATTATTCGCTTGCTTTATTGGTTTTGCCGGGTTTAGACAAAGATGTTATTTTGGGCATGAATTGGATGAGTCAGAATGGGGTACTCATCGATACATCCGCTCGGGTAGTTATGCTCAGAGATCCTACAGATCAAAAGGGTTTTCTAGTACAACTTCCTAGAAAAGTTGAATTGTCTAGGGAAGTTCATGTTGTGCAAGCAAAGGCGTTGGCTAAAATCCCGTAGTGAGTGAGTTTCCTGACGTTTTTCCTGATGATTTGCCGGGGCTTCCTCCGGATCGAGATGTGGAATTTAAAATTGAGTTATTGCCTGGCACGGCGCCCATCTCTAGGAGACCTTATAGGATGCCTCCGAATGAGTTAGCTGAACTTAAGGTGCAGTTAAATGAACTTTTGAAGAAGGGGTTGATTCGTCCTAGCTCGTCTCCGTGGGGATGCCCTGCTATCTTTGTGAAGAAGAAGGATCAGACCTTGCGGATGTGTGTAGATTATAGACCTCTAAATGCAGTCACTGTCAAAAATAAGTATCCTCTGCCACGTATCGATATCTTGTTCGATCAGTTGTCCAAAGCTAAAGTCTTTTCCAAGATTGATCTAAGGTCTGGGTACCATCAGATTAAAATCCGGCCTAAAGATATTCCAAAAACAGCCTTCTCGACAAGATACGGCCTTTATGAGTATCTTGTTATGTCTTTTGGCCTGACAAATGCCCCCGCACACTTCATGTGCTTGATGAATTCGGTGTTTATGCCCGAATTGGACAAGTTTGTGGTGGTGTTTATTGATGACATCTTGATATATTCTGAAAATGAGGAAGAACACGCTGAACACCTATGTATTGTCCTCACCAGACTGTGTGAACATCAACTATATGCGAAGTTCAGTAAGTGTGAATTCTGGCTTCGTGAAGTACCTTTCCTTGGGCATGTGTTGTCCGATGGGGGAATTATGGTGGATCCCACCAAGGTACAGGAAGTATTGAATTGGAAGGCTCCTACTTTGGTTCATGAGGTCCGGAGTTTTCTTGGGTTGGCTGGCTATTATCGTCGCTTCATCCCGGATTTCTCAAAAATAGCCAAACCCATGACTCGATTGCTGCAAAAAGACACCAGGTTTGTCTGGACTCCTGAGTGTGATGCGGCTTTTCACCAACTGCAAACCCTCCTAACCTCGGCTCCAGTTTTGGCACAACCGGATATCAAGAAACTATTTGATGTTTATTGTGATGCCTCAGGCATAGGTTTGGGAGGTGTTTTGATGCAGGAAGGCCGAGTAATTGCATATACCTCTCAGCAACTTCGGAAGCATGAGGTGAATTATCCAACGCATGACTTAGAACTGGCTGCAGTTGTTCATGCTTTGAAAGTATGGCGGCATTATCTGTTGGGCAATGTCTGCAATATCTATACAGACCACAAAAGCCTCAAATACATCTTCACCCAACCCGAGTTAAATATGCGTTAGAGAAGATGGCTCGAGTTGATTAAGGATTATAACCTTCAAGTACAATGTCACACCCGGTTTTCTAAAGAACAAAACCAGGCTAATCATATGTGTGCCCAGGAAGTCCACACATATGTCAGAATGAAAAAGTATCAGAAACAATTTCATTATATAACGTATACATAACTATATTAACACTTACATCAGAGTATCGCGGAACGGTGACTAAACTTCAGGCTCCATTCTTTTCAGGGACGGCTGACTGGGGGTAACATATGCCTAGCACTTCTACTAGTCTTTTGGAAACTCCACTACACCTTTGTCCTTCGTCCGAGTAGCATCTTACTACACACTGGAGTGTGGGGAAAATAGCAAGAGTGAGTCCATGTCGAACTCAACAAGTATAACACAGGGTTCATGAGGCTCAAAAAGGCTAGACACTGTTTGACTACATTTAGCTTTTATTCATCATGTAATTAGCAATTGAGTAGCATCAAGGTAATCCAATCCCATTAATGAATCAATGATCAATTGTAATAAGGATAATGAATAGCATTAACATGAGCATAATAATAATCAATAATAATTAAGCATGATATAACAATGGTGATCATCTATTCCGTAAGAATCCCCAAGGCCGCTCGTATCCGTGAGCACGGCTAGTATACCAGTTTTTAACTCTGCGCAGAGGTGTACACTTTCACTGTGAGTCATGTTTTCCATATGCTAAGGGGTCATGAATCCCTAAGCACAAGAAACCATATAAAGCCATTCAAAAGTTCGTCTAACAAGTTAGGGCCATTAGATTCACTCGGCAGGCAGATGTAGAACCCCCCTTCCCTGTGGCACAACAACCGCAGCCTATACACACTAGGCCAGGGGCTCGCACTACACCCAAAGTGTCAAGCCATTCTTACGCCATTTAAGGTAACCTCTAACGAGCTAGAAAAGGTCTCTTGAACAACTAGAGCCAGAGCCATATAGCCCTCACAGCTGTACTGTATATCCCGGTTATCACTTACAGGTAAGTCCTTATGGAGAGTAACTAGAGCATCAAAATAACCCACATGCTCTAGCCCCCTTTCAACAGTAATAAAATCATCTTAATTGGTTGATTGCATAATCCATTAGTCAAATTACAAGATCATTGTTCATAATTAAGCACTAGCAATAGCTACCCAAATGCATAACCCATAGGTGACAAGGAAACAAGATATCAATATCTAAGTTATAATCTCTAAGGTTGTCAAGGTAGACACATGCATATGATATTGATTATAGTGAATAGGTAACAAGGATGGTCCCATGTTATACTTGCCTTGATCAAGTTCTCCGATAGATACTGCTGGTCCGGCTCAAAATAATACTCCTAATCGTCATAGTACTGCTCACCGTCTAAATTCGATCACCAAGCATCAACATACAAACATTCCGAGCAAACATACACGAAGCAAACAAAAGATACAATTAGAACAGTACACCAACAGTAGTAAAACAGTATAAAAAGTTTGTAAAACTCTTCTACACGTTACTACGATCACACAGACGTAAAGATCACGAAATTCGGATTTAAAACGTGAAAGTTATGAAATTTCTAAGATTTCCTATAGATAAATAATTACTTAAATATAAACTCGAAAATAAATTGTCACAAACCTACTGTACAATACTACCAACATGTAGAGCTCGCAAATATGAACCTAACACAATTTGAACGGGTCAAATCGGAGTCAAAACGGAAAAGATATGGCCTAATCAAGATAGTATGTATATACGAATTTCTATTGTATTTCGGGATTTGTTTTTCTAAAGAAAAACGGCCATAATACCTGCATGACGTGATGATGAGGTCATCAAACTAGCAAGTAAACGACAGCAACGGGAACGACCTACGGCCTGCCCTGCCGGAGATGAACTGGAAGGCTACGGCTTGATCTTTCTCATCATAGTGGCGCTCGAATCCGCAGCTGTTCATAGAACAAGTCCATAAGCATCGTCTTCCCATAGTGTACTTCCTGGCATTGGAAGGTCTTTTTCTTTTATGCTTGTGTATAGCGCTTGCAGAAGGCATTTGTCCAACAGAGAATCAATTTCCTCAGTTGTCAAATTATGATGTTCCATTTCAACAGGTGCTTGTTCAGTGGTTTTATCTTCAGGCAGTTTTAGTTCGTTGACAGCATCAGTTATCTCTTCCACGGCTTCACTCTGGATGCCAGGATCAGCACCATGATTGTCTGAAATATCAACTCCTGCATCTTCAGCCGAAACACTACCATCATTCGTGCCTTCAGGTTCATCAGCAGAATCAGGAGACTGAGATGTTGAAACAGAATTAGGATTTTCAACAACAATGTCGTCAAAAAAAAATCCTTCATTGGGGACATAACGACCATCAGCCGAATCCCATAACATATCCCGGTAGTAATGTAAAATCTTTAAAACCTTGCCACGTAGCCCTGCCTTCAAGGCTTCAGTACTACTCATAGTTGTGCTCCCAACCGCAATTGGAGCAGGGTTACCAGGAACTTTTTCAGCCCATGGTTGGCCAGCTTCAAAAGATGGAAACCCTTCTGGAGGTATGCTGATACCAGGAAACATCAGATCAGCGCCACCAATCACGAAACGTGAAACCTCACCACCTTTGAGCGTAAAAGCTGGCAACAGATGGGGGACCTTCCAAAGCGCATAAACTATTGGAAACAGTTCATGGCCTCTTGCATCAGTGTTGAAAATCATTGGGAACTCTCCCTCTATGCCATATACAAGAGCATGATTCGGGTACTTAGCAACTGTTATCTCAACCTTGGGAGGAAGGATGGCATCGAGATCAGCATCAGAAGCCTGTGGAAACCTTTCCTTGGCAATTCTTCTTAGCTTCTTTTTGTCCGCCCCAGACAAGCGCTGTATGGTTTTCACATCAACAGGTTTCTTGAACATGGCTGATCAGACCCCAGGAACAAGCGCCGGCGGCGAGGTCGGGGGCGGCGCGAGGGATCGGGTAGGTTCTCGACACACTTTCGGACGCTGCTCAGGACCAGAATAAACGACGGCGGCGGCAACAGCGGCGGCGGCGGCAACAGCGGCGGCGGCGACAACAGCGGCGGAAAACAGGGCTAGCAGGCAGGCCGGACATATATATAGGGAGGAAGACTCTCCACCTTCACGTCAACTAGCGATATGGTGCTAATTGACGTTGCACCCTCCATCTTTACTAATAGGCCTAATTAATTATTAAAGCCCATTAGTAAATAAATGAATGGACATTTAGGATTATTGCACACAAGCTTTGGTGGAAAATGAGATATTTATTATTTTCGGAATTAATTAATTTCGTGGATAAAATAATTCTAGAAAAGTCCAGAATTATTATTTAAGCCGCGAAAAATACTCCGAAAACTCCGAAAATTCGAGGGAATTTTCTAGAGACATTATGGAACATGAGGAACCCAAATAAAGTATCTGGAGCTTATGAAAAGATGGATGAAGAGATCAAGGAAAAAGATTAAGCTCACGGAAATTGGAATTTTGGATCCAGAAAATACCAAAAAGTTTTCCGATGAAAAGTAAACGTCGTCCTATGATATTTTGAAAATAATAGCACTCACCAACACCAAAGACAAACATCACACAAACACCACACTATCAAATTAACATGAAAAAGTTTAAAATCACAATTTTCTATATTTAAATTAGCAGCAACTTATCTTATCTAATAAATTTATTCAAACATTGAAATCATTTATTTTATTTAGTATTTTTCATGCACAACCCAAAATAGAAAATTTTGGGTGTGACAAATCTACCCCACTTAACAGGAATCTCGTCCCGAGATTCGGAGAGACTAGGGAGAAAGATAAAGTTGATCTGCAAGTCTTCACGCTTCTCTGATCAATTCTTATCTAATGATGATGATGCCACAAGCTCAAATCCAACTTTGTAAATATCTCCTTTAGACCCTTACGATCCTTGTAGATGGTTCTAACAGGTTACCAACCCTAAGAAGAGATACCTACGCTCGATAATGACTTTGCAACCATGTAGATAGCTGTTGCTTCCAGATGACGAAAATAGAACGTATAAATCCTCCATCATGTATCGTCTTTTAGTTCGGCAAACCCCTTAAGAAGAGATCAATTGGAGAACACCAATGGATATATTGCATTTGTTTCTGATTGATAACTACCATCATGTCCTTCTATCATATCAAAGAGACTCATGAGCATATCCAAGAACAAGTAATCCACACTTCCTCGCGAGCAGAAAAATGGCAGTGCAGAAATATAGTTATAACTCGAGTTCTACGAATCCAATGATATTATAGCTTATACCGTTGGAAAGCTTATCAAATTTACTACAACTTTCTTATAGAACACTTCTCCAGATTCTGCAGTTAAGGTAGTCGAAAACTGTGCACAACAGAATCTATTCCAGGTTGCTGACAGCACAAATGCGTCGTCTTGTGATTTTCATAACTCCCAAACCATAATAGCTATCAGGGTGGTTCTTACGGTCAGAGAAAGATAATAAAGTCTACTATTGTCCAAAATTTATCCATGATTTTTGGGCATCCAAAAATAGAGATATAAGCTAGGGAAGACAGACTGCTCTGAAAAGACAGGATAAGGTAAAAACGAGATTCAGAGAGACTAGAGAGATAGATAACACTAATCTTCAAGTCTTCATGCTTCTTTGATTTGCGTTGATGAGATATAAGACATAGATAAAGGATAGCCAAAAGATGACAAGAAAGATAAGGTTTGATCTTCAGTTCTTCATACCTCGTCGCTTGAGATTGATGATGGTAACGGACACTACCCCCTTAAGAAAAAGAAACTAGGGAACACCAAAGTAACTTGCATCTCCTTTTATACTAGATAACCATAATCATCTCTAATGTAAGATTCCAAGGCAAATCAATGAGATTCAAAGATATCCAATGATATATTCACTTATACAAGATAAGGAAGTAATGCAGAAAATTTCTGGGCGAATTCCAATTTCAGCAGTTCAGTAAATCTGACATAACTCGAGCTACAAAGATCCAAATGAAGTGATCTTTACATGGTTGGAAAGCTTACAAAATTATCTACGACTTTTATTCACAACACTTTTCCAGATTCTGTCCATAAGTTGGTCAAAAACTGAACTTAACCGAAACTGTTTCAGGATTCCAGACTGCGTAGTGACCCCATCTTGGAACAGGTATATCTCTTAGCTCATAATAGATAAAAAGGTAAGTCCAGTGGGTTTGGGAAGATACAGAGGTCTAGTTATTCCCAGTAAACTTTCATAAATTTCTCATGTCCATATCTTGAGATATAACAGAAACATTGCAGACTGCTATAGAAATCAGCATGCGGAGTATTAGGTAAAACCTACCCCACTTAACATGGATCGAGCTACTCCTCAAGACTTATTTCTTCCGAGCCACATTTGAAACACGAGAACAAGGCAACACACAAGCAATACATCAAGCAAAACAAGCACACATCACATCATCGGTACTACACGTGCTTCTTCAACAATGGTGGTCATCCTAAATGGCAGATTATAGATGATGAAAAGGCCATCAAACTTTTGAAAAAGGTGAGATCAGAAAACTTGTAGTAAAAACAACATAAAACGAAAACCAAGGGAGTATGAAATAATAGCTCAAAGGAAGCTATCAAGGAGAGGATACAACAGGACAAGGAAGAGGAATAGTTAAAATCAATGAGTCAAGGGATGACAAAATAGTTTTATCATAAAATAAGTTTTAGAATACGTCCAGTGCTACTTGGCATACGTCCTACAGTCAACACCGCTCTGATACCACTCTGTCACACCCGGTTTTCTAAAGAACAAAACCAGGCTAATCATATGTGTGCCCAGGAAGTCCACACATATGTCAGAATGAAAAAGTATCAGAAACAATTTCATTATATAACGTATACATAACTATATTAACACTTACATCAGAGTATCGCGGAACGGTGACTAAACTTCAGGCTCCATTCTTTTCAGGGACGGCTGACTGGGGGTAACATATGCCTAGCACTTCTACTAGTCTTTTGGAAACTCCACTACACCTTTGTCCTTCGTCCGAGTAGCATCTTACTACACACTGGAGTGTGGGGAAAATAGCAAGAGTGAGTCCATGTCGAACTCAACAAGTATAACACAGGGTTCATGAGGCTCAAAAAGGCTAGACACTGTTTGACTACATTTAGCTTTTATTCATCATGTAATTAGCAATTGAGTAGCATCAAGGTAATCCAATCCCATTAATGAATCAATGATCAATTGTAATAAGGATAATGAATAGCATTAACATGAGCATAATAATAATCAATAATAATTAAGCATGATATAACAATGGTGATCATCTATTCCGTAAGAATCCCCAAGGCCGCTCGTATCCGTGAGCACGGCTAGTATACCAGTTTTTAACTCTGCGCAGAGGTGTACACTTTCACTGTGAGTCATGTTTTCCATATGCTAAGGGGTCATGAATCCCTAAGCACAAGAAACCATATAAAGCCATTCAAAAGTTCGTCTAACAAGTTAGGGCCATTAGATTCACTCGGCAGGCAGATGTAGAACCCCCCTTCCCTGTGGCACAACAACCGCAGCCTATACACACTAGGCCAGGGGCTCGCACTACACCCAAAGTGTCAAGCCATTCTTACGCCATTTAAGGTAACCTCTAACGAGCTAGAAAAGGTCTCTTGAACAACTAGAGCCAGAGCCATATAGCCCTCACAGCTGTACTGTATATCCCGGTTATCACTTACAGGTAAGTCCTTATGGAGAGTAACTAGAGCATCAAAATAACCCACATGCTCTAGCCCCCTTTCAACAGTAATAAAATCATCTTAATTGGTTGATTGCATAATCCATTAGTCAAATTACAAGATCATTGTTCATAATTAAGCACTAGCAATAGCTACCCAAATGCATAACCCATAGGTGACAAGGAAACAAGATATCAATATCTAAGTTATAATCTCTAAGGTTGTCAAGGTAGACACATGCATATGATATTGATTATAGTGAATAGGTAACAAGGATGGTCCCATGTTATACTTGCCTTGATCAAGTTCTCCGATAGATACTGCTGGTCCGGCTCAAAATAATACTCCTAATCGTCATAGTACTGCTCACCGTCTAAATTCGATCACCAAGCATCAACATACAAACATTCCGAGCAAACATACACGAAGCAAACAAAAGATACAATTAGAACAGTACACCAACAGTAGTAAAACAGTATAAAAAGTTTGTAAAACTCTTCTACACGTTACTACGATCACACAGACGTAAAGATCACGAAATTCGGATTTAAAACGTGAAAGTTATGAAATTTCTAAGATTTCCTATAGATAAATAATTACTTAAATATAAACTCGAAAATAAATTGTCACAAACCTACTGTACAATACTACCAACATGTAGAGCTCGCAAATATGAACCTAACACAATTTGAACGGGTCAAATCGGAGTCAAAACGGAAAAGATATGGCCTAATCAAGATAGTATGTATATACGAATTTCTATTGTATTTCGGGATTTGTTTTTCTAAAGAAAAACGGCCATAATACCTGCATGACGTGATGATGAGGTCATCAAACTAGCAAGTAAACGACAGCAACGGGAACGACCTACGGCCTGCCCTGCCGGAGATGAACTGGAAGGCTACGGCTTGATCTTTCTCATCATAGTGGCGCTCGAATCCGCAGCTGTTCATAGAACAAGTCCATAAGCATCGTCTTCCCATAGTGTACTTCCTGGCATTGGAAGGTCTTTTTCTTTTATGCTTGTGTATAGCGCTTGCAGAAGGCATTTGTCCAACAGAGAATCAATTTCCTCAGTTGTCAAATTATGATGTTCCATTTCAACAGGTGCTTGTTCAGTGGTTTTATCTTCAGGCAGTTTTAGTTCGTTGACAGCATCAGTTATCTCTTCCACGGCTTCACTCTGGATGCCAGGATCAGCACCATGATTGTCTGAAATATCAACTCCTGCATCTTCAGCCGAAACACTACCATCATTCGTGCCTTCAGGTTCATCAGCAGAATCAGGAGACTGAGATGTTGAAACAGAATTAGGATTTTCAACAACAATGTCGTCAAAAAAAAATCCTTCATTGGGGACATAACGACCATCAGCCGAATCCCATAACATATCCCGGTAGTAATGTAAAATCTTTAAAACCTTGCCACGTAGCCCTGCCTTCAAGGCTTCAGTACTACTCATAGTTGTGCTCCCAACCGCAATTGGAGCAGGGTTACCAGGAACTTTTTCAGCCCATGGTTGGCCAGCTTCAAAAGATGGAAACCCTTCTGGAGGTATGCTGATACCAGGAAACATCAGATCAGCGCCACCAATCACGAAACGTGAAACCTCACCACCTTTGAGCGTAAAAGCTGGCAACAGATGGGGGACCTTCCAAAGCGCATAAACTATTGGAAACAGTTCATGGCCTCTTGCATCAGTGTTGAAAATCATTGGGAACTCTCCCTCTATGCCATATACAAGAGCATGATTCGGGTACTTAGCAACTGTTATCTCAACCTTGGGAGGAAGGATGGCATCGAGATCAGCATCAGAAGCCTGTGGAAACCTTTCCTTGGCAATTCTTCTTAGCTTCTTTTTGTCCGCCCCAGACAAGCGCTGTATGGTTTTCACATCAACAGGTTTCTTGAACATGGCTGATCAGACCCCAGGAACAAGCGCCGGCGGCGAGGTCGGGGGCGGCGCGAGGGATCGGGTAGGTTCTCGACACACTTTCGGACGCTGCTCAGGACCAGAATAAACGACGGCGGCGGCAACAGCGGCGGCGGCGGCAACAGCGGCGGCGGCGACAACAGCGGCGGAAAACAGGGCTAGCAGGCAGGCCGGACATATATATAGGGAGGAAGACTCTCCACCTTCACGTCAACTAGCGATATGGTGCTAATTGACGTTGCACCCTCCATCTTTACTAATAGGCCTAATTAATTATTAAAGCCCATTAGTAAATAAATGAATGGACATTTAGGATTATTGCACACAAGCTTTGGTGGAAAATGAGATATTTATTATTTTCGGAATTAATTAATTTCGTGGATAAAATAATTCTAGAAAAGTCCAGAATTATTATTTAAGCCGCGAAAAATACTCCGAAAACTCCGAAAATTCGAGGGAATTTTCTAGAGACATTATGGAACATGAGGAACCCAAATAAAGTATCTGGAGCTTATGAAAAGATGGATGAAGAGATCAAGGAAAAAGATTAAGCTCACGGAAATTGGAATTTTGGATCCAGAAAATACCAAAAAGTTTTCCGATGAAAAGTAAACGTCGTCCTATGATATTTTGAAAATAATAGCACTCACCAACACCAAAGACAAACATCACACAAACACCACACTATCAAATTAACATGAAAAAGTTTAAAATCACAATTTTCTATATTTAAATTAGCAGCAACTTATCTTATCTAATAAATTTATTCAAACATTGAAATCATTTATTTTATTTAGTATTTTTCATGCACAACCCAAAATAGAAAATTTTGGGTGTGACATACAATATCATCCTGGCAAGGCAAATGTGGTTGTGGATGCGTTAAGCCATAAGTCTCATTGTCATTCCTTAGTGGAAACTGATTTTCACCGATCTCGCCTTCTACATCCGGCAGTCTTGTACAACATCACTGTCAGTTGTACTCTCAAAAGCAGAATTATTGAGCTCCAAAAGACTGATCCTGGTATATTCCATATAAAACGCAAGATGAAAGAGGAAGAAACTAAAAATTTCAGGTTAGATGAAGAAGGTGTGCTGTGGTTTAAAGATAGATTAGTAGTACCTAAGGACCGAGAGCTTAGAGATCAGATCCTGTCCGAAGCACATTCTTCCAAGTTGTCCATCCATCCTGGTAGTAATAAGATGTACTATGATTTGAAGCCACTTTATTGGTGGACCAAGATGCGGAAAGAGATAGTGGCATATGTTGCTAGATGTGACACATGCTGTAGAGTTAAAGCGGTACACATGAAAGCTGGGTTACTTCAACCACTTTCTATCCCAGGCTGGAAATGGGAAGAGATAAGCATGGATTTCATTGTCGGACTTCCTCCTACTGTCAAAAATCATAACTCCATCTGGGTAATTGTGGATCGTTTGACCAAATCAGCTCACTTCATTCCAGTTAGAGTGGACTATCGTCCCACTGACTATGCTGAGTTGTACTTCAATCAGATAGTCCAGCTCCATGGTGTACCTCGTACTATCGTTTCTAACCATGGTCCCCAGTTCACTGCTCGCTTTTGGGAGCACTTGCATCACCTTCTGGGAACCAAGTTAGTGAGAAGCTCTGCTTATCACCCCCAGACGTCTGGTCAGACGGAACGAGTTAACCAAATCTTGGAAGATCTGTTGCGGGCATGCGTCATTTCATCCAAGGGTTCTTGGGAAAAATGGTTGCCTCTAGCCGAATTTTCATACAATAATAGTTACCAAGAGAGTATCAAGATGGCTCCGTTCGAAGCTTTGTACGGTCGTAAGTGTAGAACTCCACTAAACTGGGTAGAAGCTGGTGAAAGAAGGTATTATGGTATTGATTTTGTTCAGGAAGCTGAGGAACAAGTCCGTACCATCCAAAAACATATGGCTGCAGCCCAAGCTAGACAGAAAAGTTATGCTGATCGTCGTAGAAAACCGCTCGAGTTTGAAGTTGGAGACTACGTTTATCTGAAAGTTTCTCCAATGAAGAGTGTCCAACGTTTTGGTGTTAAGCAGAAACTTGCACCAAGATACGTGGGTCCTTTCTAGATCATGGGCAAGAGTGGAGCTGTTGCGTACAAAATCCAGTTACCTCCTGAAATGAGCGCCATATTCAACGTTTTCCATGTATCTCAGCTCAAAAAGTGTCTTCGAGTCCCTGAGGAACGAGTTCCTTTAGGAGATATCAGGCTTGAATCCGATCTAACCTACGAAGAAAAGCCAGTCCGAGTGATCGATACTCAGGAACGAGTAACTAGAAGCAAAGTGGTTAAGTGGTATAAAGTGATGTGGAGTAATCAGGGTAGTGAAAGTGATGCTACATGGGAACGGGAAGATTATTTGCGGGATGGTTATAAGGAATTCTATGAAAAATGGTACGCTTTCCAAATCTCGGGACGAGATTTTTATAAGGGGGGAGGGCTGTAACACCTCAAGTGTTTAGCTCCATAATTGCATTGCATTTGCATAAGCATAAGCATGCATCATTCATGTTATTTTATGTGGTTGCAACAAATATGATTGTTTTTAGAATTTTGTTTGGCTCACATCATGTGATACTTGGTAGTTGGTGTAACTAAAGGGTAGAGTAGCCAATTATGCCTCACAACACCTTAGTTATACTTAGGGTTACTCATGGAGCAAGGTTCATGTGGACCAAAATCACCAAAATGCCCTCCAAGAGGTGGTTGACCACCATTTAGCCCTAAGATGCTCTAGTTTGACCAATTAAAAAGTCTAGCTTAGAGACCTTGCATGGAGGAGCACCCTTAAGCAAAGTTGTAGGGAATTTTATGGGGAACAAAAGTCTCAATATGACCATCTCATGAAACTGACCAGAATATGCTCAAAAATGGCCCACAACTCAGCTAGAGGGGCTGTCTCAACACTTAGAAATTTTTCTAAGTCTCCAAGTGTCCCTCTAAGTTTACTATGGCCTACTTTAGGAGCTTGTAGTTTGCAAACCAGGCCAAACCAGCTTCCACTCATATTGACAAACTTGTAGCCCTCATGTAGCTCTACAACATTGCCAACTTCAACCATACCTGGTTCTCCATGGTTTAGGAGATCTAGGGTCAAGAAGTTAGGGTTTCAGTCGGCTACAATCACTGAAACTACATTTCAGTTTCTAAGAGCACCACTTTGGAGCTTTATAGTTTCAAATCCAAGCCGAATTTGTTCTTGAGCCAATTAGCAAAGTTGTAGCCCTCACGAAGCCCTACAATTTTGATGTTATCATCTTCTCCTAACTTGAACCGGTTTAGGAGATAATTAGCGCCAAATTTGCTCTGTCAGTCGGTCACCGACGTCACCTTTCAACTCGTTTGAGTTTCGTCAGAGGGGGGGAAGTGGCCGACCGGCCACAGGCCCTCGCCGACGCGTGGACACGCGGTGGTGACCGTACGCCGGCCTTGGCCCCACCGGTCAGTCCACAGCGCCTTCAAGACCGCCACGACGCGCCGAAGCTGCCTCCATTCCCTCTCCCTCCCTCATTCGGCTTCAACACAGAAAAACCAAGCCGCAATTGCCGCCCCCACTCCGGCGAGCTCGCGCACGCTCACCACCGCACCACCGCTCACCAGATCACGTCCGTCCCTCCGCCACACCACCCTGCACCTCCTCGACCAGCCGGTAGAGTTGATTGAGCCCGAGGTGAGCCGCATTGCCACCTCCACCCGCTCCCAAAAGGTCACCGGAGCTCCGCCATGTTCGGTTCACCGTGGCCAGCACCACACTGTAGTTCTCCGCCTGCCCTCACTCACGTTTCCTCCTCCCTGTCACGTGTAGATGCTAGGGTAAAGATGCTACCGCCAGCATCGGGTTAGTCAGGCCGGAATGAGACCGCGCACGGCCGCACCATGGCTGCCGGCTAGATGCTCACGCGGTCAAGCAGCTCCGCTCCATCCCCGTCTGTGTGAGTGGTCTGGAGAGGTCCGCTAGGAGTCCAGGATGGTGGTGCACCCTTCGATCGGTCGTGCGACGGCCAGGACTCGCCGGCGTACCACCAGGCACCACGGCCGTCCGCCATCGCTGTCGGCCTAGGTGTTGCGGTGCATCAGCTTTGGGGAAAAGGGCTAGCCTCGGTGCGGTTGGGTTTGGGCAAGACGTCGGTGAACTTGGATTGGTCGGAGGAGCCACCGGCGGCGAGGAATCGCTCGCCGGAGCTCACTGCCGCCCGCTCCCCTGTCCCCTTTCACTGACACGCGGGGGCCACCTGTCTGTTGCCGCGCGCGGGCGGGAGCCCGAGCGGGCCGCGCGCGCGCATCTTGGGCCGCGTCTGTCCCAGGCCGGCCCAGTTTCAGATAAAATCCATTCCATTTATTTATTTTGTCACAGATTTTGTGGAGGTTTGGAAAAATTTAGATCTAGGGTTTTACTTGCCCAAAATTTATGAGATAAATTTTGTTAGGGCTTACATGATGTGTAGTATTTTAGAAAAATATAAATCTGGTATGTGATGTTTAGTTTTTGGGAGAATTAAATAGATCTTTCAAATGTGTTTTGAATTGAATGCAAACTTGTTAAATGTGTAACTTGAGCTGTAATATTCCAAAAATTGTAAAATTTGGTGGGTAGGCTAATTTACACTTGCCCTGGCTCTGGTAAAAATTTGGGCAGTAGTGCTTAAGTACTTTTCAAGTTATAATGCTGTCTTGTTATTTTAGGGAATACTTAAATGAATTTTAGTAATTTTCTACATGTGCAATATTCTTATAACTTTTTGGAGAATGTCTTGGTACCCTAAAGTGTCCAAAAAATTATGAAATCTGTTGTTTGATACTTTTCAATATGATTTATTAATTATGCAAAAATCAGCCTTTTGGACTTGTGAATTTTGTATAGAGAGTTCCTGTGAATAAATTTAGTTCAAATTTTTACAGTAGTCTCTTTTTGGGTCAGAGAGTCCCCTGTAATCTTGGTAGAATTTTTGGAGCAGTTTACATATATGTTTAAAATTCCACTTAATTAATTAAGTAAATTAAGAAATGAGTATAAATAAATGTTCTAGGTGGGCACACCTTACTTTCTGGTGTTTTGTGACCTATGTGAACTTGTTGTAACATTAGTTGGGTTTTAAGAGATGTTTGCCACATAATTAAATATTTAATCCTTGCAATTCTAGGTTTTCTGGACAGCTGGTAGTATTTCTAGATTTGACCTTTGATAAAGGTGGTTGCTGGAAAACTTGTAAATACCAAAGTTGTAGTAAAATTGATAAACTAGCTTGTGTCAAAATTTGGGAGTATTTGGCCTAGTAGTTTGGGAGTTGTTGCTGTTTTAAGTGACAGTCCAGAATTGGCTACTCTCCGTCTAGAGAGGACAGATTCTGAAACTTATGAAATTCGACATGGAATACTTAGGAATTTAGGGTTGAGGTCTGAAAATGAATTGCAGTGCATTTCTTAAGCTTTCCAGATTGTCTTAGATCATAGCTTTTGGAGTTGGGAATCTCCAGTTATGTTAGAAACAAGTAGCTTCTGTCCAGAATATTTTACTGTGGTATTTTGCTGTTGAATGTGGTAACCTAAGTAATGCTACTCTTGTAATTGTTAGGTGTTAGGGCCTTAACCGAAGAAGAACAGCTATATCTTAGGTTGAGTAGATTAGGTGAGTACTTCTCTACCGGAGAGGAAATTTGCACCTACTATTTGAAGTGATTTGAATAGAGCTTTAAGAATGTTGTAATGCATTTCATTCCGAGCATGCTGCATCTTTCATTATGCATCCATGAGATTTATTATGCACTCATGCAATAGGTGTTCCGGAGGGGGTAACACTCGTCGAGTTCGAGCAAGTGATACCGGAGGAAGTCCAGGACCAGCCGGAGCAAGCAGAGGAACCAACCGGCGGAGAAGCTCCTGTAGAAGATCTGCCCGAGTGTCCTGACCACCGGCCCTCGACTTTTCTAAAAGGAAAGCCCCGGTGCCTTTTATTCGTGGAATTATTTTTATTCGTGGAATTAAAATAATCTCGAAATTAAGAAAATCCGAAAAGTTTTCAAACCCTACGACTATATATATGCCGACGTAGCCCTCGACGCCCTGATTTCAGAAGTACAACCCTTCTCGCGAGCCGCCGCACGTAGCTCCCTCCACCTCTTGCCGAAGTTCTGTATCTACAGCTTGCGTTTCGGTGAACTCTCCGATGAGCTTTTCCGGCCAAACCGTCGCGTCCCGACGCTAGCCACCACCACCAAGAGGCAGCCCTCGTCGTTCTCTACACCATGGTATATCCATTTGTGCGAATCCATTAACGTTTCATCGAGTTCCCATCTCATCTTGTTTCTCTCCGGCGAGGTTCCACCATGGCTGACCGGAGCTCCTCCAAACCCAAGGTAGAAGATGATACTATTTACAATTTTGCCACTAATCTTGTTTTGATCCTAAAATCTCTGTTTTAACTTTGATTTGACCCGTTCAAGTTGCGTTAGATTCGTATTTGTGAGATCTACATGTTAGTGTAGCTGTACAGTAGGTTTGGGAAATTTAATTTTCGAGTTTATATTAAAGTAATTATTTATCTATAGGAAATCTTAGAAAATTCATAACTTTCACGTTTTAAATCCGAATTTCGTGATCTTTACGTCTGTGTGATCGTAGTAACATGTAGAAGAGTTTTACAAACTTTTTATACTGTTTTGCTACTGTTGGTGTACTATTTTAATTATGTTTCTTTGTTTGCTTCGTGTATGATTGCTTGGATGATTGTGTGTTGATGCTTGATGATCGAGTATAGACGGTGAGCAGTTTCTTGACGATCAGAAGTATTATTTTGAGCCAGACCGGCAGTATCATCAAAAAAGCTTTGATCAAGGCAAGTATAACATGGGACCATCCTTGTTGTCCTATTCACTGAAATTATCATACATATGCATGTGTCCTCCTTGACAACCATAGAGATTATAACTTAGTTATTGATATCTTGTTTCCTTGTCACCTATGGGTTGTGCATTTGGGTAGCTATTGCTAGTGCTTAACTATGAATAATGATCTTGTAATTTGACTAATGGATTATGCAATCAACCAATTAAGATGATTTTATTACTGTTGAAAGGGGGCTAGAGCATGTGGGTTATTTTGATGCTCTAGTTTCTCTCCGTAAGGACTTATCTGTACGTGATCATCTGAGACATATAGTACAACTGTGAGGGCTATATGGCTCTGGCTCTAGTTGTTCAAGAGACCTTTTCTAGCTTGTTAGTGGTTACCTTAAATGGCGTAAGAATGGCTTGCCACGTTGGGTGTAGGACAGCCTCTAGTCTATGAGTATAGCCGAGAAGGAATTGTGCCATTTGAAAAGGGGGGTTCCTACATCTGCCTGCCGAGTGAATCTAATGGCCCTAACTTGTTAGACGAACTTTTGAATGGCTTTATATGGTTTTCGATGTTTTGGGCCTTGCAAACCCATGCATTTGAAAATCATGACTCACAGTGAAAGTGTACACCTCTGTGCAGAGTTAAAAACTGGTATACTAGCCGTGCCCACGGATACGGGCGGCCTTGGAACATTTACAGATAGATGATCACCATTGTTATATCATGCTTAATTACTGTTGATTATTATTATGCTCATGTTAATGCTATTCATTATCCTTATTACAATTGATCATTGATTCATTAATGGGATTTGGATTACCTTGATGCTACTCAATTGCTAATTATATGATAATTAAAAGCTAAACGCAGTCAAACAGTGTCTAGCCTTTTTGAGCCTCATGAACCCTGTGTCGTACTTGTTGAGTTCGACATGGACTCACTCTTGCTATTTCCCCCACACTCCAGTGTGTAGTAAGGTGCTATTCAAAAGAAGGATTAAGAGGTAGTGGAGTTTCCAGAAGTTCAAAAGAAGGATAAAGAGGTAGTGGAGTTTTTGGAAGTCTTTCAGAAGTGTTTGGCATACGGAGCCCCCAGTCAGCCGTCCCTGAGAAGAATGGAGCCTGAAGTTTAGTCACCGTTCCGCAATACTCTGATGTAAGTGTTAATATAGCTATATATATGTTATATGATAACATTGTTTCTGATACTTTTTCATTCTGACATATGTGTGGACTTCCTGGGCACACATATGATTAGCCTAGTTTTGTTCTTTGGAAAACCAGGTGTGACAGAGTATAGCACTTCTCTCCTTGGACCCTCGATTTAACTTTACAACATATGCAATACAAGTATGTTATTTTGTTCATCCCTGCCTAAAGCTCCGCATAGGCCTTTTAGAAGTAAGAGAGAACAAAAGAAGGCAAATGCTATGCCTTGGTGAGGAAATATACTCCACTGAGTGATTTGAGAGTGCCATTTGAGGAGTATAAAGTGAATTATGCTTTTGTTTGAGAAAACCACCAAAAACTCCAAGTTGCTAAGATGTGAAATTGGGAAGATGATTGTTTCGAGATCTGTTCCACTTTTCAACAACCCAAGGAAACATGTTAGCAAGCGCCACATATCCCACTTGCATAAAAGAATGTGTTGGAATAACTTTCGTGTATAGTTGTATATCTTGGGATGTTATGTTCATGATTACTTTTCTCTCCAAGCTTTGCTCTAGGACGAGCAAAGAGTTAAGTGTGGGGGCTTGTTGGCGGTCCTTAACTCACATTTTCAACCACCAACTATCATATAAAATGAACCAATATGGTCACCAAGCTTAGAATTAGGGTTTATAACTAACGAATTCCACAAGTTTTGGTGATTGCTCATTTGTCGGAGGGCATTTGTGGAAGTACACATAAAAATGGCTCAAAATCACAAGAAACAAAGCGTAACACCATATTGTGCTAAGCAACATAAGCCCAAGGGGAGGAAGCCCACAACCTAAGAAATCAGGGCCTATACAAGGGGAAGACAAGCCCATAACCAAGGCAAATCCACCTCATCTTTGGGAGACACCATCGTGGACCATGTAACAATGATCACAAGGGGTGACCCACCGAAGATGGGGCCCAAAGGCCCCAATAGGAGTGCAGCCACACTGCCATTAGGCCCATTCGGGCCCAAACTTCATGGGCCACCTCTTACCGCCTCTCCAATGACGGTTCAAGTGGTGAAGGCAGCAAATTCAAAGCTAAGGTGGTGCGTACCTTCCATGTGAGGAGATCTAGGGAATATTTCAAGGAATACACCCCTCCTCTCCACCTATAAAAGGAGGGCACCTCCCCCTCTCATGACAACAACACTCAAGGGATCAATAGCTACACTACTAGAATAAGAGCATCATTCCAAGGGCTTATGCCCTAGTAGCTAGCTAGAGTTGAGAAAGCGAGATGTGAGGGAGAGTTCAGGGAAGCACCGGGCTTGTCTATGACTCCCAAAGCTTGTACCTCGATGAACACGTGCTTGGTACCCTAACAGGATCTTGGCTAAGTAAGTGTTCGTGGTTCTTATAGTCTTTTATATTTTTTGATTAATTGAGCTTTACCTAAACTTGTTTGTGGGTTCATCATTCACCCTTGTAGTAGGTGCTCTAGTTAGAGGGTCCCTGATAAAGATGGATCGCCCTACATAATGCAAGAGTAGTAGTCGATAGTGTAGACGTGGTGTCTAGGCTAGAGGCTGCCTTCGTTGGCCTTATACCCTTCAGTTGAGGGGTAGGCGACAGGTATGGCAGCCCTGTTTGTCCCTTGTAATCCCTCACATTTGGGTATGACGTAGAGCCATAGGCCGAAGGTACCTAGTAGACCAGGTATACGCCGGTGCCTAAAGTAAGCAAGTACAAGTAGAGTTTATCTATTGAAAAGACCCAAGAGCCATAGAAATCCATCTCTACCCTTTTCAACTCTACCCTTGTGTTGTCCTTGGATGATTTAGCTTGAAGAAATATCTCCGTTCCCTATGGAAAATAAGATACCCTGAATACTTTCGGGTGAAAGCTATAACGGTAATGTCGTGCGCTTGCGGAATCTTTCTGTTTGTGTTAAGAGATACTAACATACCTCAGTTTGCTTTGAAGATAAGGATTCTTGTGATGATGCCACTAATGGTAATGTCACCTTCTTCCACCAAACTCGTCTTGATTTTTAGTTTTGATTTTGGTTTGACAGGATTAGAACTTCCACTTGTAGAAATCTAGGGAATCGACTGACTCCCTCACACTTTGCTTGAAATGTGTCCTACTCATAAAGACAAGGTAGAGGTCAAGTGCATGGGCTCTGTTGGTGGGAGAACACCAATAGAACCAAAATTTTATTCATTCTTCTTTAACTTTAGGCACATGGAAAAAGATTAAGTTATGCGCTTTGTCCAATTATAACATGGGTGGTAAAATCAGAATATTGATCATGAATGTAGCATTTAAGTATATTTGGCCAGAAGGATACCCTTGGAAGGATTGTCTATCTGTGAATAATGTATCAATCTTTACATGATTATGGCTATCATCTTACAGAGATAAGATGTGCAATGTTTTAGCTCATTTGGTCAAGATTATGAAATCAAGAAGGTGGTGTTGGGAACATACTAAACATGTTAAGTTAATCATGTTAGATTAAGTAGAACTATAACTCAAATATGTTTGTTTCTTATTTGTGTGTCTACCAGAATCAAGGAGAAACTTCTTAAATGATGACCATTTACCTTAGAATGTTACCTTTATCATTGGAGCGTGATGACACCATATGACGAAGGGTAGATGACTTGTGATGGTCCTTCCCTTTTGCTTAAAGTTTTCCTTATTCAGCTAGCCTCACAGCTTGAGTCATTCATGAGCTTCTTGTTCTCCTAGATTGCACCCATTCTTTCTTATCCTTTTGTCATACCATCTTTTTGCTCTTTGATTTTGCTATTTTGTTGGATATTCCGCCTCACCCTTTGTTTTATGCCTCAATAATTTGTTTTCACAAATGATCCCCTGTTGGTGAGGGCTTATTAGGTCTGTTGATCAAAACCTCTCCTTGCATTTAGCTTTTCCTTCCATCATCTGATCCAGGAGATGAAGATGTGACAAGTTGCATGTTCTTCTCTTGTCAACCTCTCTTCGATTTTCATTGATTCTTGGTTGATGTGATGTTGTTCATTAGATCTGTAGACTTGAGTTCCTCCATCCATGATGAATGAGCTATGTCTTCCTTTCATAAAGTTATTGGAGTTCATCATGTGCCTTGCTTCATCTTCGATTTGAATTCATCTCGTGACTTACCCAAATTGAATTGAGAGTTTCCTGTAGGGGTTAGTCCAACAAAATGTCCAATATCTAAAGCATACCATCAGCTCAAAAATCAACCTAGACACCACGTCTAATTTGAATTAGGAAGACATTTAACCTAAGCACCATGCTTAATTTAAAAGCCTTTGGAAGTAAAATCAGCACACCTTTTGGCTCAAGAATCAAACTAGACACCTTGTCTAATTTAATTTAGGAAAATAGTTTAAACTAAGCACCATGCCTAATTCAAAAGGTGTATGAAAATACTTCAAAACCTATGCATACTATAGTAAACAAAGGTAGCGTGAAAGTATTGTAGAGATTTATTCAAATAGAGATGAAAGAGCATGATTGTTGTTTAATAAATTGAGCATGGCTTAAAGGTAGAGACAACCAAAATAATTTAGCAATATGGCATAAGATTTTTCAAAGAAGCCCATCCCCCATACTTGAATTTTGCAAATGCAAAATAAGTTTGGATGGATGTTGTCACACCCATTTTTAAGGACAAAAATAGGATGCATAAAGTACTCATGTGCGCCCCAGGACATGATCGCACACATAAGTAGACAAATTACATAGTATCATCATAGTGCTTATTACATAGCGAATAAATATTTAAGACATAGTCTTGAACGATAGATAATAATAACTAATAGTAAATCTCCAGCGGAAACTCCACACAGGGACACGGTTGACTGGTTGACACCAAGACTAGTACTCATTACAATAATCTTCCTCATAATCTTCATCTGTTATGGTGGAAATAGCAAGGGTGAGTCCATGTCGAGCTCAACAAATATAACACAGGGTTCATGAGGCTCAAAAGGCTAGACATTGTTTAACTGCATTTAGCTTTTAGTCATCATATATTTAGCAATTGTGTAGCATCAAAGTAATCCACTTCCCATTTATGAAACAATGATCAATTGTAATAAAGATAATGAATAGCATTAACATGAGCATAATAATAACAATAATAATTAAGCATGATATAACAATGGTGATCATCTATCTGTAAATGTTCCAAGGCCGCCCGTATCTGTGGGCACGGCTAGTATACCAGTTTTTAACTCTGCGCAGAGGTGTACACTTTCACTGTGAGTCATGATTTCCTAATGCGTGGGGAGATCAAACCCAAACACCGAAGAACCATATAAAGCCACTCAAAAGTTTGTCTAACAAGTTAGGGCCATTAGATTCACTCGGCAGGCAGATGTAGAACCCCCCTTCCCAGTGGCACAACAACCGCAGCCTATACACACTAGGCCAGGGGCTCACCCTACACCCAACGTGGCAAGCCGTTCTTACGCCATTTAAGGTAACCACTAACAAGCTAGAAAAGGTCCTTTAAGCAACTAAAGCCAGAGCCATATAGCCCTCACAGCTGTATTGTATGTCATGGATGATCACGTACAGATAAGTCCTTATGGAGAGTAACCAGAGCATCAAAAATAATACACAAGCTCTAGCCCCCTTTTAACAGTAATTAAATCATCTTAATGGTTGATTGCTTAATCCATTAATCAAATTACAAGATCATTGTTCATAGTTTAAGCACTAGTAGTAGCTACCCATATGCATTCCCAAGGTTGACAAGGAATCAAGATAACAATCACTAAGTTATAATCTCTAAGGTTGTCAAGGTAAGCACATGCATATGTATGACAATTCCAATGTATAGGTAACAAGGATAGTCCTGTGTTATACTTGCCTTGATCAAAACTCTCCAAGTGATACTGCTGACTTGGCTCAAAGTAATACTCCGAATCGTCCAGATACTGCTCACCTTCTATACTCGATCATCAATCAACAACATACATGCATCCAATCAAACATACACGAAGCAAACAAAGAGATATAATTAGAACAGTACACCAACAGTAACAAAACAGTAATAAAAGTTTATAAAACTCTTCTACATGTTTCTACGATCACACAGACGCAAAGATCACCAAATTCGGAGTTAAAACGTGAAAGTTATGAATTTTCTAAGATTTCCTATAGATAAATAAATACTTAATTATAAACTTGAAAAATAAATTATCAAAATTAACTGTACAACTACGCTAACATGTAGAGCTCGCAAATACGAACCTAACGCAACTTGAACGGATCAAATCGGAGATAAAACAAAGATTTTATGACCAAAACAATTCTAGTGGCAAAACTGTAAATATCTGAAAACGTATTTTTGATTTAACCGAGAGAAAATACGCTTTCAAAATACGAAAATGCATTTCAGACAATACGCTAAGGACCGCGGGTTCTATTTAGAAAAAGTTCAGGGGCTCTTTATCAAGTTTACCCTGCGAAGGGGTATCTTCTAATCTCGGCCCTTGATTTCAAATCGGACGGCTCATGTTCATCCTCAACCTCCATAGTTAACCCCCAATCTCCTTCCTCAGGTCCGGCCGGCGGCCCCCCATGGCCGGCGGGCTCCATCTCGTCGGAGATGGCGGCTCTCCTCATCTAGACCACCGTTTGACTCAAAATTTGATCCCAACGGTGGAGAAGCTCCGTGCGAACTCAACTAAACGGTAAAGACTAGCTACGGTAGACCGAACGCGACGCGGGGCAACAAGAGGGCGGTGGCGCCATTACCGAACCAACGGTGAGCTTCAAAATCACAATTAGAAGCATCTACACCCAAAAGAAAAGCATAGGATGATAGAGAAGAAGGATGCGGTCTCACCAATGCGAAGAATACGGCCTCAAATCCACCCGAAAGCTCCACCCGCAATCAACCGAAACCTCCAACTACCTCAAACCCTAAACCTCGAGTTCTCATGGTGGGATTCACGGTTTAGATGAAAAACGGATATAGGAAGGTCAAGGCGTCCTACTTATAGCTTCTATTGGCCGTGTTCGAATAGGATTTTCCAGAGATCGCGAAATCAACTGATGTCAACCACTTTGGTTCGGAGTCCGGCGTCTTCACGGAAGGTGGAAGACGACCGACAACCGGGCCCCACCGGTCAGCGACCAAGGGAGGGCGCGCGGCTCGTCACAGCGATGCTGGGCCGGCCCACCCGATGTCGTGCGCGGAGGAAAGAAAGGCGGCAGCGGCCCACTCGGAGCGGCCCAAGTGCCAGCGCGGGAGAGCAGGCCGTCAGGCCGTCGGCTGCTAGGGAGAAGGTAAGTGTTCTCTTTTTTTCCTTTTCTTCTTTCTTTTCTTTATTTACTTGTTTTCAAACTATTCCAAATAAAATTTTCCAAACCAAATCAAAATAAAATAAATCCACTACACAATAGAAAATAAATGCAGCAGCATGAATGCAACACCAAATAATTTTTTAAAATTTTAATTTCCCATTAATTGTTATCTAAATTATTTGAAACCCACTAATTCTAAAATTTGGAATTTTTGGGTGTTACAAATTCTACCCCCCTTAAAAGAATCTCGTCCTCGAGATTGGACTGCTTACTCAAACAACTGCGGATATGATTTCCTCAATTCATCCTCTCTTTCCAAAGTTGCCTCTGCCTCTGAATATCGATTCCACTATACTTTACACATCTTAATAATCCGACTTCGAGTAACTCTCTCAGCAGTCTCTAAAATCTTGATCAGAAACTCTTCATATGTAAGATCCTCCTTAACAGTCAATTCTTCTAAAGGTATCTGCTCCTCAGGCACCCGTAAACACTTCTTAAGTTGTGAAACATGAAACACATCATGCACTCCAGATAGATTCTCAGGCAACTCTAATTGATAAGCAACTTCCCCACGTCTAGCAATAACTTTAAATGGTCCAACATACCTTGGTGCTAACTTGCCTTTCATGTTAAACCTCTTCACACTTCTCATGGGTGACACCTTCAAATAGACATAATCACCTACCTCAAAAGCTAGATCTCTTCTCCTATTATCAGCATAACTCTTCTGATGAGACTGTGCCACCCTCAAATTCTCACGAATCACCCGCACTTGATCTTCTACGTTTCTAAGAACATCTGTACCAAACACCTGAGATTCACCTGTCTGATCCCAAAACAATGGAGTTCTACACTTACGTCCATACAAAGCTTCAAACGGTGGCATCTTAAGACTCTATTGATAACTATTATTATAAGAGAATTCTGCATAAGGCAAACTCTTATCCCAACTAGTTCCATATTGCAATGCACAAGCTCTCAACATATCCTCTAATACCTGGTTGGTCCTTTCAGTCTGCCCATCTGTCTGTGGATGATATGCTGTACTAAAATTCAATTTGGTTCCCAAAGATTCATGTACAGCTTTCCAAAAGTGTGACGTAAACTGCAAACCTCGATCAGACACAATCTTCTTTGGAACTCCATGCAAACAGACTATTCTTTCCATATACAAGGTAGCTAATTGTACTCCCGTGTAATTAGTCTTGACTGGTATAAAATAAGCAACTTTAGTCAATCTATCTACTATCACCCAAATAGAATCATAACCTCTCTGAGTACGTGGTAACCCTACTACAAAGTCCATACCAACTTCCTCCCACTTCCATTCAGGAATCTTCATTGGTTGCAACAATCCAGCAGGTCTCTGATGCTCTGCTTTCACCCTCTGACAAGTATCACACAATGCCACATACTCAGCCACATCTCTTTTTAATCCAACCCACCAATATTTCTGTTTAAGATCCAAATACATCTTAGTACTTCTAGGATGAATAGAATAAGCTGACTCATGAGCTTCGCGAAGAATTGCCTGTCTAACAGCTTGATCCTCAGGTACACACAGCCTATTTCCAAACCACAAAATCCCATTATCATCCATTCGAAACCCTGGTGACTTACCAATCACTATATCTTCCGCTATCTTCTTTAGTTTCTCATCCTTCAACTGACCCTTGTAAATTTCTTGCTCTAGAGTAGGCTCTACCACTAATTCCATTGTATTAGTAACAATTCCCAAATTCAGATATTCAAATTCAGCACATAACTCCCTAGTCATAGACAACGTCCGTATCTCATTGGCATAACTTTTCCTACTAAGAGCATCAGCTACTACATTAGCCTTACCAGGATGATAGTGTATCTCAATATCATAATCCTTAATCAACTCTAACCATCTGCGTTGCTATTGACGGTCCTTAAGTACCAAATATAGTTATCAAATAAATAAAGAAAAGGATCCAAATGCAACCAACACCTAGACTTAGGGTTTTATCTGACAGAATTCCACGAGTTTTGCTGTTTGTCTGTTTCTGCAGGGGGTTATCAGAAAATATGGAGGAAAGGCCCACACGTCGGGTTTACATAGAGATAATAACATGTTCACCGATTTTCTATCATCTAGAAGACTCCACAAGCCACGAGGTCGAACGGGAGACCGAACAGGCCCGGAGGCAGGGCGCCCGCCCTGCTCCCTAGGGCGCCCGCCCTGGCCTCAGAGCCAATCAGGCTCCGTCTCGCGGATTATGATCCACCGACCTAAGGGATCAAGGAAAACCGTGCGATTAATGTCGGTTTGATCCGACGGCCCACGTTCACTTGAGGGGGCTATATAAGCAGGACCCCTGGCCCCTGGAGGATGCACTCCCTCATTCTCAATTCCTCAAACCCTAATCTCAGGAGGAAGTCTCTGATCAAGCCCTAGAGCCACCACATCAACTAGATCTCTAGTATAGCATAGCTACATAGGATTAGAACTAGAAGGAGTCAATCTTCAATTGGTTTCTGGATCTGTCAAGAGGATTCTTGGTAATTCCTTTACTGTTCTTCATTGTTCATCTTTGTTCTTCAATATTATGAATACAACTTTGTTCTATTTCAATATATTGATTATGACTATGCTCTACTTGTTTATGTTTGCGATTATATTGTTCTTAGTTTATCATAGTTATACGCTTGGCTTAGTTAGATTGGAATTATATACATGTTTAGGATCGTATAGCGTTTATCCATCGGATCCATGGGTAAATGATAAATATTGTGTAGGCGTGGTGCTTAGACCATATTTATCTGCGATTGCACCTTATATGCCGGATCGTGGGGTGGTCCGCGATGGTGACAGCTTCGTTGGTTCTTATATAGTCCCCCTCTCGTGTGTAAGGCAGGCAGAGCAACATTATTACGGGGGAGTGATTGCTATGTTTCTCATCTTCCTTGATAATATCACTATGCATGGGCGTAGTCCTTTCTCGCAATGATTGCCAAGTGTACTTGCACTAACTATGATATGCTAGACTTTATAGTTAAGAATAACTTAGGAAATATCCTTGTAGTTCATCCTAATACCATGCTAATGGCTTGCTAGAATATCTGTTGAGGTGCTTATCATTATTATATGTGGCTAGCTGATCAGATTAATTATCTTTGTCACCATTCATACTTTATCCATATTTTATGTGACACTTACCCCTGTATGCAAGAGATAGATGAATGCTCTCACTTATACATGCAATGATTGATACTCATTCCTATATTCCATTCCATAATCAACATTGATGTTAGTAATCCCTTCCCAGTGGTAAAAATATAAATAACGATACCTGGAATACTTCCCGGTTAAAATGCTACATCGGTATTAATCTGTGCGCTTGCAGATCTTATTTATTATTTATTTAGAAGAGCAGTTGCATATTTCAATACCACGTCTCTCATGTCATGCTGGGGATGACAACTTGGCTTAAGTGGCATGAGGGATAGGTTCGGCATTTTTGGCGCCGTTATCAGAATTAGAAAACTAAGTCTACTTTTGGTAATGACGTTAATAATGCCCAACAAGCATTTTTGGTGCCGTTGCCGGGGAAGGTTGATTTACTAACAAGGAATGAATACGGAATTTGAGTCATCATTTGCATCATTAAGTGATTGAGATCATCAATTCTCCCATACAGATTTACCCCTGTATTTTTTCCATTCTTATTGTTTTGCAGGGTGATGTATGAATAAAGGACATCTTCTAGAAAATTTTGTTGACAACCCCGAAGCATTAATCAGAAAGGCAAGAGCCAAGCTCAAGAAGTCAACACTTCGACGCAACACTTCATCCAATCCAGAAGACCGCCGAAGTTTCATCCGGAATTTGTCAATAGAGTTCGCAGCCATGGCGAACAAGACGATCCGCGAGTTCTCAGCTCCCACTACAGACAACATCCGCACTGGACCTGCCGCGGCCATCGACAAGAACTTTGAGCTCAAGCCAGGGCTCATCAACATGGTACAAGACAACCAGTTTTGTGGGAAGCTGCACGAAGATGCAAGTGCTCATCTCCAATACTTCCTAGAGATTTGCAGCACATTCACTATATTAGATGTTCCCAGAGATGCCATACTACTTCGCCTTTTCCCATTCTCACTATTGGGGAGAGCGAAGCAGTGGTTCTACGCGACGAAGGATAAGAACACTACGTGGGCACTCTGCTCTACGAACTTTCTGGCTAAGTTCTTTCCCATGGGCAAGACCAATGCTCTCCGTGGGAAGATTACAAGTTTTCAGCAACAACATGATGAATCCGTTCCAGAAGCATGGGAGCGCTTTCAAGATTACATCCTAGAATGTCCCCATCATGGAATGGAAAGCTGGCTACTTATGCAGACTTTCTATCATGGGCTCATCACTAGTGCTCGTGAGACCATGGATGCTGCAGCTGGAGGCGCATTTCTATCACTCACCATACCACAAGCTACAGCCCTTGTGGAGAAGATGGCGTCCAACCAAGGTTGGAACGAAGAGAGGACTCAAACACGCAAGAAGGGTGGAGGTATGCACCAGCTCAAGGAGGTAGACATGCTGTCTGCAAAGTTAGACCTACTCATGAAAAAGCTCGATGACAAAGCTGGAGACAAAAGAGAAGTCATGAACGTCTACGACTCTCACATGACTTGTGAGGAATGTGGAGATACTGGACACTCTGGCAATCACTACCCTGAGATGCTTGAGGATGCAAGGTACATCAACAACAACAACTACTACAACCGTCCTCAACAAAATCAAGGTTGGAATCAACAGAGGCCTAACTACTCAGGTAACTACTCAGGTAATTATCAAGGTAATAACTCTTACAACAACAATAATAATTTTCCACCCTTGACAGAGTTAGTGTCTAATCAAGGAAAGCTAATGGATAACTTGTCTAAGAAATTGGCATCCAATGATAAAATACTAGAAAACATAAATAATAGAATGGATAATTTCTCTACTGCCATCAAAAACCAAATTAGCTTTAATAAAATGATTGAATCTCAGTTAAATCAAATAGCTGCTGCTGTTCCTGCTACTAACCCCGGTATACCATCACAACCGGAAGGATTAGAATCTGCAAATCTTGTAGACATGTTTGATGCAGGTAACTATTGGAGTAATCCCGCTGTCGGAGTACATAATGACCTTCTGCCAGTCAGGAGAGGCGATCCAGGACGCCCCGTCATCCCGATCTCCATTGGCATGGTGGACTTCCCAGAAGCACTCTGCGACTTTGGCTCCAGCGTCAACGTTATGCCCGGGGTACTCTATGAAAAATTCTTTACATATCCTTTATCAGAAACAACTATGTGTTTGCAGCTTGCAGATCGGACACTAAGCTTTCCTAAAGGAATATTAAAGAACATGTGTGTTCGAGTTGGTACCTCGTATGCTCCAGCTGACTTCGTGGTGATAGAGACCGGGTCCGATGAGAGGTCACCAGTTATTCTGGGAAGGCCATTCCTGAACACCTCGGGAGCTGTCATCTACGCCAGCGCTGCGAAGATCAACTTCAACATCAAGGGGAGGAAGGAGACGTTTTCCTTCAAGAACAAGATTACACAAATCCCAGAGCAACCCCAACATGAACCAAGGAAGAGGACCAACAGGAGGATCAAGCAGAACAAGAACAACCAAGGATGGACCGAATCAGCTAAGATGGTCACTGCAGTTCAAGGAGGTCAAGACCGACGACTCAAGTCGCCGTTCCTAATCAAGAAGGACGACCCAGGCATGCCAAGCATTGAGTGCTCAATCAATGGATACTCCTTTCAGAAGGCACTCTGCGACACTGGATCAGGCGTCAACATAATGGCCACAGTCACCTATCAGCTCTTGTACGGGACCATGCCCTTAAAACCAACATACACTCAGCTCCAGATGGCAGATCAAACATCCCGAAAGGTCGAAGGTATAGTAACCGATGTCCCTATTAAAATTAACGATCATTTTGTCCATACAGACTTTCAGGTCATTGACATGGGAGACGACGAGTACGATCCACCCATCATCCTAGGAAGACCGTTCCTAAGCACCGTCAAAGCAATCATCTACATTGGAACCGGAGAAGTCCATATGCATTTCCCCTCTGAGAAGGTACGCCGCTACTTTAATGACCCTAACTATATAGTTGAAGATTCTAAGCAGGTCAGGACAAGAAGAAGGTGACGTAACCATAACCAAAGGAGGCAAACCATCAAGGACGTATGGGCAGACTATGAAGGAGAGGTCATAAGGCCCGAGGATACACAACAGGAGACCGAAGCACCAAGTCGGGTATGGAAAGTGAAGACAGTTACACAAGAAGAGGAGGCGCTGCCGGAACCACCGTCTACGCCACCCAAATCCCAGGACAACTAAGAAGAAAAGAAGTCCTATTCAGAGGACTTAAAAACACCGAACGCCGTGCCAAGAGATAAACTTGGTAGTTATCATTTTCCCTTTAATTATTGCTCAGTTAATCATGTTCATTCTGTCTAAAAAAATGTTTAAAACAGTAAGCCCCATGTGAGTATGCGAGTGGCATAAAACCCATAAGTACATTCACTGTGGTGGCATAATAAATAATAATAATAATATATTTTTTCTGTTCTATAAAAATGAAAATAAAAATAGAGAGTGACATTTATCAAGGAAGCTCAAACATGATAAAGGCTAGATATTTATGCTAACGCTTAATCAAATTCCACGAAGCTTTGTTGTCTATTTGAGCTCCACAGAATTCAGGAAGACTAGCAGATGGAGGACATCCTAATCGTTGTCAGGGTGCTGCCGACGTTCAAATACACCTCTGCACCTGCTAGCTACATCAGAAGAAATTACATCAAGATCCAGCTTGGGGGAGAGTACCCCCATTTATCCCGATAAGTATTTTTATCTACATTTATACCTATGCTTTATTAAAATAAAAAGATGCATAATCATGAAAACCCAAATAAATATTTTGTGTTTATATATATTTGCTTAGTTTAATAAATAAATAAAGTAGCTATGCTAAACTGAATCTTGAAAATAAAACTCTAGCATGGATATGATGAATAGTTGCTCTGCCTAATTTTCAAATTTGTTTTCTCTCTAGTTTAGACATAACTGTTATAATTTAAAACTGGCTCTAAACCTGAACTAGTGGGAAGAGAACTTGATCTGAAGTCTAAGTTGTTAGCGGATATGATATGGGAAGGTTGAGCTGCTGTTTATCTGTTCCTAGAGATGCTAGAATTCTGGAGAATTTTATCTTTGAAAATCTTTAAAATGTTGCATGATGAGTTCCTGTATGATGAGAGTTTAAATTCCTACCACAGCCATATATACATGCTTGTTAGAATAAGAGCCGCACTTTTACTACTTACGGCTTATGGGCATTGAGTGTGGTCAAGCTGTGTAGACCCTTAGGAACTTGTCATGTGGTTAAAATCAAGATTCACTTGCACGTTCACTCATACATGCTGCTTCTACTCCAGAAGTACGCATCCACATATATCCACTCATTTCCATCTCCAGATTCACCCAAAATTATTCTACTCCTGACCCGGGAGAGAATAGCCAAAAACATTATCCCATTCCTGTTATTCCCTGTGAAGTTAATGCTCAAGTCATTTCTACTACCACTTGCTATATTTTCAAAAGAGGGAGATTGCTCTAAAAAATACGAGGAAATAAAAAGGAGCAAGTGCTCGGAACCTCGAAGAAAGAAAAAGTGAGACGAGAGGTAAAAATGGACAAGTGTCCGACAGTAGAATTAGGGGTACAAGATACCCACCTGAAAAAAAATATAGAGCATCTCATTCCCCTCAAAAGTTTTAAAAAGCAAGAAAGGTATGTATTCCCTCAAAAAGAGCATTAGACTTTTGTTATCACCATACACCACTCATTCACCACACATGCACATCTTGATTTGACTTATTGGCTTGTTTCTCTGGATCCATGGTTTGACTATGCAATAAATGTACTATGAGTATGTATACTGTATCTCCCACCTATGAGCTCCAGATATCAAAGCCTTATTAGAGTAGGGTGAGAGAGAAGGCAATGTCACTACGCCTTATACCATAAATACCACATACTTTGAGAGAGAAGGCATATACCATTACTGCCTTGGTAAGGATCCAGAAATACCACAAAAGAGAGACCCGAGAAAGTCATACAAGGAATCTCTGAGTTTTATTTGAAAAATTTGCAAAAACTCCAGAGCTGTAGCTGATCAAGAATAAGAGACATGGCGTTTGACTAGACCATTCTATCTTTTAACCACTCAAGATGCAGGTGACGGTTGCAAGCCCCATGGTGAAAGGTAAAATGAGTAAGTTTTAAGTCTTGACAGTTTACTCTAACTCAGGGATGAGACCTTATTTGAAAGCATATGTACCGTCAACGTTCAAAGGCGTTGCAGCAACTTCTGATCCATAATGAGTCTATCCTTGCTCAGGGACGAGCAAGAGGTAAGCTCGGGAGAGTTTGTTGACAGTCCTTAAGTACCAAATATAGTTATCAAATAAATAAAGAAAAGGATCCAAATGCAACCAACACCTAGACTTAGGGTTTTATCTGACAGAATTCTGTCTCGTGGATTATGCTCCACCGACCTAAGGGATCAAGGAAAACCGCGCGATTAATGTTGGTTTGATCCGATGGCCCATGTTCACTTGAGGGGGCTATATAAGCAGGACCCCTGGCCCCTGGAGGAGGCACTCCCTCATTCTCAATTCCTCAAACCCTAATCTCAGGAGGAGAGTCTCTGATCAAGCCCTAGAGCCACCACATCAACTAGATCTCTAGTATAGCATAGCTACATAGGATTAGAACTAGAAGGAGTCAATCTTCGATTGGTTTCCGGATCTGTCAAGAGGATTCTTGGTAATTTCTTTACTGTTCTTCATTGTTCATCTTTGTTCTTCAATATTATGAATACAACTTTGTTCTATTTCAATATATTGATTATGACTATGCTCTACTTGTTTATGTTTGCGATTATATTGTTCTTAATTTATCGTAGTTATACGCTTGGCTTAGTTAGATTGGAATTATATACATGTTTAGGATCGTATAGCGTTTATCCATCGGATCCATGGGTAAATGATAAATATTGTGTAGGCGTGGTGCTTAGACCATATTTATCTGCGATTGCACCTTATATGCCGGATCGTGGGGTGGTCCGCGATGGTGACAGCTTCGTTGGTTCTTATATAGTCCCCCTCCCGTATGTAAGGCAGGCAGAGCAACATTATTACGGGAGAGTGATTGCTATGTTTCTCATCTTCCTTGATAATATCACTATGCATGGGCGTAGTCCTTTCTCGCAATGATTGCCAAGTGTACTTGCACTAACTATGATATGCTAGACTTTATAGTTAAGAATAACTTAGGAAATATCCTTGTAGTTCGTCCTAATACCATGCTAATGACTTGCTAGAATATCTGTTGAGGTGCTTATCATTATTATATGTGGCTAGCTGATCAGATTAATTATCTTTGTCACCATTCATACTTTATCCATATTTTATGTGACACTTACCCTTGTATGCAAGAGATAGATGAATGCTCTCACTTATACATGCAATGATTGATACTCATTCCTATATTCCATTCCATAATCAACATTGATGTTAGTAATCTCTTCCCAGTGGTAAAAATATAAATAACGATACCTGGAATACTTCCCGGTTAAAATGCTACATCGGTATTAATCTGTGCGCTTGCAGATCTTATTTATTATTTATTTAGAAGAGTAGTTGCATATTTCAATACCGCATCTCTCATGTCATGCTGGGGATGACAACTTGGCTTAAGTGGCATGAGGGATAGGTTCGGCATTTTTGGCGCCGTTATCAGAATTAGAAAACTAAGTCTACTTTTGGTAATAACGTTAAGAATGCCCAACAGTTGCCTCAAATTCAGATCTGACTGAGTGAAAATATACTTCAAACTCTTATGATCAGTGTATATATCACTCTTATGTCCAATCAAATAATGTCTCCAAATCTTTAAAGCATGAACTACAGCTGCTAACTCCAAATCATGCGTAGGATAATTCAACTCATGCTTTCTCAACTGCCTAGATGCATAAGCCACAACTCTGCCTTCTTGCATAAGAACACATCCCAAACCTTGACGAGAGGCATCACAATAAATAGAAAACTTCTTACTCAAATCTGGCAAAACCAATACAGGCGTTGTAGTCAACCTCTTCTTCAATTCTTCAAAACTAGCTTGACATTTATCAGACCACACAAACTTGGCATTCTTCTCTAACAGAGATGTCATAGGTTTAGCAAGTTTAGAAAACCCTTCAATGAACCGTCTGTAATATCCAGCTAAACCCAAGAAACTACGAATCTCGCTAGCATCTGTAGGCGGTTTTCAATTCAATACATCCTTTACTTTACCTGGATCCACTGATATCCCTCCATTAGAAACAATATGACCAAGGAAAGAAACTTCCTTCAACCAAAACTCACATTTACTTCGCTTCGCATACAGTTTATGCTCTCTAAGCTTCTGCAATACCAACCTCAAATGTTCAGCATGCTCTTCCTCTATCTTGGAAATACGGTTGGTTGCTTCTGCACTGCTACATCCACATTGATTTTATCTCCATTAGGTGCAGTCACAACTACCACTTTCTGCTGACACTGAATCTCTGCCTGATTTTGTTTCATCCAGTCCATACCCAATATCACATCAATACCAGATGTCCTCAACACTATAGGAGTTATCTTAAACTCTATCCCCTTAAAATCATACTAATTGGAAGACAACGATTACTGGTTTGCATGGTACCTCCAGGTGAATTTACTAAGAGAGGTTCTTTCATAGCTAGCATGGGTATACTATGCATTTTAACAAAAATGTTGGATATGAATGTATGAGATGCTCCAGAGTCAAAAAGAACAGTTGCAGGAGTGGAGTGTACATTGAACGTACCAATCATAACTTCCGGTGCATCATGAGCTGTATCAGAAGACACATGATTCACCCTTCCAGTACCAGATTGCCTCTGGTTGCTCTTCTGGCTCTGAGGAGTCTGCTGGTTCTGCTTCTCAGGACAATGGTAAGACATATGCCCCTCTTTACCACAGACAAAGCATCTAGTAGGCGTGCTGGGAGCACTATTCTTCATGGGGGTAGCATTGGGATTTCCAGTGCGAGGAGCCTGTTGCCCAGTCTGCTGATACTGTTGACGTTGTGGATATGATGAACGCTGCTGAGACTGATTACTTTACCAATTTTGGGACCACCTCTGATTTGGATTGCGATTCCACTAACTAACTGGTCCCTGAAACTTCTGATGAAAACCATGCTGAGAATTAGTGCGTTGACGGTTGTTGCTTCCTGAGCTTTGTCCTTTCATCTTCCTCTTCCTGTCCATCTCCCTGCGCTCATTATCAAGCACAATAGCTTTGTTCACAAGCTCTTGAAAACTAGCATAGTTATTCCCCTTCAATTGCAAGCGAAGATCATAATAAATTCCCTTTAAGAAAAGACGCTGCCTATCTGCATCTTCCCTCACTTCATTAGGAGCATAGCGAGCCAACTGTGTGAACCTGTCATGATATTCACTAACGCTCATCTGTCCCATCCTAAGGTTTCTGAATTCTTCCTGCTTCAGCTCAATTATACCTTCAGGAATATGACGAGCTCGAAAATCTCTAACAAACTCATTCCAAGTGATAGGAGGAGCATTGTTAGGGCGTGCGGCTTGATACGACTCCCACCAAGTCTGAGCTGTCTGTTGACAGTCCTTAAGTATCAATTATAACTATCAAATAAATAGAGAAAAGGATCCAAATGAAACCAACACCTAGACTTAGGGTTTTATCTGACAGAATTCCACGAGTTTTGATGTTTATCTATTTCTGCAGGGGGTTACCAGGAAATACGGAAGAAAGGCCCACATGTCGGATTAATGACGGGATATTAACCGAACACGTAATTATCTTACATCTAGAAGAGTCCAGAAGCCACGAGAACAAACGGGAGGCGTAACAGAGCCGGGGACAGGGCGCCCGCCCTAGTCCCTAGGGCGCCCACCCTGCTGGCTCAGCCAATCAGGCTCCGCCTCGAGGATTATGCTCCACCAACCTAGAGGATCAAGGAAAACCGCATGATCAATGTCGGTTTGATCCAACGGCCCAGATTCATCCGAAAGGGCTATATAAGCAAGGCCCCTGCCTCTGGAGGAGAGGCCCTCGTCTCATACTTCAAACCCTAATTCAGGAGGAGAGCCTCTGATCAAGCCTTAGAGCCACCACATCAACTAGATCTCTAGTTAGCATAGCTACATAGGATTAGAACTAGAAGGAGTCAATCCTCGATTGGTTCCCGGATCTGTCAAGAGGATTCTTGGTAATTCCTCTATTGTTCTTCAATTGTTCATCTTTGTTCTTCAATATTATGAATATGACTTTGTTCTATTTCAATATATTGGTTATGACTTTGCTCTACTTGATTATATTTGCAATTATATTGTTCTTAGTTTATCATAGTTATATGCTTGGCTTAGTTAGATTGGAATTATATACATACTTAGGATCGTATAGCGTTTATCCATGTGTATAGTGGGTGAATGATAATTATTGTGTAGACGTGGTGTCTATACCATATTTATCTGCGATTGCACCCTATATGCCGGATTGTGGGGTAGTTCGCGATAGTGACAGCTTCGTTGATTCTTATATAGTCCCCCTCTCATGTATAGGGCAGGCAGAGCAACACTATTATAGGGGAGTGATTGCTATGTTCTTCATCTTCCTTGCTAATATTCACTATGCATGGATATAGTCTTTTCTCACCATGATTGCCAAGTATAATTGCACTAACTATGATATGCTAGACTTTATAGTTAATAATAACTTAGGGAATATCTTTGTAGTTCATCCTAATTCCATGCTAATGACTTGCTAGAATATCTGTTGAGGTGCTTATCATTATTATATGTGGCTAGCTGATCAGATTAATTATCTTTGTCACCATTATCACTTTACCTTTACTTAATGTGACATTTATACCTGTATAAAGAGATTGATAAATACTCTCGGTTGTACATGCAATGATGTGTACTCAGTTCCATATTCTCATTCCATTATCAACCATGATACTTAGAAATCCCTTCCCAGTGGTAAAAATATAAATAACGATACCTGGAATACTTCCCGGTTAAAATGCTACATCGGTATTAATCTGTGCGCTTGCAGATCCCTTTTATTATTTATCTTGATGAGCAAATGCATATTTCAATACCGCGTCTCTCATGTCATGCTGGGGATGACAACTTGGCTTAAGTGGCATGAGGGATAGGTTTGGCATTTTTGGCGCCGTTATCAGAATTAGAAAACTAAGTCTACTTTTGGTAGTGACGTTAAGAATGCCCAACAAGCATTTTTGGCGCCGTTGCCGGGGAAGGTTGATTACTAAGTAGGAATGAATACGGAACTTTGACTCATCATTTGCATCACTAATCTGATCGAGCTTATCAATTCTCTTATACAGTTTTACCCCTGTATTTTCCATTTTGATTATTTATTGCAGGGTGATGCATGAATAGAAGACATCTTCTAGACAACTTTGTTGATGATCCCGAAGCCTTATTCAAAAGAACAAGAGCCAAGCTCAAGAAGACATCGTCAACACTTCAGCACAAAGCTTCATCCAAATCCGAAGACCGCCGAAGTTTCATCCGGAATTTGTCGACTGAATTCGAAGCCATGGCGAACAAGTCGTGGAGGTATGCACCAGCTCAACGAGGTAGACATGCTGTCTGCCAAGCTAGACCTACTCATGAAGAAGCTCGATGATCGAGCTGGAGAAAAGAAAGAAGTCATGCACGTCTACGACTCCCACATGACTTGTGAGGAGTGTGGAGGTACTGGACACTCGGGCAATCACTGTCCTGAGTTGCTGGAGGACGTGAACTACATCAACAATAACAACAACAACTACTACAACCGTCCTCAGCAGAATCAAGGTTGGAATCAATAGAGGCCTAACTACTCAGGTAATTACCAAGGTAACAATTCTTTCAATAATAATAATAATTATCCACCTTTGAGAGAGTTAGTATCCAACCAAGGAAAGCTAATGGATAACCTGTCTAAGAAATTGGCATCTAATGATAAAATACTAGAAAATATAAATAATAGAATGGATAATTTCTCTACTGCCATCAAGAACCAGATTAGCTTTAATAAAATGATTGAATCTTAGTTGAATCAAATAGCTGCTGCTGTTCCTGCTACTAACCCCGGTATACCATCACAACCGGAAGGACTAGAATCTGCAAATCTTGTAGACATGTTTGATGCAGGAGATTACTGGAGTAACCCTATCGTGGAAGTAAGTACTGACCGTCTGCCGGTCAAGAGAGGCGATCCAGGACGCCCCGTCATCCCGATCTCCATCGGCATGCGAGACTTCCCAGAAGCACTCTGTGACTTTGGCTCCAGCGTCAACATCATGCCCAGGGTACTCTATGAAAAACTCTTTTCACAACCATTATTAGAAATAACCATGTGTTTGCAGCTTGCAGATAGGACACTGAGTTTCCCGAGAGGAATATTGAAGAACATCTGTGTCCGAGTGGGTTCCTCGTACGCTCCAGCAGACTTCGTAGTGATAGAGACCGGTTCTGATGAGAGGGCTCCCGTCATCCTAGGGAGACCATTCCTGAACACCGCGGGAGCTGTCATCTATGCTAGTGCTGCCAAGATCAGTTTCTACATCAAGGGGAGGAAGGAAACGTTTTCCTTCAAGAACAAGACCGCACAAATCCCAGAGCAACCCCAATATGAACCAAGGAAGAGGACCAACAGGAGGAACAAGAGCAAGAAGCAAGTATGGACCGAGACAGCTAAGATGGTCACTGCCGTGCAGAAAGGTCAAGATCGCCAACTCAACTCACCGTTCTTGCCTAAGAAGGACGACCCAGGTATGCCAAGCATTTATTGCTCCATTAATGGGTCCCACTTCTACAAGACACTTTGCGACACTGGGTCGGGCGTCAACATAATGGCCAAGGTCACCTATGAACTTCTGTTCGGAACCATGCCCTTAAACCCAACATATATTCAGCTCCAGATGGCAGATCAGACATTCTGACAGATCGAAGGTACAGTAACTGACGTCCCTGTCAAGATAGACGATCACTTTGTCCATACAGACTTTTAGGTTATTGACATGGGAGAAGATGAATATGATCCACCCATCATCCTTGGAAGACCATTCCTTAGTACTGTCAAAGCAATCATTTACATTGGAACTGGAGAAGTCCACATGCACTTCCCCTCTGAGAAGGTACGTCTTTACTTTACTGACCCTAACTATGTATTTGAAGAATCCAAGCAGGTCAGGACAAGAAGAAGGCGGCGTAACCATAATCAGAAGCAACAGGTCATCAAGGACGGATGGGCAGATTATGAAGGAGAAGTGGTAAGATCTGAAGACATACCACTCAACCAACACTGTCCTGAGGAGACCAAAGCACCGAGACAAGTATAGAAAGAAAAGACAGTTGCACATGAAGAAGAGGCGCTGCCGGAACCACCGACTACGCCATCCACCAAGTCCCAGGACGACTGAACGAATAAGAGTCCCGTTCGGAGGACTTTAAAACACCGAACGCCTTGCCAAGAGGTAACTTGGTAGTTATCCTTTCCTTTTAATTATTTACTTTATCTTAAATAGTTTGCTTAGTTAATCATATTCATACTATCTTAAAAAGAAAATAAAAATGTTAAAAACCCTAAAGCCCCATGTGAGTATGCGAGTGGCATAAAACCCATAAGTACATTCACTGTGGTGGCATAAAAAAAATATATATATAATAAATACATAAATATTTTCTTCTGCTTTATAAAAGAAAAAAAACAACATAAAAAAAATCAAGGAGGCTCAGCATGATAAAGGCTAGATATTTATGCTAACACTTAATCAGTTCCACAAAGCTTTGTTGTCTATTTGAGCTTCACAGAATTCAAGGAGACTAGCAGACGGAGGACATTCTAATCGCTGTCAGGGTGCTGCCGACTTTCAAATACATCTCCGCCATCTGCTAGCTACATCAGAAGAAATTATGTCAAGATCCAGCTTGGGGGAGAGCACCTCCATTATCTTGCTAAGTATTTCTATCTTTATCTTTATATTTATATATACTTCTACCCTATAAAAATAAAAATATACATAACTATGAAAAAACCAAATAAAGATTTTGTGCTTATATATATATACCTATATCTTTTGCTTAGTAAATAAATAAAGTGGCTATGCTAAACTGAATCTAAATAATAAAACTCTAGCATGGATATGATGAATAGTTGCTTTGCCTAATTTTCAAATTTGAAGTTCTCTCTCCAAGTTTAGACATAACTGTTATCATTTAAAGCTTGCTCTAAACCTGAACTTGTGGGAAGAGAACTTGATCTAAAGTCTAAGTTGTTAACGGATATGATATGGGAAGGTTGAGCTGCTGTTTATCTATTCCTAGAGATGCTAGAATTCTGGAGAATTTTATCTTTGAAAATCTTAAAATGCTACATGATGAGTTCCTGTATGATGAGAGTTTAAGTTCCTACCACAGCCATACATACATGCTTGCTAGACTTTAAGCCATACCTTTACTTTTTACTGCTTATGAGCATTGAGTGTAGTCAAGCTGTGTAGACCCTTAGGAGCTTGTCATGCGGTTAAAATCAAGATTCACTTGCACGATCACTCATACATGCTGCTTCTACTCCGGAAGTACGCATCCACATATATCCACTCATTCTCATCTCCAGATCCACATAAAATTATTCTACTCCTAATCCGGGAGAGAATAGCCAAAAATATTTTCCCATTCTTGTTATCCCCTATGAAATAAATGCTCAAGCTATTTTAGTTACTACCACTTGCTATATTGTTCTAAGGAGATGAGTGCTCTATACGAGGAAATAAAAAGGGGCAAGTGCCCGGAACCTCGAAAAGAAAAAGATACGAGGAAATAAAAAGGAGCAAGTGCTCGGAACCTCGATGAAAAAAAAAGAAAAAGTGTGAGAAGAGAGGTAAAAATGGACAAGTGTCCGACAGTAGAATTAGGGGTACAAGATACCCACCTGAGAGAAAAAAAAGAAAATATAGAGCACCTCATTCTCCTCAAGAGCTTTAAAAGCAAGAAAGGTACGTATCCCCTCAAAAAGAGCAAAAGTAGAATTAGACTTTCATCATTGTTATCATCACTACCACCATACACCATTTATTCGCCACACATGCACATCTTGATTTGACTTATTGGCTTGTTTCTCTGGATCCATGGTTTGACTATGCAATAAATGTCTTGTAAGTATGTATACTTTATCTCCCACCGATGAGCTTCAGATATCAAAAGCCTTATTAGAATAGGATGAGAGAGAAGGCAATGTCACTCTGCCTTATACCACAAATACTACATACTTTGCTTTGAGAGAAGGCAGACATCATTACTGCCTTGGTGAGGATCCAGAAATACCACAAAAGAGAGACCTGAGAGAGTCATACAAGAAATCTCTGGGTTTTATTTGAAAATCTGCAAAAAACTCCAAGAGCTATAGCTAATCAAGAATAAGAGACATGGCGCTTGACTAGACTGTTCTATCTTTTAACCGCTCAAGACAAAGGTGACGGTTGCAAGCCCCATGGTGAAAGGTATAATGAGTAAGTTTTAAGTCTTGACAGTTTACTTTAACTCAGAGATGAGACTCTATTTGAAAGCATGTGTACCGTCAAAATTCAAAGGCATTTCAGCAACTTCTCATCCATCGCTGAGTCTATCCTTGCTCAGGGACGAGCAAGAGGTAAGCTTGGGGGAGTTTGTTGACAGTCCATAAGTATCAATTATAACTATCAAATAAATAGAGAAAAGGATCCAAATGAAACCAACACCTAGACTTAGGGTTTTATCGGACAAAATTCCACGAGTTTTGCTGTTTATCTATTTCTGCAGGGCGTTATCAGGAAATACGGAAGAAAGGCCCACATGTCAGATTAATGACGGGATATTAACCGAACACGTAATTATCTTACATCTAGAAGAGTCCAGAAGCCACGAGAACGAACGGGAGGCGTAACAGAGCCGAGGACAGGGCGCCCGCCCTAGTCCCTAGGGCGCCCACCCTGCTGGCTCAGCCAATCAGGCTCCGCCTCGAGGATTATGCTCTACCGACCTAGAGGATCAAGGAAAACAGCATGATCAATGTCGGTTTGATCCAACGGCCCAGATTCATCCGAAAGGGCTATATAAGCAAGGCCCCTGCCCCTGGAGGAGAGGCCCTCGTCTCATACTTCAAACCCTAATTCAGGAGGAGAGCCTCTGATCAAGCCTTAGAGCCACCACATCAACTAGATCTCTAGTTAGCATAGCTACATAGGATTAGAACTAGAAGGAGTCAATCTTCGATTGGTTCCCGGATCTGTCAAGAGGATTCTTGGTAATTCCTCTATTGTTCTTCAATTGTTCATCTTTGTTCTTCAATATTATGAATATGACTTTGTTCTATTTCAATATATTGGTTATGACTTTGCTCTACTTGATTATATTTGCAATTATATTGTTCTTAGTTTATCATAGTTATGTGCTTGGCTTAGTTAGATTGGAATTATATACATGCTTAGGATCGTATAGCGTTTATCCATGTGTACAGTGGGTGAATGATAATTATTGTGTAGACGTGGTGTCTATACCGTATTTATCTGCGATTGCACCCTATATGCCGGATTGTGGGGTAGTTCGCAATAGTGACAGCTTCGTTGATTCTTATATAGTCCCCCTCTCGTGTATAGGGCAGGCAGAGCAACACTATTACAGGGGAGTGATTGCTATGTTCTTCATCTTCCTTGCTAATATTCACTATGCATGGATATAGTCTTTTCTCACCATGATTGCCAAGTATAATTGCACTAACTATGATATGCTAGACTTTATAGTTAATAATAACTTAGGGAATATCTTTGTAGTTCATCCTAATTCCATGCTAATGACTTGCTAGAATATCTGTTGAGGTGCTTATCATTATTATATGTGGCTAGCTGATCAGATTAATTATCTTTGTCACCATTATCACTTTACCTTTACTTAATGTGACATTTATACCTGTATAAAGAGATTGATAAATACTCTCGGTTGTACATGCAATGGTGTGTACTCAGTTCCATATTCTCATTCCATTATCAACCATGATACTTAGAAATCCCTTCCCAGTGGTAAAAATATAAATAACGATACCTGGAATACTTCCCGGTTAAAATGCTACATCGGTATTAATCTGTGCGCTTGCAGATCCCTTTTATTATTTATCTTGATGAGCAAATGCATATTTCAATACCGCGTCTCTCATGTCATGCTGGGGATGACAACTTGGCTTAAGTGGCATGAGGGATAGGTTTGGCATTTTTGGCGCCGTTATCAGAATTAGAAAACTAAGTCTACTTTTGGTAGTGACGTTAAGAATGCCCAACACTGTCCTCTGTAACTGACCAGATGCATATAACACCTTTTCCATATCATTGCATTGGGCTATATTCAGCTGTTTCTCAACTGCTCTCACCCAATCATCTGCCTCTAAAGGATCAGCAGCATGAGAAAACACTGGAGGGCGTCCCTTCAAAAATTCCCCACACTTATCCCTCACTTGCACAGGCGGTGGTCCTCCCGCAGGGGGATTGTTCTGCATGTGCTGCATAAACATCTGCATCATCTGATTCTGAGTTTGCATGAGTTCCTCCATAGTAATGGGTGGGTTAGCACCTCCACGACCTCTGCCACGACCTCTACCTGACATCTGTTTCCGAAAACACAGAAAATGAAATTCAGTACGATCCGAGGTGATGTATTCACTAGATAAGTAAAATCTGATTTTTCTGGGCGAATTCCAATTTCAGCAACTCAGTAAAACTGTCATATCTCGAGCTACAGACGTCCAATTCAGATGATCTTTACATGGTTGGAAAGCTTACAAAATTATCTACAACTTTTATTCACAACACTTGTTCTGATTCTATCAATAAATTGGCCAAAAACTGAACTTAACCGAAACTATTTCAGAATTCCAGACTGTGCAGTAACCCCAACTTGGAACAGATATATCTCTTAGCTCTTAATAGATATTAAAGTAATTCTTGTGGGGTTGGAAAGATATAGAAGTCTAATTATTCCCAGTAAAATTTCTTAAATTTCTCATGAACGGATTTTAAGTTATTTCTAAAACATCCCAGACTGATCCAAAAATCAGCAAAGGACAGAACTAAGTTCACCTCATAACCAACTAATATATTTTGATCAAACTTAATATTCTTAACCATGGAACTTGTAGGCATATCTACAAAACTCCAGCACACATTACAAAGATCCAAATCACACATTATCATAATAACAATCCATCAACCACACAATTGTTCACACCACAAACTGACTCTCAAAACAATCCAACTAAAAAAATGACTCGCAACTACTATCGTTCCTATTACATAGGGATTTTTCCTATTTCCTAATTAAGCTTCTCATAAATCTTGGAACGACCTAACTCCACCCTTAATTGGTCAATCTCCTTATAAGCTTGCTCCTTAAGTTATTTTTCCTTCAGCAACTCATCCTTCAAATTCACCTCATGGAGAGCCAATTCACGAGCTAATCCCACCGTAGCTTGTAAAGTCAAGTATGAATCATCTGCAAGCGGCACGGTCCAAATACCCTTGTCATGTAGGAAACAAGGGAAATGCCGGAGTGCACCCTGTAACGTCTTGTCCGAGCGTAGACCATGGTAGTAAACGAATGCAATGTAGGCGACATCCTCCATGCTTGTTTCTACGGTTGCCCGGCTCACTCGGGTAATGAACTTTGACTCCACCTTAGGCTCCTTAGTGGTAGGATCCCTTTTCTTGACCCATAACTCCGTTTCCCAATAGAAATCCATCCATGGATGACTATACTCTGCACTGCAATACTCCAACGTAGCTTCCCAGTCGTAGTTGTAGTTGTCCAAGGTTCTTGTCAGCATATCATGGAAGAAAGCATCAGCCTTAGGAACCATGATATGAAGCTTCGTGGTCCATCTCATAACTACATCCTCCATTGGTGTGTCACCAACTCTTGATTCAGCATCAGACAGCTCTTGATCACCATCTTCATACGGCTCCTGGGGTTTGAAACGGGCAACGTACTGTGCAGCTGACAGACGGGGATGAGGAGGCATCTACAAGATTTAGACATAGATTAGATAGAATCAATGTATTTTCACAATAGAATAAAGTAAAGGAAGCATAAAACTTTAGAAATTAACAAGGTGAAAAGAGGAAGCATAAAATTGGTGAAACATGGATGCTATTAACGACCATTCTAACTAGGCTTGCATCCAATAGTCAACACGGCTCTGATACCAATCTGTCACACCCATTTTTAAGGACAAAAATAGGATGCATAAAGTACTCATGTGCGCCCCAGGACATGTGTTGACGGTTCTTAAGTATTAATTATAACCATCAAATAAATAAAGAAAAGGACCTATATGCAAGCAACACCTAGAATTAGGGTTTGATCTAACAGAATTCCACGAGTTTTGCTGTTTATCTATTTCTACAGGGGGTTATCAGAAAATACGGAAGAAAGGCCCACATGTCGGAATAATGACGGGATATTAACCAAACACGCAATTATCTTACATCTTGAAGATTCCAGAAGCCACGGGAACGAACGGGAGCCGTAACGGGGCCGGACACAGGGCGCCCGCCCTATGCCCTAGGGCGCCCGCCCTGCCCCCCGGACCAATCAGGTCGAGTCTCGTGGATTATGCTCCACCGCCTTTGAGGATCAAGGAAAACCATAGGATGAAGGTCGGTTTGATCCGACGGTCCAGATTCATCCAAAAGGGCTATATAAGCAAGGCCCCTGACCCCTGGTGGAGAAGACCCCAATTCATTATTCAGTTGCATATCTCTAGTTAGGGTTTAGAGAGAGAGGTTCCCTCTAGGGTTCCCACCTCTTAGGGCTTAGCATCCAATGTGAAAGTAGAATTAGTTCTACTAGATTGAGAGAGATAGAGTGGAGGTGTAGATCGGAGGAAGCCGGCCTGTCGGTGTCTACTCCGAGGTTGTACCTGCGGGATCAAGTTCTTCTAACCCGAGGCTTGTTCTCAGGATTCTTCAGTATTTCGACTTCTAAATTCTAGTAAGTTCTTTGTTTTATTGTTCTTTGGTTTATGAGTTTACTTTGATCTCTTCGCGTAGAGTTTAGAGTAATCATCTCTAGCGTAAACGTGGTGTTTAAGCTAGGATACTCATAGATATCCCCTCGTCTAGCCGGACCGTGGTAGTAGCGAGGAACGTGACAATTCCGAGTTACCTTTGTATTCCATATCCCGTTAGCAGGATCGATAGGGTTTATAGGTGCGGGTTGAACATCCTTTGTGGTGTCTAGATTCCGTAAACCTCCCCAATAGAACAGTAGATCATCCTTACCAAGGTTAGAAGAAGAGTGCGGTTGTAGTCTTCTCTATACATCACTCACATCGAATCATAGTGGTTGTAGCCTAAAGGTTAGTAGTAATAGATTTGGTTAGTCAGATGCACTCTTTCTCCTAAAGGTAAAAATATAAATACGATACCCAGGATAACATCTCGGGTGAAGTGCTCACCGATATCCGTGCGCTTGCGGATCCTATTTCCTAATTGCGTTACCAAATATCAACAAGCATTTCTGGCGCCGTTGCCGGGGAGAAAGACGGTTTGCTGAGATAACCTTGAGTCTTACTACTAGCTTGTATTCATACTTTTTATTTTCTTATCTTTTTCATTCTTTCTTTTTCTTTTTACCAAAAATGGAAAACCAAGGTTCTATATCTATCTTTGATGCCGCAACACCTTCAGCAACTGACCTTTTACCATGGGAGTCATCACAGCCTATCCAAACATCCCAGTATAAGTTAAGTTCAAGGTTGATTGCGATGATTCAAAATTTATCTTTTTCGGGAAAGGAAGACGAAAACCCTTACCTTCATATTAGAGATTTTGAGCAGACATGCGATTGTCTTCGCATTGAAGGCATTTCTGATAAGACTTTACGTTGGAAGCTTTTTCCTTTTTCTTTAAGAGGAGAAGCTAGACGATGGTATAGTTAGAAAGTAAGTCAACAGCAAGGTGAATGGGGAGTTTTAAGAGCCAACTTTTGTCTAGATTTTTATTCCCTTGACCGTACTGGTGACCTTAGACTCGAAGTCCTATCTTTTAAACAAAAAGATAATGAAACTTTGGGGAAATCCTGGAAACGTTTTTCTGATCTTTTAGAATCTGGTCCAAAACTTTTGCTTGAAGACACTGTTCTTTTATTTCACTTTTTTCGAGGTCTTCAGAAAGATAATAAACAAATGCTGCATACTATGGCTAGAGGTTCTTTCTTTCGTATCCCTACTGATGAAGCTAAGGGGATCTTGAATAGAATCCTAGAAGCTGAGATGGATAATGCCCTCCATGATAAAACCTACGAAGCCGAAGTAGACACTCTGCCAAATTTTTCATCTACTTTAGCTATCCCAGGTTCTGAGCCACAAAAGGAAGAAATTCTACCATCTGATTTCATGCTAGACATAGAATCCGATCTCTTTGCCGATTTTGGAAACATTTCAAACTACCATTCTATAGACCGACCCCAAAACGGCCAATTTAGCATTTGTTTACCAAGTGAACGTCAATTGAGAGAGCTTATCTCGGTTATGAGTAGCGAACGGTTAGAGGAGTCAGAGCTTTCCTCTGAAGTAATCCGAGTGGACACACCCTCTATAACTATACGCTGTGCTTATAATTCTGATCAATTTAACGCTCTCTATAATCCTGTTGTGGGGATCAATATTATGTCCGAAGCTTTTGCACTTAATTTATTTGGAAAACTTGTTTTAACCCCCACAACAAAGGTCATAAAGGAATCTTCGGGATGATTAGTCCCCAGTCTTGGAATTATTAATGTCCTACCCTTTATGGTAGAAGGCTCCATGGTTCATTTGAACTTTTATATCTTTGATATATGGGGTTTCGACCTACTGATTGGACAACCTTTTAGAAGACTCCTTTATGAAGGTCAAACTGGAAAGCTCCACATTTCCTTGGGAAAGGATTTTAAACTTCCAATTACAATAACTCACTCCTTGAATAATAAGACCGAGCCATATCTTTTGCCTGATTCTATGGAGGAGGTAAAGGCTGCATCTCTAGAACTTTTAGATGATCCAGACTTAGAAGAGGAAGCCCCCTTCTTCACTGAAGAAGAGGCCGAACCTTCTGAACCTAAACCCTTAGATGAGTTTGCAGAAACACCTAGACCCCCCATAGAACTCAAAACTTTACCACCCGGTCTTACCTATGCTTTCCTAAACAATAATCTAGAGTTTCCTGTGATTGTTAGTAATAAACTCACTCAGGAGCAAACTCTGCGATTAATGACCATTCTTGAAAAACACCACTCTGTTTTCGGCTACTCACTTCAAGATCTCACGGGAATCAGTCCTATGATTTGTACCCATCGTATTCCGACAGATCCTTCTGTTACACCCTCTCGAGAGCCTCAACGTAGACTTAACAACGCGATGAGAGAGGTAGTTAAAAAAGAAGTTATAAAGTTGCTACATGCAGGGATTATATATCCTGTGCCGCATAGTGAGTGGGTAAGCCCTGTTCAAGTTGTGCCTAAAATGGGAGGCATGACTGTTGTTACTAATGATAAGAATGAGCTAATTCCGCAACGCACCGTCACTGGGTGGCGGATGTGCATAGACTATAGAAAACTTAATAAAGCCACGAAAAAGGATCATTTTCCTTTGCCTTTTATAGATGAGATGCTTGAGCGGTTAGTAAAACACTCGTTTTTCTGTTTTCTAGATGGATATTCAGGGTATCACCAGATCCCTATCCATCCTGATGATCAAAGCAAAACCACTTTTACATGCCCATATGGAACGTATGCTTATCATAGAATGTATTTTGGGTTATGTAATGCACCAGCTTCTTTTCAAAGATGTATGATGTCTATATTTTCTGATATGAATGAAGAGATTATGGAAGTTTTCATGGATGATTTCTCAGTTTATGGAAAAACTTTTGATAGTTGTCTTGAGAACTTAGATAAGGTTTTGCAAAGATGTGAAGAAAAGCACTTAATCCTTAATTGGGAAAAATGTCATTTTATGGTTAGAGAAGGAATAGTGCTAGGACACCTAGTGTCTGAAAGAGGTATTGAGGTAGATAGAGCTAAAATTGAAGTAATTGAACAACTACCTCCACCTGTGAATATAAAAGGAATTCAAAGTTTTCTTGGCCATGCTGGTTTTTATCGCAGATTTATAAAAGACTTTTCATTTATTGCGAGACCACTTACTCTTTTGCTAGCCAAGGATGCTCCTTTCGAATTTGATGATGCATGTCTAAATTCTTTCAATTTATTAAAGCAAGCACTCATCTCTGCACCAATCATTCAACCCCCTGATTGGTCGTTGCCTTTTGAAATTATGTGTGATGCTAGTGATTATGCTGTGGGGGTAGTTTTGGGACAAACTAAAGATAAAAAGCATCATGCAATTGCTTATGCAAGTAAAACTTTGACAGGAGCTCAACTTAATTATGCAACCACTGAAAAAGAGCTTCTGGCTGTTGTTTTTGCCATTGATAAATTTAGATCTTATTTAGTTGGAGCTAAGATAATTGTTTACACTGATCATGCTGCACTAAAATATTTGCTCACTAAGAAAGATGCTAAACCTCGCTTAATCAGATGGATTTTATTACTCCAAGAATTTGACTTAGAAATAAAAGATAAAAAGGGAGTAGAAAATTCTGTTGCTGATCACTTGTCTAGAATGTACTTTAAGAATTCACAGGAACCCCCCATTAATGACTCACTCCGGGACGACATGCTTTACGGGATTAACAGATCTGACCCCTGGTATGCAGATATTGTTAATTTTATGGTTTTAGGTTATGTACCACCCGGAGCAAACAAGAAGAAGCTTATTCAGGAAAGTCGTTCACATATATGGGATGAGCCATATCTCTTCCGAGTATGCGCTGATGGCCTACTTAGAAGATGTGTGACCACTGAGGAAGGATTGAAGATCATCGACATATGTCACTCATCACCATACGGAGGTCACTATGGAGCATTCCGTACACATTCAAAGATCTGGCAATGTGGATTCTACTGGCCTACGATGTACGATGACACGAAGCAATATATCAGAAGATGTGGGCCATGTCAAAGGCACGGAAACATAAATACAAGGGATGCCATGCCACTCACCAACAACCTTCAGATTGAACTCTTTGATGTCTGGGGAATAGACTACATGGGTCCATTTCCCCCATCTAAGAAGTGTGAGTTCATCTTGGTGGCGGTTGATTACGTCTCCAAGTGGGTAGAGGCACTACCTTGCAAACATGCCGACAATATCAGTTCGAAGAGGATGTTTGAGGAAATCATATTTCCAAGATTTGGAGTCCCCAGGATAGTGATAAGTGATGGAGGATCACACTTCATTGACAAGCGCTTCGAGCACTATCTATCAAGACATGGAATCCGTCACAACGTCGCTACTCCCTATCATCCTCAGACAAGTGGCCAAGCAGAGACTTCTAACAAGCAAATCAAGAACATTCTTCAGAAGACGGTGAACGAGATGGGAACGGCATGGAAGGACAAGTTACCCGATGCACTCTGGGCTTACCGGACAGCATACAAGACCCCAATTGGAATGTCTCCATACCAATTGGTGTACGGAAAGACTTGTCACCTACCTGTTGAACTTGAGTTCAAGGCACACTGGGCCATAAAAAGATGGAATATGGACCTAGATATCGCTGGAAAACATAGAAGAATGCAATTATCGGAGTTAGAAGAATGGCGGGAGAAAGCATATCACAATTCAAAGATCTACAAAGAAAGAGTCAAGAGATGGCATGACAAGAGGATCAAGAAGAAGGAGTTCTCACCCGGAGATAAGGTATTACTTTTTAATTCCAGGGTAAAGCTTTTCGGGCATGGAAAGCTCCGGAGCAAATGGGAAGGACCATTCAAGGTAATTCATTCATCATCCCACGGAGCTATCACACTTCAAAATGACGAAGGTACGTTATTCAAGGTAAATGGTCAACGTCTTAAATTATTTTTAGAGCCCAATAAAGAATTAGAAGAAATAGATGTGATCAATTTTTACCTTCCAATTAAAAATTAAAGCCCGACACCAACAAGAGGATCGATGAGTTAGAGCATAGTCTTAGGAGGCGTGAGCGTCGCTGAGCTATCTAAATTAGATCTTGGGGCTATATATGTCTTAGTTATTATTAGATTCGATTAGGTTCGCTTATAATCAGTTTAGATCTATTATATTCGGTTGTTATTATTATTCGGTTGTGATAAATGCCTCAAGATTAATAAAGATTATTATTAGTATGTCTTGTGTGTCTCTACTTTACTTTTGTGCAAGAAAGCAGAAAACAAGTATGGGGGAGATTCCCTGACATGTCACACACACACTTCGATCGCACCACTCCATGAACCAGGTACACACTCTGCACACTTTTATTACACACTTACACACTCACCTTAGTTTGTGCAGAATTTTATCTCTCTAAACATGATAAATTAAAAGGATAAAAATGCTTATAATCATGATCAATCTCACTTTGTGATATTTCCTGGAAACCTGCAATTATTAAAATTATTTCAAAACCCTGTGTTGCTAAAAGTCATTGTGGAATAAGAGATGGTAAGGGTATGAGTACCTTATTCTTAGTATCTTTATTGCTTGGAGAATTTGTTTTAAAAATCTCAAAATTATAGCTACCATCCTCAAGTTTTATATGCCTGCTAAACATGAAAATATTAATTAAAGCTATCTGCTTTGTATTGAGTTTGTTCAAAACAAGTTAGACCCTTGTTGAGAGATTTATCATACTCCTAAGATCAAGACATTTTTATTCAGAAAGATTCACTCTTCCGAAGTATTATTGCGTTAGAGGCATGGGCTATGCAAAATTATGAATATATCAAGGAAATAAAAAGGAGCAAGTGCTCGATAACCTCGTGGAAAAAAATGGACAAGTGTCCGGCAGTAGAATTAGGGGTACCTCGGTATCCACCCAAAATGAAAAAAATGAGATATGATAAAAATATGATGGAAAGAAAATGATAGCCCATGGTCCCTCTAAATAAGCAATATGCCAGTAAGAGTGACAAGTTTTTAATTTTCAAAATCTTTGATCTAAGAGTATGGCATTCTTCTCCTCGGATCCGGTTTTGACCATACAATAAATGCAAGGTATGTATGCTTAAAGAATTATTTTTGCAAAATCAAAACAGCCTCAGAGAGAAATATAAAAGATAATGAGTGACTCTGAGAGCACCTATGAGGATAAAGGTATGCTAAGTTTTTCTTTTCAAAAATATGTAAAAACTCCAAGTGATAGGGATTAAGAAGAAGAAAGGCTCTTTACTCTGACCATATATTTCCCAGACTATAAGTGCACAGTGGATTTTTACAACACCCTGCAGGTATGAAAGAATGTTTCAACTCCAGATGTTTTATTAACCAACCTTTTCTCGAGGACGAGTAAAAGCCTAAGTATGGGGGTGTTTGTTGACGGTTCTTAAGTATTAATTATAACCATCAAATAAATAAAGAAAAGACCTATATGCAAGCAACACCTAGAATTAGGGTTTGATCTAATAGAATTCCATGAGTTTTGTTGTTTATCTATTTCTGCAGGGGGTTATCAGGAAATACGGAAGAAAGGCCCACATGTCGGAATAATGACGGGATATTAACCAAACACGCAATTATCTTACATCTTGAAGATTCCAGAAGCCACGGGAACGAACGGGAGCCGTAACGGGGCCGGACACAGGGCGCCCGCCCTATGCCCTAGGGCGCCCGCCCTGCCCCCCGGACCAATCAGGTCGAGTCTCGTGGATTATGCTCCACCGCCTTTGAGGATCAAGGAAAACCGTAGGATGAAGGTCGGTTTGATCCGACGGTCCAGATTCATCCAAAAGGGCTATATAAGCAAGGCCCCTGACCCCTGGTGGAGAAGACCCCAATTCATTATTCAGTTGCATATCTCTAGTTAGGGTTTAGAGAGAGAGGTTCCCTCTAGGGTTCCCACCTCTTAGGGCTTAGCATCCAATGTGAAAGTAGAATTAGTTCTACTAGATTGAGAGAGATAGAGTGGAGGTGTAGATCGGAGGAAGCCGGCCTGTCAGTGTCTACTCCGAGGTTGTACCTGCGGGATCAAGTTCTTCTAACCCGAGGCTTGTTCTCAGGATTCTTCAGTATTTCAACTTCTAAATTCTAGTAAGTTCTTTGTTTTATTGTTCTTTGGTTTATGAGTTTACTTTGATCTCTTCGCGTAGAGTTTAGAGTAATCATCTCTAGCGTAAACGTGGTGTTTAAGCTAGGATACTCATAGATATCCCCTCGTCTAGCCGGACCGTGGTAGTAGCGAGGAACGTGACAATTCCGAGTTACCTTTGTATTCCATATCCCGTTAGCAGGATCGATAGGGTTTATAGGTGCGGGTTGAACATCCTTTGTGGTGTCTAGATTCCGTAAACCTCCCCAATAGAACAGTAGATCATCCTTACCAAGGTTAGAAGAAGAGTGCGGTTGTAGTCTTCTCTATACATCACTCACATCGAATCATAGTGGTTGTAGCCTAAAGGTTAGTAGTAATAGATTTGGTTAGTCAGATGCACTCTTTCTCCTAAAGGTAAAAATATAAATACGATACCCAGGATAACATCTCGGGTGAAGTGCTCACCGATATCCGTGCGCTTGCGGATCCTATTTCCTAATTGCGTTACCAAATATCAACAACATGATCGCACACATAAGTAGACAAATTACATAGTATCATCACAGTGCTTATTACATAGCGAATAAATATTTAAGACATAGTCTTGAACGATAGATAATAATAACTAATAGTAAATCTCCAGCGGAAACTCCACACAGGGACACGGTTGACTGGTTGACACCAAGACTAGTACTCATTACGATAATCTTCCTCATAATCTTCATCTGTTATGGTGGAAATAGCAAGGGTGAGTCCATGTCGAACTCAACAAATATAACACAGGGTTCATGAGGCTCAAAAGGCTAGACATTGTTTAACTGCGTTTAGCTTTTAGTCATCATATATTTAGCAATTGTGTAGCATCAAAGTAATCCACTTCCCATTTATGAAACAATGATCAATTGTAATAAAGATAATGAATAGCATTAACATGAGCATAATAATAACAACAATAATTAAGCATGATATAACAATGGTGATCATCTATCTGTAAATGTTCCAAGGCCGCCCGTATCCGTGGGCACGGCTAGTATACCAGTTTTTAACTCTGCGCAGAGGTGTACACTTTCACTGTGAGTCATGATTTCCTAATGCGTGGGGAGATCAAACCCAAACACCGGAGAACCATATAAAGCCACTCAAAAGTTTGTCTAACAAGTTAGGGCCATTAGATTCACTCGGCAGGCAGATGTAGAACCCCCCTTCCCAGTGGCACAACAACCGTAGCCTATACACACTAGGCCAGGGGCTCACCCTACACCCAACGTGGCAAGCCGTTCTTACGCCATTTAAGGTAACCACTAACAAGCTAGAAAAGGTCCTTTAAGCAACTAAAGCCAGAGCCATATAGCCCTCACAGCTTTACTGTATGTCCCGGATGATCACGTACAGATAAGTCCTTATGGAGAGTAACTAGAGCATCAAAAATAATACACAAGCTCTAGCCCTCTTTTAAAAGTAATTAAATCATCTTAATGGTTGATTGCTTAATCCATTAATTAAATTACAAGATCATTGTTCATAGTTTAAGCACTAGCAGTAGCTACCCATATGCATTCCCAAGGTTGACAAGGAATCAAGATAACAATCACTAAGTTATAATCTCTAAGGTTGTCAAGGTAAGCACATGCATATGTATGACAATTCCAATGTATAGGTAACAAGGATAGTCCTGTGTTATACTTGCCTTGATCAAAACTCTCCAAGTGATACTGCTGACTTGGCTCAAAGTAATACTCTGAATCGTCCATATACTGCTCACCTTCTATACTCGATCATCAATCAACAACATACATGCATCCAATCAAACATACACGAAGCAAACAAAGAGATATAATTAGAACAGTACACCAACAGTAAAAAAACAGTAATAAAATTTTATAAAACTCTTCTACATGTTTCTACGATCACACAGACGCAAAGATCACCAAATTCGGAGTCAAAAGGTGAAAGTTATGAATTTTCTAAGATTTCCTATAGATAAATAAATACTTAATTATAAACTCGAAAAATAAATTATCAAAATTAACTGTACAACTACGCTAACATGTAGAGCTCGCAAATATGAACCTAACGCAACTTGAACGGATCAAATCGGAGTTAAAACGAAGATTTTATGACCAAAACAATTCTAGTGGCAAAACTGTAAATATCTGAAAACGTATTTTTGATTTAACCGAGAGAAAATACACTTTCAAAATACGAAAACGCATTTCAGACAATACGCTAAGGACCACGGGTTCTATTTAGAAAAAGTTCAGGGGCTCTTTATCAAGTTTACCCCGCGAAGGGGTATCTTCTAATCTCGGCCCTTGATTTCAAATCGGACGGCTCATGTTCATCCTCAACCTCCATAGTTAACCCCCAATCTCCTTCCTCAGGTCCGGCCGGCGGCCCCCCATGGCCGGCGGGCTCCATCTCGCCAGAGATGGCGGCTCTCCTCATCTAGACCACCGTTTGACTCGAAATTTGATCCCAACGGTGGAGAAGCTCCGTGCGAACTCAACTAAACGGTAAAGACTAGCTACGGTAGACCGAACGCGACGCGCAGCAACAAGAGGGCGGTGGCGCCATTACCGAACCAACGGTGAGCTTCAAAATCGCGATTAGAAGCATCTACACCCAAAAGAAAAGCATAGGATGATAGAGAAGAAGGATGCGGTCTCACCAATGCGAAGAATACGGCCTCAAATCCACCCGAAAGCTCCACCCGCAATCAACCGAAACCTCCAACTACCTCAAACCCTAAACCTCGATTTCTCACGGTGGAATTCACGGTTTAGATGAAAAACGGATATAGGAAGGTCAAGGTGTCCTACTTATAGCTTCTATTGGCCGTGTTCGGGTAGGATTTTCCGGAGATCGCGAAATCAACCGATGTCAACCACTTCGGTTCGGAGTCCGGCGTCTTCACGGAAGGTGGAAGACGACCGACAACCGGGCCCCACCGGTCAGTGACCAAGGGAGGGCGCGCGGCTCGTCACAGCGACGCTGGGCCGGCCGACCCGGTGTCGTGCGCGGAGGAAAGAAAGGCGGCAGCGGCCCACTCGGAGCGGCCCAAGTGCCAGCGCGGGAGAGCAGGCCGTCGGGCCGTCGGCTGCTAGGGAGAAGGTAAGTGTTCTCTTTTTTTTCCTTTTCTTCTTTCTTTTCTTTATTTACTTGTTTTCAAACTATTCCAAATAAAATTTTCCAAACCAAATCAAAATAAAATAAATCCACTACACAACAGAAAATAAATGCAGCAGCATGAATGCAACACCAAATAATTTTTTAAAATTTTAATTTCCCATTAATTGTTATCTAAATTATTTGAAACCCACTAATTCTAAAATTTGGAATTTTTGGGTGTTACAGATGTGATATGTTGCATGATAATTTGTTGGACATACCTTGTGACGTCATCCTTTATTCTTTTTTCTTCAAACCTGGAATGGTTAGTGACAAAAATACTCAAAGGAATATTTTCATAATTATATTTCTATTCTCATTTCACAAGGGCATTTTAGCAAAAGGTGAAAACTCATATTATTTCCCAAAAGTGCTTCCTTTAGGACAGAAGCTCATCCTTGGGAAACCTTCGAATTGCACTTCTAATTGGTGAAGTGGTTTCCCCTCCAACACCAACCTTTGTGTGCCTATCTCAAGATTCATGCCAATAAGATGTGCAATATTTATGATAAACATATGCATCTATAACCACCCTTTTAGAGTCTTATGAACAGGGAGCATGAGGGGTTGAAGATCTCGTGTGCGACAATGTTAGAGAGACCAATTGATTCAGGAGATTTCTCATGTGAGTATGGATTTGATGAGGTGTTAATGAAGTAGCTTCCATGCTTGCTGATGTAATCTTCCTTTTCAAGCTCTAGGGTTGATTCTTCATGAATGTCTATAGGTGACAACATTGTCTCCATCATTCCATACCTATGACATTCATTGGATGTTTTATTGTTCAAGATTTTCCATGGATTAGTGACTCGTGGGATGATCTTGTCTAAGGCCTCATCCATCTATTCAATGGCAATGGCACACAAGTTCTTAATATTTTCTAGCCATTGTCATTGCTCTTCTTGGTCTTTCATGGATCCTTTCGGTGGATTTCTAGGATCATTATGAGACTTAAGAGCATAAGGGGAATCATCGAGGTCAAAGATGGGTTCAGATGAGACATCTAATATGGGCATAGAAGGGAAGAGGATAGAAATGGTTTCTAGATGGGTTGGCTCTCTTTCTATGGCATCATTTGACATGCCACCCTTGAGTTCTTCCTAATAAGGACACTTTCTAAGAGATCTCTTTTTGAGAGGATTTGAATTGTATTCACTCAAAGGTCTCTTGTGAGGCTAGAATTTTAAGCTTTTCCCACAATCAACACCAAAAAGATCATCCTCGCAAGAAATTTCAAAAGGTTGAATTTCTTCTTCTTTTGGAGGATTTGGATTCTGGGATATTGATGGTTTAGGGTTGATAGCTAAATCTTGGAATTTGAGTGATTCTGATTTAGCTATCAAGACTTCTTCTTGCTTGGGTGATGATTTCTTCTCTTCCTCGGGGAGTTCATTATTAATGCTAGTGTAGGGAGTCTTTCCACTATTTCTATCAAGCATAGACCTTGCTTCACTAGCAGACAAATAAAGGAAAGCTCGTCTAGAGGCTTGATCAAGGGATTGTGCAGAATCCTTGCTAAGACCCATATAAAAATGTTAAAGTACCAAATCTTGAATGGCAAGGTCCGGGCCAGTGATGATGAGGTCATTAAGACGATCCCATGATGTGGCAAGAGATTCTTCTTCTAGTTATCTAAAATTTAGAACCTCTTTTCGAAGGCTAACCACTCTAGAGATAGGAAAGAAACATAAACAAAATTTAGAGCATAACATTTCCTAATCTCCTTGCATACTTCCTACGATTCGACTATACCATGTTTTAGCTATTCCCGTCAAAGAGAACGGAAACAACTTTCATCTTAAGGTCTTATCAAACATGCTAGTGATACACAAGCATGCACAGGTCTGTGCAAACTCCCATATGTGTGAGTGTGGGTTTTTGTTGACTTTCTCCGAGAAGGATTGTTCTTGAAATAGTTTTATTAAACACGAGCACAGCTCATAGCCAGGTGTTATGATAGGCTCCGAAGATTTTGGTGGCTTTAGGCTTCCGCTCGTGAGTTTAGCATATTGATATATAGGAGTGGAATCCATAATGAAAAGAATAAAAGAAAATAAAAAATATAATGTACAAGGTTAAGCTAGGTTTAAAGTTAACTCAGGAACTGTGTCCTCGGCAACGGCACCAGAAAGCTTGTTGGTATATTTAATGCACACAAATAAATCTGCAAGCATATGGATACTGTAACACCTCAAGTGTTTAGCTTCCATAATTGCATTGCATTTCATAAGCATGAACATTCATCATCTCATTGTATTTTACTTTGCTTACAACATGTGCAACATGGCATGCAACATATTTGGTGTATTAGGGTTTTAGCTTGTTTCCAATCATGTGACAATAGTGTTTTTGTGTAACTAAGGGGTAGAGTGGCTAATTATATCCTACAACACCTTAATTGCACTTAGGGTAACTAATGGAGCAATGTCCATGTTGACCAAAATTACCAAAATGCCCTCCAATGTGCTGTTGACCAATATTAGACCCTAGGATGCTTTAGTTTGACCAATTAAAAAGTCTAACTTAGAGACCTTGCATGGAGGAGCAACCTTAAGAAAAGTTGTAGAGAATTTCCTAGGGAACAAAAGTCTCAATATGGCCATCTCATGAAAATGACTAGAACATACTCAAAAATGGCCCACAAGTCAGATTGAGGGGCTGCCCCAGCACTTAGAAAATTTCTAAGTCTAAAATGTGACATTTCAGTTTCATGGTGGCCTACTTTGGGAGCTTGTAGTTTGAAAACTAGACCAAACCAGCTCTAACCAATATTGACACTTTTGTAGCACCCAGTTAGCTCTACAATATTGTCAATAACATCATCACCTAGTTCTCAAGGGTTTAGGAGATAGACTGCTTTGAAAAATAGGTTTCAGTCGAGGGGGTTGACTGAAACTCAGTTTCAGTTTTCAGGTGCCTCACTTTAGGGCACTATATCTCACTAACTAAGCCAAACCAGTCCTTGAGCTAATTGACAAAGTTGTAGTCCTCATGTAGCTCTACAAATTTGGTGTTATCCTCTTCTGCTAACTCGAGCTGGTTTAAGAGATAATCAACGACGAAATCCCTCTGTCAGTCACCTAATGCAATCATCGATTCAGAGTTTTAGTCTTCAGTCGGTGGCCGACCGACCGCAGACCGACACCGACGCGTGGCCGCGCGGTGGCGATCGTACACCGGCCGCGGCCCCACAGGTCAGCCCACGACGCGTTCAAAGGCCGCCACGACGCACCGAGCTTCTCCATTTCCTTCCCCTCCCTCAGTCGGCTCCAAAACGGAGAACCAGTGCTGCCATTACCGCCTCCACTCCGGTGAGCTCGCGCGCGCTCGCCACCGCATCGCAAACCACCAAAACCCGTCCATAGCTCCGCCTTGAACCTCTCTTCATCCTCCACCTCGCCGTTGGGTCGTTTGTGCGGAGGTAAGGCGGCATTGCCATCTCCGCCATCGCCCGCTCGGGCATTTCTCGCCGAAGCAACCCCGTAGCGTGGCCGTGCTGCCCTAGCGCCTCCCTATCCGCCGTTCTTGGTCCATTATGTCCGCCTTGAGCCTCTGGTGATGACCGGACCGGCCATTAGGGCCGAGCCGCCGTCCAGCTCGTCGGAGCCGGCATGCCACGGCCGTGGGCCACCATTGCCGTCGCCGCCTACCTTAGCCACCGTCGTAACCCCCTTGGATGGTACCTGTAGATGCGCATCACGATGGGGAACAGAACGGTGCACTTGGCCTCGCCGGAATCGCCACCGGCGGTGAACTCCGGCCACCGTCCCCTCTCCTCTGCCCTCTCTCTCTCTCTGGCCGGCGGGCCCATGCTGGCAGTGTCACGCGCGTGGGCGGGACGGCCAGAGCAGGCCGCGCGCGGTTGGGCCGCGTCGGCTTACCAGGCCGGCCCAGTAGCGAGATAGGAATTTAGTTTTTGTTGTTCCTTTTATTTTTGTCACAGATTTTAGGTGAGGTTTAGGAAATTCATATCTAGGGTTTTACTTGCTCAAAAATTATGAATTAAATTTTGTTGGGCTCTGCATGTTGTTTAGTATTTAAGAAAATTATAAAATAAGTATGTGATGTTTATTTTCTGGGAGGATAAATTAGGGTTTTGAAATGTGTCTTAAATTGGATATAAACTTGTTAAATGAATAACTGGAGTTCTATTGTCCCAAAAATTGTGAAAATTGGTGGGTACGTTATTTTATGCATGTACTAGCTCTGATAAAAATTTGGGTACTAGTGTTGGAGTAGTTTTCAAGTTATGATGATATCATGTTGTTTTAGGAAATACTTGAATGAATTTTAGTAATTTTTCTACAGGTGCAATGTTCATATAAATTTGTGGAGGGTGTCCTGGTACCCTAAAGTGTTTAAGAAAAATATGAATTCTGTTGTTTGATACATTTCAATGTGATTTGTTAATTATACAAAAATCAGCCTTTTTGGCTTGTGAATTTTGTGTAGGGAGTTTCTGTGAATAACTTTAGTTGAAATTTTTACAGTAGCCTCTTTTTGGGTCAGAGAGTCTCCTGTAATTTTTGTAGAATTTTATGAGCAGTTTACATATAGGTTTAATTTTCCACTTAACTAATTAAGTAAATTAAGAAAGGGGTGTAAATAAATGTTCTAGGTGGGAACACCTTACTTTCTGGTCTTTTTGTGACATATGTGAACTATTGGTAACATTAGTTTGGTCATAGAGGAAGTTTGCCACATAAATAAATATTTAATCTTCACATTTCTAGGTTTTCTGGACAGCTAGTAGAATCTTTGGGTTTGACCCCGAATAAAAGTGTTTTCTGGAAAACTTGTGAATATCAAAGTTGTTGTAAACTTGATAAACTAGCTTGTGTCAAAATTTGGGAGCATTTGGCTTAGTATTCTAGGAGTTATTGCTGTTTTAAGTGACTATCCAGAATTGGCTGCTCTCTGTTTAGAGAGGACAGATTTCTAGAACTCTGGAAATTCGACCAGGAAAACTTAAGAATTAAGGGTTGAGGTCTGAAACTGATTTGTAGATCATTTTATAAGCTTTCCAGATTGTCTTGGATCATATCTTTTGGAATTAGGAATCTCTAGTTATGATAGAAACATTTAGCTGCTGTTCAGAATGTCTTGCTTTGATATTTTGTGCTTGGATGTGGTAACTTAAGTAAAGTTGTTCTTGTGATTGTTAGGTGTTAGGGCCTTAACAGAGGAGGAACAACTATACCTTAGATTGAGTAGATTAGGTGAGTACTTCCCTACCGGAGAGGAAATTTGTACTTAATAATTGAAGTGATTTGAATAGAGCTTTAGGAGTGGTTGTCATGCATTTCATCCCGAGCATGTTGCATCTTTTATTATGCATCCATGAAATTTATTATGCACTCATGCAATAGGTGTTCCGGAGGGGGTGACTCTCCTCGAGTTCGAGGGAGCGATCCCGGAGGAAATCCAGGAGCAGCCGGGGGAGCCAGAGGAACCAACCGGCAAAGGAGTTCCTGCAGAAGATCTGCCCGAGTGTCCTGATCACCGGCCGTCTACCTTTCTGAAAGGCAAGCTCCGGTGCATGCTGTCCCTAGTGTTTTATAAATCAATCTTGAGTACTTTTACTTGTTTACTGCATTAAGTTGTAGGAGTTGTATGAAAACACTTGCGGCATTATACCTGTCAGATATCGTACTTAATCCTAAATTAGGTTTAGGCATGTGTCAATGCTTATCCCTGCATAGTCCGGTAGAAGTCGGGTGATTTCCGGTCATCCGCGAGATGTAGGAATGGGTCACGAGCGGCTATATGGCTATCGTGGATGGAACCATGCCTTAAAATGAAATTAAGACCGGGCAGGAGTTCGATAGTACAGCCGCAAGACACTTCACGTCTTGGGTGTGGAGCTATGCCTGTCTGAGTCGTTTAAGGACAGATTCGCTGTACGTCCTTGAGTCATGTTGAACGCAGTCTAACACTTAGTTGGCCGGAAAAGTCATTCCGACCGCGAAGCCGAGTAATACGGTTCAGGCCGGGAATCGAATGGTAGGTTGCATCTTGGAGGAGAGAAAGGATGTGCTTAGGGACATTGGCGTGAGACCAAGGGGGGTTAGAGTCCCTATCACCTGACAGAGTGTCGCCCTTGGGGTTGCGACATCATTCGGACCCGCGATTCCTGAATCATACGAAAGGTGGCCTGTGCGACCCTGGCAGGGGTCTGCACGGTGAGTGTTAGAAATACCCCTCCAGCTGGATACGAATTCGATTCGAATCGCCGTCGCTCCTGGTTAGTGAGCACTTGACTTGAGCAGCGGCAACGTAGATCTCATTAAATTCAACAGATGGTTAAGTGAATGATACAATGTTGCCACAATTTATACCTGCTATGGATATAATGATATTAATTGTTTGATTATAATCAAGTGTATGTTTAGTACAGGTGCTAAGATGGATGACAGGTAAATGCTAAAAAAATAACTGCTAGTATAGGTTAAAAGAGTTTCAATTATGTATGCCTTTCTGCAAAATGTGATGTCAACTAGCCCTCTTGTGAAAGCCTTGCATAATCCTTGGTGTCATCTTATTTCTGGTTTTTGACAGATAAGTCTAGCTGAGTACATTCCAGTACTCAGGGTTTATTCCCTCCTGTTGCAGATGATATGCTTTACCAAGGCTTCTGCAAGACCTGTCTCCACCCTACGGGTGACGAAGACTAGATCACTCGGGCGTGATCATCCTTTATGTACTTTCCCTAATGCTTTTGCGGGATGTTGATCAGTCAGACTAGCAGTAGTATTTGAACAACTGGTGTGTGTTATGCTTCCGCTACTTTATGAACTTGGTTTGTAATAATTTGCGACTCCGTGTGTGTAAGTGGATTTCGGAACTATTTGTGAAATGTAACGGGTGATGTGTTGTGTTGAATGATGCGATCTTGATTGTAAGCAAGTTGGTTTGAAATCCTTCGTGGTTTCGATTGACTACCGGGATTATATGGGCTCAAGTTCGAAAATTTGAGCGCTTCGGTGCTTGTTTTTGTACTTGGGCTCTTATAATTTGGTCGGTTCTGTTACAGCTGGTACCGGAGCATAATTCAACATTAAACACATCATACGAGTATTTAAAAACAAAATTATTTGTTTATGAAAAGGGTTAAAACTCTAAAAATTATTTTTATAGGTATGCCAGTGATCACATCCCTTAGCCCAAATAAGGACTCTTAGGTGGCTTATTAAAAAGACTAACTTGGGGGCCTTGTTTGTTTTTGTTTTGTCGTCCATACGGCGTGATATTGTATGGATGCCATCCACTTGGGTGGTAATTTATGGATCAATTACCTCGACGCTCTAGTATGTGTGAGTTGTGAGAGCATGATCGTCCAACCGGCGATCTAGGGGAGAGTAGCTTTGGTGACTTGCATACTTACATGTTCAAACCATGTAATTATGGAAGTACTTAATTGTGGGAATATCTATCGGGTAGCTTTGATACTGAAGTATATACATCGAGGATGTGTATACGGAAAGTATTTAGTTTACTGCTTTCTTGTGTGCTTATATTGGGAAACTATTAGGCTGAAATGAGATTTTATGTGGGTACATTAACAGCGTAACGAGTAGACCGATAGTTTTGCTTATATGAGAGAACGTATGTATGCCACCGCCTAGCGTTAGAAATTTAGGTTTCTACTAAGGTGAGAGGGCATACGGAACGTGCATGCATCATGTTTAAATTATGTCATACATGTCATTTTACTCCCTCCTTAAAAATTTCAATAGTCTCGACTAAATTAAATTTCGTATCCCCTAAATTATCCTCACTTTAAGTCATATCTTGTTGCTACAGATGGCACGCACTAAGAGGACCGCTCGCAAGTCAACCGGAGGCAGGGCCCCTCGCCACCAGCTCGCTCCACGTGAGCCCCGCCCTGAGCCCACCGAGGTGGAAAGGTTGAGGGCTGAGTTGGCTAAAGTGACTGCCGCTAGAAATGCGGCGCAGCAGCAACTGGAGCAAGTGATCCATGACCGAGATCAGGAAACACTTGCGGTCCAAAGGTTGACAGTAGCCAATCGCAACTGTCAACGCATGCTGGTCCATGTGATGAACCAGAGGGATGAAGCCTGGCACGAGGAGAACATCCTGAGAGCTCGTCAGGTGGAGCTTGAGCAACAGTTGGAGAATGCAGAAGAATACAATGACAATCTTCATGAAGAAGTGCACCGCCTGAACAACCAGCTCCATCCTCTGCTGCCTTAGGACAATAACGAGGATGAGGAGATGGGTTCTGGAGTCTTCATGGCTGAAGATGAGGATGACGTGGAGGTCAATGGGCCACAGAATGCCCCACCAGAAGAAGAAGAAGAAGATGAGGAGTTAGAGCCTGCTAGTGACGAGGATGGCGGGGAGATCCTCGACACCGACTCCGAGGACGATGCATAGTGTAGTCATCACGTAGCTACGATGTTAGAATCATCTTTTGTGCCCTCCATGTGTTGGAGTGAGGCTTTGTAATAACTTGCTTTTGGGATGTAAGGTGGAACCCTATGTTTTCCTGGATGTTTAGTTTGAACCTGTTAATTTCGATCACAAATGGATGTCTTATTGTGTGGCATTCGATGATGGTGTCACGATTAGCACCCTTCGGTGCCGCGACGAAACCGAGGGCCTCCTGTGGCGCGCGACATAGGGCTGTGCTGCTTGGCACGCGCTGGTATCGAGGTGGCTAGTCATGATCCACCATGGAACTCTACCGTTGAGAAGTCTCTTTGTGGTCAGTTTGTAGTAGCCTTTCTCATTCGGCTAGAATGTTTGGATCGAATCCGAGCACCTATACGTAAGGTCAAAAGTCACATTAATATTAAAGTAAACGGTTCAGTCACATTGTGCTCCCCGTGAGTGAGCCTTTAATAAATTTTACCTTTTATCAAAATACATCTTGCTGGATGCCCCTCGCATGATTACGTCAATTTATGCGCTCGAATGGATTGTGCGGTTGTGATGAATTATTGTGCCTTGATTATTTGCGAAGTCATTTTCATGAAGTCAGTTTGACATATTTATAATAATTCATCTACAAATTTCCCACATCGTCAGTGCTCATTGGCTATGCATTTTGCAGATGTCGTACAACCTCCGTCGGGGTCGTGGTGTTGAGGATGAGGAACAGCCACCCCCTCCATCACCACCTACCCCTGCTGAGCTGATGCAGACCGTGGTGGAAGGGCAGCGCATGCTGGCAGATGCTATGCGCCAGCTTGCCAACTGGGAGGCTCGTCATGGCCGCCAGGGCCCGGAACCCAATCAATATAGTGATTTCAAGGATTTTCTTAACACTAAGCCCCCGCTCTTTAAGGAGGCGGAGGAACCACTGTAAGCTGACGAGTGGCTAAACACTATTGAGCAGAAGTTCCGTCTGCTTTGCTTGACTAATGAGCTAAAGACTGAATATGCTTTCCATCAACTGCATGGTCCAGCGGGTATTTGGTGGAGCCACTACCGTTCCACATTGCCTGCAAATGTCCCGATTGCTTGGGACCAGTTCAAAGCAGCATTCTGCGGGAATTATATTCCTCCGGGTCTTATGGCTATCAAGCACACGGAATTCATGAGGCTGTCTCAGGGCAATAAAAGTTTGACTGACTATCTGCAATCTTTTAACAATCTAGCAAGGTATGCAACAGAGTTTGTGGATACCAATGCTAAGAAAATTGCTAGCTTTAAAAGGGGCCTCAGCCCAAAGCTGATGAAGACCATGGGCACTAGCAAGTGTACTACCTTCAATGATTTTATCAGTGATGCTTTGACTCAAGAAAACAATAATGCTATTTATTTTGCATCTAAGAGCCGTAAAAGGGCCCTTGAGGCGAGTGCTTCGCAGTCCTGGACTCCAGCTGCACTGAGGGCTTCCCCTTGCCCACCTGCCCTGAATGCTAAGTTCCGTCCACCACAGAAGAAGTCTACCGCTAAAACTGGGTTTCGCAAGGCTTATACAGTAGCTCTGCAAAGGGTAATTCTGGTCAGAGCAGCTCCAGTGTCCCTCCCAGCTACATGCCTTGCTGGAACTGCAACAAGCCAGGCCATTGGTCTAGGAACTGTCCATATCCTAAGAGGAATGTCAATCAAGGTGGCCGTCAAGGACATGCTCATTATAACAGTATTGAGGAAATCCCATCTGGTGAGGTTGTCACTGCTGGTAAGTTCCTAGTTGACCAACATTCTGCAGTGGTACTATTTGATTCAGGTGCTTCGCATTCCTTTATCAGTCCTAAGTTTGCATCAAAGTTTGCACACAAATTACACACTGTTGAAGGTGGGGGTTATTGCATTAGTGTGGCAAGTGGGAATATTTCCACAAAGCAAGTAGTGAGGAATCTAGAGTTTGAAATAGAAGGGCGAAAGTACTCGCTTGCCTTAGTGGTTTTGCCTGGATTAGGCATAGATGTTATTTTGGGCATGAATTGGATGAGTCAGAATGGGGTACTCATTGATACATCCATCCGAGTAGTTATGCTCAGAGATCCTACTGATCAAAAGGGTTTTCTAGTGCAATTTCCTAGAAAAATTGAATTGTTTGGTGAAGTTCATACGGTGCAAGCAAAGGCATTAGCTGAAATTCCCGTAGTGAGTGAGTTTCCTGACATTTTTCTCGATGATTTGCCGGGACTCCCTCCGGATCGGGATGTGGAATTTAAAATCGAGCTGTTGCCTAGCACGGCACCCATCTCTAGGAGACCTTATAGGATGCCTCCTAATGAGCTAGCTGAACTTAAGGTGCAGTTGAATGAACTTTTGAAGAAGGGGCTGATTCGTCCTAGTTCGTCTCCGTAGGGATGCCCTGCTATCTTTATGAAGAAGGATCAGTCGTTGCGGATGTGTGTAGATTATAGGCCTCTGAATGCAGTCACTGTCAAAAATAAGTATCCTCTACCATGCATCGATATCTTGTTTGATCAGTTGTCTAAAGCTAAAGTCTTTTCCAAGATTGATCTGAGGTCTGGTTACCATCAAGTTAAAATCCGTCCTGAAGATATTCCAAAAATAGCTTTCTCGACAAGATACGGTCATTATGAGTATCTTGTTATGTCTTTCGGCCTGACTAATGCCCCTGCACACTTCATGTGCTTGATGAATTCGGTGTTTATGCCCGAATTGGACAAGTTTGTGGTGGTGTTTATTGATGACATCTTGATATATTCTGAAAATGAGGAAGAACACGCTGAACATCTGCGTATTGTCCTCACCAAACTGCGCGAACATCAACTGTATGCGAAGTTTAGTAAGTGTGAATTCTGGCTTCGTGAAGTACCTTTTCTTGGGCATGTGTTGTCCGATGGGGGAATTATGGTGGATCCCACCAAGGTACAGGAAGTATTGAACTGGAAGGCTCCTACTTCAGTTCATGAGGTCCGGAGTTTTCTTGGGTTGGCTGGTTATTATCGTCGCTTTATCCCGGATTTCTCTAAAATAGCCAAACCCATGACTCGGTTGCTGCAAAAAGACACCAGGTTTGTCTGGACTCCTGAGTGTGATGCGGCTTTTCACCAACTGCGAACCCTCCTAACCTCGGCTCCGGTTTTGGCGCAACCGGATATCGAGAAACCATTTGATGTTTATTGTGATGCCTCAGGCATAGGTTTGGGAGGTGTTTTGATGCAGGAAGGCCGAGTAATTGCATATACCTCTCGACAACTATGGAAACATGAGGTGATTTATCCAACGCATGACTTAGAACTGGCTACAGTTGTTCATGCTTTGAAAGTGTAGCGACATTATCTGTTGGGCAATGTCTGCAATATATACACGGACCACAAAAGCCTCAAATACATCTTCACCTAACCCGAGTTAAATATGTGCCAAAGAAGATGGCTCGAGTTGATTAAGGATTATAATCTTCAAGTGCACTATCATCCTGGCAAGGCAAATGTGGTTGCCGATGCTTTAAGCCGTAAGTCTCATTGCCATTCCTTAGTTGAAACTGATTTTCACCGATCTCGCCTTCTACATCCAGCAGTCTTGTACAACATCACTTTCATTTGTACTCTCAAAAGCAAAATTATTGAGCTCCAAAAGACTGATCCTGGTATATTTCACATCAAGCGTAAGATGAAAGAGGAAGAAACTAAGCATTTCAGGGTAGATGAAGAGGGTGTGCTATGGTTTAAGGATAGGCTAGTAGTGCCTAAGGGCCGAGAGCTTAGAGATCAGATCCTGTTTGAAGCACATTCTTCAAAGTTGTCCATCCATCCTGGTAGCAATAAGATGTATTATGATTTGAAGCCGTATTATTGGTGAACCAAAATGCGGAAAGAGATAGCTGCATATGTTGCTAGGTGTGACACCTGCTGTAGAGTTAAAGCGGTGCACATGAAAGCTGGATTGCTACAACCACTCTCTATCCTAGGTTGGAAATGGGAGGAGATAAGTATGGATTTCATCGTCGGACTTCCTCCTACTGTCAAAAATCATAACTCCATCTGGGTAATTGTGGATCGCTTAACCAAGTCAGCTCACTTCATTCCTGTTCGAGTAGACTATCGTCCCACTGACTATGCTGAATTGTACTTCAATTAGATAGTTCGGCTCCATGGGATACCTCGTACTATCATTTCTGACCGTGGTCCCTAGTTCACTGCTCGCTTTTGGCAGCATTTGCATCATCTTCTGGGAACCAAGTTAGTGAGAAGCTCTGCTTATCACCCCTAGACGTCAGGTCAGACTGAACGAGTTAACCAAATCTTAGAAGATCTATTGTGGGCATGTGTAATTTCCTCCAAGGGTTCATGGGAAACATGGTTGCCTCTAGCCGAGTTTTCGTACAATAATAGTTACCAAGAGAGTATTAAGATGGCCCCATTCGAAGCCTTGTATGGTCGTAAGTGTAGAACTCCACTAAATTGGGTAGAAGCTGGAGAAAGAAGGTATTATGGTATTGATTTTGTCAAGGAAGCTGAGGAACAAGTCTGTACCATCCAAACACATATGGCTATAGCTCAAGCTAGACAGAAAAGTTATGCTGATCGTCGTAGAAAGCCACTCGAGTTTGAAGTTGGAGACTTCGTTTATCTGAAAGTTTCTCCAATGAAGAGTGTACAACGTTTTGGTGTCAAGCGGAAACTTGCACCGAGATACGTGGGTCCTTTCCAGATCATAGGCAAAAGTGGAGCTGTTGCGTATAAGGTCCAGTTACCTCCTGAAATGAGTGCCATATTCAATGTTTTCCATGTATCTCAGCTAAAGAAGTGTCTTCGGGTTCCTGAGGAAAGAGTTCCTTTAGGAGATATCAGGCTTGAATCTGATCTAACCTATGAAGAAAAGCCAGTCCGGGTGATCGATACTCAAGAACGAGTGACTAGAAGTTGAGTAGTTAAGTGGTATAAAGTAATGTGGAGTAATCAGGGTAGTGAGAGTGATGCTACGTGGGAACGAGAGGACTATTTATGTGATGGTTATAAGGAATTCTATCAAAAATGGTACGCTTTCCAAATCTCAAGACAAGATTTTTATAAGGGAGAGGGCTATAACACCTCAAGTGTTTAGCTTCCATAATTGCATTGCATTTCATAAGCATGAACATTCATCATCTCATTATGTTTTACTTTGCTTGCAACATGTGCAACATGGCATGCAACATATTGGGTGTATTAGGGTTTTGGCTTGTTTCTAATCATGTGACCCTAGTGTTTTTGTGTAACTAAGGGGTAGAGTGGCTAATTATATCCTACAACACCTTAATTGCACTTAGGGTAACTAATGGAGCAATGTTCATGTTGACCAAAATTACCAAAATGCCCTCCAATGTGCTGTTGACCAATATTAGACCCTAGGATGCTTTAGTTTAAACCTTGTATGGAGGAGCAACCTTAAGCAAAGTTGTAGAGAATTTCCTAGGAAACAAAAGTCTCAATATGGCCATCTCATGAAAATGACTAGAACATGCTCAAAAATGGCCCACAAGTCAGCTTGAGGGGCTACCCCAGCACTTAGAAAATTTCTAAGTCTAAAATGTGACATTTCAGTTTCATGGTGACCTACTTTGGGAGCTTGTAGTTTGAAAACCAGACCAAACCAGCTCTAACCAATATTGACACATTTGTAGCACCCACCTAGCTCTACAATATTGTCAATAACATCATCACCTAGTTCTCAAGGGTTTAGGAGATAGAGTGCTTTGAAAAACAGGTTTCAGTCGAGGGGGTTGACTGAAACTCAGTTTCAGTTTTCGGGTGCCTCACTTTAGGGCACTGTATCTCACTAACTAAGCCGAACCAGTCCTTGAGCTAATTGACAAAGTTGTAGTCCTCATGTAGCTCTACAAATTTGGTGTTATCGTCTTCTACTAACTCGAGCTGGTTTAAGAGATAATCAACGATGAAATCCCTCTGTCAGTCACCTAATGCAGTCATCGATTCAGAGTTTCAGTCTTCAGTCGGTGGCCGACCGACCGCAGACCGACGCCGACGCGTGGCCGCGCGGTGGCGACCGTACGCCGGCCGCGGCCCCATAGGTCAGCGCATGACGCGTTCAAAGGCCGCCACGACGCACCGAGCTTCTCCATTTCCTTCCCCTCCCTCAGTCAGCTCCAAAACAGAGAACCGGTGCCGCCATTACCGCCTCCACTCCGGTGAGCTCGCGCGCGCTCGCCACCGCATCACAAACCACCAAAACCCGTTCGCAGCTCCGCCTTGAACCTCTCTTCATCCTCCACCTCGCCGTTGGGTCGTTTGTGTGGAGGTAAGGCGACATTGCCATCTCCGCCACCGCTCGCTCGGGCATTTCTCGCCAGAGCAACCCCATAGCGTGGCCGTGCTGCCTTAGCGCCTCCCTACCCTCCGTTCTTGGTCCATTGTGTCCGCCTTGAGCCTCTGGTGCTCACCGAACCAGCCATTAGGGCTGAGTCGCCGTCCAGCTCGTCAGAGCCGGCATGCCGCGGCCGCGGGCCGCCATTGCCATTGCCGGCTACCTTAGCCACCGTCGTAACCCCCTTGGATGGTACCTGTAGATGCGCATCGTGATGGGGAACAGAACGGTGCACTTGGCCTCGCCGAAATCGCCACCGGCGGTGAACTCCGGCCACCGTCCCCTCTCCTCTGCCCTCTCTCTCTGGCCGGTGGGCCCATGCTGGCAGTGTCACGCGCGCGGGCATGACGGCCAGAGCAGGCCGTGCGCAGTTGGGCCGCGTCGGCTTACCAGGCCGGCCCAGTAGCGGGATAGGAATTTAGTTTTCGTTTTTCCTTTTATTTTTGTCACAGATTTTAGGTGAGGTTTAGGAAATTCATATCTAGGGTTTTACTTGCTCAAAAATTATGAATTAAATTTTGTTGGGCTCTGTATGTTGTGTAGTATTTAAGAAAAATATAAAATAAGTATGTGATGTTTATTTTCTAGGAGGATAAATTAGGGTTTTGAAATGTGTCTTAAATTGGATATAAACTTGTTAAATGAATAACTGGAGTTCTATTGTCCCAAAAATTATGAAAATTGGTGGGTAGGTTATTTTATGCATGTACTAGCTCTGATAAAAATTTGGGTACTAGTGCTGGAGTAGTTTTTAAGTTATGATGATATCATGTTATTTTAGGAAATACTTGAATGAATTTTAGTAATTTTTCTACATGTGCAATGTTCATATAAATTTGTGGAGGGTGTCCTGGTACCCTAAAGTGTTTAAGAAAAATATGAATTCTGTTGTTTGATACTTTTCAATGTGATTTGTTAATTATACAAAAATTAGCCTTTTTGGATTGTGAATTTTGTGTAGGGGGTTTCTATGAATAACTTTAGTTCAAATTTTTACAGTAGCCTCCTTTTGCGTCAGAGAGTCTCCTGTAATTTTTGTAGAATTTTATGAGCAGTTTACACATAGGTTTAATTTTCCACTTAACTAATTAAGTAAATTAAGAAAGGGGTGTAAATAAATGTTCTAGGTGGGCTCACCTTACTTTCTGGTGTTTTTGTGACATATGTGAACTATTGGTAACATTAGTTTGGTCATAGAGGAAGTTTGCCACATAAATAAATATTTAATCTTTACATTTCTAGGTTTTCTGGACAGCTAGTAGCATCTTTGGGTTTGACCCTTAATAAAAGTGTTTGCTGGAAAACTTGTGAATATCAAAGTTGTAGTAAACTTGATAAGCTAGCTTGTGTCAAATTTAGGGGCATTTGGCTTAGTAATCTAGGAGTTATTGCTGTTTTAAGTGACTGTCCAGAATTGGCTGCTCTCTGTTTAGAGAGGACAGATTTCTGGAACTCTGAAAATTCGACCAGGAAAACTTAGGAATTAATGGTTGAGGTCTGAAAATGATTTGTAGAGCATTTTATAAGCTTTTCAGATTGTCTTGGATCATATCTTTTGGAATTAGGAATCTCCAGTTATGAAAGAAACATTTAGCTGCTGTCCAGAATGTCTTGCTTTGATATTTTGTGCTTGGATGTGGTAACTTAAGTAAAGTTGTTCTTGTGATTGTTAGGTGTTAGGACCTTAACAGAGGAGGAACAACTATACCTTAGGTTGAGTAGATTAGGTGAGTACTTCCCTACCGAAGAGAAAATTTGTACTTAATAATTAAAGTGATTTGAATAGAGCTTTAGGAGTGGTTGTCATGCATTTCATCCCGAGCATGTTGCATCTTTCATTATATATCCATGAAATTTATTATGCACTCATGCAATAGGTGTTCCGGAGGGGGTGACTCCTCGAGTTCGAGGGAGCGATCCCGGAGGAAATCTAGGAGCAACCGGGGGAGCCAGAGGAACCAGCCGGCGAAGGAGTTCCTGCAGAAGATCTGCCCGAGTGTCCTGATCACCGGCCGTCTACCTTTCTGAAAGGCAAGCCCCGGTGCATGCTAACCCTATTATTTTATAAATCAATCTTGAGTACTTTTACTTGTTTACTGCATTAAGTTGTAGGAGTTGTATGAAAACACTTGCTGCATTATACCTGTCCTTGTCTAGATATTGTACTTAATCCTAAATTAGGTTTAGGCACGTGTCAATGCTTAGCCCTGCATAGTCCGGTAGAAGTCGGGTGATTTCTGGTAATCCGCGAGATGTAGGAATGGGTCACGAGTGGCTATATGGCTATCGTGGATGGAACCATGCCTTAAAATGAAATTGAGACCGGGCGGGAGTTCGATAGTATAGCCGCAAGACACTTCACGTCTTGGGTGTGGAGCTATGCCCGTCTGAGTCGTTTAAGGACCGATTCGCTGTACGTCCTTGAGTCATGTTGAACGCAGTCTAACACTTAGTTGGCCGGACAAGTCGTTCCGACCACGAAGCCGAGTAATATGGTTCAGGCCGGGAATCGAATGGTAGATTGCATCTTGGAGGAGAGAAAGGATGTGCTTGGGGACATTGGCGTGAGACCAAGGGGGTTAGAGTCCCTATCACCTGGCAGAGTGTCGCCCTTGGGGTTGCGACATCATTCGGACCCGTGATTCCTAAATCGTACGAAAGGTGGCCTGTGCGACCCTTGCAGGGGTCTGCATGGTGAGTGTTAGAAATACCCCTCCAGCTGGATAGGAATTCGATTCGAATCGCCGTCGCTCCCGGTTAGTGAGCACTTGACTTGAGCAGCGGCAACGTAGATCTCATTAAATTGAACAGATGGTTAAGGGAATGATACAATGTTGCCGCAATTTATACCTGCTATGGATATAATGATATTAATTGTTTGATTATAATCAAGTGCATGTTAAGTACAGGTGCTAAGATAGATGACAGGTAAATGCTAAAAAAATAACTGCTAGTATAGGTTAAAAGAGTTTCAATTACGTATGCCTTTCTGCAAAATGTGATGTCAGCTAGCCCTCTTGTGAAAGCCTTGCATAATCCTTGGTGTCATCTTATTTCTGGTTTTTGACGGGTAAGTCTAGCTGAGTACATTCCAGTACTCAGGGTTTATTCCCTCCTGTTGTAGATGATATGCTTTACCAAGGCTTCTGCAAGACCTGTCTCCACCCTACGGATGACGAAGACTAGATCACTCAGGTGTGATCATCCTTTATGTACTTTCCCTAATGCTTTTGCGGGATGTTGATCAGTCAGACTGGCAGTAGTATTTGAACAACTGGTGTGTGTTATGCTTTCGCTACTTTATGAACTTGGTTTGTAATAATTTGCGACTCCGTGTGTGTAAGTGGATTTCGGAACTATTTGTGAAATGTAATGGGTGATGTGTTGTGTTGAATGATGCGATCTTGGTTGTAAGCAAGTTGGTTTGAAATCCTTCGTGGTTTCGATTGACTACCGGGATTATATGGGCTCAAGTTCGAAAATTTGAGCACTTCGGTGCTTGTTTTTGTACTTGGGCTCTTATAATTTGGTCGGTTCTGTTACAGATACCGCTGTAGCTTTCACCCAAAAAGTATTCCAAGTATAGTATCCATAGAGGAACGTGTGAGAGTAACTACGTCTAACTTAAACTGAAGTAGCAACAAGACTTAAGATAATAGGAGTATAGAGAAGATCACAAAGGTCTTCTAGCTCTAACTATGATAAGCTTTGTCTTCTATTGTTCAACTGGGAATATTACTAGATGCTCAAAGAAAAAGATGCTAAAAAAACTAGGAATATTACTAAGGGAAACACAAGCAAAGTATGTTTTCTATAGTAACTAAATCCTGCTAGGCCTACAAACAGGAGGTGGACTACAGAGGATTCAATGAGGCCATAAGAGTCACCATCGCGAGCTACCAATGATCCAAAATGTAGGGTACATCCACAAGTAACCTGATCTAAGCACCACGCTTACGCCTACAATTACTACTTTAACCTAGAGCATCCTATAGATTAAAGCACTCAAAGAGTTGTGAACCTGATGAGCAATACAGACACGATGCTTACTTGAATTAGAAGTTGATTACCATAGAATCCTCAGAAGCAAGCTCAAGTAGATCTTGATTCCACCAGGGTACAAGCCATAGAGAGAGCACTGACAGGCCAACACTTCCTCCAAACTCTTCTCTCACTCTCTATCTATCTATTTCTAATACAAGACTAGATCTTATGGAGGACTAATCTTATCTTGATAGCTAGCTCTGATCCTGATGAGGCGAACATGAATTAGGGTTTCAGGATGCCTCCAGGGAGAGGGGTATAGGGCTATATATATATAGGGGGATAGCATCAATTCTGGACCCTCGGATCAAACTGACTTGAATAAACGGCGTAGAAGTGATCTTTAAGGCGGTAGGAAACCGATGTAGTGAGAAGGGGCTGACCCATGGCTCCCATAGGCCGACCGACCTGCAAGTGGGGCTGGTTGACCCCCACGTCAACCTCTCATGGTCATCTTCGGTTGAGAGTCCTTTGGTGTCCACTGAAACCTTCTAGAGTCATTTACACCACGGTTAAGTGCAATTTACTTTGACTAATAGGTTCACCTTAACGGTTTTCTAGATAAACCCTGCTAAAAACACAGATTCACCAAAACTCATGGAATTTATTAGTTTGAACCCCTATACCTATGTTTGGTGATGGAATTAAGTATATATGCAGGTTATGTTGATGGTTTATGATTGATGTTAATGACCGTCAACAGGCCGTGAGGCCCCACGGTTTCCACGGTTGCGGAGGTGGGTTCCTTCTCGACAAAGGTAAAGCATTGGTTTAAGCGACCCGTTCCCCCCGTATGTTTCTCGGGAGGTGTCCCTCCAAAAATTATGGGGCCGTGGCATGGCCTCAATGACAGCACTGCTCGGAAAGATTATTGGAATTCCATCGGTCGTGTGCATCCCCTGCCTATAAAAATAGAGGAAGTGGAGGAGGGTTAGTAAGCCTGTGCTATAGCTTTTGTATTCTTACCTTCCGTCATTTGTCGTGGTTTTCCTTGAGCTTTTGTTCATCACCTATGGCCGACAAGCGTGCGAGGGCAAAGACAGAGGATGAGGGACCCACCGGGAAGCACATGTTCTAGGGTCTCATTCTTCTCCGTGAGGCATTGGTTTGTCTTGGATAAGTGTGAATCTCCCCTTGTTCTTGTCGACTAGAGGAGACATTTGAGGGAGTTATCCATTGTAGAGCGGTCTCGACAACGTGTCCTACTCTGAGAACCCCTGCTACGGGGTGCTCCGTTGTCATCGCAAATCCTGTCAGGACAGGGCAGCGACGGGGGAGGCGTTCTTACCGTGGTGCAGGAGGACGACGTGACGTGTGAATCCTTCGCAATGTCACCTAGTAAGAGAAGCAACTGAGAGAGTATATCTCGATCGTGAGGGCAGCGCTTGATGCCATGAACGAGGAGGCCGGTGAGGAGAAGGTCATAGCTGTGGTGACCCAGGCAGAGCTCGCTGGTAAGTAGGATAGGTGCTAGGGAGCAACTGGCTGCCGCGCAAGCCGAGGTGGCAAAGTTGTGGTGGGCTAGCGAAGATCTGGCCGGGCAGTTGGCGGAGGCTACCCGTGAGTAGGATAGTGCAGCTACTAGGGCGCATTCGTCCGCTACCCTGACACAGTCTAGTAGTGAGCATCACTCGGTGCTTCATAATGCGGCAACCGCTGCCATTACAATGGTGTTGCCGCGCAGGGATGAACGTTCTCGATCGGCTCCGATGCCTCCTGATGCAGATCCGGGAGGTGGTTGCTCACGGAGTCCGCCATGGAGCCATAGGGGCCTTGACCATGGCTTGTCTCCATCTTAGTCATAAGATGGATTTGCACAAGGTGGCACCTGGGTTCTCAACGGCGAATGAGATTCCCAACGACGTCAACCTCCGCCGGTTGATACCGAGTTCAGCGATTATGCTGAGGCAATTGCCACCACTGTTGATGTAGAGCAGGTCATCAAGGACGCCCCCATTTAGGGGTAGATTCTATACCTCTATGTAAAAGAAGGTATAATAAAGTTTGGGCTTTGCTATTATTTGATGCCTCTGTAGATCATATTCTCTGTGCATGGTGATTGTGTGCGATAGTATGTAGCCCCCGAACTCTCGAGCGGGCTAGCATGGCGCACCCCGAGGGTTAGAGTCACATCACAGTCATCATGAATCCCATAGGGTAGTTGACATCTTGAGGTCGTCTTTTGGTTCTACGACAAGTATTGTCGCGCATGTATAGCCCCCGAGCGGTTCGCTCAGGCATCATTCGACTAGTTATTGTCGAACTTCAAATAGTGTGATGATCGGTTAGCATAGCTACACCGATATTGGCATTGTGACCCATAGGTATCTCGTGGTATTCTTAGGGCCGAGATACTTGAAGGTGTTTGTCACATAGGACCAAGGCTTTACTCAATCTAGGGAGAGAGCATGAAGCTTTGGTTGACAGTGAGTCTAAATCAAATTCGAGTGGTTCATCTGACTTGTTTGTGCCGGAACAACATTGCCTAGAGCAAGTTCTTGTTCAGCATAGACTGCACGCCTTTTTATTTTCCGTCTTCCTTCGTCTTTAGTGTTTGATGCTAGTTTAAGATCTTTAGACTAAGTACCTAGGGATTATTCGACCCGAACGAAATGTCCAGGTTGAGTCCACGCAAGGTCTCGTTAAGTCACTTTACCATTTCAAGGCCTATAAGACTTTGATCGGTGAAAGGAAAGGGGCACAAGTGTGTGGTCCATAGGACGGCCTCTGTAGTTCCATGATCATAACGGTAGGTCAGTGTGACCTTCGATCATAATAACTACATATGTTTATAACTGGGTTAGTCTGATACAACCAGCCCCCGAGTGGTTCAGGGATGTCATCCTCGAGGTGCCCGGGGAGGTATCGATATACATTTGCATCAAATGGATATATATATATATATATATATATATATATATATATATATATATATATATATGAGTTCCTGCAGAATGTAATGCGACAAAAAACATAAACCAATAAAGGTGAATTAGACATAACTGATAGTTGTCGACTATTGCCCTGACACTTGATGAGTTCTTACTACCAGGCTATGTCCTCGGGAGCAGGAGTCGCCATTAGACCCATCCTTGTGGCCCATCACCGTCCGTCTTGCTCGAGGGTAGCCTCTTTGTCGATGAGGGGAGATCCATTTAGGTTCCCTACCCTAAACGAAGGACGAGTCAGGAACGATCTAATCCTTTCACGGGTAAGAACATAACAGGATGACTGGTGCAGCTGCATAGTTATGTGTGTAGACTAGCTCGTAGAACCTTCGACCTTGCTTGACTTGGGGGGTGCTGCTGGGTGGTTCTGCTTGGTGACCTATTGGCCGATGGGGGTTCCCTTCCCATGGAGGGAGGGGCGACAGACCCCTCTTACACACGATCGTCAACCACTAGGTGTGGGTGCGCAGCTTGAGTCGAGAGTATCCTGATGCAAGGTCAGTGCCCGAGTAGTCGGCTGCGCTATCCTGTTACCCTTCCTAGCTATGGGAAAGGTCTCATCCTTTCATCGATGGGGACCATCTGAGTCTTGATTGCTTATCCGGGGACGATCCGATATTGATGTCAGACGTATGTGGGATGGCTTCATCATCATCACCATTGGAGTTTGAGTTCTCGAGTAGTTGGTCACAGCCATAGAGAAAATGATGAAAGGCCTCTAGATCGATGAGTCCAGAGACATCAGCGTCATCCCACCAATCTTGTTGATCGGGGGTGTCTTTGGCATCATTGTCATCGAAGTCTGAGTTCTCGAGCAACTGGTCGCAGCCATAGAGAAAACGGCGGAAGACCTCCGGATTGATGAGTCCAAAGACGTTGGCGTCATCCCACCAGTCTTGTTGATCGGGGGTGTCTTTGGCGTCATCGTGGTCCATCGATCCCTGCAGCTAGTGTTCTTCCGTGGAAGGTTCGGTGGGTTCCACCGCAGTCTGCAAGAGTGTCTTGCCACGGGTTGTTGCTGTGCGCCTTGATCTTCGAAGATCAAGGGGTGTCGCGGTGAGTTATAGGTATCGGATCTGATGTGGAGTCGAGATCCGTGGTATTGCTGATGTGAAAAGTGGGGACGACCTCACCTTCTCATCCGTCTTCAACGAAAAGATGAGTGTAACGCTTTAGGTATACCACGAGGGCGTCCGGTCTGGCGTCCACAGCCTCCTCTAGCCCGGCAGCAAAAAGCATGGATCCGGAGGGACCGCTCTCCGTTAGTGGGCTCAGGTTCCTGAAGGTACAGGTCCCCGAATTGATTGGCAATGAAGTCGAACTTGCTGAAGGTGATCCTCTTGCCCGACTGCTCCTACTCTGGTTCATCACAGATGTTGAAGATGACTCCCATCTGAAACACAAAATTAGTCTAAACGCGAATGGCCCCTACCTGGCGCACCAACTGTTGGATTGTTTTTCTCCAACAATATCCAGCAATGTGATCACATAGACGGAATCGGATGGTAGCACACGAGACATAGAGATTTATACTGGTTCAAGGCATGGTACATGCTAATCCCTACTCCAGCGGTGTGGCTCCTCTTGTATTCGTATGCTCAATTACAGGGGTTGTTGCTCCTAGGTACGAGGTAGATGGAGTTGGTGGAAGATTGGATCCCGAATCCGAGGTCCCTACCCTCCTTTATATAGGCAGGAGAGGTGGGGTTACAGGGAGGGCGATCAAACTAACAGATTGTGTTCCTAGTTTGTTACAACAGATTGATCCTAGCTATCATCCAGATCCGTCCGTCTTGGTTTACCTTGATCTCCACGTTGGTTGACTGCGTCAGCCCTTGCGGGCCTTCCCCTTGATGGTTACCAGGCCGATAGCTTGGTGGTGCTTAGATATATGGACGGTGCAGGTACCCCTGGCCTATATCTCTAACACTAGAATACAAGAATTAGACTAAAATGACATCAAGATTATTCATTATTTAACCCAACATTCTATTTCACTCTCATCCTCTTAATCACTGACATCAGAGTAACAACAGCCTTTGGGGATGCCCATCCCCTAGCATGCTAAACTTCAACTTCACTTGAGCTTGGCTCAAGCGGTCATCAAGTCTGAAGTACCAACAAAACAACTTATCAACAACACCGTGAGTACATTTCATATTCAGAGGACTTATTCCAACATACATATTTGGTGGATGCAAAGGAATTAATAGGCATTTGTAACTTTGCATAAAAGCATGACGTTTGTTAATGCTCATGATTCTAACTTAGCAATTGTATTATAAGTATCAATTGAGAGCAACGATTAACTGATCAACTTTATAATTCATCTCATAAACAAGTTCATTCAATCTCACTTCACCGAGTCTAAAAGAAAGACAACCAAACAATTTCGTCCGAAGACTTTAGACATTCGAAAAGATCCCTTTAGAGGTGTACAATTGTACCCACATAGACACCAAAGACGAACCTCCGTACCCGTGCTCGGATAAGGGTTGTCTTGAGCTTCCGACATTTCGTCAATGTGGCTTTCTAATCCGCGAATGGGCCAGAGGAGGATCGAGGTACTGGCTTCCCACGCTACGCTGCGTCACAACCCAAGCCGAATCCGCGCGATAAGTAAGTCACCACTAAGTACTCAGCTTACCACTTCCATACGCGACATGTGGTTTGCACCGGTGGTTACTCAAACTTACTATCCCATAAACGGTCCTTAGCTACTCTACGAGTTACATCACTTGAGATCTGACACTGTTTGTATAGGATATAGACACTATTGTATATGCTAATATCTATTCATATCTTATATAGGATATAGACACTATTTGTATCTGATTTGGAATTAAATTAAAAATAACTATATTTATGTTTAGTTGTCTACGCCCATAGCTGGGAGCGCTTAACCCGTTGGGAGCACATATGCTATCCTGAACACCATGTTGTTTGTTATTGATTGTTTGAAGGCAAAATTTGCCACGTGATATTGAAAATATCCTTATTTTGTTGGCAGACATTGAAAATAGTCAGCTTTGCTGAAAGACACATTGTTTCTTATCAAATTTACTGACGTACACTGCATCTAATAAAATATCATTTTTGCCTCTGCCTCTGCCTCTGTCTTTCCCTCTTTCTTTCTTCTTTTTCATAGGAGGCTGCGCTGATGGCCTGCACCATCTCGGACATCTGCCGTTGGCCTATCAAAAACGAGGTGTCCACAGTGGCACAGCCTTCCCGGCCATGGCCCATAGGCGCAGTCTCCTCAGAAAAAGAAGAATGGGAGAGAGGAAAGAGACTAGCGGTGTGTTCACTTCTCAAGCAAATTCAAAATATTTCCTCTTCCACCCATCACATCAGATATTTGGATATATACATGAAGTATTAAATGTAGGTAAAAAAGATAACTAATTGCATAGTTTGTCTGTAAATGTCAAAACGAATCTTAACTTTTCGCCCACTTTTTGTCAAGTGAACACACCCTAGGACAAAAATAACATTTCATCACTCTTCTCTCCTCTGTAGTTAAAAATAAATATTTTATTAAACACAATGTCTACCAATAAATTTGATAAGAAATAAAATGTCTTCGAGCAAATTTAACTATTTTCAGTGTCCGCAGGCCAACCGGCGACATTTTTAGTGCCCCGTGACAATTTTTGTCTGTTCGAAAGAACAGAAGAAAAAGAATGAACATGAGAGTAATTACACCCGGTCGGACCCAAACCTCTGAAGTCTGAAAGCTCAAAACCTTCGCCGCTCCTTCCATTAACACGGACATGGTCCTCGGCCTCTACACCTTCGCCGACATCGCTGCCGACGGAGTCCCCCACCTCGAGGCGGCCGATGGCGAGGAGCTCGTCCGTGTCAATCGCGCTGCCGAGCTTGCACTCGGCTCCCGCGGGCTGAAGGCCCCCGGAACCCTTTTCCTCACCACCAGGAGGGTGATCTGGGTCAGCGACGGCGGCGAGGGCTACGCTGTGGACTTCGTTGCCGTCTCGCTCCACGCCGTGTCGCGTGATCCTGAGGCGTATCCATACCCCTGCATCTACACACAGGTCAGTTCGCGACCTCCTGGTTGGCTTCTGATTCGGCGGATAGTTTGATGTCCATTTCTGGTAATGAAGGTGAACTTCGTAGTGTTATCTAGATGGATACCAGCACAATTTCTCGAGAATGCAAGCTTTGGCTGGCTTCATGGCACATATAAGTATATAAATTTTCTTTCGTATCTTAATTGAAAGGCAGAGCTCCTGCCACCCCTTTCAAAACAACACAAAAAAAACTGGTACATAGTGATGCAAACCATGGGCTGGGTCAAAAATCAACTGAATTGAGGTGTTTGGATTCAGGCAAATGTAGAGCGTACCTTCTATTTGATTGTAAGATTTAATGGAGATGATACAGGTCCTGTTTGGTAAAGCTTCTCTTGGAAGCGCTTCCTAGAGAAGCTGCACAAATGGAGTAGAAGTACAGTCAAAATAAGCAGGTCTGGATCCAGCTTCTGCTTTTTAGTACAAATGGGAGTGTTGGGAATAAATGTGGCATGAATAAGTGGCAGAAAAGCGTTCCGTTTGGCTGTTAATTTCACCTTAATTTATCATAAGCAACTTATAAGCTGTAGTAAACAGGCCCATATTATGCATCCATGCTATGATATGAGATTAAGTATTGATTGGCAGTTAATGCTAGCATCCAGATTGGAGTGATGCGAGTGAAGGTATGTGACCTAGATGTTTCTCGTTAGTCATAATGCTACTAGTTTATTTCACATCAGAGTTTGTTTATGCTGATTTTGGATGTTTGTTACAATTGTGATAATCATTTGGCAAGCACGTTTTACTTGTAGCTCTTTTGTTTCGTTTCTTGTATTTTAGTTTTGAACATTGTAGTGCTAGCTTTTGGCTTGCACTTCTTGCAGAGAAGGAAGTTTAAGGATGTTGTAATGTCTATCTTTTCTTTCTATGAAGCCAGGGCCGGTCCTGAGTTTTTCTGGACCTAGAACGAAGCTAAAATTTTGGGTCTATAAACATGATAATACTACTAGTACTACTCATTGCTATTATATATACACAACAACAACAACAACAACAACAACAAAGCCTTTTAGTCCTAAGCAAGTTGGGGTCGGCTAGAGTTGAAACCCAACATGAGCCCTTAGTCACGGTTCAGGCACGTCGATAGCTGCTTTCCAAGCACTCCTATCTAAACAAAGATCTCTAGGTATATCCCAACTCTTTAAATCTCTTTTTATTGCTTCCCCCCGTATCAGCTTCAGTCTTCCTCTACCTATCCTCACATTGGTATCTCGACTTAGGATTTCACAATGCACGGGTGCCTATGAAGGTCTGCTTTGGACATGGCCAAACCACCTCAACCTATGTTGAACAAGCTTTTCTTCAATTGGTGCTACCCCTAGACGGTCATCGTTTCGAACTCGGTCCATCCTTGTGTGACCACAAATCCATCGTAACATATGCATTTCCGCGACACTCAGTTGTTGGACATGTCGTCTTTTTTAGGCCAACATTCTGCTCCATACAACATAGTGGGTCTAATCGCCGTTCTATAAAACTTGCCTTTAAGCTTTTGTGGTACCCTCTTGTCATGGAGAATGCCAGATGCTTGGTGCCACTTCATCCACCCTGCTTTGATCCTATGGCAAGCGTCTGCATCAATATCTCCATCCTTCTGTAGCATCGATCCTAGATAGCAGAAGGTATCTTTCTTAGGCACCACTTGACCTTCCAAACTCACCTCTCCCTCCTCATGTGTAGCGTTGCCAAAGTTGCATCTCATGTATTCTGTTTTCGTTTGACTTACTCTAAAACCTTTGGACTCAAGGGTCACATATATAAAATGCTATCAATCAGCACTTAACTGAATGCAAAAGCAATATTGATATGAAATTATTTGTATACATACTAAATTACCTTAAAAAATTTAGAGAAACAATTAGTGAAAAGTTAAACAATTATACAAAGAGAAAATTCACGAAGATTAAACAATTATACACTACTACTTTAGAGAGTCAAGTGCCTAGCAGATTGAATATTTGAATACTCAATTAAATCGCAATTTTCAGATAGCAATTCTCAAATGATGTCCGCTCTGGTCTCTGAAGTCTGAATCGCTAATTAACCTTAGCATTCGGCTGTACGTGATTAGAGAACATGGAGTATGGAATTAGGGATCGTAGGAGATAGGAATAGGATAGAGATTGATTCGTACCTATGGGGATCAGTGGATCACGTTCAGTCATTCATGTAATCAAGTGCGAGACTGCGGGTGCAGACTTCAGCACGTGCCTGCCTGCTGGCCTGGCTGGCAGCCGGCGACTCGCAGTGTCGATATCGATACTACTCGCATAGGAAAGAGGATGAGAGAACAGAGGATCGGTCGAACAGTCGCCAACTCCGCTACTTGCAGGGCAGTCCGCAGTCGAAGAGCCTCGCGCCATCACGCGGAGTCACTGCTGCATCGCGTCGCCTGCGTATGTTTCTTACGGCTGACAGAATACTACTGTACGTATTAGTGACTGCATACCTGGGAAGGGCCCATCAGCTACCCTGGGCCTGGGACGGCTGTCCCTCTCAGCCCGCCCCAGGGCCAGGCCTGTATGAAGCAGAAGTTATTGGTTTCCATAAATATATAGGGTTGGCTATTGTGTAAAATGTTCACTTGGTATATGGGGAGACTTATGGATTTGAGAAGACAATACCAATTACATGTGAGGTATTTTTCTTTGGACTATGTGTACCAGTGTACTATCATCTTTTGATGTCTTTTCTCCTTTTGTAATGATTCTTTGTGCCTGTTTGGGACTACTCCACTCCAAAATCCCAGCAATGGGAGGTTTTGCTTGGAATGGTCTGCCCTTGCGGGCTTTTCTATGTATACTGTTTGGTTCTAACTTTGCATTTGTTAGTGTTTCCCAACCAAAACAATTTTGTTTAACTTCCAAAAAAAAATTTTTTGCTAAGTTTTTTTTTCTTGATTTTTTATCTTTTATTTGCTTGTGGCTGATACAAGATGAAGTTATTCAATTTGTGTGCTTCTTCTTTCTAATGAAGTTATTCATTTTGTGTGCTTATTCTTTCTTATTAATGGTTTGTTTTTGAAGTGACCTAAGTGGGCATAGATCACAAAACTATTTTGTGTTTATTCTTTATTAATTATATTCATGTGGTTTTAAAGCGTCCATTATAGCCTTGGTATAGCAATGCTATAGTTTTTTTCATAGGGTCTACTGCTACAATATTTTCAATTGTCCCGTTGTTGCTATTAATGATGTTTTAGCTCAGCTAAACACCATTATTTGGCTTAGCCACAAAATATTTTTAGCATCACTAATCCTGAAATTTCTTACTCTAGGTTACTACAAAATATACCACTTTGTTATGTTCTTTACTTAGTAAATAATGTAGTGAACCATTAAATAATTATTGAACTGTCCCACTATGTTCATTGATTTAATGAATGTTAAGTAATGGAACTGGAGACATGTTTTTCGAGAGCCTTGTACATGTGTTTGAGTTTTGTTTTCATGATATTTTCTTAGTTACATGTTTCCATGCATAAATTAAATTTTTGTAAGTTTTCTATGAAACTTCTAAATAAAATAACTTCCGCTATATATATCCAACTATAGTTTTTTATTACTTCTAGAGGTGACCGCCACTAAATGTCTAAGTCTGCTACTTAAAAACCATGATTATATTGGATTTGTTCCATAGGGAACTAGGAACCAAGTGTATGTACTTCATTTTTTTTGGTTTTTTATTTTTTGTTTTGTTTTGTTTTGTTTTGTTTTGTTTTGTTTTACCAAGATTGCAAGACAATTGTTGCCACAACTAGGGTTAAACACTGCTAGTTCGTATTACTGTTTTATATATGATTGAGCTTTATTATTTGTTCTTTTTTTTTGCATGTATTTGAGCGCACGAATAGATATGGTGTATGGAGTTTTAAATATTGTGGAAGGGTTCATTCAAACTAAAAGAAAATTCAATGTACTTGTGATGGGGTGGGTAAAATTTCTCGTCCTCAGGCTTAAATGCATCCCCACAATGAGTTCTTTCTTATCAAAGTCTATGGATTACATTTGAGGATGCAGATTAGGTATTGTAGCATTGAGACTTGGCTGTCCACAATTATGCTTGATCTTTTTTTTTCCTATGGCTCCAAATTTGTATTGGCTGCAATTGTGACAACTATTCTTCATGCTGAGCCCTGTTACATGTGCAAAAAATAATATTTTGTTGCCTTCTTATTGAAAGTTCAAGTGGTAAAGTTATGCCCTATCGTTTTATAATTGTGTTTTTTCTCGTTTACAATGTTCCCTTCTAAGTTTCCTACTCAGTCCCTTTATTCTAAATGAATATGCACTCAGTCTTTTCACTACTTCTGTTGTTTTGACAACAATGAATGCACTATTGTGGTTTCAAGCTATCCTTTTCTGTAAGAGGTGCAATCTTTTTTTTTTTGGCGAGTAAGTAAGAAGTGCAATCTAGCAGTGTGTAGTGGCATACTTTACCTGAAAGCAACACAACGCACCTTTACCCAGCATTAATAGTTATTTCCCTTTTCCTTGAAAGAATATAATGCACTGCATATCATCGAGTCACAGTGCTGAAGTATTGGGTGGGGAGGAGGTGGCGGCTGAATGGCCATGGAGGTGATGGCGAAGAGAGCAGGAGGGGAAGAAGCTGAAAACAGAAGAGAGCTCGGCTCTTGACTATGCTTCATAAACCACAATACATCTCCTATCTTTATATAAAGGGGGCTGACCTGACCCTTACGTATACTGTAGTTGGGATCTTATAAATGTGATATGATCTTTTCTAACTTAGAAACAATAAACTTTCTAAATAAATGATGAATTGAGTTGGACGAAAAGAAGGTGGGGAAACTGGGTGCTGTGATGGAGGCAGTAGGTGGGTGCCCTTGGTCTCCTTCACGTCCCTTTCTTGGTGGTAGTTCGGCTGGGCCTAATTGGCCATAACATCTTTTGTTTCTTCATTTACTTCTAAAATATGTCTTAAGTTTCAAACTGATTGAACTTGTCTGAGCCACTGTACCATGACATCTTTAGGAAAGACTAATCTCCTTCTGTACGCAATGTCAGTACTCTTTGTATAATGAAATGTATAATTGTAAATCTCCAACAGGCATTGCTGATATGCATATCCTGTGACCTGTGAACCAATTTTGGGCCTCCAGTATGATGTTCCTGTGCTAACTAATTTGCATTATGTTCCTGTATTAACTGATCCCCCCCTTTCATTGGATTGTGAAGATTGAGACGGAAGCTAGCTTGGGTGAGGAGTCTGATGTGTCAGATTCTGAAACAAATGGAGAACTCGAGCTCTCAAAAGTTACTGAAATGCGCATCATACCTTCAGATCCTGGTCAATGTATCCTTTTGGCAAATTGTCTTATCAAGATCCTTGTTTTTAAGAAATGGTTGCCTATGATGCTCCTATACCTGATCTAGAATTCCTGCAAATTTAATTATTTCATTATTTTGTAATTCATTTTTTGACATAATTCGATTTATTTTTGTGTTCTTATATGACTGTAGTGACTAGTGATTGTTATCAAATTTCTTAAAGGAATACTTCTTTAGCTTATCCACTTGTTGCAAATACTATGTTATACAGAATGCCAACATTCTAGTTTGGGCTCTCACTGACCAAGCTGCATTGGCCCATGACAGTTGACTAGAAATGAGCATACTTGCATAATGTAGAGTAAACATGTACTGAGGAGTGCTTGCAACTTGAGATGAGGCTGCAGACACCTTTGTCATTTTGCTGCTATCCAATTTCTTCCCCGTCAGACTTCCTGCAAACAACTGTGTTCACTAGGGCTGATATTCATTTCTTTTCCTTCTGTACGCACCAAGTTATTTCAACTAAAGGACTCATACAATTTTTTGAACATCTGTGTTATTCCTGTTGTATCTTGGATCCTTGATGGACTTTTCAGTGGATGAACTCTTTGAAGCATTCTGCAGTTGCGCTGAGCTCAACCCTGATCCTAGTGCTGGTAACCAATGCCATAAGCTCATAATTTTATATCCTTGAACAGTCTTCATGTATTCTTATAACTGGCACTTAACAGAGAGTGATGAAGAACATGGCTGGGTTCATGGTGATGAGGGTTATGAAGATATGACAGATGGTAAGCATTCTTAATTTCTTTTGTACTTCTTCATCTGTTGCATGTTTTCTCACATATCTTTAGCATAATATTACTTTATTTTTCTTGCATTCAGGAAGCGACACTGAATTTTCAGATGTTAACCCAATTGGTCAAACTGGTGTGCAGGATATTACTCATGCTGTAATCGAGGTAGGCAGTCATTTTAACCATTGTTGTGTTTTGCATTGCTCCTTTGCATGACTAACTGAAATAGCCAATTGGATTCCTTGTTCTTTTATTCTGTTTAGTTGAGGGGATGAGACAGTCCATGTTTTCTGTTTGGTAGTAGGGATAAAGGGATATGGGATGGACGGCATATTTGACACCATTAGCCACTGTTCAGTGGGACCCATGTGTTAATCTCTTTTTTATATAAAAATTCTTCCTCTCGACTTCCACGGCCCGAGCGGCGCGGCTATGCCCCACGCCCTGCCGCCGCGTCCCACGCCTGCATTGCTGCTGTGCTTTACGCCCTGCATGTGAGCTTGTCCCCGCAAACAACCACGTCCCATGCCCCATGCGCGAGCTCGCGACCGCGCCCGCAAGCCCCATGCGAGGACGAGGACACCCTGCGAGTTCTGGTCGGCGTGAGCTCTACACCGTTCCGCTTGCCGGGGAGCTTGGTTGTCATTAGCTTGATTGCCACCATGAGGTCCAGCAATGCCGGTCACCGGGGGTGGAGCAGGGCAGTGCCGGCGATAAGGTCAACCCCCGTGTTGAAGAGAAGAGGAGTGGCGGCTCTGGTGAGCTCGCTGCCCATGCGGAGGAAGAGGTTCTTGCGAACGGCACTAACACCACGAACAGAGGATGCCCCTGTCCCCTCGATTTGGAGGGACGCGCCGGCCCTGAATAAGGGGAGAATATTGCACTAGGATTATCCCAACCCCAATGTCTCTCAACCAAACACTTCAAAAAATGAGACCGCCCCATCCCATCCCTCTTGAACCTTAAGCCAAACACATGCTTAGGGCATGTGTGGATACAAGAGCTAATTGCTAGCTAGCTAAAAATTAGCTTTAGTGCATCCGGGCAGGAGGGCTAATAGGTGAGCTAATTTTTTAGCCGAGCATCCTAGCTCATCCAAACAGACCCTTAATTTATCCTTTTTCGTTTATAAGAACAGATATTCTGTTTCTTCTTTGATCTGGCAGTGCAAACTATCTTTCTCTCTTTGGTTGTCTTTCTAATAAACTCTACTGCCTTTAATTTGTTTAATGTTTGTTTCATCTTCATATCTTCTGCTACCTAGCTAGCATAGCTCGATTGTTATGAGAGAACATTTTTGCAGCAATATAGTTTAGGAAGTTGCCAACATCTTTAACCCAATTGAGATCTATCACTGGCCTAAATATGGGCTGCCGAGCTGGGCCGAATGGGTCCCAGAAGCCCTGGTCCTCCACGCCACCAGGGGCATGCGCAACCAGGGTGGGGCGGCTACCCACCGCGCTGCCGACCCCTGCCCACCGGGGGAGCCCGAAAGAGAAAGAGACTAGGAGATTTGGTAAAATTAGGAAAACAGTAGGAAAAATAGAAATAGAATTTGTTTAGGAAATAAGATTAAAAAGGAGAGTGCAAATCTATAAGGACGACTCCTCTTGTTTGCTTAGGGTCCAAGTTCGCTAGGGACTACAAATATAGGACTTTAGGAGCGATGTAACTGTTTCAATGTAAGCAGAAACAGAGCGTCAGCTCTTTCCCTATCTCCTCTCTGCGCCTGGCTCTCCCTCTCCTGCCGCCGCCGCCTGCCCTAGCACGCCGTCGGCCCATGCCCCCCCCCCCCCCAGCAGCACTGTGACACAGCATCTAATCCTTTCGAGGATTTCTTAAATCAACCAAAGCCTTACCATATTATTTAGGTAGGAACTGATCCTAACTCGGTTGTGGGTGTGGGTGTGTCTGCCCAGGCCACCCATGTTGAACAGTGCTATTTGGCCATTTCTGAATTTCCTACTGTATTGTCATGAAGTGTATTTGTGAAGGCATATATCTCTATGAACCTGATCGAAATACTTCGTCAGGAGTTCAGGACTGTAATATTTGGAGTTTAGAGATAGCCTCCCTTAGTAGCTTAAGCCATTAGAACTGGGTCCTTTGATCTTTCCAAGTTCATTGTTAACGCAATTGATATTTATATGTGCAGCTCCAGATCAATGACCAACGTTTTGAGGACGCAGAAATAGATGAGGAGAGCCACAGAAACGGGAACTAAGGCACCATGTAGTAATTGGTTCATTGTACATCGGTCATTGATGCAGCATACTTCTCTGTAAAGACTTCACTTTTGTCATGTCATTAGATTATGTGGACCAACTTGAAAACATGCACCAATGTCAACATATTTGATAAAAGGTCGTGCTGCTGCTGGTCAAGAAAATAAATGTAGCGTGCTAGAGGCTCGTTGATACTCGATAGAATTGGGGACGAGATACTCCTTTGTTTTATGTGTTGTGCTCTGTAACCGTACGTGCATGACCATCTATGGTTATAGGACCACAGACAATTTTAGAAGTGTTATTGGTCATGTGTTGTGCATGACCATCATAGTCATGTGTTGTGCTCTGTAAGCTAAAAGTGTTATGGTAACAAAATATTTGTGCTCTGAGCGAGCAAGTTATTTGGGCGTTGTAAGGGTGAACTAGCTATAGTTATGTCAGGAGAGTTACAGCCTGTTTGGTTTAGATAGTGGATCCATTCCGCATGGGCTGGTCAGGAATCACCTCGTCCGGTATTTTTTTTTTCTGGAACGACTTCGCCCGAGATTTGCTCCTTGTTAGTTCGTGGGAATGCTGCACGTGGAACAGGTTCGTGACGGACGAGCTGATGACGTGATGGAAATCAAATGTCCCAGCTAGGCTCGGATGATTTCGAACCGCCTCATGACGCAAACCAAACATGCTGTTAGTTACAGGCCCGATCTCGTCAATCTAGAGACCTACAGCGAAGCTAAAAAAATAGTCCCTTTAATACAACTCTAATAATATAATGGTGTTTCTAGTAAGTATAATGCATACCAAAGAAACATTGTTATCAAACAAGTTATACATCTTACTTTGAAAATTTATCAATAGCTCCTCTTTGTGACGGTATAAGTCTTCTATCCTTCTCTTCTTTTTTATTTTCTTACTTCCAAATGCAAGCTTTTTGCGCAAAATGAGTTCACCGTAAATTTAGAAATTACTCTAAAGAACAAAGATTGAATTCACTGCGCCAGCTGCACCGTAAATCCACATACATAATAAAATAGTAAGTATATTGTGGAAGAACCGCCCGAAACAACTCACTTTCAGAGGCACTTGTCTTCTATTAGACAATAAGTACCCCGAACGTGAGCTAGATCAAACCGTTCCGTCGAGCACACCCAATGGGAGGACTCGAAACAATCCACATTTCCATCCAGGATTCAATAATGAGTACGAGCTTACAATACTTAGTTCATTCCATACAACATTGGGTCTCAGAAATTATTTATTACAATATCAGAGTTCAAAGTGCGATAATAAAACAATAGAAAGAAATAAACATCTAACGTAGCGATACAAGGATTTGTCCGTGCCCACCAGAAGAATCCTCCACACAAGAGCTAGCTTCTCAAGGTGCATCTGCAAGTAAATAAATCCTGAGTACACAAGGTACTCGCAAGACTTATCCGACTAGAGAATATATTTCCTGACTCTTAAGGAATATGATGGGCTATAAGGCTTGTGCGTTATTTGTTTTGCGAAAAGCAATATTAATAGTTCGTCCTTAAAATCAAGTTTTATTAGCAGTAACTTTACTTCTTTTACTAACCATTCTAGATAAGCACCTGTAGTACTTTCTAGCAAGGGTTGAGCAATCAAAATCATCTCACCACCTTTCATATTCCAGTTCTTACTACGGTGCCGGACCATAGCCAAGTCGTACCGTCACGTAGAAATGGCGATTCATGAATCAATATAGCCCAGCTAGGTACCCCAAAAACATACGCCTCGTTTGTACCTCGGCACAAACAAGATCAACCCATTCCACTCCTATCGAGGGGTCCAGGTCCCGTCTAAACTTGGACTCCAAGCCCCACACTTGAGGCTTGGCCTCAAAGTGGTGCTTAGACCTACCTTTCCTCGCCTCCTATCAGTCGGTCCAGAAAGAGCCAAAACCCACGATAAGAGGATAACGAGCCTTCCCGCTCCCATAAGTAAGTATGTGCTCGGGATAATAGATCTGTGACCTGACTACCATCCACAGCAACGGATGGTCCTCAATCGACACGGACAGGAAAAACAGTGCAATCAAGCTTTGCCCTGTGGCCGCGAGACACAACCTGTTACACCCACCAATACCCATACTAGATCCCTACCCGGTCACCATTTTTCTTTCCATCATTTTATTATGAGAGTAATAGTAGTAATAGCCACCTATTGTGAATAACGACAGGTTACTTACGCTACCGATAAACCTAAGCAAAGCACTACTCGAACCTACACTAGTAAGACTCATAGGTAGATATATATGCATGTGGTTTTCATAATATTTCCTGCAACATAAATGCACAACAAATATATATATATATATATATATATATATATATATATATATATATATATATATATACACACACGATGATTCACAAATTATGGGTTATGCACGGAGGCTTGCCTTGGGCAGGCACAGAGTCAACGGTGTCAGTCACGGGTGGCTCCAAAACCTCCTCATACTCTTCTACGATCTCCTCATACTCCTGATCGATGGGGGTCACGTACTCCACCAACTTGTTCTCTATATGCATGCGATGATGATGCAACAATTTAGAAATTAAGCAATAGCAACTCTTAAAATAAGGACACACATGTTAGGATACTATTGACATTTACTACTGCTATTATTAAACTAACAACACCAGTAAATGCATAGTAATGATTAACATGTATTTAGCACACTAGTCACCTATCACATACCTACACTCCTAAGCTTGAACTAAGTTGTCATCCCTAGTTTTATAGCTAGAAATGTATAGTGGTACTATATAAAGGAATCTATCATTTTATGTGACTAGGCAGAAATAATAAGAATAAATATATGAATAAAACTAGTTCAGTAATCGGACAGATAATTATACCATTATAGCATTTTACCTAGAGTATTACCAGGTTGTCGATTTATATTTATACCACCGGGAAGGTCTAGCTAAACAGAAAATCTATAGTATTGATAACTTTCTATATATATGATGAATGATAGATAAAACCAATATTATACACTCTACTCATAAAAGGGATAAGTCACATGATAAATATATATATATATATATTTTGAGTAAATGATAAAGATATATATGATAAGTAATAATCAGTCATTGTAATAATAAGATAATAGATTCACTCAGAGCACTCTAGCTACTACAATAATGTCGTAAGACCCAAATATTAGAGAGATAATTTCAAATGTAGTTCTTTAATCATAAGTCAATGAATAATCTAATTAGTGCAACTATATCTAACAATCATTGTTAACATTACTACTATGTCATTATCCACACATAACGAGCATCAACTAGAGAGGCTTTTAAGACGCAACCGTCACCTCCGACGCAACCGCGCTCTACATAACCTATGTGTAGGGGATGGACTACATAGGACTCAATGAAGCCATAATAGTCACCTTCGCGATCAACCACACATCCCGGAACATCAGGGAGCACTCGCAGATATGCAATATATCTAAGAACTGATGAGGACATCAACACCGATCATACATCCACGCCGTCCACGCCGACACCTGCTGGTCCTATTACCCGTGCTCGTGCTCGAACACTTAATCATCAAGTGAGTTCCTTCTTGAGCTCTTGTCCATCCTGTTTAGATCTTGGAGACACGTGCACTCTTGTTTTGATTAGGAATCAAGGAGAAGACCGAAAGGGAAAAGGACTCGCGTAGGCTGGATTCGGACTGCAGCACACCTCCAACTTGTGACGGTCGCCACGGTTACATACGGAGTCGGATTGGGGTGATTCTGGACTTGTTGGAAAGCTAATAAAGTCTACTTTCATACGGATCTGACCTCATACTCATACCTGTTCAGAAACAGCGTCAACAGTCCAAAAATCACCGAGAGGTCTATTCTGTCCAGGGTGCTGCGCCACCTTAAGTTAGCCCAATGGGCTTGTATCTTTTAGAGTCCAGTAGGGACGCGTCCTAGGGTTGGAGCACGACCCAAACTCTCTTGTGGTCGTCCTCCACACATCATATACCCCTTAGCCGCCACCAGGAACACTTGGGTTTTGTTTAGATCAAGTTTAGCCTTTGCTACTTGCTTGTAGGCGCGTGTGCTGATCCAGCCACCCGTCTCCTTGTCTTCAGAACTCCACTCATAATAAGATTCCGTTTGAGGATTTCAATTTCATCTTGCAAATTCAGTGCTTGTTTCCTTGTTCTTGCTAGTTCTTCGATTGCTTGCAGGATGGGAGCCCTAGTGGCTGGTTGTCGCGCTCCATAAGATCGTGACAGCCTTTGGAGGTGGTGTATCGGTTGCTAAGGCGCGGTCTTGGAAGGCTATAGTCGGGCCGTGAACGTCATCTCCATCCACCAAATCGAGTGATCTCACGCCTCTCATCGAAAGATCGTCCATAAACCCTAGCGGGTTCATATCAAGAACCACGCCTACATAATGCAAATCATCTACCCTAGGTACCTTAGGATAAATGTTATACGAGCATACGTATGAACTCAATAATAATAAAGTAACTATGCTAGACATATAATCAAAGTAAACAATGAACATTGCAATTAAGAACATAAACAAGATGAAGATTAATGTTGCCATAACACTGTAATAAACATACAATGATGAATAATACAATGAGAGAGGAGAGCACAAGAATAGTACTAATCTCCATGCTCTTGACAACATCGGAAATCCAAGCTAGGTTGACCAACTTGACTCCCTCTAGATCTAGTCTAACTAGGCTATCGCTATAAACTAGAGGAACTCTGAGGAACTAGAGTTTCTGGCTCTAGATGGCTTGATCTCCAAATGACTTGATGGCTCCAGGAATGTTAGGCTTCGTATATATAGTTCGGTGGGATGCACGTGAACCCTTAGATCAAACCAACTTGACGTAGGGCTAAGATTGATCCTCAAGGTCGGTGGAGGAGGCTAGTAGAAGATGACAGGTGGGGCCCATAGCCAGGGGCTAGTCGTCATGGGGGCCTGGTGCTGTCCAGCCTCCTCTAGAAGTTTTTGGAGTCCCACTTTCGCCTACTGCCTTCTCATATCTTCTATAGTCTTCTAGCGTATCTTTTACAGTAGAATTCTGATAATCCGTTTGATAATTAGGCCCCTCTTGTCAGCTTTTCTGGAATAATTCCTGAAAAATAACAATTCACCAAAACATATGGAATTTATCACCCTGCAGCAAGTATTCATATCTAAACGAGTGGCTTACTCTAGAGAGAGAGAGTATCTTTTTTTACCGGAATACCCCTGCCCTTTCGGAAAATGTGTGTGTGCTGAGTTGCTCTTTGGGAGTGTTCTTGTTCATATAATTAATTTTGAGTGCCCCTGAAAAAAAAATATTAAAAAAAAAGAAAAAAAAAGAGAAAAAAGAAAAAGAAAAAGAAAGAAGCAAAAGAAAAGAAGAGAAAGGGGCTGATCTTAGAGATTCTTCGTTCACTTTGGGTGGTGTGTTGTGCTCTCCTTTGTGTCCAGGCTCACGTCTCTAGCACGGCCTAGACTAGGACCAGCACAGTACCGCCGATTGAACGATTATTCAGCTTGCTTTTTGTAACTAACATGGTGCTAGTTCGTTCCTTGTTTCAACCCACCTATAGCTCCACATATTCTACAGCTTGACAGGTCTCGTGCTGCGGCACCGATACACTTCATCCATTGCTGCAGACTTGTTGGTAGATGACCCCTCCTGTCGAGCAAGGTAAGAACTGGTAAGAACTTGTGTAATAGGTGGAGAGTGAGCGACTTGCTGTAGCTACATCCTAGTAGTTGTAGGGCTTTTATTTCTTCACTTGTCTTCTTGTTGTCTTTGTCTTTGAACCATGTCAGGGACCGACGAAGATAACCAAATTCCACATTCGCCTCGCACAAAGGGCATCATACAACATTTTGAAAGGAAAGTGAAGTTGCACACGGAGGGACTTGATAATGACTTGCAGGTGACAAATGACAAACTTGGGCAGTTGGAGGCTACTCAGATTGCCGCAAACAACAAGCTTGCAGGTTTGGAGCAGTCCATTGCTAGTGTGGACAAAAGCCTTGCTGCTCTGCTGAGGCGTTTTGATGACCTCCACAACAATGATAAAGACCAGCATAAAGAAGAAAATAAGGAGGAAGATCGAGAGGATAGTAGTTATGATGAAGAATACACAGGTGATGCTGAACATGATGATCGAGACACTCGTGATCGACGTCGCCTACGTCACAACCGTAGAGGTATGGGTGGCCGCCGCCGACGCGAGGTACACAATAATGATGATGCTTTCAGTAAGATTAAATTTAAAATACCTCCTTTTGATGGTAAATATGACCCTGATGCATACATTTCTTGGGAGATTGCTATTGATCAAAAGTTTACATGCCATGAATTTCCTGAGAACACACGTGTTAGGGCTGCTACTAGTGAGTTCACATATTTTGCTTCTGTTTGGTGGATCGAATATGGCAAGAAAAATCCTCATAACATACCTAGAACTTGGGATGAGCTGAAACGAGCCATGAGAGCTAGATTTGTTCCATCTTACTATGCCCGTGATATGATAAATAAGTTGCAGCAATTGAGACAAGGATCTAAATGTGTAGAAGAATACTATCAGGAATTACAAATGGGTATGTTGCGTTGTAAATTAGAGGAGGATGAGGAACCTGCTATGGTTAGATTTTTAGGTGGATTAAATCGGGAAATTCAGGATATCCTCGCTTACAAAGAATACAATAACGTAACCAAACTGTTTCATCTTGCTTGTAAAGCTGAACGGAAAGTGCAGGGACGACGTGCTAGCGCAAGGACTAATGTTTCTGCAGGGAAAGCTAGTTCATGGCAGCCGCGCCCATCTACAACTCCGTCTACATGTACTCCTACGCCATCATCTAGTGACAAGACTCAAGCTGCCCCCACCAATTCAGTAGTGAAGACAGCGCAAAAGCCGGCTGCGAGTACTTCATCCGTGGCATCGACAGGTAGAACAAGCAACATACAATGTCATCGGTGTAAGGGATATGGCCATATGATGCGTGACTGCCCGAACAAGCGTGTTATGATTGTAAAAGATGATGGTGAGTGTTCATCTGCTAGTGAATTTGATGAAGATACACTTGCATTGCTTGCGGCTGACTATGCAGGTAGTGAGGAACACATAGAAGAACACATCAATGCAGGTGACGCGGAGCACTATGAGAGCTTGATTGTACAGCGAGTGCTTAGTGCACAAATGGAGAAGGCGGAGCAAAATTAGCGACACACTTTATTCCAAACAAAGTGTGTCATCAAGGAGCGTTCGTGCCGCATGATCATTGATGGAGGTAGCTGCAACAACTTGGCAAGTAGCGACATGGTACATAAGCTCGCCCTCACCACCAAACCACATCCCCATCCCTACTACATCCAATAGCTGAACAACAGTGGTAAGGCAAAGGTAACGAGACTGGTGCGAATCAATTTTGCCATCGGATCATACAAAGATATTGTTGAATGTGATGTTGTGCCTATGCAAGCTTGCAATATTCTGCTAGGTAGACCATGGCAATTTGATAGAGATTCGATGCATCACGGTAGATCAAATCAATATTCGTTTCTATACCATGATCGAAAAATTGTGTTGCATCCTATGTCTCCTGAAGATATTATGCAATCTGATGTTACTAAGGCTGCAAAAGCAAAGAGCGAGAGTGACAAATCTGTTGTTGATGACAAAGATGAGATAACATTGAAAGGACGTTGTATGCTTGCTACAAAATCTGATATTAATGAGTTCAATGCATCCACCTCTGTTGCTTATGCTTTGGTATGCAAGGATGCTTTGATTTCATTTGAGGATATGCAACGTTCTTTGCCCTCTACTGTTGCTAACATTTTGCAGGAGTATTCTGATGTGTTCCCCATTGAGATACCAGCGGGGCTGCCACCAATACGAGGGATTGAGCACCAAATTGATCTTATCCCTGGAGCATCTTTGCCAAACCGTGCGCCATACAGGACCAATCCGGAGGAAACGAATGAAATTCAGTGACAAGTGCAAGAACTACTAGACAAAGGTTATGTGCGTGAGTCTCTTAGTCCTTGTGCTATTCCAGTGATTTTAGTGCCTAAGAAAGATGGAACATGGCGCATGTGTGTTGATTGTAGGGCTATTAATAATATCACCATTCGATATAGACACCCTATTCCATGATTAGATGATATGCTTGATGAATTGAGTGGTGCTGTTGTGTTTTCAAAGGTTGATTTGCGTAGTGGGTACCATCAGATTCGTATGAAATTGGGAGATGAATGGAAAACTGCTTTCAAAACCAAGTTCGGTCTATATGAGTGGTTAGTCATGCCTTTTGGGTTAACTAATGCACCTAGTACTTTCATGAGATTAATGAATGAGGTTTTGCGTGCTTTCATTGGGAAATTTGTTGTCGTCTACTTTGATGATATACTGATTTATAGCAAATCCATTGATGAACACCTTGATCACTTACGTGCTGTTTTTAATGCTCTACGTGATGCACGTTTGTTTGGTAACCTTGAGAAGTGCACTTTCTGCACCGATCGAGTATCGTTTCTTGGCTATGTTGCCACTCCACAGGGAATTGAGGTTGATAAAGCCAAGGTGGAAGCTATACAAGGATGGCCTGTACCCACGATGGTCACACAAGTGCGGAGTTTCCTAGGACTTGCTGGTTTCTATCGCCGTTTTGTGAAGGACTTCAGCACCATTGCTGCACCATTGAATGAGCTTACAAAGAAGGGAGTGCCCTTTTCTTGGGGCAAAGCACAAGAGCACGCCTTCCATGTGCTGAAAGATAAGTTAACACATGCACCTCTACTCCAACTCCCTGATTTTAATAAGACTTTCGAGCTTGAATGTGATGCGAGTGGAATTGGATTGGGTGGTGTTTTGTTACAAGAAGGAAAACCTGTTGCATACTTTAGTGAGAAATTGAGCGGGCCTATTCTTAATTATTCTACATATGATAAGGAATTATATGCTCTAGTGCGGACATTAGAAACATGGCAGCATTATTTGTGGCCCAAAGAATTTGTTATACATTATGATCATGAATCTTTGAAGCATATTCGTAGTCAAGGAAAACTGAATCGTAGACATGCAAAATGGGTTGAATTTATTGAATCTTTTCCTTATGTTATCAAACACAAGAAAGGGAAGGATAATATCATTGCAGATGCATTGTCTAGGAGATATACTTTGCTGAATCAACTTGATTACAAGATCTTTGGGTTAGAAACAATTAAAGACCGATATGCTCATGATGCTGATTTTAAAGAAGTGCTGCTGCATTGTAAAGATGGGAAAACATGGAATAAATTCATCCTCAATGATGGGTTTGTGTTTAGAGCTAACAAGCTATGCATTCCAGCTAGCTCCGTTCGCTTGTTGTTGCTGCAGGAAGCGCATGGAGGTGGCTTGATGGGGCATTTTGGAGCGAAGAAGACGGAGGACATTCTTGCTGGTCATTTCTTTTGGCCAAAGATGCGACGAGACGTGGAGAGATTTGTTGCTCGCTGCACAACATGTCAAAAGGCTAAGTCCCGGTTGAATCCACACGGTTTGTATATGCCTCTTCCTGTTCCTAGTGCTCCTTGGGAGGATATTTCTATGGATTTTGTGTTGGGATTGCCACGGACTAGGAAAGGGCGAGATAGTGTTTTTGTGGTTGTGGATCGATTCTCTAAAATGGCACATTTCATACCATGTCATAAAACTGATGATGCTACAAATATTGCTGATTTGTTCTTTCGAGAAGTTGTTCGCTTGCATGGTGTGCCAAATACAATTGTTTCTGATCGTGATGCTAAATTTCTTAGCCATTTTTGGAGAACTTTATGGGCCAAATTGGGGACTAAGCTTTTATTTTCCACCACTTGTCACCCCCAAACTGATGGTCAAACTGAAGTTGTGAATAGAACTTTGTCTACTATGTTAAGGACTGTTTTAAAGAAGAATATTAAGATGTGGGAAGATTGTTTGCCTCATATTGAGTTTGCTTATAATCGTTCGCTGCATTCTACTACGAAGATGTGTCCCTTTGAGATTGTTTATGGCTTGTTACCACGTGCTCCTATTGATTTAATGCCATTGCCAAGTTCTGAAAAGTTGAATTTTGATGCTAAGCAACGTGCTGAATTGATGCTAAAACTACATGAAACCACTAAAGAAAACATAGAGCGCATGAATGCTAAGTACAAATTTGCTGTAGATATAGGTAGAAGGGAATTGATTCTTGAACCTGGAGATTGGGTTTGGATGCATTTGCGAAAGGATAGGTTTCCTGAATTAAGAAAATCTAAATTGATGCCTAGAGCGGATGGTCCTTTTAAAGTGATGCAACGAATAAATGAGAATACATATAAGCTTGATCTTCCTGCAGATTTTGGGGTTAGTCCCACATTTAACATTACAGATTTGAAGCCTTATTTGGGTGAGGAAGATGAGCTTTAGTCGAGGACGACTCAAATTCAAGAAAGGGAGGATGATGAGGACATCAACACTGATTATACATCCACGCCGTCCACGCCGACACCTGCTGGTCCTATTACCCGTGCTCGTGCTCGAACACTTAATCATCAAGTGAGTTCCTTCTTGAGCTCTTGTCCATCCTGTTTAGATCTTGGAGACACGTGCACTCTTGTTTTGATTAGGAATCAAGGAGAAGACCGAAAGGGAAAAGGACTCGCGTAGGCTGGATTCGGACTGCAGCACACCTCCAACTTGTGACGGTCGCCACGGTTACATACGGAGTCGGATTGGGGTGATTCTGGACTTGTTGGAAAGCTAATAAAGTCTACTTTCATACGGATCTGATCTCATACTCATACCTGTTCAGAAACAGCGTCAACAGTCCAAAAATCACCGAGAGGTCTATTCTGTCCAGGGTGCTGCGCCACCTTAAGTTAGCCCAATGGGCTTGTATCTTTTAGAGTCCAGTAGGGACGCGTCCTAGGGTTGGAGCACGACCCAAACTCTCTTGTGGTCGTCCTCCACACATCATATACCCCTTAGCCGCCACCAGGAACACTTGGGTTTTGTTTAGATCAAGTTTAGCCTTTGCTACTTGCTTATAGGCGCGTGTGCTGATCCAGCCACCCGTCTCCTTGTCTTCAGAACTCCACTCATAATAAGATTCCGTTTGAGGATTTCAATTTCATCTTGCAAATTCAGTGCTTGTTTCCTTGTTCTTGCTAGTTCTTCGATTGCTTGCAGGATGGGAGCCCTAGTGGCTGGTTGTCGCGCTCCATAAGATCGTGACAGCCTTTGGAGGTGGTGTATCGGTTGCTAAGGCGCGGTCTTGGAAGGCTATAGTCGGGCCGTGAACGTCATCTCCATCCACCAAATCGAGTGATCTCACGCCTCTCATCGAAAGATCGTCCATAAACCCTAGCGGGTTCATATCAAGAACCACGCCTACATAATGCAAATCATCTACCCTAGGTACCTTAGGATAAATGTTATACGAGCATACGTATGAACTCAATAATAATAAAGTAACTATGCTAGACATATAATCAAAGTAAACAATGAACATTGCAATTAAGAACATAAACAAGATGAAGATTAATGTTGCCATAACACTGTAATAAACATACAATGATGAATAATACAATGAGAGAGGAGAGCACAAGAATAGTACTAATCTCCATGCTCTTGACAACGTCGGAAATCCAAGCTAGGTTGACCAACTTGACTCCCTCTAGATCTAGTCTAACTAGGCTATCGCTATAAACTAGAGGAACTCTGAGGAACTAGAGTTTCTGGCTCTAGATGGCTTGATCTCCAAATGACTTGATGGCTCCAGGAATGTTAGGCTTCGTATATATAGTTCGGTGGGATGCACGTGAACCCTTAGATCAAACCAACTTGACGTAGGGCTAAGATTGATCCTCAAGGTCGGTGGAGGAGGCTAGTAGAAGATGACAGGTGGGGCCCATAGCCAGGGGCTAGTCGTCATGGGGGCCTGGTGCTGTCCAGCCTCCTCTAGAAGTTTCTGGAGTCCCACTTTCGCCTACTGCCTTCTCATATCTTCTATAGTCTTCTAGCGTATCTTTTACAGTAGAATTCTGATAATCCGTTTGATAATTAGGCCCCTCTTGTCAGCTTTTCTGGAATAATTCCTGAAAAATAACAATTCACCAAAACATATGGAATTTATCAGATAAAACCCTAGACTTCTCTATTTCCATGTTTATTGATCATTTCTCATGTTTATTGCGCTATAAAATGTTAACGTTGTCCACCATCAACAAGCTTCCCCAAGCTTACCCTTTGCTAGTCCCTTAGCAAAGCCTATTTAGCTAAACTTGGATCAGAAGTTGCTACATTGCTTTCACTTCTCAAAAGTACGCATGCTTTCAAACAAAAATTCTCCTCCGAATTAGACAAAACTGCTCCAACTTTCAAACTCACCAATATTACCTTTAACTATGGAGCTTTTCAACTTTCACTTGGGTCTTAAGCAATTGAAAGACAGAACAATCAAGTCAAGCACTATGTCTCAAGCTCTTTGCTCAACTATTATTTCGGAGTTTTGCAAGTTTTTAGAAATAAAACTCAGAGCTTTAATGTAACACTCAAAAATTTTAAAATTTGGAATTAGAAAAAAAATTAGAGTTAAAGGAGATTTAGTATGAGATTAAATAATTTAGATAATAATTAATGGGGAATTAAAATTTTAGATGGAATATTTGATGATGCATTCATGTTGTTGCATTTATTTTATTGTGTGGTGTGGTTTTTATTTTATTTGATTTGGATTTGCAAATCTATTTAAATGGTTTTGAAAAAAAGAAGAAAGACTTACCTGTGCTGCTGGCGGCCTGGAGGCCCGCTCGGATTGGCCTGCCTCCCCTTTCCCACGTTGATGGGCCGACCCAGCCGAAGCCCGCCTTGCCGCTCTTCCCCGCGCCGCGTGGGCCGGCCCGTTTGCTCACCGCGCACGCGCTCTCCTCTCTGAAGTCGCTGACCAGCCGGGCCCGCCTGTCAGCCGTGCCTTCCTCCTTGCACCGTGATCGAGCCAGAGATGAACATCGTCTCAACCGAATCCCACCGATTCTCCCGGGATCTCCTACCCGAAAACGGTGTTGTTGGGGTTATAAAAGGGTAGCCGTGGTTCCCCTCTTCCCTTTTTCCATCTAAAAACCGAGCCTAACCACGTGAAACCGAGCATAGGAGTTTGGGGAAACCTAGCAGGTTCGGTTGCTCGTCGTTGGAGCTTGCGGGTTGGTTTGAGCCCTTCTTTTTCGCTTTGGTGAGTTCGCCATCTCCTTCTCTCCCTCCCCATGCTCTTCTTTTGGGTTGTGGTGCTTTGAATCGCAAGTTTGAAGCTCTCCGGTGAGCCGGCAATGGCGCCGCCGCCCTTCCCGAGCCGCGTTCCCTCCTCGGACCGTCGTAGCCTTCCTAAACTGCGTAGGTGAGTTTGAGTGGACCTTCTCTTTCGATTGGTGTCGGTTGCGGGGCGAATCGTGGTCGGAAAAGGTGGAGCCGGAGTTCTCCGGTGGGGTTTTGGGGCCGGCTATGGCAGCCACCGGCCGGAGTTGGAGAAGGAGGCCGCGCCCTCTCTCTCTTCTAGCCGGAATCAATGACAGCCGTCCGTTATGAGATCTGTGGTCGAGATTAGAAGATACCCCTTTGCGGGGTAAATTTCATAAAGAGTCCCTGCACTTTTCCTTATTAGAACCTGCAGTCCTTAGCGTCATTCAATAAATACGTTTCTTCGTTTTGAAAACGTATTTCTTCTCGATAAATCAAAAATACGTTTTCTGATATTTACAGTTTTGCCACTAAACTTGTTTTGGTCATAAAATCTTCGTTTTAACTCCGATTTGACCCGTTCAAGTTGCGTTAGTGTTGATACCGTTTTTTGGCACGTGTCAAAATGATTGGAGTGAGCAACAGGAAAGTTACTGTATACGACGACAGAGGGGTGCCGATGAAAACCAATTTGTAAGGATTGTTGGCGATGAATGGTGGTGACCGATGGGAAGATAGACTTAGATTCGAAGGCGTTGTTGGTAATTTTGGAGATGTTATTGCCGATGCCGATAAAGGAAGATTTGAAGACTGCTGCCGATGGAGCTTGTGATGACAGGAAGCATGCCGATAAAGGAAGATTTGAAGACTACTGCCGATGATAACAGGTAGCGTGCCGATGGAGAGAAAGTTGATGAGAATTGCATCATAATCGAGGCGGACAGGGAAATAGATAGGTGTTTGTTTCCTTTTCTATATTTGTTAGAGTCTGATTTGTATAAGAGTCACGTGTTTCCTTGGATATGGACTCGGTGTCCTAGTCGTGTTTAGTTATGTTTCTTTAGATCAGGATATAAATATAGATTGAGGGGCAATGTAATAGATATATCAATCAATATCAAAACCAATTTTTACTCCTATTTGCATCTACTTACTTTTCGGTGACTTCGTCAATTTGCATATTTTTTCTTTTTTACAAGTTCTCATCGATTCGGCGAGCTGCATCGCTTCAGTGCGACCTTCGGCGATCCTTGAGTTTCACGTGAGTATCTCTTGGCCGTGACTTCTGAGCGTATCGCTGTTGTCAGGACCGAAGTGCTTGTATCTTCATCCTTGTCGATTAACAGGTCAAATCGACCGGCACGCTTTGGATATCGATTCGGGTATTAGCCCTTTGTGTTTGCAGATCCTCTTTTGCATCAACACATCTTTTGGCATGCTCGGTGGGAAGAATCAATCTGATCAATATGTTCAATCCTGAGATTGATTCGGGGAACATCATCGCGGTATCAGAAGAAGATCTTAAGGAAGAGTAGAAGTAGACTATGCAAAAGGCTATAGAAGAATACAGACAGCTTTGCCTGAAATCGTTTAGCCTGAACAAGAGTGGACAAGTCATCCAGAAGCAAGATTTGCTGATACGACCATGCCAGCGTCGGCGATCTCGCCGAGCTTTTCCACCTCTTCACAGACCTCTCCGGCTACATCTCTGACCCCTGCAGGACCGATCACACGTAACCGCGCTAAGAAGATACAACAAGAGGTGCATGCGCTACTTTATGAATTTCAATTAAACACTAATGAGAACTTTATGCTACCTAAATATTGTGTGTTAACATTGCTTAGGTACACAAGAGAGAACAAGCAGAATACATCAGGGGCGAACCAGAACAAAGAACCAAGTTCCAGTCAGTCCAGCGTGACAGGAGTGTCAAGAAGGAACAGTCATATCTTTTGACTTCCAAAGGATATGAAGGTCATTCAGGACTTGTTGGAAAGCTCTTGAAGTCTATTTTCCAATGCTTCTAACCCTGACTAGTTTGAAGTTTTTCTCAAGGCGTCCGACCGGTTTTAGTGTTAACTGGTCAGAGGGTCCACAGTCTGCCTGAAGTCCAAATCTTCGTATTAAACTGTACCATTCTACAAAGTTTCATAAAGCAAGGTGCACATGGTGTGAAAGCTTATCCAGTTAGCTTTCAAACGCATCTAGCCGAATGTCATTTGAAGTTTCCTAGGAGGAGTTATTGTCAAAACACTGAAGACTGTGTTGAGTCAAACAGCCACGCAGAATCAGCACAAGAGCCATTTCGAGGAGGTCCTTTCACACTAGCGATGAGTTTATTTTTTTCTTCGTGTTTTCACCTATTCTGGAGGGTTATTCCATCTATAAATACTCCCCTATGTCTCAGATGTAAAAAACTTTTGATAATTTGAGATAATCCCAGATATATTGCAGCCGAGCTGCCGAGTGCTTACTCAACCCTTGTTCTTCCTTATTCTTCCTGGACTTGTGAGGAGATCTCTCTGAGATCCACTGATTCGTGCTCTACGGGTTCCAGTACGGCTGCCCCGTCTTGTGTGGATTAGCTCCGGTTGTGGTTCTGCGGTCGTTCGGAGATCGAGTCGAAGTCTTCGCGGTTTCGGTGTCTCTCTCCTCGTCGCTTGGTCGCATCCAACCTTGGCAGGTATAAAGCTATTTATCCGCTGTTCTACAGCAAGTTATCTCTGTGTTCATCAACCTACTGTCGTGAAGATCGGGCCAACCTTGTACCGATATCCGATCGGTACTTATCATGTGGTAATCAGAGCTATCGGTGTCACGGTAGGTTTTGTTATCATCCACTTATATATCCATCCTTCATTTACATTTGCTACTGTTTTCATCCATCATATATATATATTTATGATTTGTTCATGTCCTATAGTCCACTAAAAAGCCACAAAAAATCCTATAGCCATTTCGTGGTACTGTTTCTTTGTGTTCATTTCATTCATCTTGTTGCTAGTCACCATCATCGTTGTCCTTCCGCTGTACTCTCATTTTATTTTTATCCGCACCCCTCATATGTTATCTTGTGTTTGCTGAAGAAAAAATCTGAAAAAAGGTGTGAAAGAAAGAGTAAAAGAAAAAAAAGAAGCGAAGACAAGTGGAAAGGGGTTGTGCTACGATTTCTGAAAACCCAAGTTTTATATCTATAAATTCAGTTTATGGTGCACTGGATAGCAACATACATATCTTGTTTTGAACGATCTGTATCACCTTGTTACAGTACCATAGCCCTCCTTGTTAGCCACCTATAGCTCCACCAAAACCTAAACCGGGACAATCGATTCGTAATCCTTACGACCTCTCAACCACCTCCGTTGAGGCTGCCACACCAGCACCATTACAGTCCTTGAGAACAGGAAAGAACTTGGGTATGTAAGATGTGAGATTGTGTGTGTCCATAAATTTTCTATTCCACTTTCTCTTGCTGTCCTTAACATGGCAGGATCAGATTCAAGTGTCCATGGTGGGAACCGTGGAGATAGGGAGCCCCCTGTCTCACGGGCTGAACTACGTCATGTGGCTGATTCACTTGTGGAGGCAATGGAGAGGATGCTTGATGCGCGTCTTCCCATGGCGGGAGGCCGAGGGCCACCTCGCCCTCATGAAGACCATCATCGAGAGGAATCTGGAGATGAGAATTCTGGTTTCGGCCATGGATTCAATCATTTCGGGAATGGCCGTGGAGGACATGGTGGTGGTCGCCGTGTTGATTTTGATGATCAGCGTGGTGGCCATCGTGTACATGGGCATCGTGCACACAGGCGTCATGTACGATTTGAAGATGAAGAGTTTGACGACCATGATGAAGAGGAAGGGCCTTATGGTGACGAAAATCCCTTCGGTCATGGCGGGGAATTGGAGCGGCGTCAGTATCATCGCCAGCATGCTGATTTTGAAGATAGGGGATATCGCCGTGGTCATCGGCAGCATGAAGAACCGGACAATATTGCTCGTGTCAAGTTAAGTATTCCAAAATTCACCGGCAAGGAGAATGCAGATGAGTTCCTTGAATGGGCTGAGCAGTGTGATCAAATTTTTAGAATTCATAATCTTTCAGATCAGCGCCGTGTGAGCCTTGCTTCAGTTGAATTCTCTGGTTATGCTCTCACTTGGTGGAATCAAATTCAAGAGAATCAGCTTGAGTTGGGATTTGGGTATATTAACACTTGGGAAGAGATGAAGCAAGTAATGAAGAGATGATTTGTACCTTCGAGCTATCAGCGAGATCTCAGGAACCGATTGCAAAAGTTGAAGCAAAGAAAGAGATCGGTTGATGACTATTTCAAGGAAATGGAGTTGCTGTCAGTGTGGACTGAAACCAGAGAAGATCCAGAGTCTAAGATGGCAAGATTTCTAGAAGGTCTCAATGAAGAAATCTCTGGTTATGTGGAGATGTTTCCATATCATAACTTGCAAGACCTCGTTGATCAAGCTATGCGTACAGAGAAGAAAATTCAGCAGGAGTCACGAGGGAAATCTTTTGGCAATCATACCATTGCTGCTTCATGGCGCAAACAGCAGTCCAATGCCTCTTATGGTGGGGGACGATCTCAAGGAGCTGCAGCTAGGTCTTCTCCATCAATTGCTAATTCAAAGATGTCAGTTTCCACAGCATCATCACCAGCAAATCAGCAGCGGTCTGCTGCAAATTCAGTAGCCCCAACCATTGCTTCTGGTGCCACTTGTTCCACTCGAAGCAGAGAGATTGAATGCCATAAGTGTCATGGCCGTGGGCACGTTGCTGCCCAATGTCCAAGTAGAAGGACCATGTTGTTGAATGAGAAAGGAGAATGGAAATCTGAAAGTGATCCCGAAGATGATGGACCGATATTCGATGAGGAAGTTCAAGAGGAAGAGAATGAGATTCAGCCTGATGAAGGAGAACACAACTGTTTTAGTTCTCTTCGCGTGCTGAGTGTCACTGCTGAAAAGGAAGAGAATGGGCAGCGACATAATATTTTTCATACTAGAGGCATGATCAAGGCTAAATTATGTTGAATTATTGTTGATAATGGAAGTTGCAATAATATTGCTAGCCAAGAATTAGTGGACAGATTAGGATTGAAGCCACGACGTCACCCTAAGCCATACAAGATGCAGTGGCTTAATGATTGTGGAACGTTGCGTGTAAGTCATATCGTGACTGTGCCTTTCTCTGTTGGTAAATATAATGATCATGTGGAGTGTGACGTGGTGCCTATGTAAGCGTGCCAGCTGCTGCTAGGTAGACCATGGTTATATGATTGTGATGTTTAGATTTTTGGAAGAACCAACAAGCTGTCTTTTGTGTACAAAGGAGAGCGAATTTCTTTGCTTCATTTGACACCGGAGGAAATTTTAAAATATGATCTCAAGAAGAAACAGCGAGAGAGTGAGAACCACTTAAGAGTGATCCACAAAAATAGTGAGGGTGAGTTTCCACAGCCAAATAAAACCCCACAGCTGCAAAGAACCCAGAAACCGGAGAAAGAAGGGTTAGTCATGATGGCTAGAAAAGGGGATCTAAAGGAGTTGAGTGAACCTAATGCCATGTTCTTTGTACTCTTGTACAAGGACACTCTTTTTGCTACTAACACCTTACCCTCTACCCTGCCAAGTGTTGTTTTTGATGTGTACAGGATTTTGAGGATGTGTTTCCAGATGAGGTGCCACCAGGGCTGCCACCCAAGAGAGGGATCGAGCATCAAATTGATTTGATTCCTGGTGCTTCCCTCCCAAATCGCGCTGCCTACCGCACCAACCCGGAGGAAACCAAGGAAATCCAGCGACAAGTGGAGGACTTGATCAAAAAAGGGTATGTGCAAGAAAGCCTTTCACCTTGTGCTGTTCCAGTCCTTTTAGTTCCTAAGAAAGATGGATCTTGGCGAATGTGTGTGGATTGTTGAGCAATTAACAACATCACTGTGAGGTATAGGCATCCCATTCCAAGATTAGATGAAATGCTTGATAAACTTAGTGGTGCTATAATTTTCACTAAAATTGATTTAAGGAGTGGTTATCACTAAATTCGTATGAAAGAAGGAGATGAATGGAAAACAGCCTTCAAGACAAAATTTGGGTTGTATGAATGGTTGGTGATGCCCTTCGGTTTGACAAATGCACCTAGCCGTTGTGGGTACATAAGTTACTTCCCCTCCAATATTGGCAGGCTTACCTAATATTCAATCTACACCGATACAATCAGATCTGGTACTATCAGGAGGACGAGTTCAGCTTAATACAGATCTATCGACATCAGCTATGTCAGGCACTGTGTCTCAGAATAGCCAGATTCTTACTAATTGGTGGGGATATGGTATGCCTCCGGAGTCATTTGCTTTTAATCCTGGGTTACCTCAAGTATTTGATGCAGCAGGAAAAGCTCCTATACCATCGGCTGTTTCGCCGATGGCTCAAGTGCCTCAATATGCCACATCAACTACTATGCAACCGATTCCAGGAGGTTTCCAGATGCCTTTGGTTCAAACACCCAATTCAAGTCCATCGGCAAGCTTACTGCCGATGCAGCAGAAGGCCCCTGCTATGAGTCAACCTAGAGTCCAATTCATGCCTCAAGCTGGTTATAATTATCCAACAATGTCAGCGAATTATCAGCCATTGGTAAGTTTTGTACCGATGAGTTCTAATAATGGTTGGTTAGGACAGTTACCTGTTCAGCATACAGTTCAGCAAAATCAGCAGGTTGCAGGGATTCAGCAAGGTCATATGCAAGATGGTTTTTAGAATCAAGCATCGGTAGCTCAGCTGATGAATCCTTTCTAGCAGGTTAATGGACCACAAGTAACAGCAAATATGCCGATTGCTGGAGATCGTGGGCCACCAAGATACATAGAGGGATATCAGCAGGCACCTCCTGTAGAAATTTAGTCAGTTCGTCAGTAGGAGGCTGATGCTTTTTGGGCCGATAAAATAGCAGAAATTATGAGGGATCAGTTTGGGATAAAGCATAAGGACAATACTTATTCTTATCAAGACTTGACCAAAATCGATATGATGCTGAAGGATTTTGAAGGCAATGTGTCACCGGCTAAAGGGGCAGTATGCATTGAATTGACCATCGACAGCAAAACTTGCCGACGACGTTCTTTGTTATTAATGGCAAGGGTGCATATAATCTGCTTCTAGGAAGGGATTGGATTCATGCTAATTGTTGTGTTCCTTCTATAATGCATCAATGCCTCGTACAGTGGATTGGGGGTAAGATTGAGGTTGTCCCTGGTGATTCTTCTTATATCATCGCATCGGCAGAATCAGATACTTATGAGCGAACCAAATGCATATCAGGAGAAGTTTAGGAAAAAGAGTTCCTCAAAGTTGCTGATTATGAAATTCCACCGATCCAACCAGTCGGTTCTGAAGAAGAGTTTTAATGGATATGTTTGCCGATGATGGAAAATTGGGTCAAGGATTCACATCGGCTGATGATTTAGTAGAAGTAGATATTGGTGATGGCGATAGGTCAAGACCTACTTTTATTAGTGCTAAGTTAGATTCTAAGTGTAAGCAGCAAATAACCAATTTATTAAAAGAATATAAAGATTGTTTTGCTTGGGATTATACTGAGATGCCTGGATTAGACCGATCGATAGTTGTTACCTATCAAATCTAGATTTCGGCCACATCAGCAGCCAGCGCGCCGATGCAATCCTAATATACTTCCTGACATTAAGGCCGAAATAACTAAATTAATTGAGGTAAAGTTTATTCGGCAGTGTCGATATGCGGAGTGGATTTCTAATGTGGTTCCTATTTATAAGAAAAATGGGTGAAATTCGTGAAGGAGTGTGTGGAGCACATCAATCGGCTTTCAAGATGAAGTGGATGATCAGAAGGAATGAATACTATTGGCCAACTATTCTTGAAGATTGTTTTAAATATTTTAAAGGATGTCAGGAGTGTCAGAAGTTTGGTAATATTCAAAGAGCGCCTGCATCAGCTATGAACCCTATAATTAAACCTTGGCCGTTCCGAGGATGGGCTATCTATCTCATCGGTCAGATTTATCCGCCATCGAGCAAATGACATAAATTTATTCTGGTTGCTACCGATTATTTCACAAAATGGGTTGAGGCAATTCCTTTGAAAAAGGTGACATCGGCTAATATGATTGATTTTGTGAAAGAGCATATTGTTTACCGATTTGGTATTCCTCAAACTATCACTACCGATCAGGGTACTATGTTTACATTGGGAGAATTTGATGAGTTTGCTGTTAGTATGGGAATTAAAGTTTTAAATTCTTCTCCCTATTATGCTCAAGCTAATGGTCAGGCTGAGGCTTCTAACAAAGGGATTATCAAACTCATTAAGTGCAAAATTAAAGAAAATCCTAAGAGATGGCATACAGTATTAAATGAAGCCTTGTGGTCATATCGAATGTCATGTCATGGTGCAACCAAAGTAACGCCTTATCAGTTAGTATATGGACACGACGCAGTATTGCCTTGGGAAATTAGAACTGGCTAGGCGAATACATTCTCAAGATCAACTGACAGCCGATGACTATGATACTCTTATGAAGGATGAGTTGGAAGATATGGCAGGTCATCAGTTAAGGGCTTTAGTTAGCATCGAAGAAAATAAGAAAAGAATAGCCAGATGGTATGACAAAAAGGTGAAGGTAAAGGAGTTTACCGATGGAGATCTGGTCTGGAAGTTGATTTTACCGATTGGAACTAAAAGTTCAAAGTTTGGAAAGTGGTCTCCTAATTGGGAGGGTCCATATCGGATAAATCAGTCTGTTCCTGGTAATGCATATATTCTAGAAACCCTTGAAGGGGTTGTGTTTCCCAGAGGATTAAATAGAAAATATTTAAAGAAATATTACCCTAGTACCTGGATGGATGCATAAAAGTATAAGTGACGATAACAGTCCTATCGGCTAGAATTATACAAGGATATCAATGTCTCATAAAGTGCCGATACAATAGACAAGATTTACAAGTTTAACAAGGATTGGATAGCCGATATCGCATGCAGGCGAATCTGGTCGGCTTCATTCATTTCTTTGATGTCTTCATCAGCAGCATCCTCCATAGGCTTGAGTTTTTTCTTCATGGCCAAGGCTTTGCGAGCTTGGATGTCTCTTTCTTGCTGAAGGGCCTTGATGGCATCGGGTAGCTGGCTTTCTTCTTGTCTGGCATGAGTTAAGGCTCCTTCAACTTCCTTCAATTCAGCCAGTAGAGTTGTCCTCTTTACCGATAGATCCAAAATTTTCTGCTTAAGATCGGCACCTGAGGTCTGCAAGTTGCCGATACTCTTGTGCTTCTCATCGGCAATCTGTTTTAGTTGTAGCATCTCTTCCTTGAGCTGAGCTTGAGCTTCTCTATCGGTAATACGGTGAGCAGCCCGTTGGTATTGCAATTGTCGGCTTTCTAAGTGAACTGCTAGGAAGAGTGTTTCTTCAATATCGGCAGGGATCTGGCCATGAATTGTTTTGAAAATTGCCTTTGCAGGATCTGAATCATTTACCAACTAGGCAGTATCCTGTTGTAACAAGTCCAGGAGAGCTTCCAACTTGGCGTAGATTTCTACCGATATTGTTCCTAGTGCCAGGGAAGAGCTTGCTTCCTGTCCATCATCATCGGAAACATCAATGACAAAGGAAAATAAGCTGTTTGGGGAGTCTTGTTCCTGGGAAGAAGAAAAGAAGTCAGTTAAGGATAGGTATGAATATTATAAATCGACTAAGTCAATCGGCTTACCTGTTTCAAGGAAATTTCTTGTACTTGGCTAGAGGGGGCGGCCTAGAGTATGCCGTGTGGAGGATCGGCGGAGCTTGCCAATGGGATATCCTCTGTAGCTTCATCGGTGGTTGGCCCTTGGGGTATGATGGCTGATGGTACGTCCTGTATAGGAGGATTAACTGCTTGCTCAGTTACATCGACTGACTGGCTTGCAGATGTTGGGGCAGATGTGGGGATCAGCATGGACTTCTGTCGTTTTTGCTGTGCCTCAGCATCTGTTAAGGCTTTACGCTTTGCTTGGGCCTCAGCAATGGTTGGCTGGGGGGCATCGGCACTTGTTGGTTGTGGAGGTTGAACATCTGGTACGCTTGCCGATGTACCCATTTGTTGCTGTAAAACAAGTGTAAGATATGATATTTAACAGATAAAATGTAAAATTAAAGGAATACCTCTGAAGGTTTGTCGGAGGTAGTGGTGCTTGATGTCGGAGGAATTGCCGATGACGATCCAGCAGCGGCTCTTACACCCTGATGATTAATGTTAATACAGTTTGTGATCGACACCGTAACTCTATCAATCTTTAGAGCAACTTTTCTAAAGTCTGGGGTGTGGAGAAAATAGCAAGGGTGAGCACATGTCATACTCAACAATATAACATGGGGTTTATGAGGCTCAGAAAGGCTGACACTGGTTAAACTGCGATTAGCTTTTAGTGAGTCATCTTTTAAGCATTTGAGTAGCAACATGTTACGTAAGCCCAAATAACCTCATGATCATGTAAACAAGAATAATGTACAGCAAGAAACAATAATTATCAGTGAGCATCAATATCATCAGTATTATCATTACCATCAGTGTTCATCATTTATTCCGTAAGGGTCTAAGGCCGCTCGTGACCGTGAGCACGGCTGATATACCAGTTTTACACTATGCAGAGATTGTACACTTTCACCATGAGTCATGATTTACCCTTTTGCCCGAGGTGATCAGCCTCTTGACCCACTTCCAATGAAGGTCGGCAGGGTTCACTATAAAATCTTTCAAAAGTTCGTCTAACAAATTAGGGCCATTAGATTTACTCGGCAAGCAGATGTAAGAACCCCCCTTTTCGAATGGCATAATTCCATCACGGCTATACTCATAGGACTAGAGGCTATCCTACACCCATCATGGCAAGCCATTCTTACACCATAAAGGTAACCACAAACAAGCTAGAAAAGGTCCTCATACTTGATTAAAGCCAGAGCCATGTATGTGTAAATAATATATCACTAAAATTTGACTTTGACTTGTATAACTAAATATAATTTAGTCAATTCCACTTTAAAAATATCCATTACTTCTTTTCATTAAATAAAATAAATCAACTGTAAAGTTTGCTCTTTTAGTTATGTTGTAAACCTTGATAGACGTGTCCTCAGTAACAGTAGCTCCGTTCTTAGTCGTTCTTGCGCTCTCGTGATCATAGCAACAAACCATGATGCTTAGTGCGCGCTCTTTTAAAGTGTCTCTTTTGATTGTTGTGTTGTTCTTAGTTGTGTTTATTGTTTGTTTGTTCTGCTTGATTGCTATGAGTAGAGCAAGCATGGTTAATTAGTGCTGAAGATGAGGAACTGAGGACCGACAGTCAAAGCAAAAGGACTTGAGACCAGAAGATAGCAACTAGAGATTCTGAGCAGCTAACTTTAGGAAAAGGCAAGTATAGCATGAGATCATCCTTGTTTCCTATTCACCTTTAATACACTTAATTCATGTGTATGTGTCTACCTTGTTACCCCAAAGGATATCCTAGCTTTTGTATATTGTACCTTGACATCGGTGGAACATTGCATTGGGTAGTATTTATGCTAGTGCTCAAGATAAATAACCATGATCTGTAACTTGACTAATGGTATATGCAATAAATGTTTAAAAGATGCTTTATAGCAACATAGTTTAAGAGGGCTAGAGCATTGGGTTGTTTTTATGGTGCTCTAGTTTCTCTCCTTAAGGACTTATCTATAAGTGAACATCTGTGACATACAGTACAACTATGAGGGTGATTATATATTATTTAAGGCATTTAAGCATTTATGATTTAGATAAACATAACTTAGATGTGAGCAACTAATTTGAATAAATATATATTTCAAGGTTGACCTAATGTAACACCCTAAAATTTTGCATTTTAGTGCTCATGAAAACATAGGAAAATAATATTTTTCATTACATTAAAATTTATCATAGGGTTTAGCAACATTGTGTGTATACATGCCGATGCATATGATTTGATGTGATGTTTGCTTATTGTTTCTTTATGTGTTGAGGGTGAGCAGAGTCTTTAAAATGCGTTTAGTAGGTCGATCTTCCTTCTCTAGCAAGCCTTTATCGTTTTCTGCAATCAAATTCCTTGTTTCTCACCTTAAGTTTTCATTGAGAGCTTCCTCAAATATTTTCTTTGTAACCCAAATCACTCATTTCAGTTTCTCGTCCATCAATCAATCTCTACAAACTTCTCGGGAATTTTTCTGACTTTTTCTATAGCTTGTTTCCACTTATTTGTGAGCATAATCTAATTTTTAGATGCTCCAAAATATCTTATCATGAGCTCCAAATACTTTATTTGGGTTTCTCATGTTCCATAATATCTCTGGGAATTTTTCCCGAATTTTCGGAGCCTTCGGAGTATTTTTCGCGGCTTAAATAATAATTCTGGACTTTTCTGGAATTATTTTATCCATGAAAATAATTAATTCCGAAAATAATAAATCTCTCATTTGTTTTCAACGCTCAAAGCCTATGTGCAATAATCCTAATAAATCTCAAAGGCCCATACATTTATTTACTAATGGGCTTAAATGATTACTTAGGTCTATTAGCGGAGGTGGATGGTGCAACGTCAATTAGCACTATATCACTAGTTGACATGAAGGTAGAGAGTTTTTCTCCTATATATACGTACCTACCCCATGGGCAAAGCATACCAAAACTACCGTAGAGGAGCCCCTAGTTTGGGAAATCTCTCGTGTAGTAAATTATATTTTCTCCTCCTTCTCTTGCCGCCGTCCGACGAAGCCACCAGGCTGCTTGCTCGTGAGCATACGTTCTACTCCAAGAAGAAGAAGAGGTATTTACTTGAATTCCACTGTCTAGATCACATTAAAAACCAGATTTTGATTTATTTTCGAAACTAGGTATTTACAAAACTGCCACTATCTTGTTTAGGTCATATCTTCTACATTTTAACTCCGATTTGACCTGTTCAAGTTGCGTTAGGTTCGTATTTGCGAGTTCTACATGTTAGTGTAGATGTACAGTAGTTTTGGAAGATTTAATTTTTGAGTTTATATTAAAGTAATTATTTATCTATAGGAAATTTAGAAAATTCATAACTTTCACGTTTTAAATCCGAATTTCGTGATCTTTACGTCTGTGTGATCGTAGTAACATGTAGAAGAGTTTTACAAACTTTTTATACTGTTTTGCTACTGTTGGTGTACTGTTTTAATTATGTCTCTTTATTTGCTTCGTGTATGATTGCTCGGATGATTGTGTGTTGATGCTTGATGATCGAGTATAGACGGTGAGCAGTTTCTTGACGATCAGGAGTATTATTTTGAGCCAGACCAGCAGTATCATCAGGAAAGCATTGATCAAGGCAAGTATAACATGGGACTATCCTTGTTACCTATACACTAAAAATATTATTCATATGCATGTGTCTACCTTGGCAACCGTAGAGATTTATCCTAGTGATTGATACCTTGATTCCTTGTCAACCTTGGGGATGCATTTGGGTAGCTATTGCTAGTGCTTAGTTATGAACAATGATCTTGTAATTTGACTAATGGATTAAGCAACCAACCATTAAGATGATTTTATTACTGTTGAAAAGGGGGCTAGAGCAAGGGGTTATATTGTTGCTCTGGTTTCTCTCCGTAAGGACTTATCTGATGTGAACTAGGGTTTCCGATCTTCCGAAAGGTTCTGATAACTCTCAATTTGGTGGAGTCACGACACAATTCGATCCGGCTTCCGAACAACTCGGCTCTGAACCCCGCAATCGCAGCACCACGACTCCTCTGGTTATCGACCGGCGTTGCACGGTCGACCTCGCCAAGAAGGCTAAATCCTTGCCTGCGAATCGAGAACACACGCAAGAACACAAAGGAATGCAACCAAATTGCAGATGAATGATTAATCTCACAAAGTTGGGGTCTCACAAACCGACGACGGCGGCGAAACTGTTATCAACAGAATAATCTAAGTAAAACCCAACCCTAATGTAGGCGGCGACTACTTATTATATAGCCTAAGGGACGTCCAAGGACCCCTATTCGCGTCCCTGAGAAGTACCAACACGTTACAAGGCCCAAACGGCCCAAAAGACGGCGACACAGCGCCCTGACAGATTCTGGATGGTGACTTGTTTCGACGATTCCCGTTGATTCCGAATAGCTTTTGACGTGAGACCACTTGGGTTGGTTTCCTTATCAAATAAGCTTTCCATCCATATATGGATCATCGAAAACGGAGTCCGGATGCGTCCTGGGTGACCAGTTTAAGGCAGACTGGTCCTGGATTCCGAGGTGGACTCGAACTTGGTTTGGTTTGGTCCTCCATCTTTATCCGGGCGCCCTCGCTGGTCCTCCACGCCTCCAAGCCCTCCTCCATGTGTTTCCTGGACCTCCCCTTCATACCTAAGCACAATATAATCATTAGGTAGCAATCTATTCTTAGAATCATATAAAGAGTTACTTAGGAACGAGCTCACCTCTAAATTTAATTGACGCGCGCGAGCTCTAGTGATTGGACCTTGAATGTCCAGCAGTGGATCATTGTGTGTATGTGAAGGAGTGATGTCCTCGTCATCCTCCCCCTCTTGAATTGGAGTCGTCCTCGACACTAACTCATCTTCGTCTCCCAAGTATGGCTTCAAATCTGAAATGTTAAAAGTGGAACTAACCCCAAATTCGGGGGGTAACTCAAGCTTATATGCATTATCATTAATCTTCTCAACAATTTTAAATGGACCATCAGCTCTAGGCATCAACTTAGACTTTCTCAAATCTGGAAATCTATCCTTTCTCAAGTGCAACCAAACCAAATCACCCGGTTCAAGCTTCACTCCTTGTCTACCTTTACTACCAGCAATTCTATACTTTTCAGTCATTTTTTCAATGTTGTGCTTAGTTGTTTCATGCATTTGCAAAATAAAATCAGCACGTTCCTTAGCATCAACATGAATTCTATCACTAGTAGGTAGAGGCAAAATATCAATTGGAGCACGGGGATTGAATCCATACACTACCTGAAAAGGACTTACCTTGATGGTAGAATGTGTTGCCCGATTGTAAGCAAACTCCACATGAGGCAAACATTCTTCCCACATCCTCAAATTTTTCTTCAGAATAGCTCTCAACATGGCTCCCAAAGTGCGGTTAACTACCTCTGTTTGCCCATCGGTTTGTGGGTGACAAGTTGTAGAAAACAACAGTTTTGTACCCAACTTATTCCATAGAGTGCGCCAAAAGTGACTCAAAAATTTAGCGTCGCGATCTGAAACAATAGTAGAAGGCATACCATGCAAACGAACAATCTCTTTGAAAAAGAGGTCAGCAATATGAATAGCATCATCACTTTTATGACATGGTATAAAATGTGCCATCTTAGAAAATCGATCCACCACAACAAAAATGCTATCCCTCCCCCTCTTAGTCTTAGGCAATCCCAAAACAAAGTCCATAGAAATATCTGCCCAAGGAATAGAAGGAACAGGAAGAGGCATATACAAACCATGTGGATTCAAGCGAGACTTAGCTTTTTGACATGTGGTACAACGTGCCACGAATCGCTCAACATCTCTCTTCATCTTTGGCCAAAAGAAGTGTGTGGCCAAAACATCCTCCGTCTTCTTAGCACCAAAATGTCCCATCAACCCTCCTCCATGCGCTTCCTGCATCAACAAAAGACGAACGGATCCTACTGGAATGCATAGGCGGTTAGCTCTAAATACAAAACCATCATTGACCACAAACTTGTTCCATGAACGTCCCCCTTTGCAATTCAACAACACATCTTTAAAATCAGGATCAAGCGCATATTGTTCTTTTATTGTTTCAAGTCCAAAAATTCTACATTCAAGTTGGGACAGCAAAGTGTATCGCCTAGACAAAGCATCTGCAATCACATTATCCTTCCCTTTCTTGTGTTTGAAAACATAAGGAAAAGATTCAATAAATTCAACCCACTTAGCATGTCTACGATTCAGATTATGTTGTGAACGAAGATACTTAAGCGATTCATGATCCGAATGAATAACAAACTCTTTAGGCCACAAATAATGACGCCACGTCTCTAAAGAACGTACAAGAGCATACAATTCCTTATCATACGTGGAGTAATTCAAAACAGGGCTATGTAATTTTTCGCTAAAGTATGCAATGGGCTTACCATCTTGCATCAAAACACCTCCAATGCCAACTCCACTAGCATCACATTCTAGCTCAAAAGTCTTACCAAAATTTGGAAGTTGCAGCAATGGTGCGTGTGTAAGCTTGTCCTTCAAAGTGTCTAAGGACGCCTCTTGTGCCCTTCCCCAATGAAACACCACACCCTTCTTTGTCAACTCGTGTAAAGGGGCAGCAATGGTGCTGAAATCCTTGACGAAGCGGCGGTAAAATCCTGCAAGACCAAGAAAACTCCTCACCTGTGTGATGGATTGGGGAACCGGCCAGCTCTTAATGGCTTCAATCTTTGCCTCATCCACCTCAATTCCCTGTGGAGTAACAACATAGCCAAGAAAAGAGACTCGATCCGTGCAAAAGATGCACTTCTCAAGGTTACCAAATAAACGTGCCTCGCGTAAAGCAGTAAAAACAGCACGTAAGTGATCCATATGTTCATCCAAAGACTTGCTATAAATTAAGATATCATCAAAATAAACTACCACAAATCGACCAATGAAAGCTCTTAAAACCTCATTCATTAGGCGCATGAATGTACTAGGTGCATTAGTCAACCCAAAAGGCATTACTAACCATTCATACAATCCGAATTTAGTTTTGAAAGCTGTTTTCCATTCATCTCCAAGTTTCATTCTAATTTGGTGGTAGCCACTACGCAAATCAATCTTTGTGAAAATTACAGAGCCACATAATTCATCAAGCATGTCATCAAGCCTAGGAATAGGGTGACGATATCGAATGGTAATATTATTAATGGCTCTACAATCAACACACATACGCCAAGAACCATCTTTCTTAGGAACCAAAATTACAGGAACAGCGCAAGGGCTAAGGCTTTCACGTACGTACCCACGGTCTAAAAGCTCTTGTACTTGCCGCTGAATTTCCTTAGTCTCCTCGGGGTTGGTTCGATAAGCAGCGCGGTTTGGCAATGATGCTCCCGGAATCAAATCAATTTGATGCTCTATCCCTCTCATAGGTGGAAGCCCCGGGGGTATCTCAGCTGGAAAAATGTCCTCATACTCCTGCAAAAGGTTAGTGACAGCAGGCGGTACCGAGCTAACATCATCATCAAGAGAAAACAAGGTTCGTTTGCAAACCAAAGTATAGCATACATCGTCATCAGAAATTTCAGCAAGGTCACTTTTTCTTGCAAGCATAACAGCACCCTTCAATTTAATTCCCTGAGCCTGAACATTAGGTGCTAACTTCTCCTGTTTAGGTGGGTAAATAGAATTTGCTACTTGCTGATTTTCAGATTTAACCTCATGCAAACTAGCAGTTCGTGCTCTATCATGTTGTACAATTTCAGCTGGGGTCAAAGGAACCAAAGTAATTTTCTTTCCTTTATGCACAAAAGTGTATGTATTACTTCTACCATGGTGTATAGCATCTTTATCAAATTCCCAAGGACGACCCAATAAAAGTGAACAAGCTTCCATAGGTACTACATCACAATCAACATAATCAACATAGGTACCAATGGAAAAAGAGACTCTGCAAGTTTGTGTTACCTTAGCTTTACCTGAATCATTCAACCACTGAATATGGTACGGATGGGGGTGTGGTCGTGTGGTCAAGCCAAGCTTCTTGACCAAATCTGTACTCACCAAGTTATTGCAGCTACCTCCATCAATGATGACACGTGCTCGTCGATTGTTGATTACGAAGAAAATCTGGAACAAATTGTGGCGTTGCAGCTTCTCAGGTTGTTGTATCTGTGTGCTAAGCACTCGCTGCACAATGATGTTCATGTAAGCGGCCGTGTCATCGCTACCAAAGACTTCGCCGTCCTCCTGAACAGCTTGTTCTTGATCCTCATCATCTTCAATGTCAGAGGTGCTGATGTACCCATCGTCTGTAGCAATGTATGCTCGCTGACTAGGGCACTCTCGCTGCATATGCCCAAATCCATGGCAGCGGTGGCACTGAACGCCAGGAGTGCGTCCCGTTGAGGCGACAGAGGATGCACTCTTTAAAGGTTCCTGCACAGAATTTTTACCTGAACCGGAAGGTCGTGGAGAAGATGATTTGACTCCAGACTTATCCTTGCTCGCGGTTGGTTGCATCCGATAGGAAGATGCCTTGGGAAGCCCCGAAGATCGCGGTGTGTATGTAGTGCCAACCTTGTTCTTGCCCTGCAAGTCACGCCCCTGCAACTCCTTCTCTGCAAGCATAGCAAACTGAAACAACTGGTTGACAGTGTTAAATTCCTTATAATCAACTATGTCATGAATTTCACGCCTCAAACCCGAATAAAAACGAACAATAGAATCCTCAGGTCCCTCCACTATGCCACAACGCATTAATCCTTTTTGAAGATCACCATAGTAATCCTGCACAGCTTTATCTCCCTGTTCTAAACGCATCAGTTTCTTACAGAGGTCTCTATGATATGATGGTGGCACAAATCTATCACGCATAGCAACCTTAAGCTCTTCCCAGGTAATTGATGTTAACTAGGGATCCCGATCTTCCGAAAGGTTCTGATAACTCTCGATTTGGTGGAGTCACGACACAATTTGATCCGGCTTCCGAACAACTCGGCTCTGATACCAATTGATGTGAACTAGGGTTCCCGATCTTCCGAAAGGTTCTGATAACTCTCAATTTGGTGGAGTCACGACACAATTCGATCCGGCTTCCGAACAACTCGGCTCTGAACCCCGCAATCGCAGCACCACGACTCCTCTGGTTATCGACCGGCGTTGCACGGTCGACCTCGCCAAGAAGGCTAAATCCTTACCTGCGAATCGAGAACACACGCAAGAACACAAAGGAATGCAACCAAATTGCAGATGAATGATTAATCTCACAAAGTTGGGGTCTCACAAACCGACGACGGCGGTGAAACTGTTATCAACAGAATAATCTAAGTAAAACCCAACCCTAATGTAGGCGGCGACTACTTATTATATAGCCTAAGGGACGTCCAAGGACCCCTATTCGCGTCCCTGAGAAGTACCAACACGTTACAAGGCCCAAACGGCCCAAAAGACGGCGACACAGCGCCCTGACAGATTCTGGACGGTGACTTGTTTCGACGATTCCCGTTGATTCCGAATAGCTTTTGATGTGAGACCACTTGGGTTGGTTTCCTTATCAAATAAGCTTTCCATCCATATATGGATCATCGAAAACGGAGTCCGGATGCGTCCTGGGTGACCAGTTTAAGGCAGACTGGTCCTGGATTCCGAGGTGGAATCGAACTTGGTTTGGTTTGGTCCTCCATCTTTATCCGGGCGCCCTCGCTGGTCCTCCACGCCTCCAAGCCCTCCTCCATGTGTTTCCTGGACCTCCCCTTCATACCTAAGCACAATATAATCATTAGGTAGCAATCTATTCTTAGAATCATATAAAGAGTTACTTAGGAACGAGCTCACCTCTAAATTTAATTGACGCGCGCGAGCTCTAGTGATTGGACCTTGAATGTCCAGCAGTGGATCATTGTGTGTATGTGAAGGAGTGATGTCCTCATCATTATCTGTAAGTGATAACTGGGATTGACAGTACAGCTATGAGGGCTATATAGCTCTGGCTCTAGTTGTTTAAGAGACCTTTTCTAGCTTGTTAGTGGTTATCGAAAGGCGCAAGAGGGGTCATGTCTAGTATGGTCTTGGCCTACGAAGGTGGGTGCAGTCTTTTGTAAGTCGCCCCTTGGAGGGAGGTTCATGCTTTCCAATTGAGAATCCTTAGCGGCCCTAACTTGTTAGACGAACTTTTAAATGGCTTTATATGATTTCCGGTGTTTTGGGCCTAGCTAACCTATGCATTTGGAAGTCATGACTCACAGTGAAAGTGTACACCTCTGCGCAGAGTTAAAAACTAGTATACTAGCCATGCCCACGGACACGGGCGGCCTTGGGGATTCTTACAGAATAAATGTTCACCATTGTTACATCATGCTTATTATGGTTGATATTATTATGCTTATGTTAATTGGTATTTCATTATTCTTATTACAATTGATCATTGGTTTATAATGGGAATTTGGTTATCTTGTTGCTACTCAATTTGCTAAGCAAATGATGAATAAAAGCTAAATGCAGTAAACTAGCGCCTAACCTTTTGAGCCTCATGAACCCCATGATATATTTGTTGAGTTCGACATGGACTCACTCTTGCTATCTCCCACACCTCAGGATAGTCTCTGGAGTTATTAGGCTTGTGATCAACTAGTCAGTTTGTTCCTGGAGTGAAGTCTACACCCAGTGTTCGGAGTTGTCTTTCCGCTGTGTTGCTCTTTAAGGTATATTTTATACTATTGTGTTATGTATATTAAGCATTTGTCTCTTGATATTACACTTATCTGTGGCTATATGTGAGATTTGACTCCTTTATTTCACATATAGTGTATGTCTAGTTTTGTCCTTAAAACCGGGTGTGACAGAGTGGTATCAGAGCAATGCTGACTGTAGGATGCAAGCCTAGTTAGAAATTGGTCGTGTCAAGGTTTTGAAATTGCTATAACAATCCTTGTTCTATAAAACCTTGGTATTTTCTTCTATACTATATCCTTACCTTGTTATTCATCTCCACCTTGTTGCTTATTTTATAAAGTCTTGTGCTCATCCTATTCCTTGATTTGGTATGCTTTTAGAACCTTATCTTACCATCTTCTTGCGTTATCAGAAGAGGAACATTAGGATCATTGCCTTTAATATGAAGAAAACGATAGCATGGCAAGTTGAGTCAATGTTGAGTTGTGCTCCTATATTGCCTTATTGGATTGTCATTATGCCTATGCTTGTTTTGGATCTTTGTAATGATTGCAATGAATTTGTGGATCCCACAATTTCATTTAGATATAGGCTTAAGATATAAGGATTAGTGTATAAATAGTCGGGTTGGTTTTGTTGTTTCTGCCTTATCCTGTCTTTTCAGAGCAATCTGTCTTCTTCAGCTTATACCTCTATTCTTGGATGACCAAAAATCATGGAAATTTTCTGGACAATAGTAGACTTCAACATGTTTCTCTGACCGCAAGAATCACCCTCATAGCTATTCTGGTTTGGGAGTTATGAAAATCACAAAATGATGAATCTGTGCTGTCTGAAACCTGGAACAGAATCTGTTATGTGCTGTTTTCGACCAAGTTAGTTGCAGAATCTGGGAAAGTGTTCTATAAGTCAGTTGTAGAGAATTTGATAAGCTTTCCAACGGTATAAGGTGAAACCTAATTGGATTAATAGCACTGGAGATATGGATGTTTTACTGTGCTGCTGTTTTTCTGCTCGCAAGGAATTTCAGATTACTTGTTCTTGTTTATACACACGAGTTTTTATTGGATATCGGAGGGTCATCATGATAGTATATCCATTGAGAAGAAGGTTCAGGCTACTATTTCGTTTCCCTAGTTGATATTTTCTTAAGGGGGGTAGTCAAGGTGAAGAGTTCGGGTGTCTATGTGGTTGGGTTTCTCTTACCCCTCATGCTATCAAGTCTTATCTTGTCATCTCATGAAGTTGCACTTAGGAATGTTAAGAATGACTAAATCCTAAAGTATTCATGTTACAAACAGATGGTTAATACCCAGAGAAGTTCTTCACATGGTGACCAAAGGAACTCTACCAATTCATCTAATTCTCCGCCAGCAACAAAATTTTCAACTATGGAGCAAGCGTTGACAACACAGACTCAATTACTGCAGACTCTAGTTCAACATGTGGTGAATAACCATCATCAAGCACCGCCTATTAGTAAGCGTGGTGAATTTATGATGGGACACCCGCCGACATTCTCTCATGCAAGTGATCCACTAGAGGCAGATGATTGGCTTAGAGCTGTGGAGCGACATCTTGACATAGCTCAGTGTGATGACCATCAAAAGGTGCTTTATGCTTCTGGACAACTGTATGGTGCTGCTCTAGATTGGTGGGAATCTTTCCAGGATAGACGTACTGATAATGCTTCTCAGATAACCTGGCAGGAGTTCAGAGACAAATTCAAAGCTCACCACATTCCCAAAGGGTTGATAGAACTTAAGCAGGATGAATTTCGAGCTCTAAAGCAAGGATCTATGTCGGTGTGTGAGTATCATGATCAGTTCACTCAGTTGTCTCGTTATGCTCCTAATGAGGTGAGAGAAGATGCAGATAAGCAACGTCTTTTCTCAAGGGAATTTATTATGATCTCAGGTTACAACTGAAGGGCCACACCTATCCAAATTTTCAAGCTTTGGTGGACCGTGCTATTGTGCTTGATGATATGCGCAAGGAGCATGATAGGAAGAGAAGGAAAATGCAACATCAATCTGCAGGTAGCAACACTTGTCTCTGTTTTGCTGCACAATCAGAGTATCAGTCACACTCTATGCATCTACTTGGTAGTACAGATCAGGATCAGTACCAATTTCAGTAACCCAATAATGACGTGTATTACTTTAACTCTCAAGAACCATGTCTGTCATCTCCGATTATTAATACCAGTAAGGAAGGTCATGGTTGTGGTGAGATAGATCACTATGAGAACGATTGTTTGGAGAAGCTTACTAAGAGTAATTGCAGCCAGAATCAACAACATCAAGAGCCAGAACAAAGTGTCCATAATCAGGAGGTGCAAAGAAATAAATTGAATCGAAAATATATCCAAGGAAGGTTGAAGAATGTGGATGTGGTTACCATTTATGAAGCTAAAGAGGTTGTTCTCGGCTATATTGGTGCAGGCTCAAACACTGCTATGGTTTTGTTTGACCCTAGGGCTACACATTCATTCATCTCTCACAATTATGTAGAAGATCATAAGATGACTATGCTTCCAATGAGGAAACCGGTGGTAGTTAACTCTCCAGAAGGAGAAAAGAAGGCAAACCGTATATGCCCAAGAGTTAGTCTTGACATAAAGGGGGTGAAGTTTGAGGCAAACCTTATTGTTCTGGAGTTAATGGAAATAGATGTTATCCTTGGAAAAGGTTGGTTACTTGCTTGCAAAGGAGTGATTAATTCTGCCCAACGTTCGGTGTTTCTAACCACACGATCAGGAGAAAGAATTGAGTATGTAGGTGTTCAACCGGCACCTGAGGAAGACGAGAATGACCAATTAGAAGGTGGTTACACTGAGGATAGCAAAGTGGACCATGAACTTACAGAAGTCATAGCTGAGGAACAAACAACTTTGGAGGAGCTCAATATGAGAGATGATCATGCTTACGCATATTAGCTAGCGAGGATCTTAGGAACTATCTCATGATTCTCATTGAAAGATGTAACATGGAAAAATGAGGATCGAATGAAGACAGAATGTCACTATCTCTTTTATCATCATCTTCCGAATCTCGAGGACGAGATTCATCTTAAGGGGGGTAGAATTGTAACACCCTAAAATTTGCATCTTTCAAAATAGATGCAAAGTGATTTAATTTTGCATTCTAGTGCTCATGAAAACATAGGAAAATAATATTTTTCATTACATTAAAATTTATCATAGGGTTTAGCAACATTGTGTGTATACATGCCGATGCATATGATTTGATGTGATGTTTGCTTATTGTTTCTTTATGTGTTGAGGGTGAGCAAAGTCTTTAAAATGCGTTTAGTAGGTCGATCTTCCTTCTCTAGCAAGCCTTTATCGTTTTTTGCAATCAAATTCCTTGTTTCTCACCTCAAGTTTTCATTGAGAGCTTCCTCAAATGTTTTCTTTGTAACCCAAATCACTCATTTCAGTTTCTCGTCCATCAATCAATCTCTACAAACTTCTCAGGAATTTTTTCGACTTTTTCTATAGCTTGTTTCCACTTATTTGTGAGCATAATCTAATTTTTAGATGCTCCAAAATATCTTATCATGAGCTCCAAATACTTTATTTGGGTTCCTCATGTTCCATAATGTCTCTAGGAATTTTTCCCGAATTTTCGAAGCCTTCGGAGTATTTTTCGCGGCTTAAATAATAATTCTGGACTTTTCTGGAATTATTTTATCCATGAAAATAATTAATTCCAAAAATAATAAATCTCCCATTTGTTTTCCAACGCTCAAAGTCCATGTGCAATAATCCTAATAAATCTCAAAGGCCCATACATTTATTTACTAATGGGCTTAAATGATTACTTAGGTCTATTAGCGGAGGTGGATGGTGCAACGTCAATTAGCACCATATCGCTAGTTGACATAGAGGTAGAGAGTTTTCCTCCCAATATATACGTACCTACCCCATGGGCAAAGCACACCAAAACTGCCGTAGAGGAGCCCCTAGTTTGGGAAATCTCTCGTGTAGTAAATTATATTTTCTCCTCCTTCTCTTGCCGCCGTCCGACGAAGCCACCAGGTTGCTTGCTCGTGAGCATACGTTCTACTCCAAGAAGAAGAAGAGGTATTTACTTGAATTCCACCGTCTAGATCACATTAAAAACCAGATTTTGATTTATTTTCGAAACTAGGTATTTACAAAACTGCCACTATCTTGTTTAGGCCATATCTTCTACGTTTTAACTCCGATTTGACCCGTTCAAGTTGCGTTAGGTTCGTATTTGCGAGTTCTACATGTTAGTGTAGCTGCACAGTAGGTTTGGAAGATTTAATTTTCGAGTTTATATTAAAGTAATTATTTATCTATAGGAAATCTTAGAAAATTCATAACTTTCACGTTTTAAATCTGAATTTCGTGATCTTTACGTCTGTGTGATCGTAGTAACATGTAGAAGAGTTTTACAAACTTTTTATACTGTTTTGATACTGTTGGTGTACTGTTTTAATTATGTCTCTTTGTTTGCTTCGTGTATGATTGCTCGGATGATTGTGTGTTGATGCTTGATGATCGAGTATAGACGGTGAGCAGTTTCGTGACGATCAGGAGTATTATTTTGAGCCAGACCAGCAGTATCATCAGGAATGCTTTGATCAAGGCAAGTATAACATGGGACTATCCTTGTTACCTATACACTAAAAATATTATTCATATGCATGTGTCTACCTTGGCAACCGTAGAGATTTATCCTAGTGATTGATACCTTGATTCCTTGTCAACCTTGGGGATGTATTTGGGTAGCTATTGCTAGTGCTTAATTATGAACAATGATCTTGTAATTTGACTAATGGATTAAGCAACCAACCATTAAGATGATTTTATTACTATTGAAAAGGGGGCTAGAGCAAGGGGTTATATTGTTGCTCTGGTTTCTCTCCATAAGGACTTATCTGTAAGTGATAACCGGGATTGACAGTACAGCTGTGAGGGCTATATGGCTCTGGCTCTAGTTGTTTAAGAGACCTCTTCTAGCTTGTTAGTGGTTACCGAAAGGCGCAAGAGGGGTCATGTCTAGTATGGTCTTGGCCTACCAAGGTGGGTGCAGTCTTTTGTAAGTCGCCCCTTGGAGGGAAGTTCATGTTTTCAATTGAGAATCCTTAGCGGCCCTACTTGTTAGACGAACTTTTAAATGGCTTTATATGATTTCCGGTGTTTTGGGCCTAGCTAACCCATGCATTTGGAAGTCATGACTCACAGTGAAAGTGTACACCTCTGCGCAGAGTTAAAAACTAGTATACTAGCCGTGCCCACGGACACGGACGGCCTTGGGGATTCTTATAGAATAAATGTTCACCATTGTTACATCATGCTTATTATGGTTGATATTATTATGCTTATGTTAATTGCTATTTCATTATTCTTATTACAATTGATCATTGGTTTATAATGGGAATTTGGTTATCTTGTTGCTACTCAATTTGCTAAGCAAATGATGAATAAAAGCTAAATGCAGTAAACCAGCGCCTAACCTTTTGAGCCTCATGAACCCCATGATATATTTGTTGAGTTCGACATGGACTCACTCTTGCTATCTCCCACACCTCAGGATAGTCTCTGGAGTTATTAGGCTTGTGATCAACCAGTCAGTTTGTTCCTGGAGTGAAGTCTACACCCGGTGTTCGGAGTTGTCTTTCCGCTGTGTTGCTCTTTAAGGTATATTTTATACTATTGTGTTATGTATATTAAGCATTTGTCTCTTGATATTACACTTATCTGTGGCTATATGTGAGATTTGACTCCTTTATTTCACATATAGTGTATGTCTGGTTTTGTCCTTAAAACCGGGTGTGACACCTAATCAAATCATAATTTACAAAGGCATGATATTAATAATATTAACATTTGTTTTCATGAAAGACCGGAGATTAAACCCTAAGTTGCTTTTATTTGCTTCTAATTATAGACCCAATTGCATAAGCACTAATCAATTTAAATATTTATAACTTAGATAGCATGGAACATGTGAGGGCACTAACCAAACTATTTCATGTTTTGTATTTAAAGTAAACAAATTATAATTAAGAAACATTTAAGTCAATGTTAATCAAGTTAATGTTTGATTATAAAAAGACCGAATTGTAAACCTAAATTGCTTTTTAAATAGAAACTTGGTTGTATATATATTAACCAATGTGATATTTAACTTATAAAACTCAGAGACACGTGACATGTTAGACACCATTGCTAACAAGTAGCTTACGGCTGGCATGGTTTCAACACAACATGAACATGTTTCAGACCCTAGGTTGCTTTTAATTGTAAAGCTACTAATTAATTATTAATTAAATTATATTTTAATCAATAAATTAATAATTGTGTGACATGATAAATGGTATCACTACTGTGTAGAGCACGGCATCACGAAACTAACGCAACAAGAACCACTCGAACCGGACTTAAAACGAGGAAACAATGGAGATAATACGATCGATGGTAAACTTGTAAATATGTCATCTTCTACCTTGGTCTGTGCAGATCGTGTTCTTCCTAGGCTGCGTGGACATGAACTTCGGCTTGGGGAATAAAAAGCAGAGCTAAACTCGGCTTGAACATGGGTGGTGCCAGCATGGGGTAAGCTCGGTCGGCCAGCCGGCAGCGGCGCTGGCCCGCACGGCCGGAGCTGCTGGGTGACCTACACTGCGCGCACGCAGGCAAAGCGTGTAGGCGACGGACGTGCCACGGAGGGGCGGTGTGAGCAGGGCTGGGGCATGGGTCTTCAGGGCGACGTAGAGCTGGGCTGCTGCGGTCTAAGAGGGTGAGGGCCATGGTTGCCTAGAAAACAGAGAAGACAAAGGCCCGTTCATGGAGAAGTTCGCCGGAAAACTCGCCAAAAAAGGAAAAACGAAGAGGAACCAGTCAAACGATGATGGATTGATGCCAACAAGAAATCTACGGTGTGGAGTACGATGAGACAAACCTCGCAGTGGTGGTTGTTTTCGTCGGAGACAAACGTGACGGCCGAAAAAGCCCGCCGAAGGTTCGCCGGAAACCTAGCTTTTCCAAACTTCGGCGTCCGATCTACGGGGCTATGAACGGTGACTTGGAAAACAGGCCGTACTTCTGGAATTAGCGCGTCGAGTGCTACGCCGGCATATATATTGTTACGGTTTGGAAACTTTTTGGAATTTCTTAATTTCAGGATTTATTTCCTGTTTAAAGATAATTCCAGGAAAATCTTGAAATCATATTTAAGCCACGAAAAATCACAGAAATTAGAGAAAATTCTAAGAAAATTTCCCAAGGTATATATGAACATGATGGATCAAAAGAAAGAGTTTGAAAATCATGGAAAGATTATTGAGATGACCAAGGAAAAAGATAAAGCTCAAAGAAAAAGGAATTTAATTCTAGAAAAGCTTGGAAAATTTCTCTGGAGCGAAATAAAACGTTGTCTTATCGTATTTTGAAACCGTTTGTACTCACAAACACTAATAGCAACCATCACATCAACAAAAGCCCATCAAATTAATTCTAAAATATTTGAAAACACCATTTTCTACATCTAAACTTGTGAAAACTTAAACTAATATTGAAAAATTTTATATCAATATTGAAATCATTTATTTTACTTAATGTTTTCTATGCACTTAATATATAATGGACAATACAAAACTAGTTGAATCAAGACTGCAATGTCATGGTACCTACAAACAATCATCCACTTTTTAATGGTACCCAAACTAGTTTGGGTCCTCTCAAGTTAAGTGCAACATACTTAGGCATAGCCTTAGAATGAGTAGCGGGATATTTTACAATTGCAACCATTGAGGTACCATTTTCATCCTTTCAATATTATCAGCAATTGAAATAGGCTTAGAATTGTTACCTAGGGAACATAAATTAGCCATGTGTCCGCTTTCCCAGCATGCAATTTCTCTTAGTTAGAGCCTTCTCTTCCTTGCTCTTGTATTGCTTCTCATTGCCTTGCCTCTTGAGAATTGATTAAGCCTTTTTCTCAAGATTGGTAGGACACTTGGAGGCAAAATATCCCATATTTCCACACTCAAAGCACTTGAAGTGAGCATAGACTTTCTTCTATTCTTGGTTCTTGCTCATCATCTTGGCATCTTGAATTTTCATTGAATGCCTTGCTCTTCCACCCCTTCTTGTCTTCATCCCTAAACCATCACCATCTTCATGGTTGGCCTTGTTTCGCACTTGGTGCTTCTTTTCTTGCTCAACTTGTGGCTTTGGTTGAGGCTTTTCTTGTCGCTTCACCAATTGCTTGGTTAGGCACATAGAGGTGAGATGACCCCATGTGTGGCACTTGAAGCATTTGACATGCTTTAGCCTCTCTTCTTCCTTCTTTAACTTGAGCTTTTCTTTATTTGGGAAAACATTAGCAAAATGTCCCGCTTCATGGCATTTGAATCACAGGATGTGAAAGCTTCTCTTATTCTAGCTTCTTCATCTTTCTTTCTCTTTTTCTTTCGCCCTATGTCATCTTCTTGTTGAAGCCAAGGCCACACTTGCCACCATAGTTTCTTTGAGTCTTCAACATGTGCTCAAAGGTGACTTTGGAGATTTAGAACCTCTGAGATGTAGAACCTCTCTAGCTTTTTATTCAATTTCTTCACTTGTTCATTGAGCTCATTGTTCTCCTTCAAAAGGTTAGTCTCACAAGACATAGAGGTAGAACAAGCATCTAAATGTGAAGAACATGACATAGCTAATAAATCATCATAAGAGGTGGATACATTCTTCTTGCCTACATCACAAGGGTTAGCAACAAAATGTGATTGATCATTTGACCCATGTGAAGAGCTCTCACTAGATTTAATTTTCTCATTGGAAATCTCTTTAGTGAGAAAAACATGGTCTTGTACCAAGTTATTGTTGGTGCTTCACCCGGAAAGTCCGCAAGCGCATGGAAGTACCATTGTAGCACTTCACCTGGAAGTATTCAGGGTATTGTATTTTTCCAAAGGAATGGTATCGTAAGTAGTCTCATGTCTAGTTTACCCAAAGAAAAGGACAAAAGGTAACTTGGGTAGTGAGGTCCGTCTAAGGGTAGAGACCTTGAGCGAAGATAACTTTGCTACTACAAACTCACTTCGGGCACCGGAGCGCACCTGATCTGTCATGTGATACCGGCATGTAGCTCTGTGCCGTATCCAGACGTGGGGGGATTGCGAAGGATGGACAAGGTTGTCAACACCTGCCGTCTACCCCTCAACCGTGGGATATGAGGCAAACGAAGGTAATGTGTAGCTTGGACACCACGTCTACGCTAACCGCTACTACTCTAGCGTTGGCTAGGAACTTCCGTCTTTATTAGGAGTCCTCTACTAGAGCACCCACCACAAGGACAGATGATGATCCTGCAAGTGAGTAGCAACAATGATAACTTTACTTAATGGATCAAAACCAAAAGATGAACATGAACTTCTTACTCCAATTAGTAAGACGAATGTAGAGGTACAAGTGTAGAGGGGGCCGACAAGTTTGGCACTCCGTCCACCTGAGGTACAAGCCTCGTCGAGTACAAGAGGTAGAAGGCACCGCTACTGTGCTATTCCTCTAACTCTTTCCCTCTCTCACTCCCTAACTAGTCCAGCTAGAAGCTAATGAAAATATGTGTAGCCCTTCTTCTTATTCTCCAAAGTGTGTATCATGCTCTTTGATGTGAGGAGGTGGTCTTCTTATATAGTGTGGAGCAGGTCGGTTTGTGAAGTATTTTTGGTAAGCACCACATGCAACCATCATAGGGGCATTGAATGCACCGCCTCCTGAAGAGTGGGCCTGAGAGGCGGCAAGGTGGGTGCGGCTACACCCAGGGTGCGCCCGCACCCTGGTTGGCGTGTCCATGCACCACCTTCACTAGGTAGGCTTCTAGATGGGCTTGGGCCACTGTTACGCCGATAACTCGGTCTAGTTCTATGTTTGGATGGGCTTGATGTTTGTTTTGCTCAAATACGCCTTCTAGAAAGCGCATTTTAGTTAATTTCTGCATTTGTGCCTGCAAAACATATGTATACCAAAACTCATGGAAATGTTAGTTGTAAAGCTCTATTCCTAAGTTTTGGTGGTCATATTCTCTTTATTTTGTTGAAATGTTGGTGGTATAAATGTGCATTAAGAACCACCAACAAGCTCCCCCACACTTAGTCCTTTGCTCGTCCTCAAGTAAAGTTCTATGGACTAAGCGGGTTCATCTCCTTGATTTGAAAATATGCATACAAGTTATTCTGAGCTTCACCTGAACCTGTGAACTTCCAAGTGTCTACCAAAATATCTTGGGCAATTGAAAAATAGAATAGCTTGTATTCAAATCTTCTCACTACAATCATGCTTAATAACTTGGGTTTTGAATGGTTTTGTAAACACAAAGACATCATTTGTTCCTTGAATGATTCTCTCAGGTCACTTAGTATTTGTAAGTGCTTCCTTACCAAGGCATATTTGAGAATTCTGCTTTCTCTTTTGATCACCTTACCTCTAAAGGCTTATCTTGAGTTTTGGATATGGATAAAACTAGTGAAGCACACTTACCTTGTATATGTTGCCAAGTCAAATCTCGGACTACACCGGAGGGAAGCGTCATACTCTTAGATCAAAACAGTGCAAGTGTGTGGAATTTTTGGTGGAAATTATACTCCTCTTTTGGATAGGATCTCTTTTTCTAGCTTTTGAATTTAAGATATGGCTATCTTATACTTTTCAATAGCCTTCATGTGCTCATCATTTTTAATACATCTTGGGACCTTCATTGTGTTCCACTTTTTCTCTATACTTTGGGACCTTCATGTGTCCCATTTTTTTCAATACTTTTTGCATAGCCTTGATGTCACTTTTCTAGAAATATGCTAGAGAGATCGTATTTATAAAACATGGAGTATTTATTTTGTGGATGGAAATGCAGGTTGTAGCGTATTCCTAGTGTAGGAATAGCTGATTATTTGTGGTGTGTACGTGAGTTTTGATCTTGGGAGCATGAAACAACTCTCAACAAGGGTCACAAAACTTGACAAAACTTAATACAAAGTAAGAGGCATGAAAGGTTTTGTCATGTAAGATCATATATGGCCTTGGTAGGAATTTGAATGTCATTCAAGGAACATGCTATTTTAATTTTTGTTTTGTAAATAAATCCCAAGTACTTTGCAAGAAATGAGCAAGAGTTATGTCATCCTACTATATCTCATTCATCAATTACTTAGATAAAATGGGTTCCCTACTAATAAGTGTTCATAAGTTATTAGGAATATTAGCAAGGAATAAAAAGTATGCAAACTCTTTAATCATAGGTAGACATGGAGATGGAGCATAGAAATTTTGATTCATATATTCCATTTTAAAGCTTCTTTATTAAAGTATGGAATGAGAGAGTGAGAGTTGCACAAACCGAATTTGAATTGGATTGTCTTTTGTGCAACCAAGTTGGAGGTGAGTGTGGTTTCTCCCCCACACTTGTTTTCATACATGTTCTTATTTGACAAAAAGGGATAAGAAAACAAGTGCACAACATATTTCTAATAATAAAAATTTTATTCACTAATAAATTATAGGCGCATTACAATTGAAATTCAAAATGATTGGGAATGAAAAACTTGAAAGGAAAATGTGCCTAATTTATTCGTGCAGCGGGAGTGGTCTAAAGGGGTTTAGCCAAGGCATCCACCACTCCGGCTACCCTAGCCACCTTTTCTAACTTCTGGTCTAGCTTATAGCGTAAGCTATTGATGTCATCGACTAGGTCTTATAGCGTAAGCTATTGATGTCATCGACTAGGTCTCTAACTTTGATGAGTTTGGTGGCTAGGTTATCGTTAAGCTCCTAAAGAAGCTCCCGCAGGTGATGGTAGGCGTGTCCTCATCATCGCTGCTCTCATACTGTCCTACTGGGCACCTAATTGGAGGTAGCTTCCTAAACCTCTTGATTCTAAGAGGTGCGCTTGAGGATTCCGACCCCTTCCTAGAGGGAGCCGACTCACTTACCGGTTTCTTGGCCGACTTGCGCATGAGCGCCTTCCCATACTTGCCATCGGGTTTGCGTATGCCAACTACAGTATAGGAAGGGCTAGGCCTAGCGGATGGTATAAATGAACTAGCGTGAGTGCCTGAAGGCATTACAAGAGAGCGTTTGCTGGGTTCACTACTATCGGGTGTCTTCTGCTTGAGGCCAATGGCGCTGGTGGTTGGACGAGCAGGCGCCTTCTTCTTCTCCTTGGTGCCACCTTTGAGCGCATTGGAGCATGCCATGGACTTCAAGCTTGAGCCACCACTCATAGTGTGACTTGGTGGTAGCATGATGGCGAGTTGTATCTCCATGATGATCCTTGCTTCCTCCCGCACATATGAGCTTTTGGGCTTGTAGTCAATAGAAAGTGGAGCTATGTCTAAGTCATAAATGGAGCTCGAAGCTTTGTACAAAGAAAGAGCATAGCTAGCCATTGCTGCACTAAGAGCTTAAGAGCTAGGGATACTTGTGTGAGGGAGAAGAGAAAGCTTTATGCTTGGTATGAGGAGGGGAGAGGCTAGGGAGTAGCTTATATAGGTGCTCATGCCTCTACCGAGAAGGAAATGAACCGGACACCGCCATGGACGTGATACCCATAGGATCAAGGAGTATAGGAGAAGATAGAGGGCCAGTGGAGCCAGGTGAGGTGCGGCCGCACCTAGGGTGCACCCGCACCCGTAGCTCCTCTCCTCAGTACAAAATTTTGTCCATATTCATTTGCATGTATGAATATCACAGATATGATGGTGTCAGGTCGTGAATCGACCAGATTAGTGAAGGATAGAGCAGGATAGGTTTGTGATCAAGGTGAATCAAAGGAATATTAATAATTCAAAATTCAAAACTCTTCATGATCTTGCATTTAATGAATGGATATACATGTGTCTAGCAAGAATCAAGCAAAGATAAGTAAAGATCATGGTATGTTTAGTGAGGGCATATTGGTCATCTTACCATGGTGACTTGCTTAAAAGAAAACAAATATTTATATTTTATATTTTTAAGTAAATGAAAGAATATGTTAGTATGGTTAAATTTTGAATTTTCATAAGTTTTGAATAAATTTATCAAAAGCTATTAAATCTATTCTATCTATTTCTTGGTTAAAGTTAAAGTTATGAGAAGGCTCAAGGAAAATTTTCAAACATTGACCATTGACTTTAAATATGTTATCGTCATCATCTTGGATGGTGATCACGCTATGTGGCAAAGTATGATGTACAGTCCTTGCCATTTACTTCACAATCTTCCTTCACCGAATAGCTTGACTTTCGAGTTGAAGAGGAAGGCCTTGTCACCTTGCTTGAACTCTTTGAGCTTGATTCGGTGACCGTGCCATCTTTTGGTTCTTTTCTTATATAACTTGGCACTGTGGTATGCCTTCTCTCGCCATTCTTCTAGCTCAGCAATTTGTTTTTATCTATTTTTGCCGGCTAGGTTCACATCCATATTCCAACTTTTGATTGCCCAATGAGCTTGGTGTTCAAGCTCAACAGGCAAGTGGCAACTCTTTCCCTAGACTTGCTGGTACGGTGACATGCTAATGGGGGTCTTATAAGCTATCTTGTATGCCCATAGCACATCAGGAAGCTTGTTCTCCCATCCTTTTCCCATCTCATTGACCATTTTCTGTAAGATGTTCTTAATTTGTTTGTTTGAGGTCTCGGCTTGGCCACTGGTCTATGGATGATATGGAGTGGCAATGTTGTGCTTTGCTCCCAACTCTCTCAGGAATGCTCTGAATGTTTTGTCAATGAAGTGGGATCCTCCATCGCTTATCACTATCCTTGGTGTTCTAAAGCGAGGGAAGATTACTTCATAAAACATCTTCCTTGCATGTTTTGCCTCAGCAGCTCGGTAGGGTAGTGCTTCCACCCATTTTGACATGTATTCAACATCGATGAGGATGTACTCGTGGGATTTTTGAAACGGTCCCATGAAGTCAATGCCCCACACATCAAATTGAAGGTTAAAGTTTAGGGGCATCGCGTTGCGAGAATTGATGCTTCCATGGAACTAGCACTTCTGACACCTTTGGATGAATTCCTTGGTGTCCTCATACATTGTTGGCTAGAAGAACCCACACTGCAAGATTTTGGCTTTTGTGTGGAATACTCCATAATAGCCTACCCCAACTTGCTTGGGACAAAAGGCTATGTTGTTGTTGTTGTTGTTGTTGTGGAATACTCCATAATGGCCTCTGTACAGTGCTGCATGGCATCTTTCATTGCAAACCCTTCGCTATTGGTACACATCTCCTTAGCAGTCCATCCAAATAGACCCGGTACAGTTATAGATCATCCTAGAGGTGATGTCAGCTTTCGAATTATAGCTTTCTCCTAATTTTGCCCAGTGGTACATAGCTTGAAACCATGTAATTCATAATATTTGCATACCACAGGTTGGAGTCCATCACCTTGAGCAGCATGTCATCGCATAGGAAGTCATTTATTGGTAGTTCCTACATATTAGTGACTTGCATACGTGACAAATGATCTGCAACTGTATTCTCTACTCTCTTTTTATCTTTTATCTCAAGGTCAAATTCTTGGAGTAAGAGAATCCATGTTATTAAACGGGGTTTAGCATCTTTTTTAGTGAGCAAATATTGTAATGCAGCATGATCAGTATAAATGATAACTTTTGTTCCCACTAAATAAGACCTAACTTATCAATAGCAAAAATGACTGCTAAGAGCTCTTTCTTTATGGTAGCATAGTTAAGCTGTGCTCCCATCAATGTTTTGCTAGCGTATGCAATCACGTGATGCTTCTTATCTTTGGTTTGGCCAAGGACCGCATCAACAGCATAGTCACTAGCATCACACATGATCTCGAACGGCAGCGACCAATCAGGTGGTTGAATGATTGCTTCCTTGAGAGTGTGAAAAGCAGATAAACACTCATCTGTGAACTCAATAGGTGCATCCTTAGCTAATAGGTTTGTGAGGGGTCTAGCGATATGTGAAATATCCTTGATAAACTGCCTATAGAACCATGCATGACTTAGAAAGCTACGGATCCCTTTTACGTTCATGGAGGTGGTAGTAGCTTAATAACCTCGATCTTAGCCCTGTCTACCTCAATCCCCCTCTCAGACACAAGGTGCCTAAGAATGATGCCTTCACGGACCATGAATGGCACTTTTCCCAGTTAAGTACTAGGTCCTTCTTTTGGCATCTCTGCAAGACTTTGTCTATGTTCTCCAGACAGTGGTCAAAGGTTTTGCCATAGACTAAAAAATTGTCCATGAACACCTCCATGATTTCTTCTATCATGTCTGAGAAAATAGACATCATGCACTGTTGGAATGACGTGGATGCATTACACAACCCGAACGACATCCTACAATAGGTGTATGTTCCATATGGGCATGTAAATGTCGTCTTGCTTTGATCATCGGGGTGGACGGGAATTTGATGATATCCTGAATACCCATCGAGGAAACAGAAGAAAGAATGCTTCGCCAACTGCTATAACATTTTATCAATGAAAGGCAGCGGGAAGTGGTCTTTCTTTGTTGCCATGTTAAGCTTCCGGTAATCAATACACATTCTCCACCCTATGACAGTACGTTGTGGGATTAACTCATTTTTATTATTTTTAACGACCGTTATTCCTCCTTTCTTAGGAGCCACTTGGATAGGGCTAACCTAGTCACTATGTGGTATGGGATAAATAATCCTAGTGCAAAGAAGTTTGAGGACTTCCTTCTTCATGACTTCTCACATCGCATTATTGAGCCTGCATTGTGGTCCACGTGATGGTGTGCTTGCAAGGTCAATAGGAATGTGATGGGTATAGAGTGTTGGGCTAATTCCCATGAGATCTTGCAAGGAGTATCCGAAGACTAACCTATGTTTCTCTAAAATGGTGAGTTTGGATGCCTCCTCATCAGAAAGCTTAGCGCTAATGATTACAGGAGTGTTTTTGTCACCATTTAAAAAGCATGGCATAATCCAGTGGGCAGGTGTTTTAGCTTAACTAGAGGTTGTGCCGGTACTTCCTCTGTGGGAAGATCCATGGTTTCTCCTAAGTCGTCCTCTTCTTCTGAGAAGAGTTTTGCATCCTTTTCTAAGGACGACTCAGGGGAATCAAAGGATGGGACCGACATAACCTCCTTGGGTAGGTCAGGATAGGGGAGAGATTCTGCCACTTAGTTTTTAGCTCGAGTGATAGGAATGGTAAAAGTGTCCCTCCCTACCTTTACATCTAGATCCCCTGTTTTTGGTGGGTCTAAGAAGAGTTTTTCCAAGAGATGCCCTATCAAGATGTCGAAGTCTTGGACGTCAAAGACATGGAAGTCAAGGGCCAACACATGTCGAAGTCTTGGATGTCAAAGACATGGAAGTCAAGGGCCAACACAGTATCATCCATATGTAGGCGTGCATCATGTAGGACCCCTTTACTTCCCATGCAAGACCTTGAGGCGAGGCTCATCGTTCTGCAGGTAGGGGCAAGGGGTTCATTGCCTAAGAAGGCGTGAGAAAAGGATGAAGAAATGAGATTTGCCCCTACCGTAGGATTGTACAACGCATCTATCCAATTCCCTTGAATTTTGCAATGAATAGGTAGGGAAGCGGTGTGAATCTGAATTTCTTTAGAAGAAAGCTCTCCCTCATCTACCTATTCGCTATTCATGATAGCAATGAACTCCTTGATGGATTCCCTAAGAAGCTCTTTATCTAAGGGCTCTGTGGCAGAACCTCGTGAGTCATATGGCCCACCTGTGCCTATCATTATCTATAAGACTTCTGATAGCGGCACATGAGTGCCCTACAACTCTAAAAGTCTGTTGGGTGTCTTTGAGAAACCTGAATCATCCACATTTCATCTTTCGAGCAGGATCCATTACAGTAGCATTGTAGTATTACAACAGTCATACATAATATACAAATTTATTACATTAGAGTACAGCAAAAGTCTTACAATAACATAGTTCACAAACCAGTGATAAGTTTATTACAAACCATAATTATTACAAACTAAAGTTTTTGCCATACAGGCAGTGGGGTAACAAAAGAAGGGTATGTCCCTTATATTACATCAAGAAAAGAACTTCACCCTGCCCAGGGTGCACTTTAACATCTTGCTTCTAGGACTCTTCCGCAGGAACCAACATGTAGCAGAGGCTAGAGCCAGCCTGCTCATGCTGTTCACCTGCAACAAGGGTTTAACAAACCCTAAGTACAAAAGTACTCAACAAGAATTAACCGACGAAGGGGTAAGATTCCAAGGATATGCAAGGTAAGGGGAATCATGACGAGTCTGTAGCAAGATCAAGAACACTTTTGTGGAAAACTGCACTAAAGTGGATCCTTACTTTCCAAGTTTTATACTTCAATTTAATATTAAGAACTATCATTAGCATCTATTCTAATTCCAAGCACTTCTGATAAACCATCACAATATGATCTCATCACTAAAGTTCCAATTGATTAACTACGATGTAGCATAGTTGATCGAGTCTTCTTCACCGAGAAGCAATGGCGATTTGAATCAGTTTGGCCTAGCTGGGGTTTCTTTATCACATGATATATGTAGGTTTGGGCCAGACCCATGCCTACATACATCAACCCTCACTCGGATCCTCCTATACGGGAACCGGTTCAGCACTACCCAAGAGCACAGTACCTACTTCACTGTATCATATGTCCATGACGAATTCATAGGAGTGTGTTACACGGTACTCTCGCCATCTCTCCACTCCTAGTGTGCGGTTATCGTTTCCCATACAATAATAGCCCAGATGTCAGGCTTACTAGAGTATGTGGCTAGTACTGCAAGTCACGATCATAGACAGCTCTACAATGATCGGTCCTTGATCGACACAGGCGGGGCCACTAGGTCCAGATCCAAACTGGGCACAAGCCAAGATTCCACCTGGTCTAGATTTATACAACATGATCATTCTCATACTTAGGTTCACATAATTAACTTTAGAAAACTTACTTAACAACATTTTTACATCTAAGCAGGGCTAAGCATTTTACAAATATTACTTTAACATAATTACCACGGGTGAGGAAGGTACAAGATAGCCATGCATCAAGGTTACATACAACTCCTATTACTTAAATGCAGCATTTCATTTAGACTTATGTGAAAATCATTTTATAAAACACAAGGTAATGGTTATCTTCCGGGGCTTGCCTGCAGTGTCGGGGTTGTCAGCTGTTTCAAGATTAACCCCACTCTCCAACTCAACACCCTCTGAGTGAACACCCGCCTCAGAGGTCTGCTCGACTAATGGGTCTCCACTTTCATTCACTATACGTTAAAAGGACGCATGCTTACGTGTGATGCTTACATGGCATAACATAAAAGAGACATTTAGAAAGGATAAACATTAGTTATCTATTTGAGTACAACTTTCCTTCGTGGTACAGTTGCAATCAGTTATCATAAAATATTTACCCAAGAGGTTGCATCTAAGAGTTAAATAGGTTCATTAACATCTATCTACCATTTTTCATAAGCATGTTACTTACTTCTTAAAACAACTCTTAACATCTCAAAATTAAAAGGTATTTATTATTTTAAGCAAGCAGAGACTATCATGAAGAAGCATACATTTAATCAATCAATTTCCATTGCCTTGGAACAGCAGGGCAAAATATTCTAGGGTCCACAATCAATCCAAAAATACACAATTTCCTCTTAATGGTATTTTAGAAATCATTTTCATAATTTTATTAATCCATAAATCAAGTCTTTTTAAGTGAACAAAAAATTTTAACCCCAAACAGTACCAAACTTTTTGTGTAGCTTCACAACAGTAGATTAAAATTGTTCATAAATTTTCATGAATTTTGGAGTTATATTTTAAACTATAAAATTATGGAAGTTGCATTTCTTAATTAAAACATGTAATTTTTACTCATAGCAAAAGTACCGTTTTTCACAGATTAATATTTTTCTTATGTTAAACATACCAAGAACAACTTACTCACAAAGTTTCATACTTTTATCATTATTATTTATTTAGTTATTGAATTAACAAAGTTTATTACTTAATTACTTTTTAGAAAATAGAAAAGGAGAAAACCTCCTTTACTTTCTCTCTCTCGGCCCGATCTAGCCAACATTGGCGCCCAGCTGCGGCCTCGGCCCAGCTGCTTTCTTTCTCCCTCTCTCTCTTCTCTAGCTCGGCCCGAGTCAGCCTAGCACAGGCCATGGCCCAAGCCGAGTCGGCCTGGCCTGCTCTCTCCCTTCCCCCTCTGCTCCCGCCTCCGACAGCGATGGCACCCCCGGCCGGCGGGAGTTCACTGCCAGTGAACTCTCCGACAAAGCCAAGGATGCATCACTCATCGCCTCTCCCGTCTGCACCCTCTAACATCCTCTTTCCCTTCCTCCCGCAGCCGATGAGAGGCACGATAACGCCCGCGACGACCTAGTGATCGTCGGCACACAAGCTCAGCTAACCACTCCACCTCCTGCTATGCTTCAAAAACCAACACATTCCTTAGGACAACCCAACCACACCAGATGGCTCAATCAAGCAAAAACACCCTTAGAGCATCCCGAACCTCGGCCATGGTGGCATGGTTGGGCGGTGCTCGCCATACGCCTCCCGTTCCGAGCTCTAGAGCTCGGTAGAGGTTAAACTAACACCTCAAGCTCACTCAAGGGCTCACCATGACTCAAAGAAGATGATCGGCAGGCTTTAGGGAACGACGGGTGAGGGTGGTCATTGGGATCAGTGGCTCCGGCGATGTGAACCGAGGAAGACGATGTCATTCCAACGTGTCCGGTGGTGTTACGAAAACTAGCAAAAGCACGAGCATCAAGATAATAAAAAGGTTTGAAAACGAGCACAAGATGGAGTGGAGGAGGGTCCGTGGTGCTTTGGCTGCATAGAGGAGCTTACGACGATGTGGTGAACTCCGAGGAGCAACTGCCAGGAGCGGCGCGGGGTGGTGCTGTCACAAGCACAGACCGACCGGATCATCACAAGCATAAGCATGTCAAATTGCGTTGATAGATATACCGAGATTATGATATAGCAACAGTCTCCTTTCAAGTTGGTTGACTTCAGAAGGCATTAAACAGTTCCCTACGGTGAGTTCCTGCTAAGTCAAACAACCAAAAAAATCTCCCATAAGGGGTCCCCATAATTCCTTCCACCTAGCCACACCATCCACCAAACAACTAGTGAGATTCAGAAAACATTCTGATCCAAGCGTCACTGGGCTCAGTTCTCCTCACCGTCATTGTCACCATCTTCATCATCGTCCAACTGCAAACCACAAGATCCCATCATACGAGGGAAAACTTGATCAACAAAACAGAGACATATATCTAGAAGCCATAGTTGTTATTATTGCTCTATGCTAAAAAATACATTGTAGCAAGACGATGTTGTTAGCCAAGTTTGTCAGGGAATCACTGCTTTTTGTTTGAACTCGAAAGAAAACATGGAGCAGCTGCCAGGAGCGGCGCGGGGTGGTGATGTTAGGCTCAAAAGAAACACGAGGTAAGGATAGACATGGTGACAAACTAAATTTGGAATTGGTGGAGTGAGGTGGGCGAATTGGAGCTCGAGCTCTCATAGTGGTGATGGCGTTGGGTGGACGAGAAAGAGGAGGAGATGGCGCTTCTGTAGCTCAAGTAGAAGAAGAGCTGGCGGGTGACTTCAAGATGCCCAGCTCTTGCTCGTGGCCACAGTGATGAGCTACTGCATGCCGAGGTGCGGTCGAGCGGTGGATCAAGGGCGGCAGGAGGCAAGGTGGAGGTGGTAGTATGGGAGAACAGAGAGGCAAGGAGGAGGTGGAGTTTGAAACAAAGAGATGAAACAGGAATATTTCATATACCAATAGCAACTTGTTCATCCATTTGAGCAAGATAGAGATGGAATTAGGAGATGCTCTAATTATGAAAATTGTTGCTCATGCCCTAAACTACAACTTTGCTAAGAGACCAAGAACTAAAACTGAACAGGTAAAGAGATAGAGGTAGGATCAGATTAGGGTTATATAGGAAACACCCATGTTTCAAAGTTGAAACATCCCTATTTCACTACTATGTTTCAAAAGTAGTTTGAGTTAGAATCTTGGAGATTTAATTAGTGATTAATTTAAGGATCAAACCACTCAACCAAAGCCACCATTGTATTGTACAAACTTTGTACCAACAATGGTGCCAAAAGTTGCAACAAGTTATTTAATAAAAATCATTTTGATTGAGCCCCCAAAAATGAATTCATTGATCCATTCCAACACTTAACCTCAAAAGTTAAGTACTAGAATTTCATTGTGCTTTCAATTTTGGGACTCCACTTTTAATGGGTTGGACTTGAAATCATGCGCCACACTTGTTCCTAGTGTAATTACACTAATTACACTCCCAATCTTATTAGGGCATAACACAAGTATTTAACGGAATTCCCAAAAATAAAAGGTCATAAAGTACCTTAAAAAGATTTTTGATTTGAGCTCAACACAATATAACAATGCATTATAACTAAGTCATTAAATATTATTTTTAGTGAATGCATCACATGGTGACCTATTAAACACTGTGCATTATGCTTCATGATGACATGACCAGTTTTAACTTTTGCTTAACACCTAGGGTGTTATAGGCTTAGGATGAGTGACAAGGACTGGTGGCCTCTTTTGACATGCATAATTTGAGTTATTTCTAAAATCTTCAAAAAAAACTCATCCTCAAAATACGAAAGATTCGAAGGTTGAAAACCTTCCTCCGAATCTTTAGGTTCGAGTGAGGGTCTCTCTATGGGTGGTACAGGTTTGGCCTCAGCCACAGAGACTTCCTCATGGTCTAGCTCGGGCTCTACTTGAAGGGGTTCTAACAGGGGAGTGTTCTCTAGAATGCGGTCTAGGAGAGCTTCTCCTTCCGTTGTGGTTTTATGGGTAAACGAACCTCCGGTAGCTATATTGTGCTATAGGGTAGACTCCTTGCTAAGCCCTAACCAGAAATGTTGCGAAAGCATTTTGTTGGGTATAGACAAGTCTGGGCTAGATCTTATTAAAATTAAGAATCTGTCCCAAACTGCCCTATGGATTCCTTCTCTTTTTGATGGAAGTTGAGTATCTCCTATAATAGAGTAGTGATTCAGGATATAGGGAAGAATGCAAGACAGAATTTGTTCCTCAATCTTCCCAATCACTAGCTACCTTCCCTATGTTGCGGGTGTACTATTGTTTCGCCCTCTCAATAGGTGAGAAAGGAAACAACTTCCACCGAAGTGTTTCTTGTGACATGCCTGAGATGGTCAGGCAAGCACAGAGCTACTCAAACTCCCTTAGGTGATGATAGTGGTTTTCATAATCTAACCCCGAGAAGGCTTGTTCCTGAACCATGGCTATAAAGCCAGGGCGAAGTTCATAACTTGAAGCTATGATTAGCTTCGAGGATTGTGGAGGTTCAACAAACTCGCCCTTGGAGCAAAAAGGTTAAGGATGGTAATTTGCTCCATTGGAAAAGGTAAAAAGAAAAGAAAGGTAAAAACAAAGGATACACAGGCAAACTAAGTTCGGAGACTAAAACGACAATTGTTCCCTGGCAACAGCACCCTAAATGCTTGTTGGTGCTTCTTAGCGTAAGCAGAAAAGTCCGCAAGTGCACGGAAGTACCGTTGTAGCACTTCACCTAAAAGTATTCAGGGTATCATATTTTCCTAAAGGAATGGAGGTGTAAGTAGTCTCTTGGCTAGTTTACCTAGAAGAACAAGATGAAGGATAACTCGGGTAGTGAGGTTCTTCTAAGGGTAGACACCTTAAGTGAAGATAACTTTGCTACTACAGACTCACTTTGGGCACCAACTTTTACTTGGTCTACCAAGCACCTCTGACCTCCAGCTCTACGCCGTATCCAGACATAGGGGATTACGAAGGACAGACAGGGCTGTCACCACCTGCCACCTACCCCTCAACTATGGGATACGAGGCAAACGAAGGTAACGTGTAGCTTAGACACCATGTCCACGCTAACCGTTACTACTCTAGTGTTTGCTAGAAACTTCCATTTTTATCAGGAGTCCTCTACTAGAGCACCCGCCACAAGGACGGACGATGATCTTACAAGTAAGTAGCAACAATGATAACTTTACTTAAAGGATCAAAACCAAAAGATGAACATGAACTTCTTACTCCAATTAGTAAGATGAATGTAGAGGTACAAGTGTAGAGGGGGCCGACAAGTCTGGCACTCCGTCCACCTGAGGTATAAGGCTCGTCGAGTACCAAAGGTAGAAGGCACTGCTACTTCGCTATTCCTCTAACTCTTTCCCTCTCTCACTCCGTAACTAGTCCAACTAGAAGCTAATGAAAATATGTGTTGCCCTTCTTCTTATTCTTCAAAGTGTGTATCATGGTCTTTGATGTGAGGAGGTGGTCTTCTTATATAGTGTGGAGCAGGTTAGTTTGTGAATTATTTTTGGGTAAGCACCACATGCAACCATAATAGGGGCATTGAATGCACCGCCTCCTGAAGAGTGGGCCCGAGAGCCAGCAAGGGGGCACCCTAGTTGGTGCCTCCCTGCACCGCCTTTGCCAGGTGGGATTCAGGATGGGCCTAGGCCACTATTACGCTAATAACTCGGTCTTGTTCTGTGTTTGGATGGGTTTGATGTTTGTTTTGCTCAAATACGCCTTCTGGAAAGCGCATTTTAGTGAGTTTTTGCATTTGTGCCTGCAAAACATATGTATACCAAAACTCATGGAAATGTTAGTTGTAAAGCCCTACTCCTAAGTTTTGGTGGTCATATTCTCTTTATTTTGTTGAAATGTTGGCGGTATAAATGTGCATTAAGAACCACCAACAGTTATCAAGAGCAACACTAAGTTCCTCAGGAGCCAATTTTAGCTCCTCATGTGAACAAGTAGTAACATAAAGTAGATGTTTTTGTTGTTCACATGTGTTCTTTAGGAAAGAGTTTTTATTTTTCAATTTCTTGGTTTTTAGCCATCTCTTTTTCTAAAGCTTTGATCATGCAACCATATCTATCTAGAAGCTCCTCATACGAATCAAGATCAATCACATTTGCATTTGATACCTTGGTGTCACCTTGTGACATGAAGCAATGTGATGTAGTGATGAGCTTGTAGTAGCAATGTCATTCGAGCATGATCCATCATCATCTCCATCAAGTGTGCATGGAGTAGCATCATCATTTGCATCACCTGAGGCAACATCATCAACCTTGTCAAGTGAACTTGTGGTAGATCGGTCATCATCATCATCACTTGCCCATGAGGTGGAGCAATTTCCACAATCACCAATTTGTGCTCCTGCTCGACACACTCATGCATCACCTCCTTGGTGGCCTCATCATCATCATTGGAGACCCACCCATATATCAAATTGAGGTACAACCAAATATCATGGGCAGTCTTCATGTACATGATCTCCCCAAATATCTTATCACTCAAAGTTGATAAAATATGTTAGTAGCTTGACAATCGAGATGTAGGCATTTCTTTTGCGCTTGAGTTGCATTCTTTTCATCCAATGCATGAGAAAAGCCCACATCTACGATCCACCACATTTGAGGGGAAATAAACTTAAAATTGCATGTCATCCAATTTTTCCACCGTGCAAAGTGTTTACCATCAAAAGTGTATGGACACTCAACATTAAGCCCGTAGTTCGCCATCTTCTCGGGTCAGTGAAGCCACAAATAAGAGACCAAGCTCTAATACCACTTGTAGGGTCAAGATGGTGGACTAGAGGGGGGGTGAATAGTCCTTTCTAAAATTAATCACGCCGGCTAACCAAAACAAATATGGAATTAAAACTATCAGTCTAGCCAAGACTACACACCTCTATCCAAGTTCTCGAGCACCTTAAAAAGATCCTAATTAGGCAACAAAGGTGCAGGGCTAGCTAGAACTCACCTAACCAATTCTAGTAGCAAGGTTACACAAACCTATGCAACTAGTACTTCAGGCAACCAGGGAAGCTCCTACACAATCTAGTAAGCAAAAGCACAACGCTCTTAAGCTCACTAGCAACACTACTACACTAATTTTAACTAAGGAGGACAAAATGGCTTTACCGAGGTGGGCAGGCCAACCGCCTCAGACCTAAGGTCATGGTTAATTGTGGCCTTAACTGAGGCGATTGAACAACCGCCTCAGTTAATCGTTTAACTGAGGCGGGCGTGTTAGGGTAACCGCCTCGGTTGATACTCATTAACGGAGGCAGTTGCCCTTATGCCCCGTCTCCTTTAATCTTTTAACAGTGGTAGTTTGTCGTTAACAGTGTAATCGAGGCGGTTTGCTATTAGGTGCCCGCCTCCGTTAAGTATTTATAGAACAAAAAAAGCTTTTTTGAATTCGGTTTTGAATTTGAATTTGAAATTGAATTTTGTCAGATTAAAACACATACAAAGTAGATAAAGGATAAACACATATATTACATCCATTCATATGTCATCCTTATCATTCTACAATCCATGTCACACACTAAGTTCATATTACATTAATGTTCACATTGTTCACAAAAGCACATCACATGTTCACATGAGAAGCTAAGGTCACCTACTAGAAGATGTCTGGCAACATGTAATCATTCATGTCTAGATCATTGGTTCTCTAGTTGCGTAGCTTCTCGTACTTCTCCATCCCTAGTTCACTCTTGCCATAGAAGAAACTTCCCCCAACATGACAACATTCGTCCATGACAAACTTACAAATATTGGCTATTGTTTGAGTGATGTTCCTACTGTCCACCTTTTCCTTTTGCCACCATCCTAGTGATTTCTTGAGCTACTGCTAGCTGTGGGTGAAAGCACCGCAAGCCCTAAGGTACTCCCAAGCATAGTATCCACACAAGACTGAGCCTTCAGGTTGTTTGTTGCGCTGCATGCACGATATATGTAAGACATAATCATAAGGACATATAGATAGCATGCACGATGTAGTAGCACATGATTCTTGATACATACTGGGAATGGTCACCTCACGCACAGTTTTGTGCCATACTTCTGCTTCTTATTTTTGGACCTTTGATCATAGCAATCGGGGTCTTTCAAGTACTTGTAAGTGCAGCATGAAAACCACTAGTGTCAACGACAAATTTAATACGTACGTTGAGTGCATAAAAGAATATGTGTTGTCACTTGCTATCACAAACAGCTTTCAAAATCCTTGTACCCTTCTTTGTTCATAGCCCGCAAGGAGTCAAATATGATAGTCTTTCCATCCTGAGGATAGATTATAAATACAATCCACTGGCCATGATGCCCAAGCTGCACCATTGAAACAATATGGATCTCAAATCTTGAAATATGAAAAGTGGTGAACCCAATAGCTATTGCAAGTATCGTTTTGACTTACTCGAACTGGTGGGTGGTAAGGACACACCCATTTTCTTGGATCTTCTTCATGGCTTCAAAGATGTACATTCCCTTTCTATACTTGATCTCTCCTTGCATTTTAGTCTGGACTAGCACTCGTCACATCCTATACAAGTTCACCAGCCTCGGATCTATGTCAGGTACATCATAGCTAATGATGGCCCTCTAGGTAATATGCATAGGAGATAGGTAGATAATAGGTTGCCCTAGTTCCTTGCATACATATGATTGCATCCTGCAAGCACAAGTGATCGTCATGGCATTGTTAGTTTGATCCTAATGAACATACCTATAGCAATGCAAAGGTGTAATCACTTACATGGCAAAAAGGCTGACTTGGGTGACGTCGAGGTCGTTGCATCGCAATAGCCTATGCATGTTGTGGAAGACAACAGAGAAATCACAATCATCTTCCAAGTGGAAGTACTTCTTAGGGACCTTGACAACGAATTCCTTCATGCCTAACTTCGCAGCATGCATATACTAGAGATGGAACCTCTGAACCTCCCATGGCTCCTCCTAGATGAGCTGGCCCAAGGGCAACATGAACTTGCCATTCTCGAAGTTATCAGGGCAATCTAGATGTCGGGGTTTGGTCCCGCGGGGGTACTAAGCCAACGAGTGAATCAAGTGCTGCGTGTCCCTAATCTGGATGGTGATGCAAGGAGGATACACGAAGATTTATCCTGGTTCGGGCAAAAGAAGGCCCTACATCCAGCGGGGAGGGGGAGTATTGTATTTCCTTGCACCTAAGTGCTTGTGTAGGGGTTACAAGCTGTGAGAGAGGGAACCGAGCCCAGGTCTCAAAGGAAAAATGAGAATACAAGGGAGGTTGGTTTTTCATGGTCTGTGGTTTGTGGTTCGTCTGCCTTTGCTTTGCTTGTGCTTCGGCTTCTTGCTTGTCGCTAGCCTGTTTTGTAGAGCCCCGGCCTGCCCTTTTATAGAGTAAGAGGAGGCTGGGACGCCGGGGGTGCCTTTGAGATGAAGTTTTGTCGATCCCTGTGGAGGTGGCTATAGCGACATGCCTCGGGAATGGCTGGGTTGAGGACGGGTCAAGGACGGGTGGATAAGGCTGAATCCCTGAGATCATGGCTGTAGCGACGTAGAGGACGAGACGGTGAAAAGACCCCGAGTCCTGTGCCACATCGGCCTTTCCTCCCTGCTGACCGATGGTTGGTTGAGGCTGGGTTGAGGATGGGTCAAGGACGGGTGGATAAGGCCGAATCCCCGAGATCGTGGGGGTACGGTCCTTATCGTATCCTCCCTTGAGGGTGATCAGTGGCAAAACAGTGCACAATATGGTGTGTACAGTGACAGGTTTTCACCTCCCATCCCGGGATGGGAGGTAAAAAGTAAGATTTGACACCGGTACTGCCTCCACGTCGGTCACAGCTGCAGCCATGACGGTAGGAAGTAGTAGGTAGTCGCAATAAATGCTCTGACTTTTGTCTCAGAGTAAGTGAATAAGGTGGGTCGAGTGGTCTGACCCGGGGTCGTGCGAGTCGAAGATTTCCCGATAGTCGAGACGCCTCATCGAACGAGCCTCGTGCGAGTCGGAACGTAGTTGAGGTGTCCTGTCGAGGGTGCCTCGTACGAGTCGGAACGTAGTCGAGGCATCCCGCTGAGGGAGCCTTGTATGAGTTAGAACGTAGTCGAGGCATCCCGCCGAGGGAGCCTTGTATGAGTCGGAATGTAGTCAAGGCGTCCCGTCGAGCTGGCCTCGTACGAGTTGGAACGTAGTCGAGGTATCTCGTCTGCTATTTTGGCTCATTTCGTTTGCAGGTAGCATTTTATTTTTCTTAATCGTTGATTGTGGGTACCCCTAGTTTTAGGTACCCGACACTAGAGTAAGGGGCCGAATTGCCGGCGGGGTTCATGGCCTGTAATTGATACAAGGAATAGTGGAAAAGTGTGTTAGCATCATCTACGCACACATAATCAAGTTGACTATGTTTGGTTGCCATTAGCATGTATACCCTTCGAATGTCGTTGTGTACGAGAACTCGTTTTCTATATTGAAGGCTGCCTAACTCTCCGGGTGTGGTTCATGTCTTCCTTATTCCATAGGACTGTCATGCCAAGAATACCTCGGATGTACCTTTCCCCTCTTTAGTGGGAATGTTGATTTCTTCTTCATAATCATTGTGGGTCCAAGTCATGGTCACCTTGGCATAGTTGGGTGGGATTAGGTTGTTGTTATACAGGGCACCGCTTTCGAGGGGTAGTGTAACTCCTATGGCTACTTCCTTCTTCCTCGATAACTTGCAACCGAAGGGAATCACAAGTGTGCATTCTCTTGGTTGCACGATGTCATCGACCAAGTACCTATGGAGTCCTCTAGTCGATGACCCTAGTCCTAGAGCCTGACTCCCTGGTACCTGCAGACCAACCTGGCAAAGAATCTGCGACCGCAACTCCACCATCTTGGGGTTGGTTCTCGTGAAAGCCTCTTGTATTGACTTGTTGATCATGTCCTTCATTGCCACCTCATGGCCTTGCTGGATGCCTTACTAGATGAGCCCTTCCTTGTACGCCTGCCTCGTGTGGTGTGATCTCATGTTGGATTGCTAGGAGTCCATGTTCTTCTAGCTCTACCTCGAGGATATGCCCCGGACGTGGCTGCGGTGCTCGGGGTTTCCCAGCGCCTCGGTCAGCATGTCATGATCCCTATGAGGTTCGAACACCTCATGGTTTTTTGTCACAGTGATTGAGAGCAAAGCCTTCTCTGCCTCTTCGGTCTGTGGCTCATTGTACTTGGTCCTGCCCGCCTTTAGCTTCTTCGGCCGACGGGCATAGAAGAAGTCACATGACCTCTCATCAACGCCTTCAAACGGATTCTCCTGCCTGGCCGCAGCTGCCTCTCTTTCTTCCTGCCACCACTTCTGCCTCTTAGCGGTGTACCCTGTCATGCCCAAGTGATGGTGGAGTGTGTTCCTCTTTGCAAGCTCGAAGAACTTCTCACCCTTGTCCTTTGCTTCTTCGCTACTCATCTTTTCAACGAACTCTTCCTAGATGTGACGCTTGATGAAGCTGTAGTCTTCAAAGGGTGTCTTCCCTTTCTTCACATATTTGTTATTGAGTTGTGATCGCAAGTTGCGAAGCGCTTTGCCTGCAATATACAGAGCATGCCCCTTGCACAGTTCTTGTCACACCCAAAACTGATTTCTATAGCAGTCTACAATGTTTCTGTTATATCTCAAGATATGGACATGAGAAATTTATGAAACTTTACTTGAAATAACTAGACTTCAGTATATTTCCAAACCTACTGGACTTACCTTTTTATCTATTTTGAGCTAAGAGATATACCTGTTCTAAGTTGAGGTTACTGCACCTCTGGAATTCTGGAACAGTTTTGCTAAGTTCTATTTTTTATTAATTTAATGACAGAACCTGGAAAATTATTATTAATAAAAGTTGTAGATAATTTCATAAGCTTTCCAACCATGTAAAGATCACTTCATTTTGATCTTTGTAGCTCGAGTTATGCCAGATTTACTGAACTACTAAAATTGGAATTCGCCCAGAAATTTTCTGCATTACTTCCTTATCTTGTATAAGTGAATATATCATTGGATATCTTTGAATCTCATTGATTTGCCTTGGAATCTTACATTAGAGATGATTATGGTTATCTAGTATAAAAGGAGATGCAAGTTACATTGGTGTCCCCTAGTTTCTTTTTCTTAAGGGGGTAGCAAAGTTGTGAGTGTTGCAAGATGAAGGTTTCGTATGTCCTAGTGCTTCACTTGGAAGAAGTGATTATCTATATGATTGGAAGTCTACTCATGTTGTAGTGTTGTTTGCTTGGGATCAGTGCTTTATTGGATCATCTACAAGAAGCTCGGGTATTCGTCAAGACTGGTCTTCACTTCAAGCTATCATTAGTTGGGAGTTCAACATTCAATTCAACATACTCTATACAAGTTAGCATGGACGACATAGGAAGGAGATGTTGGAAGTCTATAGTTAGTTTCATGAAAACTTAGATGACATCACCCCCATATCAAGTATGTTTAGTAAGTTTTAAATGAAGGACTTATCATTAGCAGCAAGCCTTAAAGAAAGTGTTGCCTTCAATGACACTGCCAGGTGGAACAAAATCTTTGTTAAGTAGGGTAGTGTCCGCTACCATCATTAATCTCAAGCGACGAGGTACGAAGAACTGAAGATCAAACTTTATCTTTTTTGTCATCTTTTGGCTATACTCAATCCATGTCTTATATCTCATCAGCACAAATCAAAGAAGCATGAAGACTTGAAGATTAGCGTTATCTATCTCTCTAGTCTCTCTGAATCTCGTTCCCACCTTATCCTATCTTTTAAAGAGTAGTATGTCTTCCTTAGCTTATATCTCTATTTTTAGATGCCCAAAAATCATGGATAAATTCTGGACAATAGTAGACTTCAATATCTTTCTCTGACCATAAGAACCACCCTGATAGCTATTATGATTTGGGAGTTAAGAAAATCACAAGGCGACGCATCTGTGCTGTCAGCAACCTGGAATAGTTTCTGTTGTGCACAGTTTTCGACTACCTTAACTGCAGAATCTGAAGAAGTGTTCTATAAAAACGTTGTAGTAAATTTGATAAGCTTTGCAATGGTATAAGCTACAACATCATTGGATTAATAGAACTTGAGTTATAACTGTATTTCTACACTGCCATTTTTCTGCTCATGAGGAAGTGTAGGTTACTTGTTTTTGCACATGCTCATGAATCTCTTTGGGATGCCAGAAGGACATAATGGTAGTCATCACTCAAAAACAAATGCAAGCTATCCTTTGGTGTTCTCTAGTTGATCTCTTCTTAAGGGGTTTGCCGAACTAAAAGACGATACAAGATGGAGCTTTATATGTTTTGTTTCGTCACCTAGAAGCATCAGCTATCTACATGGTTGCAAAGTCATTATCAAGCGCCGGTATCTTTTCCCAGGGTGGGTAACCTATTAGAACCATCTACAAGGATCATAAGGGCCTAAGGGACACCTTTACAAAGTGGTTTTTGAGCTTGTGGCATCATCATTGGATAAGAGTTGATCAAGGAAGAGTGAAGAATTGCAGATCAACTTTATCTTCCTCCCTGGTCTCTCCAAATCTCGGGACGAGATTCCTGTTAAGTGGGGTAGAATTGTCACACCCAAAATTTCCTATTTTTGGTTGTGCATGAAAAACACTAAATAAAATAAATGATTTCAATATTTGAATAAATTTATTAGATAAGTTAAGTTGCTGCTAATTTAAATATAGAAAATTGTGGTTTTAAACTTTTCTATATTAATTTGATAATGTGGTGTTTGTGTGATGCTTGTCTTTGGTGTTGGTGAGTGCTATTATTTTCAAAATACCATAGGACAACGTTTACTTCTCATCGGAAAACTTGTTGGCATTTTTTGGATTTAAATTTTCAATTTCCATGAGCTTAATCTTTTTCCTTGATCTCTTCATCAATCTTTTCATGAGTCCAAACCTATTTAGTTGAGTTCCTTATCTTTCCAAGAGTCTCCAGAATTTTTTCCGTGATTTTTCTGAGCTCCGAGCTATTTTTCACGGCCAAAAAGGTAATTTTAGATTTTTTTGAAATTATTTTATTCGCAGAATTAAAATAATCCCGAAATTAAGAAAATCCAAAAAGTTTCCAAACCCTACAACTATATATATGCCGATGTAGCCCTCGACGCCCTGATTTCAGAAGTACAACCCTTATTGCGAGCCGCCGCACGTAGCTCCCTCCACCTCTCGCTGAAGTTCTGCATCTACAGCTTGTGTTCTGGCAAACTCTCCGACGAGCTTTTCCGGCCAAACCGTCGCGTCCCGATGCCAGCCACCACCACCAAGAGGCAGCCCTCGTCGTTCTCTACACCGTGGTATATCCGTTTGCGCGAATCCATCACCGTTTTATCGAGTTCCCATCTCATCTCGCTTCTCTCCACTAAGGTTCCACCATGGCTGACCGAAGCTCCTCCAAGCCCAAGGTAGAAGATATTATTTACAGTTTTGCCACTAAACTTGTTTTGAGCATAAAATCTTCGCTTTAACTCCGATTTGACCCGTTCAAGTTGCGTTAGGTTCGTATTTGTGAGCTCTACATGTTAGTATAGCTATACAGTAGGTTTGTGAAATTTAATTTTTGAGTTCATATTAAAGTAATTATTTATCTATAGAAAATCTTAGAAAATTCATTACTTTTACGTTTTAAATCCGAATTTCGTGATCTTTACGTCTGTGTGATCGTAGTTGTAAGGTCCTAGATGGCTAGAGGGGGGGTGAATAGCCTATAAAAATTCTATAAAATCCACTAAGCAAACTTGTTAGAATAACAAACGGCGTAAAGCGAGTTTTGCTTAGCCAAAGGTTGTGATGCAAGCCTCCTATCCACAAGTCTAGTAGATTAAGATCTCTAGTTCACACAAGAGCTATGTCACTAAAGTTACACTAGAGAACAAGCTAACAACACTACTAGCAAAGCTACTACTAGAGCTACACAAGATAATCTAGTGAATGTAAATGCAAGAGAGAGGATTGTGATTCTTATACCGATGGTGGAGTGAAGATGTTGCCAATCACCAAGAAGATATATAATCAATCAATATTGACAACAATACAATATGAAGACAAGTCACCGGGAGACAAAAGACACAATATTTTTGTTCACCCGGTGTTCACTTGTGCACCGACAAGCTACGTCACCGGTTGTGTCGACCAACACTTAGATGATTTCCCGGTGTGACCCTCAAGTCACTTGCCCCTCAAGGCACGCCCCGCAAGGCACCGCAAGACACCACTCTCAAGTGAGGTAACTCAATGACACGCATATTCCACTAGAGTTGCTTTTGGCGTCCTGCCGAGGAAAGCACAAGAACCTCTCACAATCAACTGGAGGTGGCCAAGAACAATCACCTTCTCTTGCCAACGCCTCCAACAATCTCCAAGCCGGCTAGGAGCGGTACTCTCCAAGAATAACAAGAAATCCACCGGCTAAACCACCCACAAGTGCCACTAGATGCCCTCAAGCTATGCAATGCACTTTGGGATCACTCAATCTCACTTTTGATTTGCAATCAAGCAAGAGAGATGAGTGGGAGGAGATGCTTTAGCTCAAAGGATGCACAAGAGTGTTAGAAATGCCAAGTGAACTCCCCAAGGGCCGGCCAACGAGTATTTATAAGCATCCCAAACAAATAGAGTCGTTGCTACTCCACTGAGTAAATTTCGGGACGACCGGACGCGGTGGTCAGTAGAGTGACTGGACGCGGTGGTCAGTAGTGTATAAACTTGTTTTGACCGGACGCGGTGGTCAGTAGAGTGACCGGACGCGGTGGTCAGTAGCGTGCTCCAATGGCTAGTTTTCGCTCGTATAAACTTGTTTTGACCGGACGCGGTGGTCAGTAGCGTGTATAAACTTGTTTTGACCGGACGTGGTGGTCAGTAGAGTGACCGGACACGGTGGTCGGGTTCCAGTAAGCTCCCGAAGTGACCGGACGCGTCCGGTCATCACTGACCGGACTCGCTGCAGCGTCCGGTCACTTTTGCCCACGAAAAATACTGACCGGACGCGGTGGTCGACACTGACCGGACGTGGCGGTCGACACTGACCGGACGCGGTGGTCACGAGTCCGGTCACAGACCACTCTCCGGTAAAACGGCGATATCTCTTAGCTCCGAACTCCGATTTCGATGATCTTGGACATTTTGGAAAGCTTACTCAGAGGGCTACACAACCCACTAAAGCACTTGATCTAGTTCACAATGGATCAAAGCAGTATTTCACTCCAAGAGCCATCCTAGTGTCCGGAGAACACCGAAAAACCTCTCTCTCTTCACCAAGTTGATCAAAATCAACTCCAACACCTTCTCCGTTGCAAATGTGCCAACACCATCAAGTGTAAATCTCCATGTGCTTGTGTGTTAGCTTTTTCTCAATCATTTTCAAAGGTTTTCCAGTTAGCTTACTAGGCCCTACATGCAATGCACTTCATGAATTCACCTAGTGGCACCCGTGCGTCGAATAACCGATAAGACTTCCCCTCTTAATAGTTCGGCTATCGACCCTAAACCACTCACACCCTCTATGGTGTCTTGAGTGTAAAACAAAATGGCCCTATGGTTATACCTTTGCCTTGAGCCCATTTTGTTTCTCCAAATGATATGATCCACTTCATAGCATCACATGACCGTCTCGATCCATCGACCTTGACTTCACTTGCTCTTCACCGTTGCATCGGTCCATCGGTGCCAAGTCTTGCTCAAGCTTCACCATCGCATGGTCCTTCGCTTCAAAGCCTCAACTAGCCCTTCACCTTCACAACCGGTCCATCAAGCCAAGCCTCATCTTGGTCTTCACCACTTTGGTCATATGAGTCAATGTCATGTCTCATATTCGATGACCACCTTTATCTAAATCATCCACTTAGATACAAAGGTTAGTCCTAGGTTTCATCAATTAGCCAAAACCAAACTAGGGACTTTCAATCTCCCCCTTTTTGGTAATTGATGACAACCCTCACAAAGATGATTTTGATAATAAAAGTTTTGAACTTGTCATACTTGTCCAATCATTTTGCTCATAAGTAAAATTTGGACAATTGTCACAAGCTCAGTTTTGGTAGCATTAGCTCCCCCTACATATGTGCATAGAGTTTGGATTGAAAGCTTTGCACATATGCATAGATAGAAGTGTTGGGAGAGTAATTCTACCAAAATGATGCTAAGGTGCAAGAAATGGACCTTTGAAGCGTGATACCAATCGGAGTTGCCTTTTACACCATCCTTAGCATCATGAAGTAACTAGACATCCAACAAAACTCAAGAACCCCGTGAGATCAACATTATATGTAAAGGTTCTTGGACCACTTGTAAAAACTTTAGGCAAGTCTAGATACCACATGTAAACTATTCCTATGCATGCTAGTAGATCATTTCATCATCCAAGTTCTATACTAGCATTTCACCACACAAGCATGTATATTGAATTTAGATACATGTGCAATGAGCAAGTCATATGAAAATGCACAAACAAATGCAACAACTTTGTTTATGAGCTTGCTCCCCCTACTTGTGTGCATCAAAAAAATTTTATTTACCCCTTTATCATGTTGAATCATCTTTTTCTCTCCCCCTTTGTCAACAACTTACCCAAAAATGGGATCAAATTGTGGAGAGAAGAAAAATGTTTGATGGAGTAGGTAAAATTTATCAAATTTGGTTCAACCTAGAACACTTGCCAAAGATATTTAATTCGATTTGAACCAAAGACAAGCTTCTTCACACCTCCTAATAAGGGTTATCTTGCCTATGTTGAATTAAACACTTATAGCAAATCTTCTAGATTCAACACTAGGTTTGCAAGCTCACAAACATGTCATATGCCACCACTAGATCAAAACAAACATAGAGGCAATAGTGGTAACATATATCCATCAAATTCATTTGATTTATCATGAATGCTCATGCATACCACTTAATATGTCTACATGCTCTAGCAAGTCCTTAGCATAGGATGAATGACATGTCAATCAACTTTACCTTGCAATGTCGAAGGAGAGGCATGTCAATAAGTGGGTGGAGTGCATTCAACTCATGTTTGAGAAATCAAGAATGTTCAATTCATTCCTTAGCTTGCAAAACCTCTTTTCATCAAGTGGCTTAGTGAGAATATCGGCAAGTTGATCATCGGTGCCAATACTTTCAATGGCAATATCTCCCTTTTGTTGATGATCTCTAATGAAATGATGCCTTATGTCAATATGCTTTGTTCTTCCATGTTGAACCGGGTTTTGTGTCATCTTGATTGCACTTTCATTATCACATAGCAATGGCACATTCTTGAAGTTGAGGCCATAATCCTTCAAAGTTGATTTCATCCATAGTAATTGTGCACAACAACTCCCCGCACTCACATATTCGGCTTCGGCGGTAGATATTGCCACACTATTTTGTTTCTTTGAGGACCATGACACAAGTGATCTTCCAAGTAATTGACATGTGCCACTTGTGCTCTTTCTATTGATCTTGCAACCCCCATAGTCGGAGTCCGAATATCCAATCAATTCAAACTTTGACCCCTTGGGATACCATAGTCCAACATCTCTTGTTTGCTTCAAGTACCTCAATATTCTCTTTGCGGCCGTGAGATGACTTTCTCTAGGTGAGGCTTGATATCTAGCACACATGCAAACACTAAACATGACATCCGCCCTTGATGCGGTGACATAGAGTAGACTTCCAATCAAGGACCGATATTCCTTTTGATTCACCATTTTGCCATCAAGATCACTATCCAAATTTCCATTGGTACCCATTGGAGTTGAAATTGGCTTTGCATCTTGCATTCCAAACTTCTTCAACATGTCCCTTATGTATTTCCCTTGACTCACAAATGTCCCATTCTTCAATTGCTTGACTTGGAGACCAAGGAAGTAGCTAAGTTCACCAATCATAGACATTTCAAACTCTTTGGCCATCATAGCACCAAATTCTTCACAATAAGCTTGATCGGTTGATCCAAAGATGATGTCATCAACATATATTTGCACTATGAATAGATCATTTCTAATCTTCTTGGTGAATAGAGTTGTATCAACCTTGCCCATCTTGAATCCCTTAGAGAGAAGGAAATCCCTTAGCCTCTCATACCATGCTCTAGGTGCTTGCTTTAAGCCATATAAAGCCTTCTTCAACTTGTACACATGGTTGGGTTTCTTGTCATCTTCAAATCCGGGCGGTTGCTCAACGAAGACTAACTCATTGATAATCCCATTAAGAAATACACTTTTGACATCCATTTGATATAGTTTGATGTTGTGTGCACAAGCATAAGCTAATAGAATCCTTATTGCCTCCAATCTTGCCACGGGAGCATATGTCTCATCATAGTCAAGACCTTCAACTTGAGTGTAACCTTGAGCAACTAGTCTTGCTTTGTTTCTCACTACAATACCATCTTGATCTTGCTTGTTTTTAAACACCCACTTGGTTCCAATCACATTGTAGTCATTTGGCCTTTCTACCAACTCCCAAACATCATTTCTTGTGAAATTGTTAAGCTCTTCTTGCATAGCCATGATCCAATTGGCATCCCTCAAAGCTTCTTCTATCTTCTTTGGTTCTATGGTTGACACAAATGATGCATGCTCACAAAACATAGCCAATCTTGATCTTGTTTGCACACCACTTCTAATATCACCAATAACACTATCAATGGGGTGATCTCTTGCAACATGTTATGGTTGGAGTACTTGCACTTGATTGCTTGAGCTTGGTTGATCACTTGATGTATCTTGATGAGATGTACTAGCACCAAGATCTTGCACTTGAGAGTCACTAGCTAGCTTGAATGGAGAGTTTAGCACTTGATCTTTATCATCATCTTGAATATCAATTACTTGCTTTGCTCTAATGTCCCCAATGTCCATGTTCTTCATTGCTTCCACTAATTGAGTTCCACCAACATCATCTAGATTCTCTTCTTCATCTTGTGACCCATTGGTTTCATCAAATTGCACATCATGGACTTCTTCTAGAATGCCACTTGAGTTGTTCCAAACTCTATAAGCTTTGCTTGTAGTTGAATAACCAAGTAGGAACCCCTCATCACATCTATTGTCAAACTTCCCCAATCTAGTGCCCTTCTTTAAGATATAGCATTTGCAACCAAACACCCTAAAGTAAGAAATATTGGGCTTTCCTCCATGAAGTAGCTCATATGGGGTCTTCTCTAGCAATGGATGACAATATAGTCTATTGATGTAGTAGCAAGCGGTATTGATTGCTTCATCCCAAAATGATTGACTTACATTGTACTCATGAAGCATTGATCTAGCCATATCAAGCAATGTTCTATTCTTCCTCTCAACTAGGCCATTTGATTATGGAGTGTACTTGGCCGAGAATTGATGTCCAATACCATAGTGATCACAAAGTTCTTCAATTCTTGTATTCTTGAACTCACTTTCATTGTCACTTCTCACTTTCTTGATTCTAATCTCAAACTCATTGTGAATGATGAGGACATCTCAGCCATGCGTGCTTCCTCGAGTGACAATCATTCACCATCCAACATGAATATCACAAATCCAGGACCACTTACAAGAAGTCGTGCTAAGAAACTACAAGAGCAGGTGAATTCGTTCCTAATTGATCTTAATTCTAACACTTGTGAGAATGTTATACTACCTAAGAGTGCTACTTTGGTTGTACTTAGGAAAATACATGAAGAGGAGAAAGAATCCGACCACCAGCTCGGACCAGACCACCGACCACCAGCTTGGGCCAGTCCAGCGTGACGGAACCAGCAGAAAGAATCGACCATAACTCTTGATTCACAAAAGCTATGAAGGTCCATGAGGACATTTTGGAAAGCTTATCAAGTCTATTTTCCAATGCAATAAGCCCCGACCAGATTGGAATTTTCCCCATAGCGTCCGACCAGATTTAGTGAGGAGTGGTCAGGTGGTCAACAGCATGCATGTTGTTCAAGTTCCCGTGCAAAACTGTACCAGTATACGATGTTACATGGTGCGTGGCATATATGGATGGAAAGCTTGTTGAGTCTAGTTTCACACTCAAGAAACGGATCATCATTTGCACTTCCCACTAGGGAGTTATGACACTTTTAGTGGAGACTGCTTTGGAAACTGACAGCCGCGTGGACTCCTGGAAACTCATTTCGTGGAAGCCTTTTCACATTCTAGTCTTTTTATTTTCCATCTCGTGATCACACCTATACTGGAGGGTTGTTCCTTGTATAAATACTCCTATGCTTGTAAAGAAAAGAGGACTTTTGATAATCTGAATACAGACCACTTTGTTCAGCTGTGTGCTAACAAAAACCAGAGAGAGATCTCTACCCCTTTGCTCTTGTGTTTTCCTTCGCGGAGATTACAGAAGCGGCCGCGTCATCGGCACCCAATCCGTGCTCCTGGTCCATTGATTCCAGGTTGCGTAGGTTGGTTTCTTTGAGAGTGTGGTTGGGCGAATCCTTGGTTCAGGCTGCCGTATAGAGACGGTGGTTGGCTCCTTGTGCATGTCGTCAGGTTGCACTAGTTATCGCTGCTTGCAGCAAGTTATCGGCTGTTATCAGCTAGTTATCAAGATCAAGATCCTACGTCGTGAAGATCGGGACAATAACCTCATCATTTGGTATCAGAGCCTTCGTTGCCACGGTAGGAATCTTTACCCTTAGCTACATATATATCGTGTTTGTCCTATCCACCAAAAAGCCAGAAAAATATTTTACTATAGCCCTTTGTTTCAATCTGTTATTCTTGTGAGTTTTGTTAAGTTGCAGTCCATTAGAGTCTTTGTTTTAGTTGCTGATCATATTATCCTTCGTGTGTCCTTTGTGCCTCTTTGTTTTATATATATCTGAATTTTCCCATATATATAAAAAAATCAGAAACCCGTATCATCCTTCGCGTTAACTTTGATCCTATAAAGTTATAGCTGACGGTTGTGTCTTGTTTCTATAAAAAAAACAAGTGTGCACGTGTTATATCTGATCCTGTTCTTATTTATATAAAAAAGTGTCAAAAAAAGAAGAAAGAAAAGTTAAAAAAAAGAGTTGAGAAAATAGTGAAAGAATAGTTGAAAGATCAGTTTGTTATATGCACAAGTTCTGAAATTTTAATCAATTACACAACCAGATAGCTATCCTTTCTTTCGTGCAAAATTTTGCTTGGGTTTGATTGCAACACTTGCATCCTAAGCATACTCCTTGTTTGCATCAAATCTGAATTTTCTTTGCGCGTGTGTTTGATCCATTTACATCACTCATAACTTGTGGTCAGCACTAGGCATTGAACTTCTAGTTTGGACTGTGATTTAGCCTTACAATATCTAGAATTCAGATTGCATTCCTTGTGAATTTTTCCCCACCAAGCTCCACATAAAAGCCACTGTCATAGGAAAACTGATCTTGTATTCGCTTAACCATCACTTTCTTGTTACCACCTCACATTGGCCTTCTGTAATCCACAGGAATTCATAAGAGCTTCGGTTGGTAAGAGAGGTGAGGTTGAGAGATTCCATATATATTTCCTATTCTACATATATTCTTGTTTGGCCTAGCTAACTTTACAGGAAGATGAGTGGAAATGAGATTGAGGATTGTGTCACTATGGCACAATTTAATGAGCTGAAGCAAAGTTTGGAAGATAAGCAAGATCGATTGTCACGAGATTTTCAGACTCTTATGGCTGAAATCAGAGATCAACGCCAACCTCGTGATGGTGTAAGCAACCATGGAGAAGATGCTAATGAAGCTGAAGAAGAAGCTGCTGCTCGACTTGCAAGAGAACAACGGAGACGTAGAGAGCGAGCTGCTGTACATGCGAGAAGGCCTCCACCTCTAGGGCGTCGAGGAGGTGGTAGAGGTGCTGATCATGATCGTGGGAGTGTTGGCCTAGAAGAAAGTGGGACTAAACAAGAGGATGAAGAAGAAGAAGAGGAGGAGGTTGAACAGCCCCATAATGATGGCCGTCGTCACCGAGGTAATCGTGGGCGTAATCGGCCCAATGAAGAGAGGTTTGGTAAATTAAAATTCAACATGCCTAAGTTTGATGGAGGATCTGATCCTGAAGCATATCTTACATGGAAGTTGAAGGTTGATAAAATTTTTCGCTTGCATAATTATTCTGAGCAAAAGAAGATGGCCATGGCTGCTCTTGAGTTTGATGGATATGCTCTAATCTGGTGGGAACAAATGCTTAATGACAGAGAAGAAGCTGGGCAAGGTGCAGTCCGTTTATGGGCTGAAATGAAAAGAGAAATGAGGGCAAGGTTTGTCCCCAAACATTACCGTCGTGATTTATTTGACAAGCTGCAGAATCTGAAGCAAGGAAGCCTTAATGTTGATGAGTATTATAAAGAGATGGAGAAGGCAATGATTCGAGCCAATGTATATAAAGATGAAGAGCAAACTATTGCACGTTTTATGTCAGGGCTCCATCGCAATATTCAACGCATTGTTGAATTTCAGCAGTACCGTAATCTCATTGAATTGGTACATCAAGCTAGCAAGGCTGAGCGTCAATTACAGTAGGACATGAAGTCTAACAGAGGAGTATCTTTCAGCACAAGAAGTACGCCAAGTGGTAGCAAATTCACACCAAGAGGTAGTGCAAGCAGAGGTATAACTTCCAACTCAAGTGGTGGTACAAGATCAAATAATTTTGGTGCTTCTAGTGGGAAGGAGCTGGCTGCTCCAAATGAGAAGAACAAATCAGCAATCTCATCACCTACTTCAGTGGGATCTTCAACCAAGAGTAGTGGAATTCAATGCTTCAAGTGTGGAGGTCGTGGTCATGTTATACGGGAGTGTCCCAATAATAGAACCATCATTGTGAATGACCAAGGAGAATATGAATCTGCTAGTGATGAAGAACATGAAGATACTGAAGGAGAAGATAATCCTGAAAAGGAAGTCTGTGCATTTGAAACTGGTGCTGCTCTTGTTGTAACTCAAATTTTGAGTGTGCAAATGAGTGAAGCTGAAAATGGACAGCGGCACAATCTTTTCCAAACTAGAGCCAAGGTTGAAGACAAGGTGTGCAAGGTAATCATTGATGGTGGAAGTTGCCACAATCTTGCTAGTAAAGAAATGGTTGACAAGCTTGGTCTAAAGCTGCTGAAACATCCTCATCCCTATCATGTCCAATGGTTAAATAATTCGGGTTCCATTAAGATTGCACAAAGAGTGAAAGTTCCTTTCAAGATTGGTGAATATGTTGATACTGTGGAATGTGATGTGGCACCCATGACAATGTGTCATATGCTGTTGGGAAGACCATGGCAATATGATCGGTCATCTCTGCATTGTGGTCGGACCAATGAATACACCATCAAGTGGAAGGGAAAGGAGTTGATACTTAAACCCATGACACCACAGCAAATCCTAGCTGAGCACTTGCAAAAGAGCTCTGTTGTGAGGAATGAGAGTGGAAAAGAAGGAGAGAAAAAGAATTTGAGTGCCTTCCACAAATCGGAGAGTGAGAGCCACAAGCCAAACATGAGAGATAACAAAAAAAGAGAGGGAGAGAACTTAGTGATGATAGCCACCAAATCTGAAATGAGAGATGTGAGGAGAAACCCAGATCAAGTATTAATCATACTTGTGTGCAAGGACACATTGCTTTCAGCTAATGACTTAACTTCTGTCCCTAGTGTTGTTGCACGTGTTTTGCAGGAATATGAAAATGTTTTTCCAGAAGAAACACCTACTGGACTTCCTCCTTTGCGTGGCATTGAACATCAAATTGATTTCATCCCTGGAGCTGCACTCCCAAACCGTCCAGCATACCGCACCAACCCCGAAGAAACCATGGAAATTCAAAGGCAAGTACAAGCACTTTTAGATAAAGGTTATGTGCGTGAAAGTTTAAGTCCTTGTGCTGTCCCTGTGATTTTAGTGCCAAAGAAAGATGGTTCATGGAGGATGTGTGTAGATTGCAGAGCCATCAATAACATCACTGTTTGTTATTGTCATCCTATTCCTAGGCTAGATGATATGCTTGATGAATTGAGTGGATCTATGATATTTTCTAAAATTGATTTGAGAAGTGGTTACCATCAAATTAGAATGAAAATTGGAGATGAATGGAAAACTGCATTTAAAACAAAGTTTGGGCTGTACGAATGGTTAGTTATGCCTTTTGGTTTGACTAATGCACCTAGTACATTCATGAGATTGATGAACCATGTCTTGCGAGCATTCATTGGAAAATTTGTTGTTGTTTACTTTGATGATATCCTAATTTATAGCAAGACATTGGAAGAACATGTTGATCATATTCAGCAAGTGTTAGACGTGCTCAGGAAAGAAAAATTATTTGCTAACCTAGAGAAGTGCACATTTTGTACAGATCAGGTTGTGTTTCTTAGTTTTGTTGTTTCAGGTTCAGGAATTAAAGTTGATGAATCAAAGGTGAAAACAATCAAGGATTGGCCAACTCCTAAAAATGTAAGCCAGGTGAGAAGTTTTCATGGACTTGCTGGTTTTTACAGGAGATTTGTGAGAGATTTTAGCACAATAGCTGCTCCATTGAATGAGTTAACGAAGAAAGGTGTTGCCTTCCAATGGGGTGAGCCACAAGAGAAAGCTTTCCAAGAATTGAAGAAAAGATTATCCGAAGCCCCCTTGCTTGTGTTGCCGGATTTCACAAAAACCTTTGAGGTTGAATGTGACGCAAGTGGGATTGGAATTGGAGGAGTTCTCATGCAAATTGGACAGCCTGTGGCCTACTTCAGTGAGAAGTTGGGAGGAGCACAACTGAACTATTCAGTGTATGACAAAGAGTTGTATGTTTTGGTAAGAGCACTTGAGACTTGGCAACATTACTTATGGCCAAAAGAATTTGTTATTCATTCAGACCATGAGGCCTTGAAATATTTAAAAGGACAATCAAAACTGAACCGTAGACATGCTAAATGGGTTGAATTCATTGAAACTTTTCAATATGTTGTGAAATATAAGAAAGGTAAGGAAAACATTGTCGCTGATGCTTTATCTCGTAAAAATGTTTTGTTAAATCAACTCGATGTTAAAGTGCCAGGACTTGAACACATAAAAGAATTATACTCTGTTGATCATGACTTTTCAGAACCTTATGCAAAATGTACAACAGGAAAAGGTTGGGAAAAATATCATGTACATGATGGATTCTTGTTTAGAGCTAACAAATTGTGTGTTCCCAATTGCTCTGTTAGACTCTTGTTGTTACAGGAAACACATGCAGGTGGATTGATGGGTCATTTTGGATGGAAAAAGACATATGACATGTTGGCTGACCATTTTTATTGGCCGAAGATGAGAAGGGATGTCGAAAGATTTGTGCAAAGATGCATCACTTGCCACAAAGCTAAGTCAAAACTGAACCCCCATGGTTTATATACTCCCTTGCCTGTTCCTAGTGCTCCTTGGGAAGACATTAGCATGGATTTTGTTTTAGGTTTACCAAGGACAAAGAGGGGGAGGGATTCAATTTTTGTTGTTGTTGATCGGTTCTCTAAAATGGCACATTTTATACCATGTCATAAAAGCGATGATGCTTCCCACGTAGCCTCTCTATTTTTCAGGGAAATTGTGAGGTTGCATGGCATGCCCAAGACGATTGTTTCAGATCGTGACACTAAGTTTTTGAGCTACTTTTGGAAGACGTTATGGGCAAAACTCGGTACAAGGTTGTTGTTTTCTACCACTTGCCACCCTCAAACGGATGGGCAAACTGAAGTCGTGAATAGAACACTTTCTATGTTGCTGCGAGCCTTGATCAAGAAGAACTTGAAGGAATGGGAGGAGTGCTTGCCACATGTGGAATTCGCTTACAACAGGGCAGTACACTCTACAACTAATATGTGTCCTTTTGAAGTAGTATATGGTTTCAAACCACTTGCTCCGATCGATTTGTTGCCTTTGCCATTGCAGGAAAGACCTAACATGGAAGCCTCCAAGCGTGCATCTTATGTCAAGAAGATTCATGAGAAGACCAAAGAAACAATTGAGAAAAGGTCCAAGTACTATGCTGAATGGGCGAACAAGCATCGCAAGAAGGTGACATTTGAACCTGGAGATTTAGTTTGGGTACACCTTCGCAAAGACCGCTTTCCAGAGAAGCGCAAATCCAAGTTGATGCCACGAGGAGATGGTCCATTCAAAGTGTTGTCCAAGATCAATGATAATGCTTACAAGATTGATCTCCCTGAAGATTATGGTGTTAGCAAATCCTTCAATGTTGCTGACTTGACACCATTCTTCGGACTAGAAGAATCAGAGTCGAGGACGACTCCTTTTCAAGAGGGGGAGGATGATGAGGACATCTCAGCCATACGTGCTTCCTCGAGTGACAATCATTCACCATCCAACATGAATATCACAAATCCAGGACCACTTACAAGAAGTCGTGCTAAGAAACTACAAGAGCAGGTGAATTTGTTCCTAATTGATCTTAATTCTAACACTTGTGAGAATGTTATACTACCTAAGAGTGCTACTTTGGTTGTACTTAGGAAAATACATGAAGAGGAGAAAGAATCCGACCACCAGCTCGGACCAGACCACCGACCACCAGCTTGGGCCAGTCCAGCGTGACGGAACCAGCAGAAAGAATCGACCATAACTCTTGATTCACAAAAGCTATGAAGGTCCATGAGGACATTTTGGAAAGCTTATCAAGCCTATTTTCCAATGCAATAAGCCCCGACCAGATTGGAATTTTCCCCATAGCGTCCGACCAGATTTAGTGAGGACTGGTCAGGTGGTCAACAGCATGCATGTTGTTCAAGTTCCCGTGCAAAACTGTACCAGTATACGATGTTACATGGTGCATGGCATATATGGATGGAAAGCTTGTTAAGTCTAGTTTCACACTCAAGAAACGGATCATCATTTGGACTTCCCACTAGGGAGTTATGACACTTTTAGTGGAGACTGCTTTGGAAACTGACAGCCGCGTGGACTCCTGGAAACTCATTTCGTGGAAGCCTTTTCACATTCTAGTCTTTTTATTTTCCATCTCGTGATCACACCTATACTGGAGGGTTGTTCCTTGTATAAATACTCCTATGCTTGTAAAGAAAAGAGGACTTTTGATAATCTGAATACAGACCACTTTGTTCAGCTGTGTGCTAACAAAAACCAGAGAGAGATCTCTACCCCTTTGCTCTTGTGTTTTCCTTCGCGGAGATTACAGAAGCGGCCGCGTCATCGGCACCCAATCCGTGCTCCTAGTCCATTGATTCCAGGTTGCGTAGGTTGGTTTCTTTGAGAGTGTGGTTGGGCGAATCCTTGGTTCAGGCTGCCGTATAGAGACGGTGGTTGGCTCCTTGTGCGTGTCGTCAGGTTGCACTAGTTATCGCTGCTTGCAGCAAGTTATCGGCTATTATCAGCTAGTTATCAAGATCAAGATCCTACGTCGTGAAGATCGGGACAACAACCTCATCAGTGAACTCTAGTGAGAAATGTCTTGAAGGTGTCAAACACTTCACTTTTGTCATTTAGAAAGAATACCCATGTGAATCTTGTGAAATCATCCATTATGACAAAGCCATACTTGTTGCCGCCTATGCTTGTGTATGTTGTTGGTCCAAATAGATCCATGTGCATCAAATCAAATGCTTTGCATGTGCTCATTGTACTCTTCTTTGGATGTGAGCTTCCAACTTGCTTCCCGGCTTGACATGCACTACAAAGTTTATTCTTCTCAAATTCAACATCTTTCAAACCATTGACAAGATTGTGAGTTGTAAGCTTCTTCAATTGTTTCATGCTAACATGACCAAGCCTTCTATGCCAAAGCCAACCCATGCTTGATTTGGAGATTAAGCAAGTTGTCAATGAAGTTTCTCTAGCATTGAAGTCAACTAGGTAGAGATTCTCATATCTAAAGCCCTTGAATGCCACATTTGAACCATCCACACTAATAACTTCCACATCATCAACCCCAAAGATGCATTTGTAGCCTAGATCACATATTTGTGCCACGGATAGAAGATTGAAATCCAAGCTTTCAACTAGCAACACATTGGAGATACTCATGTCATTTGATATTGCAATCTTGCCCAAGCCAATAACCTTGCCTTTCTTGTTATTGCCAAATGTGATAGAATCAACACCACTATCATTGTCATTGATTGAGTCAAATATTCTTGATGTACCGGTCATGTGTTGAGTGCACCCACTATCAATAATCCAATGCCTTCCTCCGGCTTTGTAATTGACCTATAAGCAAATCAATGAAGCTTAGGTACCCACTTTTGCTTGGGTCCTTGTAGGTTAGTAACTAAGCTCTTTGGTACCCAAATAGCCTTCTTCTTTGGGCCCACAATTGGTGTACCAATAAACTTAGCTTGCACACCCTTCACACCCTTGGTAAGCACATAGCAAGAATCAAAAGGTATAGCATTAACAAGGTTCTTGCTTTGGTTCTTTTTATTGCAATTATGCTCTAGGTGCCCAACTTGCTTGCATCTATTGCAAAATCGACCATTGCCCTTCACAAAGCTAGGCTTTGGAGTTGCAAAGGCCGACTTGCCTTTCTTGGGGGTGTAGCCCAATCCCTCTTTGTTAAGAGAGAACCTTTGGCTACCCAAGCACTTAAGCAAGCGGGCCTCACCACCATAGGCCTTGCCTAGGGCGTGAGTGAGCTCATCCACCTCTCTCTTGAGAGTCTCATTCTCAACCATTAGTGAGGCATCACAAGTGAAACCATCACTAGTAGTGGAGGTAGAGTTAGTGGTGGTGGATGAAGAGCTACAAGAAGGGTTAGTATTTGACATGATGATAGGTTCATTAAAGGATTCATCAATTATATCACATGTAACACCTATATCACATGATACAACAACCTCCTTCTTTGCTTGTTGCTCAAGTAGCAATGAGTGAGCTTTTTCAAGCTTGGAATGAGCCTTATCAAGATCCTTATGGTCTTCCACTAGACTCTCATGAGTGGTCTTAAGCTCACTAAGGACTTTCTCAAGTATTGCTACTTTCATTGAAAGCTTCTTACACTCTTTGTCCTTGGCAATAGCTATGTCTCTAGTTTGTTGTATCAAGTCATATAGTTGTTCTTTAATTGGTTCATCATCATCATTTTCATTATCATTATCATTATCACTATCATGAGCATATTCCATTTCACTTTCATCATCACTCTCATCATATAATACCTTAGCTTCTTTAGCCATGAAGCATGAAGAGGATGAATCAAATAGTGATGGCTCCTTGTTGATAGCAATGGAAGCAAAAGCCTTGTTGGATGATTCTTCTTCTTCTTCATTATCATCACTTTCCCAAGTGATCACATAGGCACCATTTTTGCCTTTCTTGAATGTCATCTTGGCCTCTCTCTTCTTCTTCTCAAACTTATCTTTTTTGTTCTTCTTCTTATCATAAGGACATTCCGCTTGAAGGTGCTCGGTGCTATCACAATTGAAGCACTTTCTTTGTTGCTCATTTCTTTTGAAGTTGTCATTTCTCCTCTTAAAGCCTCTTCTCTTGATGAACATGTGACCCATCTTCTTGACTACAAGAGCAAGTGCCTCATCATCAATTTCAAATTCCCCATCTTCATTGTTGTCTTCTTCTTCTTCAATGATGGTAGCTTTGCCCTTGGAGGAGGTGGCCTTGAATGCCACGGTCTTCTTCTTCTTCTCATCTTCCACCTTCTCCTTGTCATCAACATCTTGATCATATTTGTCATAGGTCAATACTTCACCAAGCAAATCATTAGGCTTCATTGCTTCAAGCTCATCTCTTTGCAACATCATGATCAACATCTTGAATCTTCTAGGTAAGCTCAATAAGAACTTGTGACAAAAATCTTGATCTTGAGTCTTGTGCCCTAAGCTCTTGAGATCATTGACTATCACTTGTAATCTATGAAACATTTCAATGATTGTTTCATCATCCTTTTTCTTGAAGTTCTCAAACTCACTCTTGAGCCCATATAGCTTGGCACTCTTCACTACCTTAGTGCCTTCATATGTCTCACTCAACCTTGTCCATACTTCACTAGCCAATTCCAAATCCTTGATGCCCTCAAACACTTTTGTGTCAATACCATTGTAGAGTGTATTGAGAGCCATTCTATTGCATGTTCTATTTGCTCTATCTTCATCGGTGAGATGATCGGGATCAATGATAGCAAAATCATTCTCGGTGACTTGCAATACTCTCTCATGAATAGAACCAAGGTACATTGTCATCTTTCTCTTCCAATGAGCAAAAGAACTAACACCATCAAAGAACGGTGGCTTGCCCCCAACATGATTGAACACAATTTGAGCCATTTTTCACACCGAAGGATGTTAAGCCTTGATTAAAACGGTGACCACGGCTCCGATACCACTTGTAAGGTCGTAGATGGCTAGAGGGGGGTGAATAGCCTATAAAAATTCTATAAAAACCACTAAGCAAACTTGTTAGAATAACAAACGGCGTAAAGCGAGTTTTGCTTAGCCAAAGGTTGTGATGCAAGCCTCCTATCCACAAGTCTAGTAGATTAAGATCTCTAGTTCACACAAGAGCTATGTCACTAAAGTTACACTAGAGAACAAGCTAACAACACTACTAGCAAAGCTACTACTAGAGCTACGATAATCCAGTGAATGTAAATGCAAGAGAGAGGATTGTGATTCTTATACCGACGGTGGAGTGAAGATGTTGCCAATCACCAGGAAGATATATAATCAATCAATATTGACAACAATACAATATGAAGACAAGTCACCGGGAGACAAGAGACACAATATTTTTGTTCACCCGGTGTTCACTTGTGCACCGACAAGCTACGTCACCGGTTGTGTCGACCAACACTTAGATGATTTCCCGGTGTGACCCTCAAGTCACTTGCCCCTCAAGGCACGCCCCGCAAGGCACCGCAAGACACCACTCTCAAGTGAGGTAACTCAATGACACGCGCATTCCACTAGAGTTGCTTTTGGCGTCCCGCCGAGGAAAGCACAAGAACCTCTCACAATCAACCGGAGGTGGCCAAGAACAATCACCTTCTCTTGCCAACGCCTCCAACAATCTCCAAGCTGGCTAGGAGCGGTACTCTCCAAGAGTAACAAGAAATCCACCGGCTAAACCACCCACAAGTGCCACTAGATGCCCTCAAGCTATGCAATGCACTTTGGGATCACTCAATCTCACTTTTGATTTGCAATCAAGCAAGAGAGATGAGTGGGAGGAGATGCTTTAGCTCAAAGGATGCACAAGAGTGTTAGAAATGCCAAGCGAACTCCCCAAGGGCCGGCCAACGAGTATTTATAAGCATCCCAAACAAATAGAGCCGTTGCTACTCCACTGAGTAAATTTCGGGATGACCGGACGCGGTGGTCAGTAGAGTGACCAGACGCGGTGGTCAGTAGTGTATAAACTTGTTTTGACCGGACGCGGTGGTCAGTAGAGTGACCGGACGCGGTGGTCAGTAGCGTGCTCCAACGGCTAGTTTTCGCTCGTATAAACTTGTTTTGACCGGACGCGGTGGTCAGTAGCGTGTATAAACTTGTTTTGACCGGACGCGGTGGTCAGTAGAGTGACCGAACGCGGTGGTCGGGTTCCAGTAAGCTCCCGAAGTGACCGGACGTGTCCGGTCATCACTGACCGGACTCGCTGCAGCGTCCGGTCACTTTCACCCACGAAAAACACTGACCGGACGCGGTGGTCGATACTGACCGGACGCGGCGGTCGACACTGACCGGACACGGTGGTCACGAGTCCGGTCACAGACCACTCTCCGGTAAAACGGCGATATCTCTTAGCTCCGAACTCCGATTTCGATGATCTTGGACATTTTGGAAAGCTTACTCAGAGGGCTACACAACCCACTAAAGCACTTGATCTAGTTCACAATGGATCAAAGCAGTATTTCACTCCAAGAGCCATCCTAGTGTCCGGAGAACACCGAAAAACCTCTCTCTCTTCACCAAGTTGATCAAAATCAACTCCAACACCTTCTCCTTTGCAAATGTGCCAACACCATCAAGTGTAAATCTCCATGTGCTTGTGTGTTAGCTTTTTCTCAATCATTTTCAAAGGTTTTCCAGTTAGCTCACTAGGACCTACATGCAATGCACTTCATGAATTCACCTAGTGGCACCCGTGCGTCGAATAACCGATAAGACTTCCCCTCTTAATAGTTCGGCTATCGACCCTAAACCACTCACACCCTCTATGGTGTCTTGAGTGTAAAACAAAATGGCCCTATGGTTATACCTTTGCCTTGAGCCCATTTTGTTTCTCCAAATGATATGATCCACTTCATAGCATCACATGACCGTCTCGATCCATCGACCTTGACTTCACTTGCTCTTCACCGTTGCATCGGTCCATCGGCGCCAAGTCTTGCTCAAGCTTCACCATCGCATGGTCCTTCGCTTCAAAGCCTCAACTAGCCCTTCACCTTCACAACCGGTCCATCGAGCCAAGCTTCATCTTGGTCTTCACCACTTTGGTCATATGAGTCAATGTCATGTCTCATATTCGATGACCACCTTTATCTAAATCATCCACTTAGATACAAAGGTTAGTCCTAGGTTTCATCAATTAGCCAAAACCAAACTAGGGACTTTCAATCTCCCCCTTTTTGGTAATTGATGACAACCCTCACAAAGATGATTTTGATAATAAAAGTTTTGAACTTGTCATACTTGTCCAATCATTTTGCTCATAAGTAAAATTTGGACAATTGTCACAAGCTCGGTTTTGGTAGCATTAGCTCCCCCTACATATGTGCATAGAGTTTGGATTGAAAGCTTTACACATACAGTACAACTGTGAGGGCTATATGGCTCTGGCTTTAGTTGCTTAAAGGAACTTTTCTAGCTTGTTAGTGGTTACCTTAAATGGCGTACGAACGGCTTGCCACGTTGGGTGTAGGACAGCCTCTAGTCAATGAGTATAGTCGAGAAGGAAGTGTGCCATTTGAAAAGGGGGGTTCCTATATTTGCCTGTCGAGTGAATCTAATGGCCCTAACTTGTTAGACGAACCTTTAAATGGCTTTATATGATTTCTGGTGTTTTGGGGAGTCACGAACCCATGCATTTGGAAGTTATGACTCATAGTGAAAGTGTACACCTCTGCGTAGAGATAAAAACTGGTATACTAGCCGTGCTCACGAATACGAGCGGCCTTGGAACATTTACAGATAGATGATCACCATTGTTATATCATGCTTAATTACTGTTGTTATTATTATGCTTATGTTAATGCTATTCATTATCCTTATTACAATTGATCATTGGTTCATTAATGGGAAGTGGATTATCTTGATGCTACTCAATTGCTAATTATATGATGATTAAAAGCTAAACGCATTCAAACAGTGTCTAGCCTTTTGTGCCTCATGAACCCTGTGTTATACTTGTTGAGTTCGACATGGACTCACTCTTGTTATTTCCCCCACACTCCAGTGTGTAGTAAGGTGCTATTCAAAAGAAGGATTAAGAGGTAGTGGAGTTTCCAGAAGTCTTTCAGAAGTGTTTGGCATACGGATCCACCAGTCAGCCGTCCCTGAGAAGAATGGAGCCTGAAGTTTAGTCATCGTTCCGCGATACTCTGATGTAAGTGTTAATATAGCTATGTATACGTTATATAATAATATTGTTTCTGATACTTTTTCATTCTAGCATATGTGTGGACTTCCTGGGCACACATATGATTAGCCTGGTTTTGTTCTTTAGAAAACCGGGTGTGACAGTTCTTCATCATATTGGTCCAGTGGATACTCGAACCACCTCTTCACATCTCCTCACATAGCACCCTTGAGGTCTTCTGGGACTTTCCTCCAATCTAGATATGTGATTGGCATGTGCTCCCTAACTATACAGGAGCACTGGTTTCTGAAGCTGCCGATGACAGTATTTGGCTCCAAGGACGCTCCATGTGGCCCTATCTTGTATATGGCATGCACCTTCTTGCGCACCTGGTGCCTCCCGTGTTGGCCCCTCTTCAAGTCTGCCTTCTTGCCACTCTTGCCACTTCCCGTTGTGGTTGAAGTGCTCGGGGTGGGACCAGATGCATGCCCCTCCTCTTCTCCCTCCTCGGGGTAGTCCAAACACATAGGCACCATCGGTATCTGTCGAGGACAATGTTGACGGTTCTTAAGTATCAATTTTAATTATCCAATAAATAAGTAAAAGGACTTATATGCAAGCAACACCTAGAATTAGGGTTTGATCTGATAGAATTCCACGAGTTTTGTTGTTTATCTGTTTCTATAGGGGGTTATCAGGAAATACAAAGGAAAGGCCCACACGTCGGAATTACATAGAGATATTAACGTGTTCACCGATTTTCTATCATCTAGAAGACTCCAGAAGCCATGGGATCGAACGGGAGGCCGAACGGGCCCGGGACCAGGGCGCCCGCCCTGGACCCTGGGGCGCCCACCCTAGGTCTGCAACCAATCAGGACGAGTCTCACGGATTATGCCCCACCGACCTAAAGGATCAAGGAAAACCGTGCGATTAATGTCGGTTTGATCCGACGGCCCAGGTTCACTTGAAGGGACTATATAAGCAGGACCCCTGGCCCCTGGAGAGGAGAATCCAAGTCCATTATTTTCATATTTTCCAGAGAGGATTTAGAGAGAGAGGTTCCCTTAGGGTTCCCACCTCATTAGGGCTTAGCATCCAATGTGAGATTAGACTTAGTTCTTCTAGATTAAGAGAGATAGAGTGGAGGTATAGATCGAAGGAACCCCGGCCTGTCAGTGACTACTTCAAGGTTGTACCTGCAGGATCAAGTTCTCCTAACCCGAGGCTTGCTCCTAGGATTCTTCAGTATTTCGACTTCTAAATTCTAGTAAGTTCTTTGTTTTATTGTTCTTTGGTTTATGAGTTTACTTTAATCTCTTCGCGTAGAGTTTAGAGTAATCATCTCTAGCGTAAACGAGGTGTTTGGGCTAGGATACTCATAGATATCCCTGTCTAGCCGGACTGTGGTAGTAGCGAGGAACGTGACATTTCCGTAGCTACCTTTGTATTCCATATCCCGTTAGCAGGATCGATAGGGTTTATAGGTGTGGGTCGAACATCCTTTGAGGTGTCTAGATTCCGTGAGCCTCCCCAATAGAGCAGTAGATCATCCTTACCAAGGTTAGAATGAGAGTGCAGTTGCAGTCTTCTCTATACATCGCTCACATCAAATCACAGTGGTTGTAGCCTAAAGGTTAGTAGTAATAGATTTGGTTAGTCAGATGCACGCTTTCTCCTAGTGGTAAAAAAATAAATACGATACTCTGGATAACATCCCGAGTGAAGTGCTCACCGATATCCGTGCGCTTGCAGATCATTTCCTAATTGCGTTACCAAATATCAACAGACAAGAACTCGCATTAGTTTTGTACTTACGCTAGGCCCTCGATGTTTTTTAGTTATATACTTACGTGGCCCTCATCATCTGCATGGTCTCGTGCTAGGGTGCAAGATGCTCGTGTTGAAGGCCCTATTGGACTATAGGTCAGATCATCTTCTTCCTCCATACGATGTTTCTTCTCTGGCCTCAGAGTTAGCTCCTCCTGGTATGAGGTGCTCCCGTCTGATGATGAGCCTTCATCATCACTCAAAACCGGAGTAGGCTCACACCATTTTTAGTAGGCTCAGCTGCCATTGGAAGCTATGAAGAAGAGAGAATTATATGGACATTTCACAATTATATAAAGACAATGCTATCTACATTCATCTAAAAATATATGGTCAAGGAATCATGAATTATATTCATCTAAAAACAAGATTACATCCTTTTTTCATTTACATCAGGAGTAGGTATACAAGATTTTAAGAAAAGTACAAAATTGTATATGAAAAGTACAAAAGAGTATAAGAAAAGTACAAAATTGGCTTATATTTGCCCATTGTAATCACATCACTTCTAAACTGGTTGCTTGTATATGGTATACAAGCCATCCTAGTTTAGCGGCTCACAAGTATGGGGACATTTCATCATCATAGCCGCTGCCTCAGCATAAAAAGTTTCACATCATTGCATATTCCACTACCTTAACAAATTAGTTTAGAAGTTTAAAAAAAATCATCATTGCAAATGCCACAGTTTGAGAACAAGTAGATTATAGTTGAAGTATGAACAAGCACTAATTAGTAAGGATCAAAGCCAGCAAAGCACTAAGTAGTATAGGAGAGCAACATAGGCAGCCACTAGATATAGGAGAGCATCCACCAGCAACACAGGCAGTCATAGTAGTAGGTCAGAAAGAAACTAACAGCAACAGTTTGATAAGCTATATGAAACTGTTACATGAAGGACCAATTCACCAACTTATAATGATTCCAACAGATCATAAAGTAAAGGTTCCAGAAACAAAGATGTGCTCACAATGATAGTTTATAATGATTCGACATCACTTAAATCAAATATGAACAGAACTAGAAACAAAGATGGGTTCACACATGACAGTAGCTTTTATATGAAGCATCTCTCTTAGTGCAGAGCCTATAACAATCTAATCTTCTATTAAAAAATCCATGTTTCCAACTGAGACCCTAACAGAACCAGTAATCTCACAAAAATTGTGGCTAAGAAACAGCTTATTTTCACAGACAAATACCTACCAGATTCAAACTACCAATAATATCTCACAGAGTCATGCAACATGTGTTCCAACCAATGCTTCAAGAACAAACAAAGGGTAATTCAAAAAGGCATGACCCAACAAAAGGTCAACTTCACAATGAATCAAGTTGAAAGTAATTTTGCATTGCCAAATATGTTTGCATGGATATGTGATATGCATAAAGCAAGGGGCTCAGATAAGCATAGCATATAGCCACTGAGTAGGCAAATGCCTAACTTGGCATCTTGGACAACTTCCTTCAAATTCCACATAAACCACACAAAACTCTTCCAAAAACTAGCATGGTCTTTCAGAAACAGTATATATGTTGACAAGGGATATTGCTAATTCAGATACTTGCAAATGAAAAGATATTGCAATGTAATTTCAAGAAAGCAAAGTAGATCAGTTAACCAAGTCATAGGCAAAACACAGACCCATAGGCAGTGGCATATAGTGGCATTTACTCAGTTAACTAGGCAGTGGCATTTGCATAGTGTCCAAAAAAAGCATCACATGCAGCAATTTAAGCATCGCATGCAGCAAATTGAAACAAAAAATGTATCACATGCATCTCAATGGCGGGGAACAGGGCAGGCATTCATCGGTGTAAGTGGATCTCCTCAACGTGAGGGATGAAGACGCGGGGGCAGAAGTAGATCTCTGTTGACGGTCCTTAAGTACCAAATATAGTTATCAAATAAATAAAGAAAAGGATCCAAATGCAACCAACACCTAGACTTAGGGTTTTATCTGACAGAATTCCACGAGTTTTGGTGTTTGTTTGTTTCTGCAGGGGGTTATCAGAAAATACAGAGGAAAGGCCCACACGTCGGGTTTACATAGAGATAATAACGTGTTCACCGATTTTCTATCATCTAGAAGACTCTAGAAGCCACGAGATCGAACGGGAGGCCGAACGGGCCCGGAGGCAGGGCGCCCGCCCTGCTCCCTAGGGCGCCCGCCCTCGCCTGAGAGCCAATCAGGCTCCGTCTCGCGGATTATGCTACACCGACCTAAGGGATCAAGGAAAACCGTGCGATTAATGTCGGTTTGATCCGACGGCCCACGTTCACTTGAGGGGCTATATAAGCAGGACCCCTGGCCCCTGGAGGAGGCACTCCCTCATTCTCAATTCCTCGAACCCTAATCTTAGGAGGAGAGTCTCTGATCAAGCCCTAGAGCCACCACATCAACTAGATCTCTAGTATAGCATAGCTACATAGGATTAGAACTAGAAGGAGTCAATCTTCGATTGGTTTCCGGATCTGTCAAGAGGATTCTTAGTAATTCCTTTACTGTTCTTCATTGTTCATCTTTGTTCTTCAATATTATGAATACAACTTTGCTCTATTTCAATATATTGATTATGACTATGCTCTACTTGTTATTATTTGCGATTATATTGTTCTTAGTTTATCGTAGTTATACGCTTGGCTTAGTTAGATTGGAATTATATACATGTTTAGGATCATATAGCGTTTATCCATCGGATCCATGGGTAAATGATAAATATTGTGTAGGCGTGGTGCTTAGACCATATTTATCTGCGATTGCACCTTATATGCCGGATCGTGGGGTGGTCCGCGATGGTGACAGCTTCGTTGGTTCTTATATAGTCCCCCTCCCGTGTGTAAGGCAGGCAGAGCAACATTATTACGGGGGAGTGATTGCTATGTTTCTCATCTTCCTTGATAATATCACTATGCATGGGCGTAGTCCTTTTTCACAATGATAGCATCCAAAGTAGCTTCCCAGTCGTAGTAGTAGTTGTCCAAGGTTCTTGTCAACATATCATGGAAGAAAGCATCAGCCTTAGGAACCACGATATGAAACTTCGTAGTCCACCCCATAACTACATCCTCCATAGGTGTATCACCAACTCTTGATTCAGCATTAGATAGCTCTTGATCACCCTCTTCATATGGCTCCTGGGGTTTGAAACGGGCAACGTACTGTGCAGCTGACAGACGGGGATGAGGAGGCATCTACAAGATTTAGACATAGATTAGATAGAATCAATGTATTTTCGCAATAGAATAAAGTAGAGGAAGCATAAAACTTTAGTAATTAACAAGGTGAAAAGAGGAAGCATGAATTAAGTGAAGTATGGATGCTATCAACGACCATTCTAACTAGGCTTGCGTCCTACAGTCAACACGGCTCTGATACCAATCTGTCACATCCATTTTTAAGGACAAAAATAGGATGCATAAAGTACTCATGTGCGCCCCAGGTCATGATCGCACACATAAGTTGACAAATTACATAGTATCATCACAGTGCTTATTACATAGCGAATAAATATTTAAGACATAGTCTTGAATGATAAATAATAATAACTAATAGTAATCTCCAGCGGAAACTCCACACAGGGACACGGTTGACTGGTTGACACCAAGACTAGTACTCATTACGATAATCTTCCTCATAATCTTCATCTGTTATGGTGGAAATAGCAAGAGTGAGTCCATGTCGAACTCAACAAATATAACACAGGGTTCATGAGGCTCAAATGGCTAGACACTGTTTAACTGCGTTTAGCTTTTAATTATATAATTAGCAAATTGAATAGCATCAAGTTAAACTGCTTCCCATTAAAGAACCAATGATCAATTGCAATAATGATAATGAATAGCATTAACATGAGCATAATAATAATCAACAATAATTAAACATAATATAGCAATAGTGATCATCTATCTGTAAATGTTCCAAGGCCGCTCGTATCCGTGAGCACGGCTAGTATACCAGTTTTTAACTCTGCGCAGAGGTGTACACTTTCACTGTGAGTTATGATTTCCAAATGAGTGGGGAGATCAAGCCCAAATACCCAAAAACCATATAAAGCCACTCAAGAGTTCGTCTAACAAGTTAGGGCCATTAGATTCACTCGGCAGGCAGATGTAGAACCCCCCTTCCCTGTGGCACAACAACCGCAGCCTATACACACTAGGCCAGGGGCTCGCACTACACCCAACGTGGCAAGCCTTTCTTACGCCATTTAAGGTAACCACTAACAAGCTAGAAAAGGTCTCTTGAACAACTAAAGCCAGAGCCATATAGCCCTCACAGCTATATTGTATGTCCCGGATGATCACGTACAGATAAGTCCTTATGGAGAGTAACCAGAGCATCAAAAACAATACACATGCTCTAGCCCCCTTTTAACATTAATTAAATCATCTTAATGGTTGATTGCTTAATCCATTAACCATATTACAAGATCATTGTTCTTAGTTTAAGCACTAGCAATAGCTACCCATATGCATTCCCAAGGTTGACAAGGAATCAAGACAACAAGCACTAAGTTATAATCTCTAAGGTTGTCAAGGTAAGCACATGCATATGTATGATAATTCGATGTATAGGTAACAAGGATAGTCCTGTGTTATACTTGCCTTGATCAAAGCTCTCCAAGTGATACTGTTGACTTGGCTCAAAGTAATACTCCGAATCGTCCAAATATTGCTCACCTTCTATACTCGATCATCAATCAACAACATACATGCATCCAATCAAACATACACGAAGCAAACAAAGAGATATAATTAGAACAGTACACCAACAGTAGCAAAACAGTAATAAAAGTTTATAAAACTCTTCTACACGTTTCTACGATCACACAGACGCAAAGATCACCAAATTCGGAGTTAAAACGTGAAAGTTATGAATTTTCTAAGATTTCCTATAGATAAATAAATACTTAATTATAAACTCAAAAAATAAATTATCAAAATTAACTGTACAACTACACTAACATGTAGAGCTCGCAAATACGAATCTAACGCAACTTGAACGGATCAAATCGGAGTTAAAACGAAGTTTTTATGACCAAAACAATCCTAGTGGCAAAACTGTAAATACCTGAAAACGTATTTTTGATTTAGCCGGGAGAAAATACGCTTTTAAAACACGAAAACGTATTTCAGCAATACGCTTTGGATGGCGGGTTGATTACTAAAAAGTTGAGGGTCTCTTTAGAAAGATTACCCCGCGAAGGGGTATCTTCTAATCTGGGTCATCGATTCAAAAACGGACAGCTCTTATCTTCCCAGAGAAAACCCGGCGGCACTGTTGCCGTGCTCTTCTCCCTCACGGCGGCGCCATGGCCGGCGACTCGCCAGAGCAACCAAGTGAGCTTCCCAATCCACTATTTAACGCGGGACCCATACCAATCGACGGAGAACTCAAGGCGATCTCACCTGACGCGGAGATGAAAACGAAGACGGCTCGGTTCAATCGGACGGCTCCAAAGGGCGGGCGGCCAAGCTCCTACTCATGGTGGTGACACAAAAACCACTTAGCAACCAAATTGAAAGCACCTTGATGTTCACAGGAGCACGCTATAGTCGGTAGGGTAGCTTACGGTGGCGAAAAGACGATGTACACGTCGAATTGCTTCCCACAGCGGCCCCTAGGGTTGCGGCGGCGGCGAGAGCTCGAACGAGGGTTAATTTGTTCACGATTTGATCTAAAAACAACCGGCAAGGCTCAACTCTAACTTAAATAAGGGGTGGCGTGATCAATTTGGAAAGAAAATCCCGAAGTTCACGGATTGAAAGTGGTTCGGTGATGGAGTCCGTCCCGGTCACGAGGCAGAAGACGAGATGGAGACCGACAGGTGGGACCAAACCGTCAGCGGCACAAGGAAAGGAGAGGCACGGCTGTGGGATTCGGCCGACTGGGCCGCGGCGATGCTAGGCTCGGCTGGCTCGGCCTACGCGGAGACGGACAACTGGGCCGCGCGAGCTGCTGGCTCGGACGACTGGGCCGCGCGAGGAAAAGCAGGCCTCGGCCCTAATGGCCATCGGGCCGCCAGGTAAGCATTTCCTTTTTTTTCTTTCTTTTCTTTATTTACTTGCTTTCAAAAATATCTCAAATAAATTTTCTAATCCAAAATAAAATAAAACAAACCTACTACACAACAGAAAATATATGCAGCAGCATGAATGCAACACCAAATATATTTTATTATTATTTTAATTTGCCATTATTTGTTATCCAATTTATTCAAAATTCATTATCTCTAAAATTTGGGTGTTACAGATACTCATTCCTATATTCCATTCCATAATCAACATTGATGTTAGTAATCCCTTCCTAGTGGTAAAAATATAAATAACGATACCTGGAATACTTCCCGGTTAAAATGTTACATCGGTATTAATCTGTGCGTTTGCAGATCTTATTTATTATTTATTTAGAAGAGCAGTTGCATATTTCAATACCGCATCTCTCATGTCATGCTGGGGATGACAACTTGGCTTAAGTGGCATGAGGGATAGGTTCGGCATTTTTGGCGCCGTTATCAGAATTAGAAAACTAAGTCTACTTTTGGTAATGACGTTAAGAATGCCCAACAAGCATTTTTGGCGCCGTTGCCGGGGAAGGTTGATTTACTAACAAGGAATGAATACGGAATTTGAGTCATCATTCGCATCATTAAGTGATTGAGATCATCAATTCTCCCATACAGATTTACCCCTGTATTTTTCCATTCTTATTGTTTTGCAGGGTGATGTATGAATAGAGGACATCTTCCAGAAAATTTTGTTGACAACCCCGAAGCATTAATCAGAGGGGCAAGAGCCAAGCTCAAGAAGTCAACACTTCGACGCAACACTTCATCCAATCCAGAAGACCGCCGAAGTTTCATCCAGAATTTGTCAACAGAGTTCGCAGCCATGGCGAACAAGACGATCCACGAGTTCTCAGCTCCCACTACGGACAACATCCGCACTGGACCTGCCGCGGCCATCGACAAGAACTTTGAGCTCAAGCCAGGGCTCATCAACATGGTACAAGCCAACCAGTTTTGTGGGAAGCCGCACGAAGATGCAAGTGCTCATCTCCAACACTTCCTAGAGATTTGCAGCACATTCACTTTATTAGATGTTCCCAGAGACGCCATACTACTTTGCCTTTTCCCATTCTCACTATTGGGGAGAGCGAAGCAGTGGTTCTACGCGACGAAGGATAAGAACACTACGTGGGCACTCTGCTCTACGAACTTTCTGGCTAAGTTCTTTCCCATGGGCAAGACCAATGCTCTCCGTGGGAAGATTACAAGTTTTCAGCAACAACATGATGAATCCGTTCTAGAAGCATGGGAGCGCTTTCAAGATTACATCCTAGAATGTCCCCATCATGGAATGGAAAGCTGGCTACTTATGCAGACTTTCTATCATGGGCTCATCACTAGTGCTCGTGAGACCATGGATGCTGCAGCTGGAGGCGCATTTCTATCACTCACCATACCACAAGCTACAGCCCTTGTGGAGAAGATGGCGTCCAACCAAGGTTGGAACGAAGAGAGGACTCAAACACGCAAGAAGGGTGGAGGTATGCACCAGCTCAAGGAGGTAGACATGCTATCTGCAAAGCTAGACCTACTCATGAAAAAGCTCGATGACAAAGCTGGAGACAAAAGAGAAGTCATGAACGTCTACGACTCTCACATGACTTGTGAGGAATGTGGAGATACTGGACACTCAGGCAATCACTGCCCTGAGATGCTTGAGGATGCAAGGTACATCAACAACAACAATAACTACAACCGTCCTCAACAAAATCAAGGTTGGAATCAACAGAGGCCTAACTACTCAGGTAACTACTCAGGTAATTATCAAGGTAATAACTCTTACAACAACAATAATAATTTTCCACCCCTGAGAGAGTTAGTGTCTAATCAAGGAAAGCTAATGGATAACTTGTCTAAGAAATTGGCATCCAATGATAAAATACTAGAAAACATAAATAATAGAATGGATAATTTCTCTACTGCCATCAAAAACCAAATTAGCTTTAATAAAATGATTGAATCTCAGTTAAATCAAATAGTTGCTGATGTTCCTGCTACTAACCCCGGTATACCATCACAACCGGAAGGATTAGAATCTGCAAATCTTGTAGACATGTTTGATGTAGGTAACTATTGGAGTAATCCCGCTGTCAGAGTACATAATGACCTTCTGCCAGTCAAGAGAGGCGATCCAGGACGCCCCGTCATCCCGATCTCCATCGGCATGGTGGACTTCCTAGAAGCACTCTGCGACTTTGGCTCCAGCGTCAACATTATGCCCAGGGTACTCTATGAAAAATTCTTTACATATCCTTTATCAGAAACAACTATGTGTTTGCAGCTTGCAGATCGGACACTAAGCTTTCCTAAAGGAATATTAAAGAACATGTGTGTCCGAGTTGGTACCTCGTACGCTCCAGCTGACTTCGTGGTGATAGAGACCGGGTCCGATGAGAGGTCACCAGTTATTCTGGGAAGGCCATTCCTGAACACCTCGGGAGCTGTCATCTACGCCAGCGCTGCGAAGATCAACTTCAACATCAAGGGGAGAAAGGAGACGTTTTCCTTCAAGAACAAGATTACACAAATCCCAGAGCAACCCCAACATGAACCAAGGAAGAGGACCAATAGGAGGAACAAGCAGAACAAGAACAACCAAGGATGGACCGAATCAGCTAAGATGGTCACTGCAGTTCAAGGAGGTCAAGATGGTCGACTCAAGTCGCCGTTCCTAATCAAGAAGGACGACCTAGGCATGCCAAGCATTGAGTGCTCAATCAATGGATACTCCTTTCAGAAGGCGCTCTGCGACACTGGATCAGGCGTCAACATAATGGCCACAGTCACCTATCAGCTCTTGTATGGGACCATGCCCTTAAAACCAACATACACTCAGCTCCAGATGGCAGATCAGACATCCCGAAAGGTCGAAGGTATAGTAACCGATGTCCCTGTTAAAATTAACGATCATTTTGTCCATACAGACTTTCAGGTCATTGACATGGGAGACGACGAGTACGATCCACCCATCATCCTAGGAAGACCGTTCCTAGGCACCGTCAAAGCAATCATCTACATTAGAACCGGAGAAGTCCATATGCATTTCCCCTCTGAGAAGGTACGCCGCTACTTTAATGACCCTAACTATATAGTTGAAGATTCTAAGCAGGTCAGGACAAGAAGAAGGCGACGTAACCGTAACCAAAGGAGGCAAACCATCAAGGACGTATGGGCAGACTATGAAGGAGAGGTCATAAGGCCCGAGGATACACAACAGGAGACTGAAGCACCAAGTCGGGTATGGAAAGTGAAGACAGTTACACAAGAAGAGGAGGCGCTGCCGGAACCACTGTCTACGCCACCCAAATCCCAGGACAACTAAGAAGAAAAGAAGTCCTGTTCGGAGGACTTAAAAACACCGAACGCCGTGCCAAGAGGTAAACTTGGTAGTTATCATTTTCCCTTTAATTATTGCTCAGTTAATCATGTTCATTCTGTCTAAAAAATGTTGAAAACAGTAAGCCGCATGTGAGTATGCGAGTGGCATAAAACCCATAAGTACATTCACTGTGGTGGCATAAAAAAAATATATTTTTTCTGTTCTATAAAAATGAAAATAAAAATAGAGAGTGACATTTATCAAAGAAGTTCAAACATGATAAAGGCTAGATATTTATACTAACGCTTAATCAAGTTCCACGAAGCTTTGTTGTCTATTTGAGCTCCACATAATTCAGGAAGACTAGCAGATGGAGGACATCCTAATCGTTGTCAGGGTGCTGCCGACATTCAAATACACCTCTGCACCTGCTAGCTACATCAGAAGAAATTACGTCAAGATCCAGCTTGGGGGAGAGCACCCCCATTTATCCCGATAAGTATTTTTATCTACATTTATACCTATGCTTTATTAAAATAAAAAGATGCATAATCATGAAAACCCAAATAAATATTTTCTGTTTATATATATTTGCTTAGTTTAATAAATAAATAAAGTAGCTATGCTAAACTGAATCTTGAAAATAAAACTCTAGCATGGATATGATGAATAGTTGCTCTGCCTAATTTTCAAATTTGTTCTCTCTCTAGTTTAGACATAACTGTTATAATTTAAAACTGGCTCTAAACCTGACCTAGTGGGAAGAGAACTTGATCTGAAGTCTAAGTTGTTAATGGATATGATATGGGAAGGTTGAGCTGCTGTTTATCTGTTCCTAGAGATGCTAGAATTCTGGAGAATTTTATCTTTGAAAATCTTTAAAATGTTGCATGATGAGTTCCTGTATGATGAGAGTTTAAATTCCTACCACAGCCATATATACATGCTTGTTAGAATAAGAGCCGCACTTTTACTACTTACTGCCTATGGGCATTAAGTGTGGTCAAGCTGTGTAGACCCTTAGGAACTTGTCATGTGGTTAAAATCAAGATTCACTTGCACGTTCACTCATACATGCTGCTTCTACTCTAGAAGTACGCATCCACATATATCCACTCATTTCCATCTCCAGATTCACCCAAAATTATTCTACTCCTGACCCGGGAGAGAATAGCCAAAAACATTATCCCATTCCTGTTATTCCCTGTGAACTAATGCTCAAGTCATTTCTACTACCACTTGCTATATTTTCAAAAGAGGGAGATTGCTCTAAAAAAATGAGGAAATAAAAAGGAGCAAGTGCTCGAAACCTCAAAGAAAGAAAAAGTGAGATGAGAGGTAAAAATGGACAAGTGTCCGATAGTAGAATTAGGGGTACAAGATACCCACCTGAGAGAAAAAAATATAGAGCATCTCATTCCCCTCAAAAGTTTAAAAAAGCAAGAAAGGTATGTATTCCCTCAAAAAGAGCATTAGACTTTTGTTATCACCATCATCACCATACACCACTCATTCACCACACATGCACATCTTGATTTGACTTATTGACTTGTTTCTCTGGATCCATGGTTTGACTATGCAATAAATGTTCTATGAGTATGTATACTGTATCTCCCACCTATGAGCTCCAGATATCAAAGCCTTATTAGAGTAGGGTGAGAGAGAAGGCAATGTCACTACGCCTTATACCATAAATACCACATACTTTGAGAGAGAAGGCATATACCATTACTGCCTTGGTAAGGATCCAGAAATACCACAAAAGAGAGACCCGAGAAAGTCATACAAGGAATCTCTGAGTTTTATTTGAAAAATCTGCAAAAAACTCCAGAGCTATAGCTGATCAAGAATAAGAGACATGGCGTTTGACTAGACCGTTCTATCTTTTAACCACTCAAGATGCAGGTGACGGTTGCAAGCCCCATGGTGAAAGGTAAAATGAGTAAGTTTTAAGTCTTGACAGTTTACTCTAACTCAGGGATGAGACCTTATTTGAAAGCATATGTACCGTCAACGTTCAAAGGCGTTGCAGCAACTTCTGATCCATAATGAGTCTATCCTTGCTCAGGGACGAGCAAGAGGTAAGCTTGGGGGAGTTTGTTGACGGTCCTTAAGTACCAAATATAGTTATCAAATAAATAAAGAAAAGGATCCAAATGCAACCAACACCTAGACTTAGGGTTTTATCTGACAGAATTCCACGAGTTTTGGTGTTTGTCTGTTTCTGCAGGGGGTTATCAGAAAATACGGAGGAAAGGCCCACACGTCGGGTTTACATAGAGATAATAACGTGTTCACCGATTTTCTATCATCTAGAAGACTCCAGAAGCCACGAGATCGAACGGGAGGCCGAACGGGCCCGGAGGCAGGGCACCCGCCCTGCTCCCCAGGGCGCCCGCCCTCGCCTGAGAGCCAATCAGGCTCCGTCTCACGGATTATGCTCCACCGACCTAAGGGATCAAGGAAAACCGTGCGATTAGTGTTGGTTTGATCCGACGGCCCACGTTCACTTGAGGGGGCTATATAAGCAGGACCCCTGGCCCCTGGAGGAGGCACTCCCTCATTCTCAATTCCTCAAACCCTAATCCCAGGAGGAGAGTCTCTGATCAAGCCCTAGAGCCACCACATCAACTAGATCTCTAGTATAGCATAGCTACATAGGATTAGAACTAGAAGGAGTCAATCTTCGATTAGTTTCCGGATCTGTCAAGAGGATTCTTGGTAATTCCTTTACTGTTCTTCATTGTTCGTCTTTGTTCTTCAATATTATGAATACAACTTTGCTCTATTTCAATATATTGATTATGACTATGCTCTACTTGTTATTATTTGCGATTATATTGTTCTTAGTTTATCGTAGTTATACGCTTGGCTTAGTTAGATTGGAATTATATACATGTTTAGGATCGTATAGTGTTTATCCATTGGATCCATGGGTAAATGATAAATATTGTGTAGGCGTGGTGCTTAGACCATATTTATCTGCGATTGCACCTTATATGCCGGATCGTGAGGTGGTCCGCGATGGTGACAGCTTCGTTGGTTCTTATATAGTCCCCCTCCCGTGTGTAAGGCAGGCAGAGCAACATTATTACGGGGGAGTGATTGCTATGTTTCTCATCTTCCTTGATAATATCACTATGCATGGGCCTAGTCCTTTTTCGCAATGATTGCCAAGTGTACTTGCACTAACTATGATATGCTAGACTTTATAGTTAAGAATAACTTAGGAAATATCCTTGTAGTTCGTCCTAATACCATGCTAATGACTTGCTAGAATATCTGTTGAGGTGCTTATCATTATTATATGTGGCTAGCTGATCAAATTAATTATCTTTGTCACCATTCATACTTTATCTATATTTTATGTGACACTTACCCCTGTATGCAAGAGATAGATGAATGCTCTCACTTATACATGCAATGATTGATACTCATTCCTATATTCCATTCCATAATCAACATTGATGTTAGTAATCCCTTCCCAGTGGTAAAAATATAAATAATGATACCTGGAATACTTCCCGGTTAAAATGCTACATCGGTATTAATCTGTGCGCTTGCAGATCTTATTTATTATTTATTTAGAAGAGCAGTTGCATATTTCAATACCGCGTCTCTCATGTCATGCTGGGGATGACAACTTGGCTTAAATGGCATGAGGGACAGGTTCGGCATTTTTGGCGCCGTTATCAGAATTAGAAAACTAAGTCTACTTTTGGTAATGACGTTAAGAATGCCCAACAATCTCCTCGATGCCGGGACGAAGACGGCGGACGGTGGTGGTGGATCTTGTTAGTGCGGGGGACAAAAGAGGCGGGGCACGCGTAGGGAGGATCACCTCAGGGTAGGGCATGCATGGGGGAGGATCTCCTCGGCACCAGGGATAGAGTGGCCAGACGCCAGAGACGAAGCTGAGAATAGACCTCAGCACGTCAGATACGGAGATGGGGAAGACGACGGACGTCGCCGCTAGGGTTAGCAACGGAGTACAACAATGGCGGCACCGCGCGCAGGGGAGGATCTTCTTAGGGTTAGCAGGACCCCAACGAAGCTCCAAGGCATGGGGGACAAAGAGCAAGAGCGGGGGCACGGGCACCGGCGATGACGGCGGCACTGGTGGCGCGAGTCCAAATTTCGACAGCCCTTTGGGGAGAAATTTTGCCCGCCAAAGAACTTAGAAAAATTTGGGGATGGGACGTGGTATATATAGTGATGAGGTCCATGGTCCTGATCTTCATGATGTAGGATCTTAACCTTGATAATTAACTGAAGAATAGCCGGATAACTTGTTGCAAGCAGCGATAACTAGTGCAATCTGACAAATAAAACTTGAAGCCAACAACCGTCTTTAACAACCACACTCTCAAGGAACCAATCAACACAACCTATAATCAATCAAGGCAAACCTCGAAGGGAGTAGGAGCACCAATTTGGGAGCAGATGAAGCCACCACTTTTGTAATCCCGCGAAGGAAATCATAAGAGCAAAGGGGTAAAGATCACTCTCTAAGTTTTGTTAGCACACAACTAAACAAAGGGGTTCAGGTTTTGATTATCAAAAAGTCTCTATTTGCTTAAGAGCATAGGGATATTTATACTAGGAACAACCCTCCTAGATGAGCATGAACATGAGATGGAAATGAAAAGGTAGAGTATGTGAAAAGGCTTTCACGAAATGGATTTTGAGGAGTCTTCATGCGGCTACTAGTTTCTAGAGCAGTCTCCACTAAAAGAGTTGTAACTCCCTAGTGGGAAGTCCAAATGATGAGCCATTTGTTGGGTGTGAAAGTAGACTCAATAAGCTTTCCATCCATGTGCAGCATGCATCACAAAACATTGTAGATTGATACAGTTTTGCATGGGAATTTGCACCAAATTCTGCCCCTGGCGGACTACGCGGCTGTCACTTTTTCCTGGGTCCGGTCGTCCGCCCGTCCTACTTTTCATCCGTGTTACTTTTCCCTAGGTCCGGTTGTCCGTTCATGCTAATTTTCAACCATGTTACTGTTCCCCAGGTCCGGTCGTCTACCCGTTCTACTTTTCTGACAGAGCCATTTTCTAGCACCGTGTCGTCCATGTCTTCCTGTGCATACCTGAGTAACATCAAGGTAGAACATTTAGGTAGTATAACATTCTTAGAAATGTTGAGATTATAATCAGTCAGGAATGAATTCACCTGCTCTTGTAGTTTCTTGGCACGGCTTCTTGTAAGTGGCCCTTGATTTGTGTCTTTTATGTTGGATGGTGAATGATTAATACTTGAGGTAGCATGTACTGTTGGGATGTCCTCATCATCCTCCTCCTCTTGAAAAGGAGTCGTCCTCGACTCTGATTCTTCTAGCCCAAAGAATGGCGTTAAATTAGCAACATTGAAGGATATGCTATGTCACACCCAAAATTTCTTATTTTGGATTGTGCATGAAAAACACTAAATAAAATAAATGATTTCAATATCTGAATAAATTTATTAGATAAGTTAAGTTGCTTCTAATTTAAATATAGAAAATTGTGGCTTTAAACTTTTTCATATTAATTTGATAATGTGGTGTTTGTGTGATGCTTATCTTTGGTGTTGGTGAGTGCTATTATTTTCAAAATACCATAGGACGACATTTACTTCTCACCGGAAAACTTTTTGACATTTTCTGGATTTAAAATTTCAATTTGAGTGAGCTTAATCTTTTTCCTTGATCTCTTCATCAATCTTTTCTTGAGCCCAAACCTATTTAGTTGAGTTCCTTATCTTTCCAAGAGTCTCCAGGATTTTTCCCGTGATTTTTCTGAGCTCTAGGCTATTTTTCACGGCTAAAAAGGTAATTTTAGATTTTTCTAAAATTATTTTATTCGTGGAATTAAAATAATCCCGAAATTAAGAAAATCCAAAAAGTTTCCAAACCCTACAACTATATATATGCCGGTGTAGCCCTCAATGCCCTGGTTTCAGAAGTACAACCCTTATCGCGAGCCGCCGCTCGTAGTTCCCTCCACCTCTCGCCGAAGTTCTGCATCTATAGCTTGCGTTCCGGTGAACTTCCGACGAGCTTTTTCGGCCAAACCGTTGCGTACCGACGCCAGCCACCACCACCAAGAGGCGGCCCTCGTCGTTCTCTACACCGTGGTATATCTGTTTGTGTGAATCCATCGCCATTTCATCGAGTTCCCATCTCATCTTACTTCTCTCTGACGAGGTTCTACCATGGCTGACCGGAGCTCCTCCCAGCTTAAGGTAGAAGATGAAACTATTTAAGTTTTGCCACTAATCTTGTTTTGATCATAAAATCTATGTTTTAACTCTGATTTGACCCGTTCAAGTTATGTTAGGTTTGTATTTGCGAGCTCTACATGTTAGTATAGCTGTACAGTAGTATTGGGAAATTTAATTTTCGAGTTTATATTAAAGTAATTATTTATCTATATGAAATCTTAGAAAATTTATAACTTTCATGTTTTAAATCCGAATTTCATGATCTTTACGTCTGTGTGATCTCAGTAACGTGTAGAAGAGTTTTACAAACTTTTTATACTGTTTTGCTACTATTGGTGTACTGTTTTAATTATGTTTCTTTGTTTGCTTGGTGTATGATTGCTTGGATGATTGTGTGTTGATGCATGATGATTGAGAATAGACGGTGAGCAGTTTCTTGACGATCAGGAGTATTATTTTGAGCCAGACCAGCAGTATCATCAGAAAAGCTTTGATCAAGGCAAGTATAACATGGGACTATCCTTGTTACCTATTCACTATAATCAATATCATATGCATGTGTCTACCTTGACAACCTTAGAGATTATAACTTAATGATTGATATCTTGATTCCTTGTCAACCTTGGGAATGCATTTGGGTAGCTATTGCTAGTGCTTAATTCTGAACAATGATCTTGTAATTTTGATTAATGGATTAAGCAATCAACCTTTAATGATGATTTTATTTGCTGTTGAAAAGGGGGCTAGAGCATGTGGGTTATTTTGATGCTCTGGTTTCTCTCCATAAGGACTTATCTGTACGTAATCATCCGGGACATACAGTACAGCTGTGAGAGCTATATGCTCTGGCTTGAGTTGCTTAAAGGACCTTTTCTTGCTTGTTAGTGGTTACCTTAAATGGCGTAAGAACGGCTTGCCACATTGGGTGTAGGACAGCCTCTAGTCAATGAGTATAGCCGAGAAGGAAGTGTGCCATTTGAAAAGGGGGGTTCCTACATCTGCCTGCCGAGTGAATCTAATGGCCCTAACTTGTTAGACGAACCTTTAAGTGGCTTTATATGATTTCTGGTATTTTGGGGAGTCGCGAACCCATGCATTTGGAAGTTATGACTCATAGTGAAAGTGTACACCTCTGTGCAGAGTTAAAAACTGGTATACTAGCCGTGCTCACGGATACGAGCGGCCTTGGAACATTTACAGATAGATGATCACCATTTTTATATCATGCTTAATTACTGTTGATTATTATTATGCTCATGTTAATGCTATATATTATCCTTATTATAATTGATCATTGATTCATTAATGGGATTTGGATTACCTTGATGCTACTCAATTGCTAATTATATGATGACTAAAAGCTAAACGCAATCAAACAGTGTCTAGCCTTTTTGAGCCCCATGAACCCTGTATTATATTTGTTGAGTTCGACATGGACTCATTCTTGCTATTTCCCCCACACTTCAGTGTGTAGTGAGGTGCTGCTCAGAAGAAGGATAAAGAGGTAGTGGAGTTTCCAGAAGTCTTTCAGAAGAGGTTGGCATACGGAACCACCAGTCAGCCGTCCCTGAGAAGAATGGAGCCTGAAGTTTAGTCACCGTTCCGCGATACGTTGATGTAAGTGTTAATATAGCTATGTATACGTTATATAATAATATTGTTTCTGATACTTTTTCATTCTGACATATGTGTGGACTTCCTGGGCACACATAAGGCTGGCCTGGTTTTGTTCTTTAGAAAACTGGGTGTGACAGAGTGGTATCAGAGTGGTGTTGACTGTAGGACGTATGCCAAGTAGCACTGGACGTATTCTAAAACTCATTTTACTATAAAATTATTTTGTCATCCCTTGACTCATTGATTTTGACTATTTCCTCTTCCTTGTCCTGTTGTATCCCTTCCTTGATAGCTTCCTTTGAGCTATTATTTCTTACTCCCTTGGTTTTTGTTTTATGTTATTTTTACTAAAAGTTTTCTGATCCCACCTGGTTCAAAGATTCGATGGCCTTTCATCATCCATAATGTTCCCTTAGGATGACCACCATTGTTGAAGAAGCACGTGTAGTACCGATGATGTGATGTGTGCTTGTGTTGATGCAAAAGTGGATCTGTAAACACAAAGGGCTAATACCCAAAGTCAATATCCAAAGCGTGCCAGTCGATTTGACCTGTTAATCGACAAGGATGAAGATACGAGCACTTTGGTCCTGACAACAGCGATACGCCCGGAAGTCATGGCCAAGAGGTACTCACGCGGAACTCGAGGATCGTCGAAGATTGCACTGGAGCAATGCAACTCGCCGAATCGATGAGAACTCGTAAAAAGGAAAAATATGCAAATTGACGAAATCACCGAAAAGTAAATAGATGTAAATAAGAGTAAAAGCTAGTTTTTGATATTGATTGATTCATTATTACATTACCCTTCACTCTATATTTATACCCTGGTCTACAGAAACGTAACCAAATACGACTAGGACACTAAATCCAAATCTAAGAAAACACATGACTCTTATACAACTCAGACTCTAATAAACATACAAAAGGAAATTAATTCCTATCTTATTCCCTAGTCCGCCTCAACTATGATGGAATCCCCATCGACCTCCTTTCCATCGGCACACTCCCTGTTTCATCGGTAGCAGCCTTCAAGTCTTCTTTCATCGGCATCGGCAATAATATCCTTAACCTTATCGGCAACACTTCAATTTGAATTAACTTCTCCATACACCGCCACCACTCATAGGCAGCCTTCTTTACAAGCTGATTTTCATCGGCTATCAACCTACACAGTAATTTTTCTTCTGCTGATTAGCCCCTTCTGACCATCTTGACACGTGCCAAAAAAACAATGTCAACACATGCCCCCCAATTTCGAAGTATAAAATATTGATGCTCCGAAATTTACTCCAGATAATGCTTGTCTTTACCTATTTTTCTCAACCCATTCTCCAAGCATAACATAATCTGTTACTGAATCTAATCAAATCTAGCTCTGATTCATGCATCTCAGTAAATATCGCACAATTTTGAACTATTCTTGCCCCAATTACAGTTGAGATACCGAAATAACAACCCATCGGCAAGATCTTAACATAACAACGCCACCATTTTAGAACTGAAAGATCCTGTACCAAGATCTCTTCCAAGTCATGATTACTTGCCATCAAATCTTCTATACAATCCCTTGATTATCATGCGAACAATTACCATATCCATCTAAACCACCTCGACCCACACGCGCGCGGCATAGAGATAAGTCAAGAATACCCTTACTCCAAGCGGCCTATAAATAGATTTCTCTGAAACGCTCGTCTTCTACCCTCAGACTTCGTCCTTTGGCATTCTCTCTCCGGCGGTGACCCTGACGAACAACCGCGCGACCTTAACCAACAAGAGCTCCTTCCAGCGTCAACTTGAAGTTCCCAGCTTGTGCCCTCATCCTTCTCAGAGCAATGGCGATCAACTTCAACGTTCCTGCGGTTCATTCTTCTTCCATTACTTTTACCTTGATTCCTTTGGTCTTTGCGAGTTCATACAGTTGGTAATTTTTCTTCTTTTTCCATTCTTTTTGATCCTCCGAACTTAGGAACTAAGCAACAAATTGGTTATTCCAACCGACCGACCACCCCTCCAATGCCTAGGTCCAATGGGTGACCCAGATCCAACTGATTTGATCAACGCAGAAGCTAACAGAATTCCCTTCAAAGCTCAAAATTTTTCTTTGAATCTATGGAAAGATACATTCCGATCCTGGCCCAAACCCACCAAAGGGTGGAAAGATTGGTATTTGAGGGTTAACAGGTCGATGCATGTGTACTGGGTAGAGCGGAAAATAGACCAATGCATTAGGCTGTCTATTGCCGATATGTAGAAGAATGAATCCATGATGATAGCCGCCGCTCACTTCTGGTCAGACACAACAAACACCTTCATGTTTGGCCATGGTCCATCCGCTCCTACTCTTGCCGATGTATACATGCTCACTGGCTTAGATATCTCAACTATCGATGAAGGCTCCATCTATGGCAGAAAAGCCGAATATAGAGTGAACACACGCAACATCGGCGGCTGGACAGGATACATCCAGGAATACCAAAGGACTGGTACTGTTAACCAGAGGGAACACGCTATATTCTTGAATATGTGGTTGGAGAAATTTATCTTCTGTGGTCGATCGGTAGGACCAACCAACGCCTTCCTTCCTACAGCCGAACTCTTGGCCAACGGTGTAAGGTTCCCGCTCGGTCGATACCTTTTGAGCTCCACCTACCACCTCCTCCACCAAGTATCCCAGAAGCTTTTACTTGGTGAACCCATCGGCAATTTGGGAGGCCCATGGTGGTTCATCAATATGTGGCTAAATGCCCATATGCATAAATGTCTGCAGTGGGATTTCTTCGCCCAAGAATTCCATGAGAAATCGCCAAAGATTATGTTCTTGGAGATGAAGAATCGGCAACACGCCCCCCTCTCAACTTCGGTGAAGCTATAATTGTTCTTCCTGGAACAGAGGCCAATGAAGATCAAATTGGCAGATTTTTCTAGAACTTCTACAGCGGTCTCCCTCGCGATCATAGGGCTTGGGTACCCTATATCGATGAAGAGAACAAGTTCCCCCTTCTCTTCAACTTTGCCGATGATGAGCTGAACCAAGATAATGAGCTTATGATGGCCATCATTACTCCCAGGGCAATCCCGGTGAACACATTTGGTAGTGGGAAAAATTCCAATACCACTTATGAGTTCTACAATCCATCGGTAGTATCTCGTCAACTGGCTTTTGGGCAATTGCCAATCAAGCTGTGCTTTGCCGATGTGATCAAGCCCAGAGAAACAATCACCAGCGGAACTGAGTGGAGCAGGGTAGTGAGACTCGCCCCCGATGTCGATGTCTCAAACGTTGATCTTTCCGCCTGATCACCAGCATCTTTTATTACAGAATCATATAAGCAATGGTGGCAAGAATGGAAGGAACAATTATTCACAACATCCGTCCATATATATCGGCACATGATCGATCCCGACTACGCCATTCCTGACGATGCAGTAAGTTTCTTTTAACTTTCTTTTGTTTCTCCTTTTTCATATATC